>JBBMKD010000115.1:63347653-63368019 GCA_037834095.1 Argya squamiceps
TGGAGTCAGATAATTAGAATGGAAAAAAAGAAGAATAAAGAACCACAAGCTTCCCTTGACCTGCTGCGTCTGCCTCGCTCCGTCTCGGTGCCTGTCAATGCTACAGTGAAACACTGGCACAGTTGCCCAGAGAAGCTCTGGATGCCCCATACTTGGCAGTATTCAAGGTCAGGTTGGATGGGGCTTTGAGTAACCTGGTCTAGTGGAAGGTGTCCCTGCCCATGGCAGAGGGCTGGAACAGGATAATGTAAGAGCAGGAACCATGTCTGCAGCTGTTACTCTTTCTGTATGTAAGTAGGAGTTGTTCCAGTTTTAAATTTCATTGGGTCAGGAAAAGAGGGTGATGCATAGAGGACTGCCGAACAATGATCTGAGAAGAACGTAATGACTTTATGAAGACTGCATATATATACTTATGTCCTTGAAGTGCAATTATTACTGATTGGATTTTGTGAATTTATTGTGTGCATTCATCAAGCTTTAAAGGACCTGTGAGAAGAACAAACCTGAAGGCAATCAAGTGTCTTAACACCTTTCAACAAAGCTTTTGAGGGTTGTGCTTTCTCTATAACAATGCACTTCAAAGATTCTGCCAGAAGGACACACTTCTGTAGTCGGGTCTGGGAATTAAACAGACAAAAAAGAGCACTAAAGTAAAAAACCTTTTCGGATTAAGGAAACAGGAGGGTGTACTTGTCAGGTGGTGCTCTCACTGGAACAGTCTCAGGTTCTGAAGAGTTATCTTAGAGAAGTTAAGGCCCTTACTTGCTCTCAGGGAATGATGGGACTTAGAGAAAGTGTGTGTGTAAATGGACTTTTTAGGATGAGACAATCCAAGAAATATGGCTTTCAGGGCATGCAAATACTGTCCCAGTGCTTAACAGAAGAAGCTGAAAAGCTTCTTTCCATGGAAAGCCATGGAAAGCCATGGAAAGACTTAATTAAAGGGAAGAACTTTTCCTTGAATTCAGTCTCCTCCAATACTTGAGCACATTGTTTTTGTGAACTTAATAGCATCTGCAGATAGATCACATCATTTTTCAGGTGTTGGAGTATTAGTAATGGAGTATTAATTTGGGAATGTGAAAGGTCATTTAGGGCCTTATTTCATGCATCCTGAATTAGCTATTCTGCCTTTTTAGAGATGTTTCTGGGTGTTACTTACCCAGAAGTCACTTGGCATAATTTGACCACAAG
Source organism: Argya squamiceps (assembly GCA_037834095.1). Taxonomy (NCBI): domain Eukaryota; kingdom Metazoa; phylum Chordata; class Aves; order Passeriformes; family Leiothrichidae; genus Argya; species Argya squamiceps. The sequence continues at coordinate 63,348,851 of JBBMKD010000115.1, forward strand.
GTACTCATTAAAGGTTTGGAGCTATTTTACCATTGGCAAGCTCTGATCCTGTAACTTTTCCTGTAGCAATCATGCTCAAGTCCATCTACTAACTCTGCATTTCTTTGATCATTGCTGTTCTAATACCACTCCTTTTTCCACAGAAGCAACATTACCAGCTGTGCCAGAAATTTTGTTAAGAAATACATAACTATAGCGTTCTTTGGAGAAGTCCTGACAACATCACATTATACTCTGGTAACTTACCAGCTACTCTGAACAGTTAGAGTTCAGTGTTATATATTCGGTGAAACAGTGAGATTTACATATTTCAGGACTTCAGAGTCTTCCTCTAGGCTGTGATGCTAGCTTATTCCCGTGCAGAGGTTTACAGTCAAGAAATGAATGTTCTGACTTTGATTCTTATTTGCTGTGCTCAGCTGTGCTCTCCTATGGAACAACTCCATATTCTGATGACTGCTTCGTACCAGTTACCTGGTTGCACTGTCAAATTCTTTAAGACCTACTGATATTACTCATAAAATCAGTTTGATACAAGCCTGGATAAAATACTGGAAATCAGCTGAATGCTTTGCAGTCTGTGAAAGTACAGTAAAGTGCAATGGCCCTGGCTGTTTGTGTTTCCTGGCCCACATTTAAGCTCTTGCCTAACACTAGCTTTGGTTACAAAACCAGGAGTCTATGAGGAAAAGCTCATGCTTAAGTTTTGCAGCACCATGACTGTTCTTGCCCTGTATTTTACCTGGTCTTGAGACTCTAAATCTGCTCTCTTCACCCCTTGCAAATTTTTTTCATCCTCCTCCTCCTACCCATATTTACATAGCTACAGACAGAAAAGACAGAGAGCCAGAAAGCTAGAACAGACTTTCCTGCCTTCACATCCCAAAATCCAGAGGACATACTGGATGCAGGTGTTATTGTGTCAGCATCAGAGGTAGTCTCTATGAGAAAAGGTCTGGGTCTGTCCTGTGCCAAACACAGCTGGCTCCACAGTGGACCCATCACAGGACACCACTGAGCCCATCAGCCAAGCTGGAAGCACCTCTGTGAAAGCATATTTAAGAGAGGGTAAAACATTGCATGGCAGCGTGAGGAGTAATGGAAAAAAAAACGTGAGAAAACGGCCCTGTGAGCACCAGCATGTGAGAAGAAGGGAGGAGGCACTCTGGGCATCAGAGCAGGTGTTCTTTTGCATCTTGTGGGAGAGACCGTGTTGGGGCAGATACCCACACAGCAGCCAGAGAAGAGATCTGTGCAGGCACAGGTTGGTTTTCCTGAAGGAACCATGCTGGAGCAGTCATTGAGGGACTGCAGCCCTAGGAAAGGACCTGTGCTGGAGCAGGGGAACAGTATGGGGGGAAAGCACAGGAAGGAAGGAGTAACAGAGATTAATTATGTGTATTGACCACAGCTCCCCATTCCCTAATTCCCCCTCGTCCAACTTAGTGGTGGGGGAGTAAAGGACTCCATGAATGAAAGAGTGAAGTTGAGACTGGGAAAAAAGATATGAGGAAGAAGGTATTATTTCAATTTTGTCTTTGTTTCTTCTCATCATCCAAATCTATTAAATTGGCAATAAATTAAATTAAATTACCCGTCTATTTTGCCTGAGGTGGTAATTGGTGAATGACTTCCCTCCCTTTTTCTCAACTTACCAGTTTTTTAATTTTGCCTCCTGTCTTGTTAAAGAGGGGCATAAGAGTGGATGTCTGGTTGTTTGGCAAGATCACCAAGATCACCCATCTCATTTTTAAAAAAGGCTTTTTCATTGGTTTGATTTCAGTCTTTTTATGATAAGCAAGAGGGCTTCCTTGGATTTAACAATAATACTTAGATAGCCTTCATTTCTGTATGAGAGAAAATTCTTTGGCAAAGATGCAGTCTAATGGGGCACACAGTACATTTGGCTGTATCTGAAGGAGATTTTACTCCAATAGCTTATGGCAGCAGGACTTTTTTCTTTTTCTTATTTTAAATCTTTTTATTTTTTCCCTTTTTTTTATTGCTGCCCAGACTTTTCCTATTAGTGATTTTTTTTTTCTGTCAAGACCAAATGAGCAGCTTCTAAAATAGCTGGCAAATCATTAGAGACCCAAGAATGACATCTGTATTTCCCCTTTTCAGTCCTTAAGCTATGTAATCCAGTTCTACTGCCCTGCATCTTCCTCTGCTGTTTCTAGCATAAACAATTGGGGCTGCCCTGTCTTCTATAGGACCCTGCTGGCCTGCCTTTAATGCAGCTCATGTTGCACTGACTCAAAGCCAGGACTCCCTTTCCCAGGCAGTTTGAGTAGTGTTTGAGTGAAGAGTTTATGCTTGCAGTGTGGAATGCCATACAAGAAAAGCTGGCATGATATGACAGCGTCCATGGCCTGCATCTGAAATAATTCTTTGGAGAAAGCATGGGGCAAAGCTGCCAGTCCTTGTTGTCCTAATCAGCCTGTTCCACTTGGCCAGAGCATCTCTGACAGCCTTGCATGTGTCTGCTTGCTAGCACACGTGTTTTTCCATAGTGACTCAAAACACATTCAGGAAGCCTTGCAGTGGAGATTTCACTGTAAGAGCATGACTAAGCATGGTGCTAGCACTGATCAGGTGCTCAGGAGCTATTGACTTAGGAAGGTGCCCCGTCTTTGTGGCATCCTTAAGGGTGCCATCCTTCCAGGGCTATAATCTATCTCACAGTCTTGAATCTTTGTCCTTCATATTAGGTGTTAATGAAACAGACTCCCTGCAGCTCTGCTTTTCATGGTTGGCTAAAGTTTGTCAGACTGATCATTCCAGAGGTATGGGGATTTCTTTGTGTGAGGAAAAGGATGGGTAGGAGCCAATAAGCTCAGTAGCATTAATGTGCCTTGCCAGAAGGAGGAAGGAGTGTCCCAGCTGGATGGATTTAGCTGGTAATTGTACCTCACTGTTTTTTAATTACAAACCTGGATAAGTTGATGTCTGTGGAAGATTTATTTGAAACACAGTAAAAGGATACCAAGAGCTGAGTGAACAGAAGCTTTGCCTCTGCCTCCTGGGGAGGTATTTATAGACCTTCTTATATTCTTCTCCATGCATTACGATGATGAATTCATGCACAGTTATAGGCTCAAGGGCATTTAACTAGAGTTCTTCCTCTCCACTCCTTGTCCAGTCGTACTGACATTTGTTACACTCATAGTCCCTTTAGTTTTGTTCAGTCCTTTTATGGAGTGTAGGCACTGATGTCCACGTAGTTGGCGGCATTATCAAAACTTGAACCTATCTGCGCAGATGTCTTAAATAAAATAAGGCAGGTGCTGTAGTCCAGCTGGATTCGTATTTTCTTTGTCTCCAGCCCTGAAATGACATATTTCAGCATGTTCTCTCTCCATTATGCAGGGGCATGCTGTGGAAAGTATAGTAAGCACTGAGCACTCCAGAGGTTTTACTGCTTGGTGCTCTCAGGGAGTGTGTTGAACGTGCAGAAACTTGCCTCTCTTCTAAATATGAGCGCCAGAAACCCTCTGGTACTTCAGATGCTGGAAAAGACTGGGCATCCTTCATTGCTTACAGAGTTTCTTCTCTTGTTGGCAGTACAAAATGTTCCCTTTTTACATAATTATGAAAGTCTCTAGCGTTTATACATAAGCAAAGAATTACACTCTTTTTGACAATAAGCAACTGGCCTATCCACTCTATAGATTGTTTTGCTGCTTTTTTTTGTTCTCCTTTTTTCTTAAATCAAAACCTCATCCAGTCCCTCCCAAAGCTTCCATTTTAGCCTGACAGACTTAGGTCGTTAATCTTCCTGCTGTGGTCTGGAAAATATCCCCAGACTCATTCCCAGATGTTTTGTTTACTTTTGTATCCAAAATGTGCACCCACTTGGTGAATCTAAAACTTTAACCCAATCATGGGTACTTTCTATTTGCAGTGACATTAGAAATTGCATGTTTTCGAGATCACTTTCAAACTCGATGCATAAATAGCTTCACTATATCATGAAATTTGCCAATTTGAATTGTCCCAATTTGTCTGCTAAATTTATCCATCACCACCACTAGCACCACAAAAACACATACTGGTTTCATTTTCATGTTAGTTTATATCTCTGCAGGGAAGATGAGAGGTAATTACTTGTCTTGGAGGACCAAGACTACTTTAATGAACACTTATGTGTTTGCTACGGAGGTCCACTGGAGGAACACCAAGCCCCCGTTTTGAAATTCTCTCAAGCTTTCATTCAGAGAGTTGTTTTCCTATGAGCAACACATGGTCTGCAAAAATATCTTCACGCTATAATGTGGTCCACGAACACTCACTTAGAAACATTCACTTCTGTGGTCCAGAAACGCTCACTCTACTTCACTATCTGAAGTAGAAAGTCTAATGTTTGTCCATGATCTAGAAATGTGTTCTTCACTGAACCCTGAGAAATGCTGGTAACATGTTAGACGTGAAGGCTCTCTTATTTTCCAATTCTTCACTCTTATTTGTGCTGTTTATTACTTTGATTTACTTCCCTAGTCCTTCAGAACAATGGAAGATATTTTAGAATGTTTTAAAATATCCTTGTCTTCTCCACTGTAGCACCTCTGTCTGGTTAATGGCTTTTAGAAAGCTGTATGTTCTAAGTAATGTGTAAATGATATATGACATGTAATTTCCTATTTTTAGTTGCTGTAGCAACATCACACTAAACTATGCATTAGTCAGTTGTCCAGACCAGAACATGTCTTGTATCTAAAGAGTGGCTTCCACATTATGAAAACTATTAGAAATGAATGCTGAAACAGATAATTGACCATATAAGCAATTCCAGCAGAAGAATGTGCACATGAGAAAGCATTACATTGAATAGGTTTAGAACTGAATCTGTATGCTGAGGTCCATATATAAATCTTACAAACATCCCTCGCCTCCTGTTATCATGCATATACATATACATATACATATACATATACATATACATAGCAGTGAATACATGCATATATGCATGTATTGCATACATGCAATGAAAAAACTCCGTGCTTCAAAGGCAGGTAAATAAAGCCCAAGAATCAGAAGCTCTTTGTGATGACCTGTGTATCTCTGTCCTATAACTGAAATAGTTATACAATGTCACTGTGTTTGCCATGGGCTTTCTGTTTTGTGTACATGATAGCATGATCAGGTCTGCCTCAGGCAGAGGTGAAAAGGGAGCAATGCAGCAGACAAATCAGTACTTTAGACCTTTCAGAGCAGTGAAATAGTGATGCTGTGCTCACTTGCTGTTTTCCGGTAGGAGGAATAGGTTATTGCTTTCCTCATTCCCTTCCCTAGGATAAACTTTGAGCCGTTTTTCTATGTTTGCTAATCTTCCACACCTTGGTATTTATTCACTGGTCTGATGGTTTAAAGTTTACTTTTGGCATTCATGTATTTTGGATCTTGTTCTTTGTTACTTTAATTTTGCTCAGCTTATTGTGGGGATTCATTGACAGGGTGTTGGTAAGTAGTTTACAGACTTTGAATTGGGTCATTTTTTCCCCCATTTCTTATAATCCCTTTTCATACCTGATTTTGCTTTGCACCCAATGTCCTTATTCTCTGTCCTTATTCACGCATCAGACCAGGATTGTATTCTTCTAGATTGGGTCACTGTGCCATTATTAAATATTTCATCATGTCAGAATAACTATGTGTTAATATTCTATATAAAATTATAGCTATACAGAAGAAGAGAAGCAAAAACTTAAATAATTTAAAAAAAAAAAAATCACCTAAACAAGCCCTGCAAAATGTGCAGGTAGACCAAGAAAATTTCAAAGTAAGCCTGAGAAGCCTCAGTACTGCAGACTTGCAAAGTCAGGACAGTGTGCTATAGCCATTATTGTCACCAATGGCTACAGTCTGTTTACAGACCCACAGGGCTACAGTAGAAGACAGATATATCATTAGAGAAAAATGGAATTGAATTTGAGGTGCAATTTGATCCTAGACCACAGGTGCTGTGATGTAAAATATCTGTAAACACAAATGAAGAAATAGGAACCCTAATATTGAATCAATATGTGGGAACCAAATAATGATAATTTGAACTGGTATGAATTGTTCAGTTTATTTCTCAAGTAAATGCAAAACAGCTATGGCAATTATTCAGAGCATGGCCAATCCTGAAAGAAAAGTACTGAAGCTGTTGTTCCCTTGGTAAACCATTACACAAATAATTGCTCCATAGTTAACTTTTGTGAGTTACCATTCTTCAGCATGAGAAAGAGGTTGATGATTTGAAAAGAACTCAGTTAGCTTAAAATCTTGCTTGAAATGCCACTCTAATTAGCAAATACTTAACAGTTCTGTTTTCAAGGAAGATATTGAATGTGTTATTATGTGTGCAGTTTTCACGTGGTTTCTTTCATAATTTGTGAGGCATTTTCTTGCATCACATTTTTGCTCTTGTTTGAAGATGTGTTGCTACTTATGCTAAAATCATTCCAATTAGTGTTGGCATAAGTGGAAATGAGATCAGGAGGATATCCTTGATCTTCTATCAAACTGTAATTTTGGCTTTCTTTAATTGTTTGAGGTTTTCAGACATTCTGTTTCATTGAAAACTGTTAATTTGACTTTTGTGGGGTTTTTATATTTTGCCCAATGAAGCAGAAAGCTACTGTGTAGAAGTCTGATGTCAGATATGTATCTTCTGCTAAATTCAGTGAGATTTGTCTGTATATACTGAATATAGACAATGCAGAACAGAAGAGATTACTGTATCCATGGGGTTTATACAGAAGGTAAAATAACTCAATATTTAACTTAGATGACTGCTTGCCATATTTTTATTACTGGCCACAGTTAGAAATAATGATTAGAGAAAGTGTAGTAATTTACAAAAAAGGATTCTTATGGGTTTTTTTTTTCCTGTAACATAGTAGTGTTAAGGGATTGATTAAAACCAAAGTTCATTACTGCTGATTCTTCATGTGATAATTACAAAATTTAGTTGACTTAATTGCCTGTGGTTGCCAACCACCAGTGTCATTTCTGTATCCTTCTTTTGGGGGAAAAACCATGGGCTTTCATTCACAGACATTAAAAGATTGAACTAAAACAGAAATAAATCAAGGTTTTGCACTATGCAAGGGAAAAAATGAAAGCACCAATGTATTTTGTTTTGGAATTAATTTTATTTTATTGTTCAAAGATGGAGATCTTTTTCAGGATTGATGGAAAATTTTGGTAGTGAATTTGGTGTTCAGCATTAAGAGTGGATTCTGGCAATGTCATGGAGGGAGTAAATCTGCAATTAATAGAGTTTCTGAAGAGATTGAATGTATGTGTTCACTATACATTCCTGTTAATTTTTTTTCTATTATATTTAGGGTTGCCATTTTTCATTTTTCATTTCATTTTCATTCAGCAATTATTGCTGCAGACACTTTTGCAGGTTATATACATAGTCTTACAGGCTGCTTGGGCTTCTTGCCATGTCGTTATTAGAGTGTGTCTGAGCTCCGGTTGGTGCAACCACTTTTCTTGTGTAAGAGTACTTCAAATCCAGGGCTTCTTTTGTCACATGGGGTTGTAATATCTACCTTAATTCAAAAGAGAGTGGATAAGAAAGAGAATTTCTGGTTTTAATACAGAACCAGGAAATAAATGTTATTCACTCTTTAAATGTACTATTAATAAATAGTTGTTGCTCTCTCTCTCAAAAAAAAAAAAAGATATTTAAAGATACACTTTAAAGATGTGTATTTAAGCCAAGCCTTATGAAAATTAAAATATTTCTCCTTCAAATATTCATCTAAGATCAGATATACTGGTCTTGCATCACACCAATCTTAATTATAAATAGTTTAGATAAGATCCCTATATTTCCTGGTAGACTTATTATGAGATATCGGTATAATCAAGCAGAATAGAAGAGGATGACTTTTTAAATAATGACCTGGAATGTCTAGAAAGACTGGCTCTATTTAGCATGCTAAAAACATGGCTAGTTCGTACCAACAGTATAACTCCTCTTTTCCCAGTTACAAAATACTTTCATTATTTAGGAGTGCTCCTGACCCAAACTAATTTCTTACTGTGTCCTTGAGATTTGCAGATCAAACACTGGGTCCTGTGTCATAGAATCACAGACTCCCTGAGGTTGGAAAAGACCTCCAGCATCATCAAGTCCAACCATATGTAAAATTGTAACCGTAAGAGAGCACAGATCTCCCCATCACATACCAGTCTCCTTGAGCTCTTTCTCTGGCAGCCCCAGCTGCCTCACAAGCTGGAGACCTGTTCTCTCTGGACAGCATTAGCAGCAGGCACTGCAGGAGGGACTTAATCTCTGCCTGTATGCACCTGCTGAGCCTCTGTTCCCTCCCTTTGCTGCAGCTTTTCCTCCTACATGTACAACCTGTAACACAGTGGAATAAAATCAGTATTTGGGATCTAAAGTCAAAGAAATTTTTGGACAAGTGGAAACAAACCTAATTAATATATCTTCCTCTGCAGGACTGTATAAGATATGCTTTATCAGGCAACAAAAGCTCTTTGTTTCATCATTATATATAATGACGTAGTCGTTGTAGGAAATAGTTGTTATTCTAACTGAAGCTCAGTTACCTATCTGTTTATGTACATATATAGATAAATATACCTTCACCTAAGATCAGATATCCTGATCTTGCATCACAGCAATCTCAATAATAAGTGTTTCAGATAAGATCCGTATTTTTCTTGGTAGTCTCATTAATAAGAGTATCAGGATATTCAAGAAAAATAAAAGAGGATAACTTTTTAAATAATGACCTGGAATGTCTAGAATCATACATATAATATGTATGTACATATCAATACACACGTATTGGGTAAGTCCTAGTTCACCCCTTATTTATAGTTCTGTTTAAATAAAACCATGGTTAACAGGATCCTTGTATTTCCAAGGATTTTAGGAAGGTGAGGCATCCAGTGACTTGAGTACTTTGTCTCTAATGATACCACCTTTATTTAAAAGTGACCTTTTTTTCTCTTAGCAGCTTGCCCATGTTTTTTGTTCATATCTTCTATATGGCGGCTCTCTATAGGAAAAAAGAATGCTTGAAATTTCACGTCATGGTAATAAAAATGAAATACATTATGAAATATCAAGTTTATTTGTTCGTCAGTATTTTATGTAGTTTCATGGTAACCTGATTGGCAAACATCAGAGCTAAAAGAGTTCCTGCACTGAGACAGTATTCCTCTGCATAATCTTCAGTGATTTTTGAGAAAAAATAGATTAGGCTGGATCAATGCATTTGTGACTTTATCCCATATTGGTTGCATAAAACCTAAAGCAAATCTTTTGAAAATATAAAAACCACAACAAATTATTACCTCTACATGTAATTTTTTAGGCAGAACATTTTTCAGCTCTGTGCTTTAGGCAGCAGTCTTCTTTTCTGTTGTGAAAAGGGCTGAAGTTTGCATCTACAGCATATCTACATTCCCTGCTGCTGAGATTTACTTGTTCATGTCATTTTTAGGCTATGACCAACCTCAGTTCTCAGTGCCAAGTATACTTTTTTGCCTACATCTCCCTTCTGCATGACTTTTCTTGCTGTTTTCCCTTTTATCTTCCTTAGTTTGATCTGCCATTTTGCTTTCAGGACGGTGTTTTTCTATGTGGTCTGTTTTAGCCAAAAGGGCATTGGGATAACCAAGACAAGCTGGTGGTTTCTTCCCATTCTTACCTCTTTGATGCACGTTGTCCTGTAATGGAGCAGGGCTGCTTTCTTTCCTATAAAGCAGCTTGGATTGGTGAGACCTGGCAGATGAATTTTGTGACTGAGCAGGGGTTTGGTGCTTCTGTAGAGTCACAGAGTGAAAGAAAGTACTTTCTTTATTACCCCATGGCCACAGAATTTATTGAAAATTTGCTTTACAGTGCTGATGTACATCTATATGAGGGCTTCCTTTCCTGAATGTGTAAATCATTAACAGATCTCTCTGTGTGGTCAGTAGTCAGCTTATGGTTTAAGTAAATAGTGCTTACTTTTATCTAGGGCACGTGGACACAGCAAAGCATAAAACTGTTGAAGGTTCAAACTCAGCAATGCCTCCTCTCTAGTTGCAAAAATGACACCTGGAATTTTATATTTTATGCACACAGTAATGGTTGAAAATATAAAGACTCCTTTTCCTTACAGAAAAATCCAGCTACTGAAAACAGTTCCTGCATAGAATCTGCTTAAACTAAGCTTTTTTTCCTGGTTCCACCTCTTTTTCTGCAGTCGGTGCACTCAGGCCCTTAATTTCTTTGAAGACTATTTAAGTACCTTGTCCTCACCCTTGAGGGCTGTTCAGCCCTGCTGCAGTTACTCACAAATCCCATCCCTAACCTGTGGCTCTACTCCTTTGTGCTATCCTGTGTCAAGATCATTGTTACTGTTCTTTCCATCAAATACTTTTAGGTCAATATAAACTTTGTCTTTCACTTCTTTCCACAGCATAAAAAGCATTTAAGGGACAAGCTAATACTTCATCTTGCTGGAACAGGCAGTGGAGGCTTATATTTATAATCTGAATTTTGTGATTTCAGGTTTATTTCTTTTGTAGAGGTTTTTGTGAAACACTGCATCATTGTTGTTGGCTTCCAAGAATACTTTCATCAAGAGTTATTTCTTCTACAGGTTCTTCCAAACTCCTTCTTAGTTTGTGATTTTCTACTTGAAGGTGTTAGGTATAGGAATGCATGTCAACCTGAAGTTTGAAAAATAAAATGTAAAAATGCATTGTTACACAAATTATTTGTTAGCAGCTCATTTAAGAATAATATGCTGTGCAAAACCAGTTTGCATGATTTCACTCCAATATTTAAAAACCTAACTGTAGATCATCCTAAAAACAGACTGAAAGAGGTGGTAAAAATGTTTTTTAATGGAAAGGTTATGTTTTTACTTCATCTTTCTTTTTTAAACAGGAAAAAATACATGCAGTATTAAAATAAAAATATACCATAGTCATAAAAGCTTTGATAGTGAAATAACCTTCCAAGTTTTATTTTCAGCTGTATTCAACGTATTTCACTCACTGTGCCATCATAGAAGATGGAAATAATGGTAATTTCTGTACAGTTGATTAGGTGTGAGAGAAGTTGTGAAGCTTTTGTGAAATTTGGCAGGGAAAATTGTAAGCTGTATTGACTTTTTTATTTTTGTATTGGAATTGCTTCCATGGAGTTGAAATCAGCTGTTTACTAAAAGAGTTGTACAATTTCTCCACTTATTTGTATAAAGAGTTCCTTATTTATCTGAGTAAGGGGCAGCATCTGAAAAAATAGACCAGCTGATGCAGTAAGTGCCTTTTCAGAAAACATAGCATAGGAAAATACAACCAGAGAATGGAAAGAATAAGTACATAGATACTGACATTCAAAAATAGGGAAGGTAGATATTTCAAGAAAGGAATCCCTATAGATCTTATTGGTCTATTTATTCTGATGAAGGGGACACTTTAAGAATTTGCTTTCATGTTTTCATTGCAGTTTTTTTATACACAAATATAGGGAGATTATTTTTTTTTTATCTTCAAATCAGTTTAATCACTGAAGGTACTACTGGAGCTCTGCTGCATTATAATATTAGAAATTCTCTAAGCCTATTTCCAGAGTTATTGCATATAAACAGCATGGTTTTGTTTAAAATAAAGATGTTACTTTTCCCATTATCTAGAATACATTCTGAGTCAGAGTGGAACTTGTTTATTTTTTCCCAAGTATTCACAAGGTACCTATATATTCATGTTGTGTGACGAAGAGGGCATTGCACTCCCCATACAAGCACAAAAACAAAGTGGAACATGGAAAGCTTATGCCTTGCATAAGCAAAACCAAAAGGGAAAAAAAAAAGTGGGAAAGCATATGAGAATTTCAAAACCTTACTTTATTTTCTATTGCTGAGTAAGGGCAAGGTGATGTCTTTTCTCTACACATCAACCTTAATTGTATCCATCCTTGAGGAAGTAACATCAACCTCTCACCACTGTGAAGAGAATTATGGATGTGCACTCAGGGCCTTGAGGAGGTGTCTCCAGCCTTAGGGGCTAAGAACAATGAACTGATAATTTGTTATTGATATAACTGCATTCATTTCAATAGCTGTAAACCTGAACAGTTGTTGTCAGTGATGTTACTGAACAGGCAAACAGTCTTCTTCTAACAGGCTATGTGGCACCTCCATCTAACAGGAGACAGTGACATTAAGGGGAGCTGGGAACTGGAACACTAGAGCTGGAAACATGCATCCTTCATGAAAATTACAGAGAAAAATGCATTGCCGCCTATGCTAATCTTTTTCTTCTGTAATGACAGGCAGCTGCATCAGGCCAAGCATTTTCTAGTCTTGCTGATTTCAGAATTACTTTTTCCCCAGGCACAAAATGTTCATTAATTATTTCTTCTGCACACAAAGTTTAAATAGGTTTTGTTTTATCAGTGGGTTGTTAGGGTTTTTTAGCTGCTTGTTCTTGTGCAGTTTTTGGAATGTTCATCCCAAAGTGGCTAGAGAAGGCTGATAATATGACACCAGTCAAAATATGTAATCCTTTCCTGAGCCTATAACAAAATCCCTGATTTAAAGGCTGTTTCATTATCAGTTTTTGTCCTGAGTGTGTGAGAGCCCACAGGCTGGCTCACAGTATTTGCTGAACCCCTGAATGTTTTATGCTCCCTACTGAGATCACCTAGTTTATTTGCAACAAAGTGGATTTCCAATCCACTGTGCATCCATACACAGACAATATGAACAGAGGGAAGTCAAAATACACAGTGTAACAAAGAGAATAATTCCATGTCAATATATGACTTGGTAATTGTCTCACACATAACTGGGTTTAGTATTTTGGTGGGATTTTAGGTCTGTTTGCTGTCCTAGCTGACAGTTCTATGGAAGCTGATGAAAATTTTTAATATAATAAAACTTATTCCATAAAAATTAAACAAAATTATCATTTCAAGTTAAGAAGAAGAAAGAGCAATAGCTCATTAGAACTCATTTTCATGAGCTATGTCAATTTTGTTTCCTTTTACAGAAATATTAACATTCATATTAGGTTGGTGCTGGTGTACCCTTTTTCATGTAGGTCAAGTGCTTTTTTCTTTTTTTCCTAGATTGTTCACACTTAGTCAAATGTGACTGAAGGAACTGTCCTTTTCATTTCACACTTTTCATTTGCTTCCAAGATGGAGAATGGGCAACAAACATCATAGAATTAATATGCAATTACTTCATCAGAAACACAGCCTAAAATTCAGAAAAGTGCCCCAAGAAAGTAAAGGGTTTGGACTACAACCAGACAGTAACAATGGGACAATAGAGCTATAAACAGAAAGGAAAAATACAGGCCTCCATTTTGATGGCAGTATTCCAGTACCTGCAGGGAAGTCACTGGGAGGATGCGGGCAGACTCTGCATGGTAGGAGGTCAACATACAACAGGCATATGTTGAAACAAGAGAGGTTCTCACTATCAGGTACTGCTTGTTCACGCTAAGGATGGTCAGGCAGCGGAACATGCTGCCTCAGAGATGTTGTGCAGTACCCATCCTTTGAGATTTTCATGCTGTGAATAGATAAACCCTGAGCAACATGTTCTGGTCTCGTGGGTGCCTTCAGCAGAGGACGGATTAGAGATCCTCCAGCATAAATTATTCTTTAGTTCTGTGGGTTTGTGCTGTTCTGCTAAACGTTGATAGGTCCCATGAAGTTTACATGACACTGCTGGGTCTTTCTGCCATTTTTGTTTTCAATTTTTAGTGCATTTTTTTACAGTCTGCTTCCATACACACTCAGTCTTTTCTGTGTTCGGCATTTCCTGAATTTAATGATTCTTGTGTGCATGTCCCACACAGTTACCTCTGCTTTTTTTAATCCTTCATTAGCAGGGCTCTCAGTAAGAAGTAGTTTGTACTTAGCTAATCTTTTCAGTCTTGGCAGTAAGGTTTACCTGTCATATCTAACTTAGTGTAATTCAACACATGCAGGACAATAAATGGCTGTCACGCTTCTTAATCTTGCAGGTTTGTTTGCTCAAACAAGCTGCAAATGTTCACAGGATTTCATGGAGTTCCAAACAAACGTGTGTTTGGTTTTCCACATTCCACATTAAACAGCTGTTGTAAGTCGAGAGTTAAGGTCACCTAACTTTTTGGCTTTCTTACTTGTGTCCAGACAAACAGTATTGATTGCTCTTCAAGAACATTTTTAGAACATGTTTTTAGGACATTTTGTTTGAAAAGAAAATTAAGCAAATACATGCTTCTGCAAGTCTAATTTGACAAACAGAAATAGTTAGCTAATTTCAGGGTGGCGACACCACAGGTTCTTATATGCAAAATTTCTATGTTTATTATGCCATTTGTGAAATATCAATTAATTGCCAAGTATTTGATTTCTCTCTAAAGAAAAATTACAAAGGTAAGTAATTTGGTCCCTTTTCCCCTGCCACACTCTTTTCTTTCCCAGCCTCACTTCCCTTCTACATGCTCACATGTACAGACACACACAACAGGAGACAGTTTTCCTTTTACCTTTGTCTTCCACAATTCTGCTACAGCATGTCCTCTCTCTTCTTTCTCTGCAGGGGTCTTTTCTTGATCCTCTTTCATTCTCCCTCCACATCTTAATCTGCATTCAACTGAATAGACAACTCCATCTGGCTTCTCTGTAGTGATTGCAAAAGAATGTACAACTCCTAACCTTTCCTTCTGACTTTCGTCCAAACAAAACTACTGGCCTGTCTCTTTGACATTTCCTTGTGAATTTGTCACCAGCTGAGCAAGATAGACAAGACTCAAAGACAGTTCCTAATCAATCATGCAAACCTCTTAAGTTTTCATGTTCTTCCTTCTGTAGCAGTCTCAACTACCCTGCCAATTAAGCAGCAATTAATTTTTCACATCTGCATTCAGATCCAGGCTATCTTGCACTTCTTTTGCATTACTATTCTAAACTATTGTGTCTCCTTCCCTCCTATCTTCTCATGTATTTTACATTAAGCTGCCACTAAATTAAAGAGAAAATTTGAGCAAGGATCAAGCAAACCTCATTCCTTTCCATCCTAGTACCTTAAAGATGGACCTATAGCTAGAGCCTGTCCTAGTTATATTTTTTTCTGCCACTTTAACTCTTGCAGTCTCAGCCAGAATGGAAAAAAGTGGACTAGAGAGCAATTCTGGACCAGATTACTACATGCCATAAGAAATAAGGTATTTGGGACTGATTTTCCTAGAATGACATGATAATTTAACTTATTCCTCCTGGTTTCTAGGCAAATGACCAAACAAGTTCAAGATTCTTATCCAAGTGAGACAATAATTTGTAGTCCACATGTTTTTTAGAACCCTATTTGCTCAGGTGGCAACCCATAAAAAGAACTGCATGATCAGAGTGAACAGAAACACTTTCACAGACTTACCAGAAAAAGTATAATAGAGAATGTCAGGAAAAAGGAAGCTAGTGTTAAAGCGGCAAGATGAAATAATTGATTAGGAAATCAGGCTTTTTAGTTCCACCGCATGGAAAAACGTGTGTTTTCTCCCAGGCTGGTCTCAGCTTTAATCATGTGTTATTGACAAGTTTCAGAACTTAAATTCTGTTGAGTCAGTACTGCAAAATTGTTACTAAGAGAGCTTTTGTTCTCACAAAATTACAGACTTACTATATTCAAGGGCGCAAAATGTTATCAGTGGCCAAGAAGTATTCAGTGCAGCTGAGGGTGTAAGGGATAAGCAACACCCCAAGCCACTCATCATACCCTGACACCATCAACAAAGGTTAATGCCACTGTGTGGAATGGAATTATTTGAGAACAATTTTGTTTCATACCAGCTGTCTGTGATTCAAACCTCATCTCCTGGCTTGAGAAGAGGGATAGTACATTAATCATTACAACAACCAGGATGAGTATTTTCTTCCTCTATGCTGCCATGGTAGAGCTGGCAGAGAGCCCATTTCCTCAATTCACAATGTCCTTAGTCAGTGTATTGGTTTTGTGTGAGAAGGGTTTCGTAGCAGGGGATGACAGGGTTGGCTTCTGTGAGAAGCTGCCAGAAGCTTCTCACAGGTCCAACAGAGCTAATGCTGGACAGATTCAAGATGGACCCACCACTGGCCAAGGCTGAGCCCACCAGCAACAGTGGCAGCACTTCTGGGATGAAAACTGCTGCACACTCACAGAAGGGAAAGAGGAGTGAGAATATGTGAGAGGAACAGCTCTGCAGACACAAGGTCAGTGAAGGAGGAGGGGCAGGAGCTGCTCCAGCTGCTAGAGCAGAGATTCCCCTGCAGCCCGTGGTGCAGCCCAAGTTACAGCCTACACTGAGGCAGCTGTGTGCCCCTGAAGCCCCTGGAGGTCCAGGAGGGAGCAGAGATCCACCTGCAGCCCCTGGAGGAGCCCACAGTGGAGCAGGGAGATGCCCAAAGGAGGCTGTGACCCCATGGGAAGCCCGTGCTGGAGCAGGCTCCTGGCAGGACCTGTGGCCCGTGGAGAGAGCAGCCTACACTGGAGCAGGTTTGCTGGCAGGACTTGTGACCCCACAAGGGCCCCACAGTGGAGCAGCCTGTTCCTGAGGGACTGCACCCTGTGGAGGGGACCCATGCTGAAGCAGTTCATGAAGAACTGCAGCCCACGGGAAAGAGTAATGTTGAGTAGGAGAAGTTTGTGGAGGACTGTCTCCCATGGGAGAGACCCCACGGGAGAAGGGGAAGAGTGTGAGATGTCTTTCTCTGTGATGAGGTGACCACAGCCCCCACTGCCTATTCACCTACCCTGGTGGGGGACAAAGTAGAGAAATTGAGAGTGAAGCTGAACCTGGGTAGAAAGGAGGGGCTGGGGGAGAGTGCTTTCAGATTTACTTTTATTTCTTGTTATCTTATTCTGAATGCATTGGTAATATATTAAATTCATTTCCCTAAGTCAAGTCTATTTTGCCTGGAGTGGTAATCGGTAAATGATTTCTTCCTGACTTATCTGGACCCAGCAGCCCTTCCCCGTGTTTTCTCTCCCCTGATCAGCTGAGAACAGGACTGACAGAGCAGCTTTGGTGGGCACCTGGCATCCAGCCAGGGCCAACCCACCACAGTCAGGTGCTCCACCCAGATGTCATAACCCAGTACTCTTTTGATCATAAAAGTAAGGGGGGTTGCTGAGTTTTAGTGTCAAACGTAATTGCGTAACTTAAGCTGCAGGAAAAACAGACCTGCATATTTTGTAGATGCGATAAAGGACGAAGACCAGCAATAAAATGTGTGCTGTCAATCTAGGATTTTTGTAAAATTATTATCATGAAGACATTCTGGGATATAGTTTCATTGCAATCAGTGAAAATGGCACTCAAATAGAAATGCCAAATATGTAGTTCTTGTTAGGGGTTACCAACCTGAATGCTAATGGAGAGAGAGAAAAAAATACCAAGAAATTACAAAGCTTTTATTTTCCATGCAGCTAGCCAAACACAAACAGATGAACTTTCTGAAGAATGACAGTTTGTTCCCAGGTTGAGAATTTATGTGACTTACTTAATGGTTTGGCTGTAAAGTCAAAAATAAAGTGGTTTGTAAAGGAATTCAGTCATTTGCTGATGCCTTTGTTATGAGCAGATTTCCTCTAAAAAAGAAATCAGATTTTGACTAATGGAAAAAGATCATATAAAATAAAATAGAAGATTCAGGATTAGAACCAGAATTTTCTTATCCTCCATGCCAGTTCTTATACATGTGCACTGATGGAAAATGAGCATTGCAGAGCTCTAAAGCAAAGTTCTTCTCACAGCTGGCCTCATTATCTCTCCCTTTCTCACTCAATGGAATTAGATGTATATTTCAGCTTTATTTTTCAAGTGTTGTCCTGAAGGGTTAGACAGCCTCAGGCTAAAGCACCTGGAGTTCTATCTGGAGCTCCCCAGCAGAAAAAAACCTCATGGGCATACTACAGTAAGTCCAGAAAAGGATATCCAAGATAATAAAGAGATGGAATGGTTCTATCAGGAAAACAGAACTTTCGGGGGAACTTCATCAATGGGTGAATGGGAAGTGTAGTAGATTAAGCCAGGCTTTTTCCTGTGGCATCTAGGGAAAGGACAAGAAACAGCATGAGTAGTAGTACAGGGAAATGCACTTAAACATAAGAAAAAACTTATCTATTGTGAGAGCAGTCAAACAGGGGCAAGGACTGTCCAGACATATTGTGGAATTTCTGTATTTGGAGATATTCAAAGCCCAACTGGACTGAGTTGAGCAAACTGCTCTAGCTGACCCTGCTTTGAACACTGCAGGGTAGTAGACGTTCTCCAAAGGTCTTCTAACTTCATCCATTCTGTGATTCCTTGAAATGTTTGCTACTGAAATTTCTGCCACATGGATTTTTTTTTTTTTGGGGGGGGGTTGGACCTTGGTTTTTTTTTTTTTTGTTTTTTTTTTTTGGGGGGGGGGGGCTTTTTTTTTTTTTTTTCTTTTTTTTTCTCCCTCAGTTTTATCTTAAAAGCAGGCAAGGTTTAGTTTATTGATGGTTCCATAAAATGGATCAGTACTCCATTCACCTATTTCGTGGAATTATACCGCTCCCATTAAGTGATTGTTTGGAGAAATTATGGAAAGCCATCTTCTCTAATTTAGCTGTGGTGGCTGGGAGCTCGTTGCCATCCAATCCTAAAAGGACAGGAAGCCTGGATCCTTCTCTGCTGCTCCCTCTGCCATCCATTAATGCCTCAAGCCTTGAGGTTTATTTAAGCTTTTCTTTCAATTAAGGGTAACAAGTTTTATTAATGCTCCCTAATAAGTTGCTCCCACCAAATCCAAGGCTCTCTGTGAATTGGCAGCAGCACTTGGAGCAGAGGGGAGGATGGAAAAGGGAATTTCACAAATTCTGGGTTTCATCGAGGTTCTGGGGAGAAAAGGACCCTGCATGGGTGTGCTGGAGGATGGATTAATTCTGATTATCAGCGTTTGGATTTGTGTATCTTGGTAAATCTGTGCTTCAATGTGTTATATATGAGGCATAAATAGAAATATTTCTGTATATTAGAGAGAGAAAGAGGGAGGAAGGAAGGAAGGAAGGAAGGAAGGAAGGAAGGAAGGAAGGAAGGAAAAGAAAGAGAAAGAAAGAGAGAAAGAAAGAGAAAGAAAGAAAGAAAGAAAGAAAGAAAGAAAGAAAGAAAGAAAGAAAGAAAGAAAGAAAGAAAAA
>JBBMKD010000115.1:63368119-63387680 GCA_037834095.1 Argya squamiceps
CCCCCCTTTGGTTTTTTGTTTGTTTGTTTGTTTGTTTGTGGTTTTGTTTGTTTTTTGGTTTTGGGGTGGTTTTTTGTGTTTTTGTTTGTTTGGTTTTGGTTTTTTGTTTGTTTGGGGTTTTTTTGCAACAAAATCACTACTACCGATAATTCATCTTATGAATTCCTTTCAATCCAAAGTCCTCTCAGTATCGTGGAAACATTAATTTCAGTCAACTGGGAAACTATAAGTGTAGTTAAAAAGACACACATCTCAGTGAGATGCCCACTTGTTTTGCAGATAAACAAGATGTCAGAGACTCAGCTACTGGAAGGGATGGGAGTAAAACCCTGGAGCTAAGCTCTAATTCTCCCTCTTCGTCAGCAGAACATACATGTGCTTTCTGATACTTCTGTCTTCTCAAACTCTAGAATGATATCTAGAAGAATTAGTGTCCACCATGATGGTCTGCTCTCAATTTTTTTCCCTCCTTTTATGTGGAGTTTTGTGTTCCAAAACTCAAACTTGTACAGTGGAAACTACAAAGAATGCCAGGTCTTATGCAGCAGCAGCAGCACATCTAAACTGATACTCTGGTTTCAAAGGTTTTGAACCAATGAAGGGTCCTACCAATTTCACTTGCAGACAATGTGGAGAATTGCATCTCATTTTAACATTTGTTTTCTGTATTTCTACACTGGTTTTTAACATAGTTGTTGATATTATTACTGCAGCAGTGCATTCTGCTGGTGGTTTACATCTCCATTTGATGCATTCACCCTATAATCTGTAGTATTTGCCTTGTTATGGTACCAAAAGAACAAGTTATTTCCCATCCCTTTTAGTTTCTAGTAAAGAATTGATTGTATATATTTAATGCACTAAGTGGCAAAAATGCATTAATTCAGTGACATAGAACTGATTTCATGTTAAAGTGTGTAGTAGTGAATTTAATTCCATAGCGAAACAGACACTGAGAACCTGCTACTAAGTCTTCAGATTCCTGATGAATAAAGGTCATATTTTGTGTAGCAGTGTGGTTGTTACAGTGTATGTGTTAACTTGGAGATTTTCTGTTTGTCTATACTGTTGTATACACATAATTGTGAAACTCTTCTAAGTACACACAGGTTAAAAAGGTAAGAACTCTTGCTCAAATTAGAAGTTTTGAGACTTTAAAAAAGAGTCCTTTCTACCTTTTCCTTTCATATGCATCTATGCATATATCAGTGTTCTCAAGCAACTGTTTCACCTTCCGAAGAATGAATTTTGTTTATGTGATTAAAGAGCTGATCAGTAAGAATGGGAAAGTGAAATAGTGGAGCAGATTTTGAAATGCAGGGTGTTCTTTTTAGCCTTTGGAGGAGGAATGTTACAGAAATTCCTGTTTAAAGCACCGTCCTCTTGATTTCTTTTTCATATCAAGGACCAAGTGGGCTGCAAGCAGTGGCTAAATGTTGCCATGTTTATTTAACCTTCCAAAGCTGGGGTCTATCTCTTACCTGGATAGGGTAACATATCATTCTAACTGCACTTACAGTTTCCTCAAGGGGCAGCAACATATCCATACATGGGGCTAATGCTGAGTGTTTAGATCTGTATGCCTGTATGCCTGTATGCCCCCCAGTCTGTGTGATTTTGGGTGTCTGTGCATCCAGAGGAGCTCACACTGTGGTCCAGAATAGACAATTGAGGTAGGCTATAGGTTTCTGAAACAGTTTAAGAACACCACAGAGGTGTCCGTTGAACTGAAACTATTGTTATTGTCTTAGTTACTCAGCAGCATTTGTCTGTGAAGAAAAATTGATCTGTATTGTTGAACAGTTAATAATTTTTGTACCAATCAACATACCATATAGAACATAGCTATGCAAATGTTTAAATGTAGATGAGACTCTGAAAGTAAAGTAAAAATCAGCTTTAAGAGAGCTGAGTTTAAAGCAGAAAAATGGTATTTACAACCCAATAGAATTCCATTACTCACTTAGTCTTCTATGCACTTTTGTGGCTGGTTCTTAGAGCCTTAGTATTTTCTGTGAACACAAGTCCAGAGAAGAACAACCAAGTCAGTGAAGGGTCTAGAGAGTAAATCCTGTGAGGAGTGTTGAGGTGTGTTTATCCTGGAGAAAGGGAGGCTCAAGGGGGGTCTTACCACTCTCTGCAACTCCCTGAAAGGAGGGTGTAGCCAGGTGGGGGTCAGGCTCTTCTCCCAGGGAACAAGTGACAGGACAAGGTGGAATTGTCTCAAGTTATGCCAGCAGAGGTCCAGGATGGACATCAGGAACAATTTCTCCATGGGAAGAGTTGTCCAGCTTTGGAACAGGCTGTTCAGGGAGTTCCTGAAGTTGCTCAAGAAATGACTGGATGTGGCACTCAGTGTCATGGTCTGGTTGACAAGGTGGAGATCCATCACAGGTTGGACTCAATGATCTCAGAGTCCTTCTCTAAGCTGCTTCACATCTGATTTGTTCTGTGTGCTGGTGTTTGTCACCCAAGGTTGGTTATTGACAGCTTTGTCAGAGGTGTAACGATCTGGAGGAAGCCCAGATTTCCAGTGAAAGCAGACCTTAAAGAAGACAGAAACCTGAACAGTTTTGGCTCAAGGTTTCTACCATGCCTAGATACATATATATATTAAAAAATAATAATAATAATAATAAAAAGCTGAATTTAACTTGAAAATCTGGTGCCAGGATTTTAACAGTGTCAGATCATATATTCAGCATACTGTCAATGGGGCAAATCAAAAATTGAATTAAAAGCAGGTTTTAAAACATGACTGTGTTAGTCTTCAGTGATTTTTCCCTTTACATTATATAAAATATGCTGTGACCAAGCAGATTCAGACAGATGAACATAAAAGCTTCACTGAAAAAATAACTTGAAAAGATGCAGGTAACAATAATGACTAAAGGGTGGATCCACATTTCAATAGAAATTACTTTTATATCAACGGAAAAGGTCAGCCTTTATGCAAGCAAGGACTTAAAAGCCTTGCTGTTATTACCCAAAGTAATACCCACAGTTACAGCATTTTTCCTCCTGCCATTTCATAAATGTCAGCATAAGGTTTTTATTCCAGGGATTGTGGAAGAAATATAGTGGATTACACACAAAATGAATGTTTTTATCATTTGAAATATGTTTGGGTAAATGGGTGCCTACAAAATCCTAAAAATTAAAGTTGATTTTGTTTGGATATGAAACAAAATGGGTTGATGGTAATTATAGAGGCTGATAATTGATTTCTAGTGATCTAAATTACATGCTTAAAATTATATCAATTCTTAGAAAAATTTCTAGTTTGCTGCAATGTACAGTTAAGTACACAGTAAAGAGGACAAGCATGAATGTTTCTGATGCTTATGCCTTTTCTTTGATTCCTTGTAGATATTAAATACTTCTAAAATAAAAGTCATTGCTATGTCAAACTTGTTACTGTGTCAAACTTCAAATTTGGAGGTGGGGCAGTATGATTTTGTGAGATAGTCTTCCTAGGATTAAAAGATACAGACTTGACATTTCAGATGCTTGGAAATTTAAAAAGTTAATCTTTGTCTACCTGCAGTTATTGAAAGTTTTTAATTTTGGTTTCAATTTCTTTTAGGTAAAAATCAGATAGTTTTGCTTGCAATTAGCTCTGAAAGGATCACTCCAATACACACTTCCTACCTTCCCCTTTTCCCTCCAAGTTGAATGTGGATTTATAATCTTGAAGAAACATGCCATTTCAAAGACAGAGGATGCCAGCATTGACTCGTGTTCCAAGGTTAAGTCATTACACAGCCTAATAAGGCCTATAAAAATTGATAATTACTGTACACACCATAGATCCAATCAGATTTGTGCAAATGAGAAATTTCACCACCATTGTAAGCTACACAAGATACATTGAATTAAGAATTTTTGCTGATAAAACAAGTGTAGCCTGATGTATTGATACATGATCTAGCCAAAATTTCTTTGTTTTATTCTTTTTTCATCAAATAACAGAAGTGCACTGGAGAAAAATGTTAAAATAGATTTTCGTTTAGTGCAGAATATATTTTTTAATCCTTGAATTTTTTTCTTCTCAAAATGGTTAAGTGGCTATTTCTTCATTGTTTAACCAAGTGTGCAAACTCCAGAGAGGAGCAGGCAAACTGCTACTTTCATGTTAATCTAGTTGGGCACATTTTTTGATACAGCAGGGGTAAGAGAGAAGCATTTTTTGTCTAAAACTAAACACTATCCACAGTCTGAAATCTAATATCCAGTACTTAGTTGATCTATTTGTTAAGCTATTTTTTGCATTTGCTGCACCATGAAGCTTCCTCTTTCTTTGCAAAATTAATTTCTTCAAATAGATTCTTGACATGTGTTAATTTATAGTTAGAGATGCAAATATTACTATTCATCAATAGGAGACAGAGCTGTCATTGCAGTTCCTAAGGAGCTGAACAAATTACTCAATGAATGAATGGATTAATGAATGAATTCATTAATGGATTTACCTTTAACCCCCAGAGATTGCAGTGTTAGTCTTTATTCTGTAAATAAGTACATGAAAATCTCAGAGTCTGCAACCTCAGAGTCATTTCCTTATACTTCAGAACTAAGGAAAAATCTAAACCACAATTTACCATAGCTGAGAATCTCCAAAGCTTAGCAACCTGAGTTGAAGACAGGGAGTAGTGCAGGTTAGTGCTATGTTTCACTCAGTTTATATATTCATCATGAAGAAATTATAAGGGAAATTTGTACTCCTGATCAAAGGGTGAATCCAATTCCCTCAGAATGCATATTGCAGCTTTTAGGAATGTCAGTGTTCTTCCACTACTAAACTTTTTATTTTTCCTGGAAGAAGACTATCTATGAAGAACTTAACAGGGTTGTGACAGAGCAGTATTGATTCTGTTACTGGTTTAGCATGTAGAGGAGTTCACAGTAGCTTTTGGCAGTAACATTTGACCTTCTGTACAAAGACTCTCCTCATGAAGACATTGTGTGCTTTCTACTCACATTAGAGATAAATGCCACCTATATAAACTGCTGTAGAGAATAGTCTGTTTATAAAATGTGTTACACACAAGTCTACTCAGGAATTAGGTACTCGAGTATAATGCCACCAAGAGAAGATCTAGGCATGATAAAGGTACCTCTCTGTATATCCACATATTTCAATATTATAGGGGGTATAATTTACATTTAAGATGGCCAAAAGATAATTATTTTAGTTCAGCACACTGAAGATTTACTACTGTTGTGTTCCCATTATCATCAGCAATTTCTCTCAAATAATTGGTTTTAGATTTACCAGGATAACATTTTTTCATTCCTTTAGCTAACCAATGCCACTTATCTGTACATGGCATCAATGGTTGCCTTTAGTATGCAACCACAAGGCTCTTTTACCAACAAGAAGCTTAGGGAATATGTGTGAGTAATGTTCATGCTCACAAATTATGGGACATTGAGTGGTTTTATCAGTTTGATTGGCATAGTAATTTTTTGTAATTGCGTTCTTTCACAGAATAACTCTACAGTCACTTAAACAATTCAAGTGTAAGTATACAATAAAGTCTCAGAAAAATACAAAGAAACTGTTACTTTTACAACCTCATACTGAGGACCTCCTGAAAAAGGGAATACTGAAACAGAAAACAATTTTTATTCTCTGCTCCCACTGTTAGTACTGTTAATTGCTAACCATATTTGTGACTGAAGAAGAAAATTCACTCCCTCACAGCCAGGTTCTATCTTTTGCAGCCTTACCACAGTCATAAAGCTTTGAAGAGAGACTCCAGACCCAGACTCAACCAAAATGGGCTGTCCCACTACAAGGGAATAAAGAAACTGCTCTAGAGCTATGGTCACAGCTTTTTTCAGCATTGCCCCACTGATGCTTGCAGGTAGTAGGATGCAGGAGATGCTTCTCCTCCATCCTACCCCACAGCCTGGCTACAGCAGAAAAAGTTATTGGGGGTCAGCATCCAGTGGACGGAGCTTTGCAACTCATATGCGGTCATGGAATACATTCAAAATTACACCTTCATCTGACCTTCTACTGCCCAGTCCAAACAGAGTATTTCTTCTTTCCCATTTCTGTGTCATTCTTCATTGTCTTATTCCCATAGCCTCTCACACTTATGTCCATTGCTGTGTTCTCTTTACTACATTCAAAGTCCCGTTCCTTTGCTTTCTCTAAAGTTTTCACTATTTTTGTCTCTCTGCAATAAACCTCCTCACCTTTACACCAGCATCTTCCCCCAAAAATGTCAAAATAGCAAGATTTTCATGTCATTGCATTACTCATTGAAATTCTGTGTATGATTAAAAATTATCAGAAAATTTTCATCATAATGTGATTTTATTGGAAAATTGAAAAAACTATAAATATTTTGTTAGATTTCAGAAAATATGCTACTGGAAAACTGCAAAACAAAATGCTTTATTTTATTTAGTGATACTTGTTCCCTTTGGAATTTTGAAAATTTTCATTTTTTGTCTTTGGTTGAAAAAGAATTTGTGACATTCCAAAACAAATTTTCTAAAACTGATCCTTCATAGGCAGCTTCCAGTTTATGGAATATTTTGAAAATATATTACCAATAAAATAATCATTAATCTCAACCAAAAAATATGCAAGTTTTACACGCTTTTTAGGACCCTTTTTTCCATGATATATTATTAATTGGCTACTTATATTTTCAGTTCTTAAGAGCAGGAACTCTTCTTTGTACAGTACCTGAGACAGCAGGATTCTGTCTTTTTTCTCAGGACTATCACAATAAATATGATTTCAATAATGATTGTTTGATGTAGTAATACTTGGATGGGAGTTACTGGTCTGGTTACAGCAGAAGGTGAAGGTTATTCTATCATGATCTTTTCCAGTTGGTGATATGATGAAGCCAGTGCTTATGGAACAGTTGCAACTTTGTTTTTTTGGTAAAAAGCACATTTTAGGTCAGTTACATGATATAGGGACACACACCACTAGATCATAATATCACTTCCTGACAAAGAAAGTAATGAAAGCAGAATAAAATTTGGTGGAAGAATAGAATTTATGTATTACCAAGTAGTAGAAGATTCTAGTCAGCCAATCTTGAGTCACTGTGTTCCCAGCATGCACAATCTCAAACAGATTTCTGTCCTTTCTTAAGCAGGAATAATTTATTGAGCTCTATCTTTAAACTACATTTCACCTTATGCTGTGATTGGGTAACTGCAAACATTACTTCTGCCAAATTCAGCTGCACATTATTGATGCCCTTTTAAATATGCACATATAAAAAAGCCCTGTTTATTGCCATCACTTAAATCTGTTCCCCTGTAATGGCATAATGTGTAGCTGCCAAATAACTTCATGGTATTTTTATTGCTCTCATAAGCTTTACTGAAATGGAGCCAAACAAAAGAATGCCCTGGTAACTGAGTAATGTGTGATCCCACCTGGTTTCTGGGACCATTCTTATTGTCAGTTAGAAAATACTCTATTTTGTTTCAGATTGTTTACAGACAGATTTTGTCAGAAAAACAATGATGAAGTTAGTGTTTTAAAAGTTAGTTACCTAATGTGTCAGTAGTTTTTATTGCTCTGGAAGATAAGTTGCCCATCTAAATTCTTTCTTCACAGAATAGTATATTTGGAGCAGATGGCAGAGAGCGGGTAGTTAAATGAAGTAGGGGCTTTTTGGTAAAATACTGCAGGTCATTGTGCTAGAGTCAGCTCAGTCAGGCAGCCCCACAGATGTGGGTCCCTACCCTCAGTTTCTGCCGGTAGCAAAGCTGAGCAGCTTCTCCCAGTGGGTGGGTACATGGACACAAAACCCAAACATAGGCCACGCACATCAACAATGTCCTAACGTGTAGATCTACATATACATGTGTGCATTTGCACATAAAGAAAGGGATCACTCCAGTAGCTTCTTTTAAATGTTCAGCTGACCTAGTAGCAAGTCCCATATCCTCTTGCTCTCCCCACATGTGTGGGATCTGCATTTGAGCCTAGTGATTTGCAATCCTCTTTCTTCACTGGCTAATCCAGTTGAGAGTTCACTAGCATCCAAAGGTACGACTCAGAACAGTCCACCCAGACAGGAGATAAAAATAGGGTTTAATGAGATTATAGGGTAGACTACAGTGATCAGGCACACATTTCAGTCTGACAAGCCACCAGTTTACACTGAACTGAATTGTTTATTCCCCTTATTTCCCATTCTTGTTTCTCCCCAGTCCACTTTGAATCTTTCCTTTTTTCCCCAAAACCTTTCTTCCGCTGTGTGCCTTAATGAGTGTTCTGCCTCCTTCAGTCAATGAGTCAGTGGAAGGGGATTTTTTTTGTGGGCTAAACATGAAGACAATGGTCTGACTGTGCTTTGGGAGTCAGATGTAGTTCATTCCCTGCACCTGATTTTCACTGATGAGACTGCTCGAGTTCCTCCCCCAGCCCTCTCAGTGTTTATCTGATCGTGTCCTGGCCAGTGCAGATGTTGATTAACCTTTAATCAAGTAGCCTAGCACAGTCTATGAGCAAATTTAAACTGCATCCAAAGCTCATTGCTACAAAATTTTGTTTGATATAGATAAAGGAATGCATGTACAGTATTTTACCACTGTCTCTATCACTCTTAATTTTTATGTGTATTTACTTGGAGTGACAGTATCTAAAGCAACTAATAAAAAGAGTGGCTTTTTTCTCTTTATGATTTAGGAATAAAGCCTCAGTAATATACTATTCTTGGACTTTTTGTTTTTCAACTTATCAATAATCTGACATTTATGAAAAAGAGGAATAAAAAGCTTCCTCACATACATGAATCCCCTAGGTAGAAAATTTGATTTTATACTTATGACTATGCTGTATATCAAAAATACTTAAAATTACTATAAGAAGATAGTGATTGTGTAGTTGGGCTTGTTGGAGATATATGTACATAATATTTCAAGTTCAAAGGTAAATTCTAGCTTTCAGTCTCTAAAATTTTACTCTCTAGAGCTTATGATTTTCCTTTCTGTAAGAGACTGCTGTAAAAATAAATCCTGAAATTATAGCTAAACATACAAACCACATGGGAAGAAAATGGAATATTCAGGAGATGTGAGTGGTAGAGAAAGATTACTACTTAGCTAAAGCATTAGCTTTGTTTTAGTGGGAAAACAAAGGCAGTAGAGGTGGTATTTAGAAAAGAAAATTAGTAGAAAATGATCAGGTTTTAGCTTTTGTTACACTTCTACTATGACTCTGTAGGGTACTCTTTACCTTGGTTCCCCATCTGTAAAATAGGGATAATGGTGATTTCTTCTTCTCTTGCGTTTTTGTTGTTTTGGGGTTTTTTTCCACAGTTTAGACAGAGAAAGTTCTTAAGAAAATTTCAGGCTTAGTTCTGTCAAATCAATAGGAATTAAGAGCATAAATACTATGATGGAGATGTAAGGGTCTAAACTATTTTCAAGAATCTGGGGATATGTGATTTTTCTTTTTCAAAATTGACTCAAGTCTTTCAGACTGAGGAACATAGCTCTATGGGTGAGGAAATTTTTTTCGTTCATCATCACATCTTGACTGCTAATCAAAGGAAGGACTGCCAAGGGTTGTTAGGAGGTTGTTAGGAGGTGAGTTGTTTAAGAGAGAAATTTCAGAAATATATATTATAAGTCCATATATAGGCTTTTCAGGTGAAATCTAAAACTCTTTGCCACTACTCCCATTTTATGCAACACAGAAATAGGAAGTCCTTAGACCCAATAAATTAACTGCATATCTACGTTCATAGCCAGCAGCCTCACAAAGGCTTCCTCATAAAGTACGCCACAGAACCTATGTGCTTAAAGTTGCCAGCTGGAATCAGTCACAAGAAATTCACATCATAGGCATGCCTGAGTTCCTTATCTTCTCTGGAGCCTGTACATCAACATGAAGGCAGTACTGAGTGCCTGAGAGATTCAGAGACATCCAATTAGGGCTCATTCAGAGAGGGAAAGCAGAGCTCTGCACATCTACAGCTTTTAGTTTGCAGTATAATCGCAACCATCACTGTCAGTCAGAAACACATCTGGCCGTGATGCTCAGGTCATGGACAGGAACATGCATCCCTGTTGGCATTTTGATCTCTGGGTGGGAGTGCAGACTCCTGCCATGTCCACAGTATAGTTGAATGTTATGGATGGTCTAACAGACCATCATAATCTTGCTTTATTGAGTTCCTTTATTGTGTTTTCTTTCATACAGCTGTAGTTCAGCCTTTCAAATGGTAATGAACTATGTTTTTCAGGAGCTCCTTAAACTGCCTTCCCCCAGGCCTGAAAGATGAACATTGTTTATCATCATGACTAATGGAAATGTCAAACTTTTAAAGTAGAGATTGGTAAAGTACTTTTGGCTTTTTATTTCTTTAGCCACAGAAGCAGAACTTGTGTTGGACATTATGTCATTGCCAGTGGCTGATACACTGTTGTTCCTGTTCCGGCAAGCCTGAAAACATTGCAGATAGAAAATTTTTCCATCTGTGCAGAACTTAGTAAAGACTTCTCTGTCAGTCTCAAGAAATTTATCCATCAGCAGAGCCAAGAAAGAAAGAAAGAAAAGAATGCAAGAACTAAAATTTAGGACAAGGACATGTTTCTCTCAACTCAGCTTCACAGTACCTGATTTAAGTATTGGTGTTTAGCTTTCATCTTCATCTAGTAGCATTGTCAGCATAGTTTTCAAACCTATAATTTCATAATATTATTAATTACAGGGCAGAATTATTTTACAGAAATATCTAACTTTTCTGTGCATTCTAAACCACCAGTAATAGTTTCCATCTCCATCAAGGAGCACTGTATTCTGGCAAGTGATGTGCAGCTGTTGAATACTATCTAACAGCTGTGTTAAAAGGGAGAAATTCAGATAGAGTGTCAGAATGCAATAACGTGGTTGGAATGAAATCAAGACTTTCAAAAAGAGGCATATGATATTTTAATTATTAGTTACTCAACCCTTGGTTTTGGATGACATTGTGGCAAGTCAATGTCCACTGCATCCCTTATAAAAGAATGCATTCAGTCCTAAAAGAGAAACATTACCTCACAGCATCTTCAATAATGCTAATTACCCATTTCTGAAAACATTTTCACGTTAGAGATAGGGAGGACACACTTTAGATACAGTTATGATGAGGTATTACCTTTTTACTAAGCAATATTTTCAAAAAAACAAGACCTCTCTCCAGAAGCCTTTTAAGCCCTATCTGAGTCACAAATACCAAGTAGCAAGCAACTGTGGAAACATTCTTATTTTACATATTCTTATTTTCCCCCTTCTGATGCTTATTGCTTTCTATGTTTGCAGATAACAACCACACTTGTGTGGAGTACAAAGCCAGTTCTTTAAATCATCATGAGACAGTCTCTGTCATGTTCACAGCTGTGTTCTAAAATCTTTTTTAGATTTTTTGGTTCTTTTTTCCCAAGTGCAGGTTACCAGAACTGTAGACAGAGTTTAGTCTGTGGCACTGATAAGTCCATATTCCTTCCCTATATCCCTCTTGTTCTTTTGCACAGCCGCATTACAGAAGTGGTTCATAATAATCTCATTTTCAAAAGCTTCAGAGGAATAATACTTTTTTTAAAATGCATTAATTTCTTCCTCATTCTATGAATTTGATTTGTTAGGTCTTCAGTTTACAAAATCATCCCATTTTCCTTGAAGAGTGCTCTAATAAAGATCCTTCTTGATTATGCCTCTCTTTTGTTATATTAAAAATTTTCTTTCAGCCAGTGTAATCAGTTTCTCTTTCTGTCAATTCTTCACAGAAAGATACATACATAAAAGTAAAAAACAAAAAATTATCATGATTCTGGTTTTTTATCCATATGAGTCTTAGCTTGAAAGGACAGTGTTTTCCAGATGTTTCAACTATGTTTAGAAGTAATAAAATATTGTAAATACTGTCATATGTACATGAAATAGTTACTGTTTGTAGTTTCATTATTTCACCTTCACCTGAGAAAAAAGTGCCTTTTATGAGCACATTTTATGTGTTCATCCTTATAGAGCCCCAAGTTTGTTTACAGTAACAAAGAGTGCATGTGTTTACACCACACTGGAATTTATATTTAAGTGGTTCTTTCCTCAGTCTGTATATGCACAAAATGCTCTGAGTTTAAAACTAACCCAGATGCAATTTTCCAGCCTGTAACTCAGTTACATGCCTGAAACATGCCTGGATATTCAGAAGTGGCATATGGGAATGTAGCCAATTGTTGTTCTCTTCCACATTGCCCACAGTAAACATGTTTTAGATTTAGCTGCATTAACTGATACTTCACTTGGTTTTGTGCTTGAAAAACATTGGTATGATGATGCATTATAGCTTCTTGATGTAGAAAATCAATTGCATACTGAAAAATGAGTCATCTGATAAACCACAAAGGATTTTTCCTCACCAAGAACACAGCTTGTTCCCATGCTGTGCTACATGGAATGGGTTGCAAGCATACAACTACCTGTGAGTGTGCTAGGGGTAGGAGTGGAAAGCTAAGGAGCTCCCTATGTAGACAGTAAATTGTTCTTCTTCTTCAATCTTTAGTGAGGTTGGCTGCCGAGAATGCAATAGCTGACTGCAGTCATCTCCAAGCAGGGAGCGTACTGGTGGGAGAAGCGGGAGGTTTTCTTTAAGTCGTATGTCGTTTCTTTGGGCTAAGCAAAGATTTAGCCACAACAGGGACTTCAGAGCACCCGGAGTTGTAACCTGAATTCTGAGGACATCTAGTGGTGTCAGCCCATTGCGGGGACTGGGTCTTAGTCCCAGCTGGTGACCACTTGCTCATCTGTATTTCAGCTGAAATTTACTACAAAATCAAATACAGTAAAAATAATTGGTTGAAGGCACTGAAAGAGTAGCATTCTTCAGCTCAAGTGATCCTGAATTCAATATTGACAGTCCTAAATACTGAGAAGTTTTGAGATTGGATCAAAACCCAGAAACTTCTAAATAACTGTTGGACCTTTTCTATTTACCTTCTGTTTTCAGGACTTTCAGAGTTCAAATATGTTGACCTCTTCTTTGCATCAGTAGGGATAAAAGTATATTTTTGTTGCTAAAGGCTGTTTTCTTAGCTTAATTGATTAATCTAGAAGTTAGAACTCTAAGATAAGAACCCAGTATCCCAAGATTCCAAAGAAATATGCAGGATTTGTTAATGCTAAGAAATTGAAATCCTAGCACTGTAAACATTCAAAGACCTCTGGGAAGACCTACCTGCTTCTCTGAGATTCAGGTTTTCAGCTTCCAAAGTGGAACTGTTGGTGTTTCCTCACCTTTTTGAGAGAGAGCAAGAATCAATTAGGTGCAATTCAAAAAGGACTTTGATCAAATGAAGCGATACGTATTACACGCTGGGCATTGTTACTGACTGTTCCATGATGGCGTGTTTTTCAGTGAGCCCTTGATCTGATACTTCCTCCTGAAGAGAGACAGGCATCATGAAACAGCGATTCATTTCATCAGTTCACATTATTTTGCAGCTTGCTCTGACTACAGTAGGTCTGACTGGTAAGTACAATGCTTCCTGAAACACTTGTATTTTCCTTAAGACGCTTTCTTTAGAAACTCTGAGGCTTTACCCAATCAATCCTGGCCACCACTGGAGCATGTGCCTATTTAAATTACTTTCTTCCGAAGTTTGGTATTTTGAAAATGTTTGGCAATTTTGAAAATGGCTGGAATTATCTTTTCTTTTTGTATTATTATTGTAAGGGTTGTTTGGTGGCAATACTGAGAGGTACTTACTCCACCCCTATATTTACTTTATGCCTGTCACCTTCTTGGGAGTTAGCATATGAATAGTTAAACTATTTGAGATAATTATGTGGAACTTTAATGAAATAAAGATAAGCTTAGATGAAAAGGTCATATGCTTGTTGTTTTAAAATGAACATAAATGTATGGTCTGTATTCTTGGTATAAGTTAATGAGAAGTAGTCTTAATATGAAATATTCTTGAATGTATTTGGATTAACAGGGATGATTTGAATGATTAATGAATACATTCAGGTTGCCAGTACCCCAAAAATTGCATCTAGCCCATTGATTTCCTTCTTTTTATAATTTTCTAACCTAAAATTTACCCCAAATATGCACAAAGAATGGAATTTTAGTTCTGTTGCAAATTGAAGGCGAAATTTAATCTTAAAACGATCTGAAGATAAAAAAATTTAATATTTATGGGGACAAACTCCAAAGGTCATATATTTATTTCCAATCTTCACAGTTTAATTTGGAGATATATATACCATTTCTAGTTTATGTAAAAAATAAATGTTCATGTTAAACAGCAAAATCATTCTACTAGCTATTTTACAAGTTTGAGGTAAAATGTGTTTACTTTTCTGAGAATATTGATCCTTTTTGAGCAGAGTTGTTTGCCCAATTCAGTCCACAGTTTCATGTAATTTTATTGTCTTCAAAACAGGATTGCTTGGTTGACTTATCATTTGACAATAGCATCCAAAAGCATTGCCCACTTCTAATTTAACTAGTTGGATTTTTGCACTTCCCTAGGTCAATCATATCCTGGAAAACCTCAGATAATAAGATGTCGTTCTCTAGAAAAGGAAACCTTTTCATGTTGGTGGAAGCCGGGCTCAGATGGAGGACTTCCTAACAATTATACCCTGTTCTACAGCAAGGACAGGTAACAAATGGTGCATATGTACTCTGTTAGTGATCAAGTGATGGCTATGACAGACTGAGAGAATGGCAACATTAATTTGTAAAGTTATTTTTATGAATCCATTTTAACCTCAGACAGACAACAAGGACAGCATTAGATCCATGGCTTCCCTTGTTGGAAGAAAAGATGACCACTAACAGCCCCAAATCTTCAGCCTGTCCCTCCTGAAACTCATCTACCAAAATCCCACTTGTCTGAAGATGTGCTGGGAGCAAAGGCATGTTTGCCCATCTTTATGGGAAGTGCATGGCTTTCAGCTGATCAGGGTCTGCTCTGAGCGCTGGAGCATGAGGCACCACAGGGCAGGAGGCACCACAGCCTCCCATCACCTCAGCCATGGAGCAGGACAGGAAGGGGCAGGCCAGCCCTGGGCATTGGTCACCTCCTTGGGGACAGAGACAGACTGAGGCCAGGCTGGGTGGGACATCAGCTCATGGGTTGGGGCTGGCTCAGGGGCTGTGGGTGGGAAAGGCAGAGCTGTGTGGAGCTGGAGACCAGCTGACCTGGGGAGCTGGGTACTGCATGGAGGGGCTGGGCAGGGGCAGGGAGGGCTGGTGGAGCCCTTGGGGCCGTGACGAGGAGCTTGTCCATTACCATGCACACCAAAACCCCCATCTGGACAATAGGCATTTTTTCTGCTATTGGTTTTGTGGTCAATGGTTCCCAAAATCCAGTGAAATCAGACATAGTATCGCATCTCAAAATTTAATATTTTGGTAAATTCTTGACTTCCTCATCCTGTTCAGGAATAAAGTGTGTATATGTTTGGCAACTTTACTTAACCTGTCCATATTTGTTTAACTGTATTTTCTTCCTGGAAACAATCAGTCTCTGAACAGGGACAATTAAGCAGGGAGACTCAAAGACTACATTTTTTTAAATAAATCTCATTTAAATAAATGAGATTCAGAATCGGTAAGACAAAGCCTCAGATATCCCTGCTACAATTAATTATTTCAAATCATCGAGCAAAAAAAGATGCAGTCTTTAATGAAGTTACCACAAACACAACAATGATTTGAGAACTTTTATTTTATGAAAGCCCAGATGTTTCAGTCTTGATCAAAAATTTTAATGAACATTATAATTCATACCTGTCACTGCTTAGAGCTGTTCTGCTTAGGATAGGAGTGCTTATCCATTTCTTTAAATCTGCTGAACCCAGGCTCTGTCAAGCACTTTAAACCTGGGCCACAATTGCCTTTCTAGGCTTATTATCTCTTAGGTACAGCCCCTTTCCCCCATCTTTTCTTCATGAACTGTGACAAAACTGCCTGGAACAATAGAAATAAATAATAAGAAACCTTATAATTGATGATATATAGAGCATAATAGTGGAATTAAAGTTTATTCTTGCATCACATCAGCTGATGCTTTGGGTTTGTGTAGTTCTTCACACCTGGGGTAGGCTGCGAGTACATCACCCAGGCCAGGGAGGTTGTGAAACACATTGCCTTGAGTGCAACCACACAGCACATACAGGACAACCAAGGGATCAGGCCCAGCTACTATGGATTTAGGAAAGGCGGGTCCTGCTTGATCTCCTTTTATGAACAGGTGATCCAGTCAGGAGAGGCTGTGGAAGTAGTCTGCCTGAACTTCAGCAAAGCCTTTGATAATGTCTCCCACAACATTCTCTTGGAAAAGCTGGCAGCCCTTGCACAGCTTGTATAGCTTGCACAGGAACACTCTTTGCTCTGTTAAGAACTGGCTGATGGCTGGGCCTAGGGAATGGTGGTGAATGGAGCTATGTCCAGCACCAGCCAGTCACTGTGGTGTCCTTAAGAGATCAGTGTTGGGGTCAGTCATGTTTAATATCTTTATTGATGATCTGGATGAGAGGATTGAGCAGGGCCCTCAGTCAGTTTGCAGATGACACTAAGTTGGGCAGGAGTATTGATCTGCTGGAGGCCAGGAAGGCTCTGCAGAGGGATCTGCATTGATGCATTGATGAGCTGAGGCCAATGGTGTGAGGTGCAACCAGGCCAAGTGCCAGGTCCTGTCCTTGGTCACATCAGCCTCGTACAGCTCCAGGCTGGGGCAGAGTGGCTGGAATGTGGCTCAGCAGAGAAGGACCTGAGGATGAACATGAGCAAGTGTGTACCCAGGTGGCCAAAAAGGCCAAAGGCACCTGGCCTGTATCAGCAATAGTGCAGCCAGCAGCACCAGGGCAGGGATTGTCCCCCTGTACTCAGACTAGTGAGGCCATACCCAAATCCTGTGTTCATTTCTGGGCCCCTGACTACAAGAAAGACACTGAGGTGCTGGAGCATGACCAGAGAAGGGCAATGGAACTGGAGCGCAAGTCCAACAAGGAGTGGCTGAGGGAGCTGGGGGTGTTTATCCTGGAAAAGAGGAGGCTCAGGGGGCACCTTATCACTCTCTACAACCACCTTAAAGGAGGTTGTGGCCAGGTGGAGATCAGCCTATTCTCCCGGGCAACTTGAGGAAATGGCCTCAAACTGTGTGAGAGGAGGTTCAGGTTGGACCTCAGGAAGAAACTCTTCACTGAATGCATTGGAATGGACTGCCCAAGGGAGGTGGTGGAGTCACTGGACATGGCATTTGGTGCTATGGTCTGGTTGACAAGGTGGTCAAAGCTTGACTTGACAATCTTAGAGATCTTTTCCAACCTAAATGATCCTCTGATCTTGCTGAAAATGAACTGATCAATAAAAGAGTTCTCTGCCATAGGGATCGTAAGTTTAATTTCTAGGGGTAATATGCAAAGATATTTAGCAACTTACCTAATTGAAGTAAATATTTTTCATTTCCCTCTTACTTGCTTATAAATATTGTTAAAATTTCTTTGTTCTGTGTCTGGAAAATTCTGTTTCTATTCTTTTGTTGATTTATTCCCATGTATAAAAAAGGGGGTGAAAGCAGTCATCAAAACAACTGCAGTAAAAGTGTCAATGAAATATTTATGATAGTGGCACTTGACGTGTACCAAAATGTTTCCAAGAGACGGGATTATAAACATATATAATATTAAATTATAAATTATATATCTATTTTTATATTTATAAATAAATAAGTTTAGATTTATTTATTTATATCTATAAATTATATATGTGATTTTATAATTTTTTAATATATATGTACACAAACATTTCCAATTTCTCTGCTGAACCTAGTCCATTACTAGAATATTATCTGCTTTGCTTCATTTCCTAAATTTTTAAATCATTTTGTTTCAGTGAAGAAAAAATCTATGAATGTCCAGACTACCTAACATCAGGTCCAAATTCCTGCTACTTCAATAAAAACCACACTAATCCCTGGACAACATATATTATCACTGTAATGGCAACAAATGAGATTGGAAGTAACAGCTCAGATCCTCAGCATGTGGATGTAACTTCCATAGGTAAAATCAAAGAATGACATGGAAAACAAACTAGTAGGAGATGTGTG
This sequence comes from Argya squamiceps, assembly GCA_037834095.1. Taxonomy (NCBI): domain Eukaryota; kingdom Metazoa; phylum Chordata; class Aves; order Passeriformes; family Leiothrichidae; genus Argya; species Argya squamiceps. Next base: position 63,386,222 of record JBBMKD010000115.1, read on the forward strand.
CAATTTTTAAGCCCAGAACAGCTAATGGTGAAAGATTTCTTTCCTAATGATGTGAAACTTGCTATTGAGATGTGTTTATTTACACATAATCTAAAATATGCATGTTAAATGTATGTGAAAACTGTGTTTTAATTATAAATTAATTGATTATAGAAATTTCATGTATGAATATGTAAAAATTTTGCCTTCAGTCAAAAAAATTACTTCAGTTTCTAGTTTTCTGCAGTATTTTAATTAGACTCAATGTAGATTATAAAATTTTCAAATTAATTTAAGCTACCTAATATTTCAAATGTAAAAGTCTTTCTGAATGCGGGCATTGCAGTCTTGGAACCCTGAGCATTATGCTGGCTTTTTGTAGTATTTTACATTACTGACTCCATTCTATTTTCTGCACACACATAATATACTATTTTAATTATAATATACCTGGTTTTTCTAGCTGTGAAACAGCTGACATTTTAATTTTGCAAGAGTGGCCTTATGAAATTATGATTTGTATTTCCTTGGCCTGACAAATTCAGAGTAAAGTTTAAGATTTGCTGATACTGTTGGAAATCAGGAGCCAGTTAAACTCATGAAAGAGAAAAGAAAAATAAAAGGTTTCTTTAATATACTTTTACAGTGCTGAATTATCTGAAAATAATATGATGACATAAAGAAGGTATCTTTTCTGAGAGAAAATTAAATTGCACACTTTTCATTCATTTATACAGTTCAGCCAGATGCTCCTGTGAACCTCACTCTAGAAACAAACACATCTGCTAACATGTCATACCTTTGGGCAAAATGGTCCCCACCCCCATTAGCTGATGCCAGCTTTAATTCACATGTATATCACTATGAGCTACGACTAAAGCCTGAAGAAAAGGAAGAGTGGGAGGTAAGGGAAAAATGTATTTATTTTATAAATTCTCTATTCAGTGAATTCCCTTGTCTCAGTTTAATTGGTCCTATGAAAATGTTAGTTTGTGTAAGAACAGAAAAATTAATGCAACCAAATCTGATTAAAGTAAGAAAAGTACTGGCATGGTCTGTAGAGACCATGAAATTCAACATATTTACATAATCATCCTAATGTTATGTATACAACAAAACCCAGTTATCATCATCCTCATCAACCTGATCAGTTGGAGGCAACCTGCCCCTCAGAAATTCTGTGGCCTACTCACATGTAGCCATTTCCATTGACATTCCCCACCTGTTGCCATATTTCTAAGATTCAGCTTCAGTACTGCTACAGCTGAGTTTTCAGGACAAAATATAATTCTTAAAGTTACAGTCATGTGTCCTCAGTTCTACATAGCTTGTTGATGCCTTAAGATGGAGAATGCTACGCATTTTGCAGTAGAATTAGAAATTAGAGAAACTAGAAGGGTCTGAGAAAGTGTAATGGTTTGAAAGCAAAACAAATGAGAGGCTCCAAGTCAGAAATACAATTTAATAAGAAAAAGAAAAA
>JBBMKD010000115.1:63387780-63407001 GCA_037834095.1 Argya squamiceps
AATTGGTTTCAACAGATGATGAAGAGGGTGATAGAATACTTTGTGCATATCTTATTCTACAACCCAGGACAGAAAGTCACTTAAAGCCACTGAGAAGAATTTCAGTGAGGAGTTATATGTGGGTTGGACTGCTTGTAATGGTCCTTGCACTGATGGAGTACTAGGAAGTCTACAGTTCAATATGTTCTTGAATATCGGAATCAGCAGTGATTTTTTTTTTTTCCCTGCTAAATCACTATTTTTGCTTCTTTGTAATGAATATCTTGAAAATACCCAAGAGAAATCCCTGACTTTCAGAAGTCAGTAACTCACACCCATTTCTTTATGGTTTATTTGTTAAAGTGGTCCAATTCTTTATTACTTTCCCAGTCCATTTTCTTTTCCAGACAGTGTCTGTGGGAATGCAGACACACTACGAGGTGACCAGCCTGCGAGCTGGGGTGAAGTACATTGTTCAGGTGCGTTGCATGTTAGACCTCGGAGAATGGAGTGAGTGGAGCTCAGAAAGAAGCATTCAGATCCCTAAAGGTGAGCAGATGATTGCTGCTCTGTAAATTGCTTTTAAATTGTAGAAGGTTCAATGCTGTGAAGGTGACTAAATGCCAGTTCTGAAAACCTGGCCTCTCACATGGATACTTCATAGTGCTCAGTGCAATTTACCAAACTTTCTGAGTAACTGCTTTGTTTATCTTGTTGTTCCAGTGGTCAGGATCCTCTGCTGAAACTGGCTATGATAAACAAGGTGGTATTTACTAGGAAGTCACTTCTGATCCAGGCATGCCTAAATAATGTATTTTCCCTGTCCCTTTATTTAAAAATCATGTTGATTTTTTAACATAGCTCTAAGTATCTATAAAGTATAAGAGTCTGGACTGAAAGCGCTGCTGTGTCTAACAGAGCATGACACTTACAGATATTATCACAGGGAAGCCACTATGTGCGTTTTACTGGATTTGAGTAGACACACTAAATATGTATGACATCATATCTTGCTGCCAGATGCTTTAGCCAAGTTGTCTCAAAACTTCTTCTTCAGTTACTAGTTGTATTATTCATTATTTGACATGGAGGTTGTTGAAATGGTGTTAATAGAAAAGGGTTTTTTTCGTATCCCATTTTCAGATCTGCCTTAGGCAATTAGAAATTTGGAAAATCAATGTCTCTGCTGTACATAGTAGAAAATATATATTATTGATGTAATAGGACCATATTTTTTGCCACAAATACATAACTGAAAAAGTTTCAATCACTTCAGGGTTTTGATGAGCATCAGCCTATTCAAAATTCCAGCATTTTTTCTCTGCCCAACTCTTAAGTGCTGTTCTTGAAATTATAAAGACTTGCTCAGGAGCAATCATGCAAGTAGGCAGAGTACTGAGCATAACAACATTACAGTGAAATATGAGACCTGCTTCTTTGTATATTTTGAGTACTTCAGAAGAAAATTACTAGCAAGAACACAAACAAATAGACAAACATTTAAATTCTTCATTTTTTTACCTAAAAGCAAAAGAAAATGACAGCATACCTTTCAAACAAAGAGAATCATCTTGAAACACACCATTTGAAAAAAAAAAATGGTTTTGTATGTAGTGGTTTAAGCCCAGCTGGCAACAAACCATCACTCAGCTGCTCACTCATATGTCACCATGGTGGAATGAGGGGAAGAATCAAAGGTAATATCTGTAGGTTGGGATAAGAACAGTTCAATAACTAAAACAAAGTAAAATGTAATAATAATAATAATAATAATAATAATAATAATAATAATAGTAGTAGATGATGATGATGATGGTAATGATAAAAAACGGGGAAAAAACCCACCAAAAATTATGGGCAATATATTTGCTCACCCACTGCTCATCAATGCCAGACCCCATTTCTGAATCCTGATGGGCACTGGTTCCGGGTAACTTCCAAATGTATGCTGGAGATGATGTTCTGTGGAGTGGAGTGTCCCTTTGGTGTGGTTGCCTGTCCTGGATATACTCACTCCCAACCTTTTTCTTCTGTTCTATTTTGTACCTCTTCACTGACAGAGCAGAAGACACAAAAATGTCCTTGGTTTAGGATAAACATGACTTAGTGACAGAATATCTCTGTACTATGAAAAATGTTCTCATACTGTATCCAAACCACAGCACTCTACCAGCTATTGAGAAGAAATTATCCCAGCTGAAACTCGAACACTATAGAAAATAGATTGGATAGTAGAGTGTATTTTAGATAATTTTATAGAGCCTGCTATGACAGTATTTCAACATTCCTTATGAGATTTTGGGGTGGAAGAAAGCCATAGGCAGAAAACTAAAACCATTCTTCAATTCAGCTGCAGTGAAAAGGAATTCTGAATCCAGGTGATATTTGCAAGTTGTTGCCTAAGCAGCGAATGGTCCCTTCTTTCCTGTGCTACTATGAAGCAAAACTTGTTCTTTTTTCATATTTTCCTGTTCTCTGCTTGACATTGTTTTATGAATTTAAGGTGGACCTAATGGATTAAACTTACTAATTAGTTTATTTCTTTATCTCTTACAGAACGATTACCTCCTGAAAAGCCTAGAATAATAAAGTGTCGTTCTCCTGAAAAAGAAACATTTACTTGTTGGTGGAAACCTGCTGTGGATGGAGGACTCTCGACCAACCACACTTTGCTTTACAGCAAAGAGGGGTAATAACCACTGTGTAGTCATTCAGTGTTTTGTTGGAAGGACCTGGAAAATCAATCCTCATTGGTTTCTTATATTGGGAGATGCCATTTTCCATAGTCCATGCCTTTGTCCAGTGGCATGTTCTGGCATCACACTAAAGCAGCAACATGTCTAAGACTGAAATATTAAATCTTGACCTCTTTATAATGGCAGATGAATTAGTGTGAATTTTGTCTTTTCATTGCTCATCAACAGCACACTAATAAACAGTACAACTGCACAGTCCTAAAACTCTTCAACCATGCAGTCTTAGAAATAAAACTTTCCAAAATGACCAGATACTAAAACGTTCATCTTCTGATAAGGTTTGTTTTGCCCTACTGTGCATAGGCCATTAATGTCTCCTGGTTTCCGTAGCAATCTCTCCTTGGAACTCAGATAAACTGCTAAACATTCATTTTAAAGAAAGAGTCAATAATTTTTTTTAGGTCTTGTGAACCTTTTTTGGTCCTTTTCAGTTCATCTAATATGCTCAAATTTGCAATGACCCAAATAGATGCTAAACTCTCAGCTGAGAGCCCACTCTCAGTGTAAAAAGACACATACTGGTCCAGCCAGGTATGGCAGAGTAAGAGGTCCACATCCACTATCTTTTTTGTTATTGTGCCTCTAGGAAGAGCATGGAAACAAATATTACATACTCAGTTTTCTCTCCCACCCCTCCTCTGACTTTGGGAAGCTTCCAAGGAGAGGTACAAAGTAGATTTTTTTCTTCATGATCAAGTGATGAAAGACCAAAAAAATTCTGAAAGCATATTAGTGTAAAATACAGAATTTGTGTAACTGTAGAATGAGCATTGGGAAAACACTATTTTTAATTGATGGGTTAGAAGACTTCAGCAACCACTTCTACTTACTCTACAACATGTAAGGCCTCTGGGCTGTGCAGTGGACAGTGGCTTTCAGAGAAGTAAGAGCTGTGCTGTACTAGCCCACAGCTGGATCTGCAACAGCCTGAATTCTTAAGGCTTTGTGATGTTTACTTTGTGGGGAAAATGCTTAGTCTCTGAGATTGTCCAATGACTCTTTAGTCTGGACTCAGTTTTCTGGTTTTCTTCACATTGCCAGGTGTGAAAAATCAGATCCAGCCCTAAATAATACTGAAGTACTAGTAACCAAAATCACATGTTTTAGTCTGTGTAACCTAATCACTGGGATTCTTTCATTTCAGAGAGGAAAAAGTTTATGAATGTCCAGATTACAAAACTGCAGGCCCCAATTCATGCTACTTCGATAAAAAACACACCTCCTTCTGGACCATATACAATATTACTGTGAGGGCAACTAATGAAATGGGAAGCAATGTCTCTGATCCTCATTATGTCGATGTGACTTACATAGGTAAGAGTTAAAAAGTAGTTTCTGTGGGACCAAATAATTCAGAGTCATGGGTTTTGACACAAGAATTTTAATTCCAGCTCTCCTCCTATATGGTGTTATATCCAAGTTAAAAGCTTGCACAAATAAGATATTCCTTAGTGTAATAACAAATCAATATTCATCTCTTTACCATCTTATTTTCAGAAGAAGCCAAAAATACTAAAAGCTTTAAAATTATGTTCAGATAAACATTTATTGGTTTTCCATATTTCCCTAAGAAACATCATCCAGCTAAAATCTTTCTTCCACTGTACAAGCAACTGAAATCAATTTGATCTTTTAACTAATAATACTTAAATCTGATTACCTTAAAGTAGTTTCCAGACCCAAGGGAAGCTGCATTAGTGCTTTTTATAGCAGTGTACTGATAATCTCTTTCTCAGACTTTTTCTATAGACTGACTGTGGACAAGTAATTAGGGTTTTATCTAAGGGAACGGAACATTACCCTTGATAACCATTTTGTTGTCAAGGATCTGGCTGCCAGGAGTCTGGCAGCTGGAAAAGGGCTGCTGGAGGAATGGCTTTGTATTTTACCTCAGTGTGGATGGATCTTTGATCAGACAGTGGTAAAATACATGCACAATATGCAGAAGCTCTACCTTTGAACAGAAGAAGATGCAGCCCTGACTGTAGAAGAAACCTGTGTTCCATTTTGATTTATTTTTGATATACAGACAGAGCTTTAATATGCTGGGTTTTGTTTACTTTTAAGTATCCTTACATTTGAGTGTAGGGATCATGTGGTTGTGTTTTCTAAATGCAAAAGTTGGAGGGAACAAGTTTCATTAGCTTGCATGCATGTTTTCACTGTTCCTAAATATTTATGCCAAGCTTTGATAAGATTATAGTGGAACACAACTTTCATAACGTAACATTAAAGGTGTTAACTTTGAAATATAGTTGTGGGGAAAAGTAGCAATAAATGGTAATGTAAGAAAAAAATATTTTTGATGAGAAATTATTAAGGCAAATCTCAACATGAATTCAACATACTCATTACTATTCAGGAGGGTTTTAAAATTCATAAATCCATACTTAGTTTATTTGAAAACTTTTGATTTCTATATTCCAGTAGCAGTTCTAAATTACCAGACACAACACAATGGAGATGGCAACTCTTCACTCACATCATTTTATTTCTTCCTTAGATGCAAGGAAAAAAGTCACTTAGATTCTTATTGACAGTTCTTTTATTTCAACAGTACAGCCAGATCCTCCTGTGAATATAACTCTGGAATTAAAAAAGTCAATAAAGAGAATACCATATCTGGTCCTGACATGGTCTCCACCCCCACTAGCTGATGTCAGATCTGGATGGCTTACCCTTGAATATGAATTGAGATTAAAGCCTGAAGAAGGAGAGGAGTGGGAGGTAAGGATATCACAAATTTTTGCTAGATAATGTTTTCTGATCAGTTAGATTTTGCCCGCCAGGTCCCATGCCTGATTGTAATGAAGCAGACACTGTAAATAGTTCATAATTTTTCAAAAGTGCTTTTGTGACCTATGATTTCCTGTTGAGAACACTGGTATCTCAGATGCTCCTGTACAATAGCAGTTGATAAAGTACTTGTTTTTAATTGTGGTAATTATTTATTAATCATATTGACATAGTAGTTTAAATTGTTCATTCTCATTTAGTCAGGTTTCTTTTGTGACGATTTGTTCTTAACTACAAGCACTTCTTAGATAACAGAAAGCTCAGTGGCATTACATAAAATAATTTACATTTATTTAAATAACCCTTAGGTGGTAATTCTAGTGGCCACACAATAAAAATAATTTTCTATGGCCAGGATCTACAACTTAAACAGAGCGGCAAATTAAAGACTCCAGCTATTGGTATTTGACTGCATCCCCTTCTTGTCTGCAGAACTCCCAAACCTCCTGTGTATCTCCTCCTGCCTTCCCCCTCCCATTGCTCTTCCCTCTGGCCCTCTGGCCACTGCAAGACCTACTTTTTATTACCCTGTGCATTTCTACCACTCCACATTCCCTCTTCCTCTCTGCCTTTTTTTTCTCCATTTCTGTTTCTTGCCTCCTCCTCTTCCTGTCACCATTGCAGTTCCTACCATTACCACAGCTCCTCCCCTATTTGCCATAAATTCATGATGTGTTTTACAGCAGTTTAATTTGCACAGTATTCCAGAGCCAGATCTCATTCCCACCTGCTAGAAAGCAGAAAATAAACTATAAAAATAAAATAAATGTACCATTATTCCACGCCTGCTCAACAAGTATTAGGAAAAGATATCCAGACTCATGCTATATTGCCATCTTGATTACCAAAACCTTAGCTATGCCTTTTATTTCATTTCCAGACTATTTTTGTTGGACAGCAAACACAACATAAAATGTTTAATTTAAATCCTGGAAAGAGGCATATTGTACAGATCCACTGCAAACCAGACCATCACGGATTGTGGAGTGAGTGGAGCCCAGAAATGTATATTGAAATCCCTACTGGTGAGTGGCCACGCATCCCTTCAGTAATTGTTATTACATGCAAGTTCATTTTATATTTTTTGTTTGCTGTTTGTGGCATCCATGCAGTTCCCTTAGTTTGCCTAGAACAGAGCAGAACATCATTGCTAAGGTAACCAAATCCTTATCACCACTGCACCATACCCAGTTACCTTTCCCTTTCATTAATTAAGAGTTAAGAAGGTGAATAATTTCTTTGCTTATTTAAACCTTTTCCTTTCTGTCTATTGCTTCATTTGTTCTCTTTATGGTAGTTTTTAATTAAAAGAACACTGGCAACTGCATTAAAACTGTCACACAGACAACAAAGAGTGACTGCCTTCAGACAGTAACACCTCTTCATTACTCTTTATCTGGAATTAATATGAAATAAGCACTTCAGTTAAAAAGTGTTACATTAAAATAAAAATCCTTAAAAACATGTAATCCTAGGTCACTTTACCCAGCATTTAATTAATTGTATGTATTTAATAATGAAATGTCTACAGTTGTGGTACAGCTGGATTTGAATCCAATCTGTATAATGAGCTGTGACAAAATTTTCCTCTTCATGCATTTTTGCATGATTTTTCCAAGACATTTTATTTCCTGTTCAGTACCATTAGTAACAATTATATTCATTATTCAGTATTACAGGGATTGTTGAGATCCGTCTGTGCTGCTGAAGGCCTCTATTCAATAATAAATTTGGCAGTTTAGGACAATGTTTAAAATAAAAGGAATTTGTGATTTTTTTGGCATGCTGACTATGCATATGCTAGATGCATGTCCTTAAATAATTCTGTTTATTCTTAGACTTTAGAGTAAAAGATATGGTTGTGTGGATCATCGTTGGTGTCCTATCATCTCTTATATGTTTAATCATGAGCTGGATAATGATCATGAAAGGGTACAGGTAAGCCACCAATTTCATAATTGGATGGAATCTAAGATCAGAGAAAACTTTTCAAAAATAGACTTTGAATATTTGATTCAATTTCCTATGGCACTTATCTTATAAATTATTATTTGACTTTATTTGCAACTGAAAAAGCAGTGTTTCTGCTCTTTATGGAAACCAGGCTAAATTCTCAGCTGGTAAAGATCTGTCTCTGTTAGATCTGACTGGTCTTGGTTAGTCATGTAATATTCAGCAAACATTACCTAGAGTATCCCTGTTTCTGTAGGAGACATATTTTTGGGTTTTATCATAATTTCCTAAAATAAACAAGGTTATATTGTGAGATTGTCTTTCTGCCAGCCCCTCTGTCAATTTCCCAAATGATTTCTTAGAATCCTGGCTGATTTCAATCAAATTTGAAAGAGAAAGGTGTTGCAAAGATTATTGCTTTTGTACAAGTCTTAGAAAAAAGACTGGCTAAATAGAAGAAAGGGATAGAAACTATGGTTGGAAAAGCCATATCCTTCACCCTAAATCCTGTTTAGCAGTACTCAGGTGACAGTCAAAGATGCAGAGACAGTTCCAATAGCCCTCCTGAACTGTGCCTCACTTCACTGTTTCTTGGCAATTATGAATTTACAATGGCATTAGAGAACTGGAGGTTAAGGGAGAGATGACAATTAAAAGGAAATTAGTAATTTTGTTTTTCCAGTTGAATAACTTCTGTAATACTGGTGTTTTTTATAAATACATCTAAGGGTACTTTATGACCTGTAACTGTATTTGTGCATTACCCAGCATGAGAGGCAGACAGGAGACGGAGGTCCAACTGGGGCGTATAAGATATGTGAGAAGTGTTTAAAATCTCTGTCATTTTCTGAGGACAACAAATAGTGAGATAGGGTCTGTATTTACACCTGGTATGTCTGTTCCCGGTTTTTTTTAGAATGATGGCCTTTATCCTGCCACCAGTTCCAGGACCAAAGATAAAAGGCATAGATACACACCTGCTGGAGGTGAGTACCACAGCTAACAACAAAAGAATTCACCAAAACTCATGGTTTTTCCAACTTATGTACTAGCAAACACAATTACCACATGAAAGTGTGAACCTGCTTCAATTATTGGAAATAAGCATGTGGAGGATATATGTGAGTCAGAGTTTTGCCTTGCACTTGTAACAGGAGGGTGTTTAAGAACAGGGTTTGTGACTGCCCTGTTTCCTGGGATATGAAGAAATGCCTCTGTGAACTTCCTAGTAGTTCTTATGGAAGATGCTTTCCATTGTCTTTTGCCATGCTGAAGAGGCAGGAGAGTCTGCACTGTAATTTTCCTCCATTTCCTTCTTGTTAAACTCAGGAGACCCATATCTGCCAAAAGCTCCCTGTTCCTTCCCACCTTAGAAACGTGAGTTTTACGATTGTCTCTCCACTGAGAAAACTCAGGAATTTTTCTTACCTTTCAATATTTTCTGCAGCAGTAGAAATCAGGTTTAGGTCTAGCAATATAACTATTGAAGTGCTTGTATATCAAATACATAGATTGTTCACAATTATTCTAGTCAGATAATCCCTAAAATTGACAATGAAAAATTATATCCTCTTCATTATACCTTCAGGCAGGAAAATCTGAAGAGTTACTGAGTGCTCTTGGTTGTCATGGTTTCCCTCCGACATCAGACTGTGAGGAACTACTGATAGAATATCTGGAGGTAGAGGACAGTGAGGATCAGCAATTCATGCCAAGTCATGACACTCCCAGTAAAAATACAAAAATTATACTCAAGGAAACAGACAGTGACTCAGGCCGAGGGAGCTGTGATAGCCCTTCTCTCCTCCCTGTGAAGTGCAGGGAATCCCACGGCCTTCCATCTGCTCTTCAAACACAAGATGTAAGAGCTAAAGAAAAGAAAGGAGGAAAAGGGATCTGGGAAACTCAGTGTATGGCTTCAGAACAGAAAACGCTCCCTTGTAATAGTGAGAGTACAAAGTCGTGTACGTGGCTGGCAGCTCAGTTACCCAGTAATCAGGCTGCTATGTTTGCCTACCACAGCACTGTGGAGGCATTCAACATAACACTGAACACCACAAATGTGAACACTTCACCTGTTTTGGTGGGAAATGAAGAAAATCGTCAGTCACTATATCCTATTGCTGAAACTGTGTATGATGACATGGAAAAGATAAGCGAGATGGAATATTCCAGAACTGACCAAACCACAGTGCAGGTCAGACAAAACCAACAAAATGACAAGTCACCTTTCCTGAATCCTAAACTAATGGACTATGTAGAAGTCCATAAAGTCAGACAAGATGAGGAACCAACACTACTACTAAAACATAAAGAAAGTAGTGGAAAGAGCAAAAAATGCACTGTTCCAGGAACCAGCAAAGAATATACCAAGGTCTCAACAGTTGTGGACCATCACATTTTAGTATTATTGCCAGATCAGCGCACCCAGAACCCACCTGTATCTCAAGAACCTGTTGCAGAAACATCTCAGAACCCTCAGCAAAGTCAAGCTGAGAAGAATACAAGCTACAGCTCTACAGCTCCAAGTGACTCCAGAAGAGACACCAGTGGATCAGACTACATGGACCCATCTTCCTTTATGCCCTCCTTTAAATAAACTTTTAGTAGAGCATGTACTGAGTAGTTACACACAGTAAAACTAACTCACATAGCAAACAGTTCTTTAAAAAAGCCTAGCCTTCAAAAGCCTAGCCTCCTATGTGCATTATTGTACAGGTAATAAAATAATCTGTGCGTTGAGGTAATAGTAGCGGGCGTGAATCCTGGATCTTTAGCACACATTTCTAACACTTCTGAAATGAGGAAATGCATCTTGTCTGCCATGAAAAATGCACTGAAAAATAATTATTCAGTTCTGCAAAACTTCTGTTGGTTGATGAAGCCTGAGGAAGTACCACAGATTCAACAAAGATGAAAATTGTTATGGGTCAGTCAGCAAACCATAGTGATCTGAACAGTTCCTACACTAGATAAATCATTGCACAACAGTATTTTTACCTGAAATGTGTTTTCTTCTGAATGTATTCTGACACTTGATTAAGTTTTCTTTATCTTTTTTCTCAGTCCTTGAGAAAAAGGAGGTCTTGTACATGACAAATCATATATAAAAGAGAATATATTCGACAAATTGCAGTAAAATAACAAATTCTTCTAAATATATTTTTGCCTTGATTCAATGTGACAGAAAACTGCATCCCATTCATATCCTAGTCCAGACAAACCAAAACGAAAAAGGATAATATATGATATACTGCCTTACTGTATATAACGTACAATTTTACTTTAATATAAGCCCATATGTTTAACAATCTATTTTTAAAGGCTATTTTTCTATTACCAAAAAAGAGCAAAATAAAATATTTTTTAATTTCCCAATGCTATTTAGCTACCTAGGAACTTTTCTCTTTCCTTCTGCTGAGGCAGTAACAAATAAAGCTATCATTTCTATACAAAGCATAAAATTAAACTTTATACTAATTAAGAATATGGAGACATTTTTAAACTATATTTCTAATATATTACAGATATATTACTATTTGAATTGTAAATTATTTGTTTCACAGGTTTTTTATTACCTGTAATTATATAATTAAAATAGAATTTAGGTTTTGAGAGCCAAGGCTCTGTCCCTTTGAATTTGTACTCTGATGCCAATTGTAAATGACATGGGATTCTCCTGTATCCTGCACTTTTCTCTGAGCCTGGAAGGAAAGTTTGAAGTCAGATTTTTCATAATGAATTTATGAACATCAGTTTTGGAACCAAGCCTCCAGTGTCTGATTCAGACCCCCACTGAAAAAGCAGTGGGAATGAGGAGACGAGTCCATGTACTTGGGCTGGTCATGTATCCCCAGAACAGCAGTGGGAACAGTAAGGATCCATTATATCCCGTGTAACTGAAGACAGAATCAAAATGATGCAGTGGCTGCAAAGTTGCTGTGGTGCTTCCTTCTTGAAACAAAATTTAATTTACTCCAGAAAAGTATGATCGTGTGCTGACTGATGAAAAGTGGGCCAAGAATTTAGCCAGCCATCTCTAGCATCAGGGGAAGCTGGAAACTTAAGGTGAGGGAATGATCCTGCACCTGTGAAGGAAAATATATTTGATAGTTGGGCTCTCTTTTGTTAGTCTCCTTCCTGAACAGCTTTACTTTTCTCCATATTTTCATGACTTTATGCACTGTGCAAGCCTTCCTGCATTAGCAGGTATCTGCTGCAGAGCCAGACAAAAGAGAATTTCAGATTTTGAAGGTCCCAGAAGGCCAGATCTAATTCAGTGAATCAGATTCTCACCCTTTACCCTCAAAGGCATGCAACTGTGCAAGCACAGATTAATAGAACTGCCTAGCCTTTGTACAGGCAGGACGTTAGAACTTAACTGATTATCTATGTGTCTATAAACTCAAACTGTAGCGTAGACTGTAACATCAGAGTGGCATCAGATTTAGAGCCTGTCCTCTACACAGACAACTGCCCACTTTCAGGGGCTGATCAGAGCAGTCTGGATGCTCCGCTGAGCGTGTGGGAAGGTATCCTAGATTCCTAATTCAGCCACCTATTTAACATATTAAGACATGAAGGGGCTACTCCAGGTATCATCCAAACATAAAACTCTGTTTAGTTACAGTTAACAGAAGAGTTTTATCATAGATACTCTGTTTGTTTTCTACTTACACATTTCTAGACATGCTAGAAGTACTGCAAAAAACCTCCTGAGTTATAAGACAATTTGTGTCTGTGGAAGTGTGTAAGCTGATAACACACTGTGTCTGACAGTATTTTATTTACCCTTCCGTTTTCTGACGGAATCTGACAGTCAGATACAATCAGACACATTCTTCTTTCTTTACACAAATACCTCTATCTGTGTTATTTCCTACACCTTTATGCACATCCTATGATGTGCATAAAGATATGCTGCTACAGGCCTTCTGGGATGTATCTAGTGATGCACAGAAGCTGTAGTATCTCATCAAGCCTAGAGCCTAAAGACATTCCTTATAGAGTAGGTTCCTTATTTCTTAGGTTAGAACACAGGTGACTACCCATATGTCCAACAGCAACAGGCTATTCCTGATGTATCTTTTTACCTGAAGTTACTTTTCACCTGAAGCAAACAGACACAACAGTTAGCAGATTTTAAGTGTATGATTCATCCTCCCTAACTGTAGGCATGTGTGCCTCCAATAATCCACACAGAAAGGGAGTCAAGGAGTTTCTCTGCTTTGTCATAAAAGAATACTGAAACTGCAAAACAGCTATAGCCTAAATTACTTTGTGTTGCATTGAGCATCTCCCACCTTTGCTAATGGATGTCTAAATATGCCAAATCATCATGGCTCTCTGTGAAAAGGCAAAGTCACCCACAGTGGAAAAGGGGCTTTTGCCTGCTGCTTTGAAATTTTGGGGGATTTGCTAGCTAAATGTAATTTGAATGCAATGTCATAAATATATTTAGTTCTTGAAGCTGAATAAATGTGCAGATAGATCAATTTTTCCTTGGATTTGCTTATATTTTCCAAAACACCTTGTTGCTCCCAGTGGCAGAGCTTCTGAAAGTGACCTTAAATCTCTGAAAGCACATTAAAAGAAAAAAACCCAAAAACTAGTGTTCTGTAAAATCGAGATAACCTTCAGCTAAGTGCTTGTTCCTTTGAATGTTCAAATACTTGATTTTTTCTCTTGGCAACATATTTTTGCTTACAGATCTTTAAGCTTTTCATTAGGAAGTACATGAGCTTTTGCAGTGGTTCTACAGGGTCAATCAGTGTAAAATTATGACACACCAGTGGAGAAAAACAGGTTCTTGACACCTCCTTTGATATCCAGAGGGATGAACAGAACTTACCCCAGGAACAGGGATCAGCCCTCTAGCTCTCGTACCATTAGTCAAACTTCTCACTTGGAATAATTATTTCAAGAATTTGAATGATGTTTTCAATGTCAAAATTATCCACGTGTCATTTATAGTGTAAACTACTTTGTAATAGCATAAGAGCCCTAAAAGGTAGCATAAAGACTCTTCTACATAATTATTTTTACAAAATTCCTAAAACTGAACATATATTTTTTATTTCATTACCTTTCCTTCTGACTCAGACTAATGCTATTAACATTTTTTCTTCAGTATTGGCAAATATGATTCATTATAATAATTTTTACTAGATTTTTTTTTTAGCAGAGACATATTTGATGTACAATGTTAGTATTTCCATGTAATATTTCAGACTTTAGAAGAAATACAAACTAATTAATTGGCA
Organism: Argya squamiceps; assembly: GCA_037834095.1. Taxonomy (NCBI): domain Eukaryota; kingdom Metazoa; phylum Chordata; class Aves; order Passeriformes; family Leiothrichidae; genus Argya; species Argya squamiceps. Next base: position 63,401,528 of record JBBMKD010000115.1, read on the forward strand.
TGTGCTCACAAAGCTCAGTATCACACATGATGAGGACTTTAAGTTTGGTCTTGATGATACTATGTTACTACAAAGATTATTTAATACAAATGCAGTGAATTAACCTGACATAATATTAGTAAGAGGATATATGTGTTTATGGAACAAACTGTAAAACAAATATGTAATGATGATTTATGTCAAACCAGTGAATCCTGTAGTATATCTGTCTGTGTGTCTATGTTTAAATGGCTGAAAAATAGACAGCTGCTTTAAATGTCATTCAAGTATCCAAAGTGTAGTAGCAGCAGGTGTTCAAAATGAATAAGCAGAATATTTTTGTGCTCTCTGAAGCATTGTATATGTGGGGTTTACATCATGAAGCCTGTAAGTGTATTTTGTAATTTCATGGTAACTGTAAACGATCTGAAGGTGTTGTGCAAGGAAAATGAAGTCATGTAAGCCAGTTGATAGACATCAGACATCTTCTACAAAGCCATAAAGAGAGATGAATTGAAAGAAGTGTCATGAGATCAGGCATCACATTCTCAAAAAATTGCTACCTCAGATTTTTTTTTTTTTTGCTCCCTTAAAAGGCAAGCAGGAAAAAACATTTTGCTTTGTTTGTAAATTTGTGACCCATTCTATCAAGAATTTAAAAATCTTATTTGTAAATTCCAATTATTTTTTTTAACTAACAGCTTGTCATGGAATCATCAGTTGTGTTGCAGTGGTAGTGTGAGGATGAAATATTTCAGATGTGTAGCAAAATAAAATAGTTTTAATATGGAAAAAAATGCTAAAGAAAATTCCATTTTGTAAGAATATCCTTGGTGCCCAGATTGGCATTCAAGCATCAGTCCCATTCCTGACCTGAAAAGTTTTTTGCCACTGTTTGTATTCCTGGGTCACTAGGACTGATTGACTCAGTTTTCCAGAGTTGCTCTCATCCTAGATCTTAGCTATGGTACTTAGTGTTTATCAATACTTGCTATTTAGAGTTACCTGTTTTCAACTGCGTTCCTAGCACGCAACCTTTCAATTCTATCTCTAAATGAGGAAAAATGGAAAGCCCTGCTCTCAATTATCTAGAACTGTCACACTAAAATCTGGCTCCAGTTCCTGCAGGTATGGAAAGATGGACTGAATTATCATAATTTGAATAACCTTGTGGCCCAGCCTTGAAAATCATTTTGAAATAAATCAGGGATTTTCTTCATTTTTCTGGTGTATGTCAAGCAGAAAAATAAAAATAAATGGACGTCTAAATACATAATACATGGGTATATAAAGACCTTAAATGTCATAGAAGCATAGAACAGTTTAGGTTGGAAAATACCTATTATGTCATAGATGTTACTCAAATGTTAACCCAGACCTGCCAAGTCCACCACTAAGTGACAGGAAGAGGGACAAGGTTGCTGTATGTGACAGGATGGAAAAAGAGTACAGTCACTATGGCATGGTACATGGTAGATAATGAGGGGAAAAATGAATTTGGCTACAGCTGAGAAGAGGGGGGAAAGAAGAGAAAATGGAAGGGAAAGAATCAAATGTGAGAGTAGACAGTAAAAAATGAGCACTAGCAGAACTGAGAGGAGTGATAAATGAGTTAGTGAAGGGGGAAAAAAGGAAGAGAAGAAAATACTTTTATATTAAAAAGTGGGAATGTGCACAGCTATCTGAGATAGTCCACAAAAGCAGTAAAGCCTTATGAAATGCTAAAGAGTTAGTAAAATGCTGAAATCAGCTACTATGGGGTAGCTGTTGCATGTGAGCAGAAAAAGTCCTATAGATGAGAAGTGGTCATTCATTTTCTACCAGTTACGGGATTTTTCTTCTCCATATCTGACACTGGTCGCAGACAAAAACAAAACTTGAAGAATCCGGCTCAGCACCTGATCTAACATTGCATTTCCTACATTCCTAATGGAAAAAAATGAGTGAAATAAAATGTACCGCACTGCTTTTATAAACAACCTTCCATTTTTCACACATATATACAGGAGAGATTTTTTAATCCATTGTCTCACACGTATGTCTACTATTCCTAAGCATTATTTTGTTTTTATTTTGTATATATAATGCAATGACCTAGAAGCTCCAAGAGAAAAAATACTTCGGGGATATATACTAAGCAGTCTCTTGGCATTTCTGGGCGTTGTTTCAGTTTGTAGCTGTGACAATGTATCTGTTACTACTTTCCTTACTTGGAAAGTCTCCATCTTGGTAATACCGAAAATTACCAAGTTAGGTTTATAATATATCTCTTCAATATTTTACATTTTTAAGAGGCATTATTGTATCTGTTGGAAGTAGTTAAATACTCAGAAATTCAGAAAATACCTGAATTAGTTGTGTGGCCTCTTAGAGTGCTGATACACTAAAAGCTGATCTTACACACAAGATGTTGGTGAACAGAGCAGTTTGATATAAAAAAGACCTTTTTTTATATAGTCCTCTTTTTGGAAGGTTTATTGTCCTTTCCTGCTCGGTGATGCTGCTTGTCATGGATCTTGACATTATTTAACTATTTTTTTAACAATGCTGCTTTTGGATCTATTTTTGTGAGCTTCTGAGTACCTTCACCTCATTTTGACACCAATAAACATTGAAAGATTTCATTTTGGTTCCTGCAATGGTTAGTTTTAGAGACTGGTAGCACTGAGTAGAATTTTTAGAGGATGCTGGAAATAATTTTAAAAGTCACTTGTAGAAAATATCCCTTCAGTAGCATGGAAAACTATACATGTTTAGAAAAATGCAGATTTTTCTACAGGCAGAATTATAATGATGTCATATCATATTTTTTTAATATTCATGATGCTGTAGACTACTCTTAATTCTCATCCCTTTGTTTTTCATTCCAAAAGGGAGAGGAAACTACTGCTCAGCTATACTCAGAAAGAGCTCCTGGGCTGCTTTAGTGTTATTTATTTTTCATTTTGGAAAGTTTTTTTTTATTCTGACAATAAAAAAAAGGTTCATCTGATATAATACAACCATCAGTTCTTATACATGTGCTATGTTGCTCAGAGATACTCAGCACTATCTTGGCTTCTGAAATCTTTTTGTTGTGTTTTGTGTATGTTTTAGTCATTGTGTAAGATATAGCAATATTAAGGGCACAGTTATGAAGAAGTACAGCCCAGAAAAAACATTTGAACAGTCATTAACTAATTGTATTTGTTCAAAATTCTGATGTGCTGTTAAGTGAGGGTAAAAGTCTCTTGCCTTTAATTGTGTCAGCAGTATCTCAAAGAAACAAACATTGCACTTTCTGGATAATATCCCAAATAAACAGTATGTTTTCAGCAGAGAAAGAGATGACCCAATGTTTAAAGGAAACTTATTTCCATTTGCATAAACCATATCCTTGGTAGATTTGCAATACAAGCTAGGTATTTTTTCCACTACAGTTTCAGAATTTGTATGCAATGTGGAACATGAGAGGTTATTGCAGTGTCATTACTGTAGCAACAGAATGAGTTTAAGCACAATTATTCTATGAACCAGATCCAAATTTTTTTGTAAATTTCTAAAAGACAAGAAATTGTAAGAATTAGATTTCATATGTAGTATGTACATTGTTTGGAGAATACTGGTATAAAAGTAGTTGCTCAGGAATTCTTCATTGTTTCTAAGTGTATCTAAAAGAAAATGCTTTCAAATACATTTTTTAAGTTCTTAATATTAAAAATGCTGGCTTTACTAAAATCTGTTAGTGTTTTCACTTGTAAGATCAATATTGCTATGAAGTTTGTAGCTTTCTGATGAATTTTTTGATCTTTTGTCATTGTAAAATCTCTTTGCAATGGTGTTTGCATTTCAGTTTAATAAAAGTTCGTGAATAAAATTCCCAAATTCTCTATTTCTTCATGATATGCAACACTTCTACTATATAATGTATAGAAAGAGAAAGGAAAATGCAGGCATCCAAGACACTCTGTAGGGCAGCATCCTGCTGTCCTCCATGGGGAAAGAAAGCAACATGACAGATATTTAACCAATTTTGGTGCACTGAGCAACTGAACCAGGTAACATAAATGTCTGACATACCAGGTCACAACTTTTATATTTCTTTATGGCTCTTTATGTTGATTTAAACTGTATTTATCATTGAAATTCAGAGATTTTTTTAGCAAAAGGTAAAGTTTGATCAAGAAAGGTAGAGGGTTGGGGGAGTCCTAAGGTGTGTAAGCACTGCCCTGGTTACCGGAGGGTACAAATCTCTGACCCTTTGCATCTACTTTGGGCAGTTTTCCTGCAAAACTGGGACTGTCCCCCAGGCTACCTGTGGTCAGCCTTCTGCTTTAGGAGCAGGCAGGGTCATCAAAAGCACTGTGAAATACCGCTCACTGGCAATTGTGTCTAGTTAAACTATGTGACAATTTCCATTCCAGGAAATGTCACCGTGTCCCTTGATTCTTAAGTATTATAAGGATGTGCTGGTTTTGGTTGCGGCAGGGTTAATTTTCTCCACAGCAGCTGCTATGGGGCTGTGCTCTGGATTTGTGCTGAACACAGTGATGATAACAGAGATGTTTCTGGTTTTGCTGATTGGAGTTTAGGCAGAGCCAAAGCCTTTTCTGGGTGCATGGGAGGCTGTGAGTAGACACAGCTGGGATAGGGGACCCCAACTGGCCAAAGAGATATTCCAGACCATGTGACATCATGCTCATTGTGAAGTACCAACTAAAGACAGAACATTTGGAGCTATGGCCTTTGTCTTCCCAAGTCACCATCACACATGACAGGCCCTGCTCCCCTAGAGATGGCTGAACTCCTGCCTGACCACGGGATGTGGTGAATTAATTCTTTTTGCTTTGCTTGTGTTTGTGGCTTTTGCTTTTTCTATCAAACTCTCTTCATCTTGGCCCAAGGGTTTTCCAGCTTTTACCCTTCCCTTCCTCTCCCCAGTCCCACAGGTGAGGGACTGAACATGTGGCTGTCTGGGGCTTGGCTGATGGCTGGTAATGGCAGAGGAAATACAGCTTCTCACTTCTCCCGTCCTTGCAGGATGTTATGCTACATGTCTTCCCTGACAAAATAAAACCAAAACAAGAGAATAAATGGGCCATCACTTATCCCTCTCAACATATCTGTCACTTTCTCCTCATCCACCCAGATGTGTTTAAAATAACACAATTCACAGAATCACATACTGGGCAAGGGAAGGCATCACAGTTGGTCATCTGATCCAAAATCTCTGCTCAAGCAGCATCACCCCAGAGCACACAGCAGAGGACTGTATCCAGATAGTTCTTGCATATCTTCAGTGAGGGAGACAGAGGGAAATCTCTTCCACTGCATGATCACACACAGAGTAAAGAAGATTTTTTCATGTTTAGGCGGAATTCCCTATGCATCAGTTTCTGCCTGTTGGGTCATGTCCTGCTGCCTGGCAGCAAGCAGAGCTTGGTCCGTCCTCTGACCCCTCCCTGCAGACACTGACAGACATTGATGAGGTCCCCTCTCAGTTATCCTTTCTTGAG
>JBBMKD010000115.1:63407830-63434923 GCA_037834095.1 Argya squamiceps
ATTGTATTGTATTCTTGGAGTCTATTGATTAGTCAGAATACATAAACAGGCCTCATGATTTATCAGTTCCTTAAATCTGGCTACTGTTAGTAGAGGGAAGTTCGTCTATCTTATCTCAGCAATATTTAGTTTAATTAAAGTCTTTAATTCTTAAAAATTAATGTCTCAATTCCAGGAAACTTTATTTTTCAGTCATTTGCAGTTCACATGTGTTTTAGAAGTTGGTTAAAACCTTAGCCTTTTAAAAACAAATGTGTAACTCTCAGGAGATAGTGTTCTAGGTGGAGAAAGAGAGTCTTTTGAAATAACTCCTCACAGAATCACAGAATGGGTCAGGTTGGAAGGGACCACAGTGGGTCATCTGGTCCAGCCTCCCTGCTCAAGCAGGGCCATCCCAGAGCACACAGCACAGGACTGTGTCCAGACAGTTCTTGAGTATCTCCAGTGAGCGAGACTCCCCAGGCTTTCGGGGCAGTCAGGTATCTCTTTCTGATACATGCTGAATTGCATCTGCAGTTAAATGAAAGGCAGGATGATGTGATGTTCCCAGGATTTTGGAGCAAGGATGGAAGATGGCAGCTGGAGTTGTCAGGGCCCTAAGCTCAGCTTGTGTTCCCTGAAGAGCTTTCCCCCCGGGCTGTGCCCCTTGCCCAGAAGCCCTGTTTCATCTCTGCCCTGAGCCTTCCATCCCTGCCTCAGCTGAGCCATGAGCCTTGCCACCAGCCCAGCCCCTGCTCTATCTCCTGGATAGACCTTGGACTTCTGCTGTAACCTTGTGTCCAGCCCTGTCTCTGGCCCCAGCTGCTGCTGCTCCTGCCTGGGCTCCCTGGGTGGACACCCAGACCTGAGTCAGCTCCATTCATGCGGGGCATTCTCAGTGAACCCTACTTTGCCCACTTTGTTCAGGTCTGTTGGGCCCCTGCCCTGCTGTCTGGAGCACTGCCTGTGCTGGAGGGATCTGACTGGAGAGCATTCACCCACTGCTTCCAGACGAAAACTACTTGTATTAGAAACAGTTTTTATTTTTAAAATAAAAATTATTCTTCTATCAAAATAGAAATCCATGTGAAACTGAAGACTTGAGTTTTAATGGACAAGACATAAATGCCTATCTTTTAAAATTACATGTATTCTGCCTGTTACTTATTTTTCCCCAAAGCAAACTTCTCAGACCAAAAAAAAAAACCCTCCAAAACTTTCTGTGACTGTAGTTCATGTTTTCCCTGAACAAGCCTATTGAGCAAATCTTTTAGGTGTGTAATTTGCCAAATGTTTCATAATTCTCTTACTATTTTATAGTTGCCTTTAGGCAGCAGAAATGGAAAAGTTCTGTCTCCACACTAGCAAGAATGCCTCCTTGTGATATTGTACCTGAAAAATATGAAGTAAGTCGTGCATACTACACTGAATTTAAATAAAGCTTCATTACTGGGTATGGGTGATAAGTTCATCTGCTAAATGCGATTATAAAATTTGCTTCTTTGGGTACAGCCCAACTGCTACAACCAGAATATAGCCTACAGATGTGCCTGTGTGACCAATCTGTAATTCGTAAACGTTTAAGAAAGAGGTATGTGCAGAACAGCAGCCTTATTTCAAAAAGCTGAGTTTCAGAGGTTTATAGGACACCCTTCTATGTGCCAGAATATGTTATGATCTTAATCCTGTAGATAGCAGTGTAATCGGTGTGCTCCGTGAGTCTGGATCTTTAGAAGGCATGGATGGATACTGTCTGTTTTATTCCACTCAGTCCTATCCGTATGAACGCATGCAGAGGATCCGTGAACAAAATATTGCGCCTTCCCTGCGGACATATTACAGAAAGCCATTGCTGCTGCACCAGGGACATATGCAGTGGTTGTTTGATCATGAGGGACGAAGATACCTTGATCTCTTTGCTGGAATTGTCACTGTCAGTGTTGGACACTGTCACCCGTAAGTATGTTGCTTTTTGATTTATGGTGTAAAGTACAGGAAGAGACACTTACATTTTTTTGTGCTTCATTAATCTGCAGCACTGTGAGCCTAAAACCAGAATATAATTTACTGAATTGTGATGGGTTGGTTCAATTTCTGCTACATTTTGAAGAATTCATTAATTTGGTCTACTTGTTCCTCCATCTGGCACACGGTGCAGCATCTGCATTTGCAAAATCAACAGCACAGAGGTATGTGTGTGTGTGAGTGTGGAGTCAGTGTGGAATTCAATCTCTTTGTCTCTCCCTTGGTTCATGCAGGAAGGTAACTATGGCTACCCAGAAGCAGCTGGCTCGCCTGTGGCATACCACCAGTATCTACATGTACCCAGCAATCCACGAGTATGCTGAAAAGCTAACTTCTCTTTTTCCAGATCCACTGAAGGTAAATTGATTCTGACAGGAGCAGGGGCTGGTGAAGTGGGTGTCTGTTTATAAGAAGTATTTACTAAATAATCAAGAGCCATGATATCTCTAGAGAGAAAATCTGTACTGGGAATACAGACTGTCAGTTAAAGAGCATGAGGGCCCTTAGGGCCTTTTCTTTAGACCTAGCTATAAACAAGTATAATATCCCCATTTTCTGTTCTGTTTGTTTTCTCCCTTCACTTGTCACTGTGAAGAGGTGTTGCCATCTTAAAAATTACTTAAACGAGGAAGATGTTTACTATTCTTACATGTCGCTGGCCTTAATTTTCTTGGTCTCATGAAAATCCACAGTGAAAATTGTTTGACAGTATTTTGTGTAGTTTGTGTAAATGTTTGCCAACATTTAAATAGATAAACTACAAAAATACAATGTTTCATATGCAGTGAAGCAGTAACAAAAATAATTTTTGTTTTCAGGTAAAATAAATTGTTGATGAAATTGGGCTAGCAGAAGAGTATGAAGCAATTGCAATCTTAAAGATGGAAGGAGTGTAAAAATAAAAATTGAAAATGTTCTGCTTAGTTTGACCCAACACTTTACTTTCTGTCAATCAGAAATCCATCTTCAGAAAACCTGTAAAGTGAAACCCTTTGAGATTTTTCTGTACCATCCCAGAGCACATCAGTTGGATCTTTGTTCTCATCTATAGCATAAGGGTAACACTAATTTTGTTGTGGTGAGGTCACCCTGTGGCAGTGCTAGGCTAGTTCATGGTGTTATTAAGGGACATGGTGTGATGCTGAAGAAGGAGGTGTTTTTGTGCTGCCCTGATCCCAAGCGTTCTCCCACAGGTTGTTTATCTCACCAACAGCGGGTCAGAAGCCAATGATTTAGCAATGTTCATGGCAAGGGTACATACTCGTAACTTCGACATCATCTCTCTCAGGTAATGCCAGTAGAGCTTCACAGAACTCCTCTGTGTATGGGATCACTCTCTACATGCCTAAAACAAGAAATAACTGAGAACTCTTTCACCCCGGATCTGCAGAGGAGAATGCTATAAATTTACTTCATTTGACAAAGAGGAATAAACCAGGCACTGAAGTTTTCATATAGCATGTTAGGGCTAGTTTGCAATAAAAATACAACCTGCAATTTTTGCTTGTTTTGCCTAGAATATGATCTGATGTCTGTGTTCAGGGTGTGCTTTGGTAGACTTTTGTTCATGGCCAGACCAAGACTGATCACCTGCTCCATTGTTCCTCCATTTCCCTTCTGCAGTGCCCCTTTGTGAGGGGTGCAAAGGTAGCTCTGGAGCAGCAGTGCAGTGAACCTCAGCAGGGAACTGCTCCGCCTGGGAGCTGATTTTTGTTTTGTTTGTTTTGCTGCCTTGTTTTTTTATCAGAGCCCTGAACCAGAGTTCACTGCACAGGTACAAAAACAGCTCTTCTGGCTTAATGACAGGGATGGAGCTGGGCTGAACACCACTACACTGTAAACACCAGTGTAAACAGTTCACTTTACTGTGCAGCCTAGAGGGCCTCAAATATTAGAATAAAAGGCCATGTTAATGAAGAGCTGTATTTTTCTATTACTGTGTTCAACAGAACATTGGGTACCTACCTTGCTTGTGTATTCTCACTAAGCAATTTTGATCTGTGTAATAAAACTTACAGCAAACCACCATCTAGTTTAATGATTGTCAGCATCTGTTGGAGGCAGCAGCTGTTTCCAAGATTAAGAAGACGGAGATGTTTGCTCTGTAGGGATCGGGTGCTACAGCAGAACTTCATGAGGCATTGTTTGAATTACTGTTGGTTCCAACGATTGTACTCATCTCCTTGCAAACATTTCTTCACAGGTTTTATATTTGAAATTGCAGTCGGAGTCAGAAGGCAGAGCAAAAAATGTCCGTAAGAATCTTCTTAGTTTCAGTGCAACAATGCACATTTTTCCCAACACTCTGTAGCTCAGGAGCATGCCTTCTCGGAACAGATATTGCTCCAGACACTTCTTGGAAATGAGTGATGTTGATCTGCTTTGTTTGTTTGAACAGAGGAGGATACCACGGAGGCAGCCCTTACACGCTGGGTTTGACATCTTTGACTTCTTATAAGCACGGCATTGCCAATGGCTTTGGCTGTACGACTGTGAGATTTTTTTGTTTTTTTTAAATAATCTGTGTAACTAACGGTTTATTTGAATATTTCAGCAATTGCTATGTTTTCTGCCCTCAAGTGCTTTATGGTCACTTACCAAAACTACGGTGTAGCACTTTCTGCTGTGTAAATTCAACAAGAGCCAGAGTCCCATTTTCTTCTCTGTGTAGTCCCTTAGGCTAATTTTGAGTTAGAACAGCCATAACACAAAATGATCCATGATTTGCAATTCTTTAGTCATGCTCGATGCTTGCATGGGAGTCTGAGTGAGGAGCAAAATAATGTTCTGAATCCCTTTTTCAAGTTTTGGCAGATCTGTGCAAAACTGCTTTCAGATGGCCTGGAACAGATCCTTCACTATAATGAATAGGAATCCTATTTCAAGCAAGACAGGAGACACATCTGTTAAGGAGATCCACTGAGGTTAAGTGGCAGTATGTTATTCCCTGCCCTTGAGCAGATTGGAGTAACTTTCTGTCTAGAAGCTGCTATTGGTGACTCCAATAGTTGCAGGTGACAGTTCAGCCACGTTATTAACCACAGGAAGGCTCATTTACAGCAGCTTCCCAGCCTGTCTCAGTGAGGGGCCTGAACTCATGTGGTATTTCAGCAGCAGCAAGGATTAGAAAGTTGGAGCTGTCTCTATTAGATCTGCCTGCCTCACTCTGTCTTGCAGATTTTGTTCATACTTCAGATTACCAAAATGCTACCAGCAACTCTTAAAATGCTGGCATTACCTTTAGATAACCAATAACCTGAATAAGACCAAAAAAAGGAATAAAAATCAATTGAGTTACTATTGCTGGAACAGTCTAAACTAGTTCCAAAACTGCCTTAGTTATTTGGTGGTACTCCCAATTGTTCTTCAGACAAATTCCTTGAATTGTGTTTGCCCCTTGATTCTAACAGCTGTTTTTCTGTTTTGCCATTAGTCATTAGATCAAAAGATCTCTTAGAAAGGTGTCATCAAATCTGTAGCTCTTTTTCTTATGCTTGACAGACAATGTTACCAGATGTTTTTCATGGTCCATGGGGAGGCAGCCATTGTAGAGATTCTCCAGTGCAAACTGTTCGAAAATGCAGCTGTACTGAAGGTCAGTCCATGACAAAAATTGGGTTTTCAGATTACAAAATACTAGAGGGCTGTGAAAATAGATTATAGTTACTTCCTCAAGCAAGTTCGATGTCTGGTTAGTTTTGCAAGGCTGACCAAAAAGAAAAAAAAAAAACATAGCAGAGAATCTCTCCAGTGGGAAAAATTTGGGACAGATGACACCATGTTCTCAGATTTCTTCTTGAAATCCCAGTGTTTGGTTCCAGTATTTATCATTATCAACTCTGGAAGCTGTGGAACTTACTTCAGCACATGTGGAAGAACAGAAGTGTTGATGGTGTTTTTTGCTGTTTCTGAAGTTCTTACAGCTTTCCAGCTTTTATATTGGTATAAGGCAAATACGACAATCTGCAGCCAGCAATAGGCAGAGGTCTGACATAGGGCAAAGTGTTCCATACACAACACAGTGTGAAAGCTCTGGAGCTAACAATAATTCCAGTCAGTTTTTCTACTGTTTCAATAAGCACTTTTTATTATTTTAATTCATATGCACATGTAACAGAATGTTTTGTTTTAGCTTTGCTGTCTCTAGTGAGGGGCACCATTAGCCATACTAATTGCTCTGTTCTTTATTTAAGCACAGGCTGTATTCTTCAGAATCCATCTATCTGCATAAACCATGGAGTACACATGGTTTAAGTGAAGAGACTCTCTCCTTTAATGTTTAGTTTTCTACTGTTCATTTGAGAGGTGATATTTACCATGCAGTTATATAACACTTGTTCCTTAGGTGCATAGTTTTCGTGTCTTGAAGCTAGTTTTCTGTCTTATTAAGTAAATTCCCTTCAAACTGTTTCCCTTGTAAACAGGTGCATGTCTTGCAAAAGATCAGTACATTGAACAGTTCAAAGATACTCTGAATACCTCAGTGCCCAAGACAGTAGCTGGATTTATTGCTGAACCAATTCAAGTAGGTTGTCATTTCTCAGTTGTGATAAGCGGTAGTGTGAAATACTCAAATCTGATATTATTTAGCTAAAATCTGAACGCAGATGTTTGCTGGGTTTTACTATGATTTTTAATGCTTTAAAAAGCTTAAATGTTTGAAAGATTGGATGCACTGCCTTCAAATTTCAGCTTTTGTCACCGACTTCCATGGAACTAGAATTTTTCTTGTGAAATTAAACACAGAATCATGATTAAACATGCACATTTTTTTCTGAATTAAAATAGTGAGTGGGATGCATGCTATGGTTTGGTTTCTGTTATCTCCTTTCAATTTTCATTACTATTTCTGTAAACTTTTAACTCAACCTCCCTTCTCCCTCTTTTAGTCATGTTGTCCACTATATTTTTAACAGCTGTCTAGCAACTGATGGCCACAGGATTCATTCTCCTAATGTTTCACCGTACATTCACAATTGCTTTATATGTGGTTCTTCAAAAGGAAAAATTGAAAACTTATCCCAAGCAAGAGAAACAATGTGAGAACTGTGACTACAAGGGAAAACTGGAGCAGTTCTCTGATTTTGCTGTTTTCTAAGCACTTACGTACTCGAGTCTAAAAAGCTGTTCTGGTCCAGGTGCAGGGTAGAATTGAATTTCTAATGCAAATGCAAACTGTCAAGGTGAAAAGATGTTGTGGAGGCAATGTTCTAAACAAATTAACCAAAGAAGGAATATGAATTCTCTGGTCAACCTTATCAGTTTCTGAGTTTTGCTCTGTGTAGATTTTCACCATCCTTGTTTTGGCAATTTATTGTTAATTGACTTGGTCTTACAATGATCATGGCCTCGCAAATACTCCTGCCAGCACAGCTAACGGAACAGCAGGCAGCACTGTGGAAGGGGAATGCGTGACCTGAGCAGGAGCTTTCTGAAGTGGTTTCATTGCTGGAGCCAGAAGCTTGAAAACAGCATTCCTGCTGTTCCTTGAAGGCTGCTAGGTTTTTTTTTTTCCTCAAGTAGAACTCCTCTTTCCTTGTTTGTTCCTGAAAACATTGTGTTTCTCTCTTGGCAGGGTGTTAATGGAGCTGTTCAGTACCCAAGAAATTTCTTAAAGGAAGCTTATCAGCTTATACGGGAAAGAGGGGGCCTTTGCATTTCAGATGAAGTGAGTCAGATTTTTTTTCCTAAGAATTCTAGAATAGGGTGCCTCTGAAATTTATCATAAAAGAATCCAAGTGAAGCCTGAAATAATTGAAGTGAAATGTGGTAAGTGTGATAACTTCACAGCTTAAGTTTAACATGGTGTTAAAGCATAGGAGCCTCCCAGTTTTTACTGCCTTTATTCTCATTTTAGGCAAAGGTAATATTTGTAGCAGACTTCAGTCCTTACCTTCTGGGAGCAGTAAATTTGCATGAATATGCAACAAATGCTACTTGTGATGGAAGATTTGTCAAAATAACCCTTCCTTTTATGAGTATTGTTGGCAGACAGAATGCAGAAGAGAGTTGATTGCTGTACCTCTGCAATATGTTTTAGAAGTAGAATTTTCTTAGCTAAAACAATATTAAAATAGTATCAAATGCTTCAAATGCTTTTACATTTCCTCTTCACTTTGAATATTTGTGCATCTTACCAGGCCTAAGACATGATGACATGTTATCACAGGAAAGAAAAACCCAATTACAATAAATAGCTTTTTGTGTAGAACCATCTGAATAAGGGTCCTAATACAAGTTGACTGCAGATGTTTAATGCAAATCAGTAACAGCAGAAACACAAGAAAAAACCTGTATCATGAAGTGTGAGAAAGTGATGGGTGTTTCTCTGAATTTTTCTTTTGAAAGGTACAGACAGGATTTGGACGGACAGGTAGCCATTTCTGGGGATTTCAAACACATTGTGTAGTCCCTGACATTGTTACTTTGGCAAAAGGAATTGGTAATGGCTTCCCAATGGCAGCTGTTGTTACAACAGAAGGTATAAGTGTTCTGTTCCACTATGATGTAAAAACAGAGTAATTGCAAAATATAATACAAAATAATTACTTGCAGAGAAATGTATGTTTAAAAAGCTGAGTGTTACTTAAAAACTTAATCTCAATCTGTTTTTTGACAAATTAATTGAATCCTCATTGCTTCACTTGTTTCACCATGGGTTGTGCTGTATCAGTACAGAGCTGTATTTAAATGGGTTTAGTTGTATAACTGAAGCGGGAATGAACTTGAGTGGTTTGTAGGACTGGTAAAAGACCCTGGAATTCCTCACTGAATTCACTGTTTTACTGATAAATATACTGTGAGTAAATAGGACAGGATGTTACCCAGCTGCTTGATTCCTACAAATATCTGGCTCAATCTAATGAGGAAAATTTGTAGGTGCAGGTGAGAGCATATGTTAGAAGCATGACTTATTTTAAAAGAAGTTTTGTTGTGGCATCTGTTAGGCATAGTTTTTGGAAATACTTATATTCTTCACAGACTGCTTTCAGGAAATCTTACTGTGTTGACTCCGTTTGAGAATCAGAGTTGAACTACAGCAAATGTAATTGTTGTTATAGTAATAAATGTCTAAAGCAATTAAGTACAGTTAACCGAACAAGGCAGATGAGGCCACCAAGATGATCAGAGGGGCAGAGGATCACCTCTCCTAAAATGAAAGGCTAAGAGAATTGGGGTTGTTCAGCCTGGAGAAATCATTAAGGTGACCTATTGTGGCATTCCAATGTAAGAAAAATTGAGAGGAACTTTTAAAAGAGCGTGGAGTAACAGGACAAGAAGGAATACCTTTAAACTGAAAGACATTAGGTTTAGATTAAATATAAGGAAAAAATTTTTACTTTGAGAATAATGAGGCACTGGCACAGATTGCCCATAGAATCTGGGGGTGCCCCATACCTGGCAGTGCTCAAGGCCAGGTTGGATGGGGCTCTGAGCAGCCTGGTCTGGTGGAAGGTAACCCGGCCCATGGCAGAGGGGTTGGAATTGAATGATCTTTAAGGTGCCTTCCAACCCAAACCATTCTGTGATTCTATGATTCTGTGATTCTATGAACTGAAGGAGTAACCAGTGTTGTTCTTTTTCTTTTAGAGATTGCAAGTTCCTTGGCTCAAAATCTTCACTTTAATACATTTGGAGGAAACCCTTTGGCCTGTGTCGTTGGAGCTGCAGTTCTTGACGTAGGGAGAACATTACATAAATTTATCTATACCACAAGTTGTTTGTATCAAAAGATGAAAATTGCACGTGTAAATTTCTATGTGGGCAATTTTTTAAATAACTAAAGTGCATATGCATGTATACATGCATGGCCAGTGTGCCCCTTGCACAGGAAAAAAATCCTGATTAGCTTAATTGAAAAATTGTTAGATTGCTAGAAAGAGTAGGAGCCCTATAATTATGACTTCAGAATCATCTTTATCTCCCTTGGGTTCTTTGTTAATAAAATTGTAGGAGAGCACTTTCTCAAAAAACTTGGCTAATTCTTTCATAGCACTACACAACCCACAGCTAAAGAAAATCTATTTTCTGGCACGCATGCTTAGCAAAATTTTCTTAACGGCTTTTACCTTATGCTTAAAAAAACTTTAATGACCATGCAGTTACAAATACCTAAGATCAGAAATCCTTTGGGAAAATAATTACCTCATGAAAAAGAAAATATAAAAATGTGCAACATATTTCACTTATTATCCAGTAGAAAATCAGTCAGTGGGTAGTAGATCACGATTTAATTTGTCTTGGTTATGCACAGAACATTCATCCCTGAAGCTCACTTCATTGCAGCAGACACTGTTTCTATTCATGTTACTTTCCTGAGTGGTCTGGGGGGGTTAAATTATTAATAAATGGATGATTGTACATAGAACCATGTTTTAGAGTTTTTCAAGTCTGAAATAACTTGGAGCCCGGTTCTGAAATAATTCCAAGGAGGTTGTTAGAGTCAGGAAGAATAAAAATGGAGTTGAAAGGGAGAGAAAAAAAAAAGAAGAAACAACCACTTTATCTTCTGTAATTATTTTTTAAATGTAATTTTTCTAAATGCAGATGTTAAGTTCATCTAATTGTATGTGTGTAGGTGCCAGTATATGCCTGCAAATAAGAACTCTGATTAAGGAGGACAGTGTAAAGAATGAAGAAAAGATTGTTATTAAAAAACATGTTGCTAAATATAATATAGTACACAAGCTGCTCCCTGCCTAGTACACACAGATAAGCCTTGTCAAATTATATTCTTCTCATGATACTGAAAAAATTAAAATATTCTGGTAAGATTTTGAAAATAATCCTTCTGGTTAGGTATTTTCCAGTTAGGAGTACATATGAGCAGGAATTACTGGATCAAATGTCAGTAATAAGAAAAGTGTGAAAAGTGCCACAGAAACATCAAAGTATTATGTGCAATTGTATTCTGATGCTGTTAAGAGGATTTTAAGAGAATGAAAATGTGAGCACTGAGGTAGTGAAGGAACATAGCAAGGAAGTGAGATAACTAGAGTGTCAAGTTCAATGGGGATTAACAGAATGTGTTGAAAGCTTTTCCTGCAACACTGTCATGGTGCTTCATTTTAACCAGGCTATTGAAGAAGATGGTCTACAAAAAAACAGTGAGATTGTGGGAACATACATGCTGCTGCAGTTGGCTAAACTACGGGATGAATTTGAGATTGTTGGAGATGTCCGTGGCAAGGGACTTATGATTGGAGTAGAAATGGTGACAGATAAGGTCAGTGACTTCACTCCTTTCAATTTACAGTGCCATTGAAACTTTTATCACATTTTATTTCAGTTAAAATAATAGAAATATTTCCTGTTAGCAGACAGTGAAGTGGGAAAACATGACTCTGGCTAAAAATGAGCCAGAACATTCCATCATTCAGCTATTTCACAAGCTTTGAGTAAACAGTGACATGCACCTTGACTGCACAGACTCATGAGAGCAGATAAGTTATGCAGCTAACATTTTCAGCTAGAGGTGGGATTTATTGGAGAGACTGGAATATACATCTTTGTCACAGAACTCATTTAGAATATCTAAGTGAAGTTTAGTATTTCCTTTCCTTAGGACAGTCGACGGCCTCTTCCAGCTGAAGAAGTCAGTCAGATCATGGAGGACTGTAAGGACATGGGAGTTCTGATTGGCAGAGGAGGGCTCTACAGTCAGGTACTGAACCTCTGGGTATAAATAAAATTTATCTTCTATCCTTGTGAACTACATCCCCAATTCCCTGAAGTTAAATAAATTTAGTTTAGTAAATAAACTAGAAAATGTACACTCTTAAGAGCTATCTCTGTTTAATGTTGTTTATTTAAAAACTGGGCAGGAACTATTCTATTATTTTCAAATGTTCTGATCAAGTTCAAAGCTTGGAGTTTTCCTTTACAGGGACAACTTCCCCTAGAAAATGAGGGTACTACAGTCTATGCAATTTAGAAGAACTTAGCAATACTCAGGACCAAGTCTTTGTTTAGGTTATCACCTGACATATCAGTACAAAACTAGTAATTCTTGAGTCTGGGGAGCTGGTGATGTTCTAATTCTATGGTAATTAAAGAAAAAAAAAGGTGTTGACAGCAAGTCCACCCACAGCACAAAAGAGAGAATTGGATATGAAGGCCATCAGCCCACACCAGCTGAGGATGTATCCATGCCATAGCCAGGACACTGCAGAGAATTGCCTCAGGGCTGGCCCGGCCAGTGAACCCCTCTGACACAGAGGAGCAGCTTCCATGTGAGATGGATGGAGGGTACCTAAAATTGAAATCAGACATTGTGTCTGTCACCTCATCAGTTCTTCCTTAAGTCACAGACCAGGAGGCAGGTAACAAGCTGAAGCTCAGTGCAGTAAAATCTCATTCTGTCTGATAAGAAGGCTGCTTACTGTGAGTGTTTGCTTCAGCAGGGGCTGTGGGTGGGAAAGCCCATTACGCTCTTCCCGTATTAAGTCCTGTGATGTGATGCCAGAAAAATCTGAAATTTAAGATTCTTATGGAAGATAAATACTCTTGAAAACATAGATCAAACATTCAGATTTAAGAGCCTATATTCTTGACAAGTGTAGCTGTATAACCCTTCCTGATCAACATGATTTCCAGCTATACCGCCCTAACTACAAGATAGTATTTAGTGATTCATTCATAATGCATTCTCTTAAAAGCCTTTAAAAACAGCCTATAATAAAACAGCAAATGGGCTGACACAATGCAAGAGCCTGCCACTCTCAGGAGATACTACTTTTCCCTGTGGTAGAGCTGCAAGAAAGGAAAATACGTCTGTCTCTGTTCTTTCTTCATACAAATCCGAGATCTTTCTCTGTCTGCAGTAACAGAGCTGCAGACACGACCTACTCTACTTAGGTCTTTTGTGGAGGCAGTTAGGTTATCAAGAGGGGGTCATGAGTCAGATGCAATTCAGTGCAGTCAAGTTCAAAATTGCTCCACTTCAGAGTGCATTTATCATAAGCCTCAGTGCCTGCACTGCTGTTCTCCTTTTTTCCTCACTTTTTTGAGGTGGTAGTGCTGACCCAGATAGGTTGCTTGAAACCATATTCTTTCCATAGAATTTAAGCATTTATTTTTCTTTTTGTTCTCTCCTCAGACATTCAGAATTAAGCCTCCTATGTGCATTACTAAGAGGGATGTCGACTTTGCTGTGGAGGTGTTTCGTACTGCTTTACAAAAACACATGGACAGAGCAGCTGCAAAATAGACTTGATTTGTTTCCTTACATGAGAGGCAGACACAATCCCTGATACCTGCGACCCAGCCTGGGCACTAATCTAGGCTGGAAAATAAAATCATAGTGTGACGATTACATGCTTGTTCAGTATCATAAGAGCATCTGACAGATAGTGTTCAACAGAGAACATGGTGTAATCTGTTCTGTAAATGTACGGTTCAGTTCTACAGTGCTGATTTGTATTAACTGCACGCCTATTTTGCCATTATCAAAAAAACCCTGACTGGATTAACAGGATATCAAAAGGAGAGGCAGGTATATGTTCTTTCCCCTGTAAAAGTTGTATCAAAATCAGTAATTTTTAGAGTGACAGAGTTGGGGAAGAAATTTCAGCGTTAGAACTGTTTATCCTGCCTACAAGGACGCACTGTAATTAGAGCATTACAAAATGTTTGCAGACAGTTGAGATGTTTCTAATTACAGTAATTATTTTTATCATGGGGATAAGAAATCCAGTCATCATCCTCTCCAAAATACACTTGTCTTTTCCTCCTGCTGCTTTTGGGATTGCACAGCACACCCATTAATTATTTTGTAAAGGTGCAAACTCTGGAAGGTGGAATAAGATGTTCTTTCTTACATAATCACTTTTTAATGTGTAAGGTCGTTGCTTCCTTCAGTTTCCAATAAAAAAACCAGATGTTGTAGACAGTCAGCAAGAACTGTACATTTATCATTTTACTTTTATTCCAATTTTAGTATTTGAAAAATTCCTTGACCCAATAAAGTACCATGTCAGGTTGGGGGGAGTAGTCTGCTGGTACTTTAGAGAAACTTTGGTAACAGCATCAGTACCTCTCCAAATCTTACTCCATGGGTCCTAAACAATACCGTACAGCATTTGCTGAGCACTGCCTTCTCCAGCTCCATTAATAACTCCACTGTACAACACAATTCCACTCCAAAATATGGTGCTTGTTATCCCACCCTTTTTTTTCTACTCAAGATCAGGCAGATTGCGCCTTTAAACAGAAGTGCAGTTTCTTTCCTTAGAAATTGGAACAAATTAATTCATTCATGTCACTCATTTATTTCTCCCTCACTTATTCCAGCAAGGCTGTTCTATTAGAATTTTTTCCCCAACACTTGCCATGGAGGTAGATGTACAAAACACATAGAAATTGTCAAAACTGATTAAACAGCTTTGTCATCTAACTCCTTCCCTTCTGTCTGCTCCCTAATGTAATTAAGTAATTTGAGGATGGCCGAAGAAAAGCCCATGTCTTGGCAGTGCTTCATATTTGATAAAGGATCAAAGAATCAAAGAATATTCTGGGTTGGAAGGGATTCACAAGGTTCATCAAGCCCAGCCCTTAAGTGAATGGCCCACAGAGGAATCAAACCCATGACCTGGGTGTTATTAGCACCATGTTCTCACCAACTGAGCATAGACCCTGCTACTGGCTACACTCACCCTCAGCTGAGCCCTCTCAAAAGAAAAGCAACAACAGACGTGTCAAAATAATTTATTATTTCCTCTGTCTGGGTACTTTATCCATGCAGGTTTCTACAGGAACACAGGGTGAGTAGCTTTGAGTTACTATTTCCCCACCCATGGTTTGAAAGCTGCAGGGTGAGGGGCTTTAGACAATGTGGCTTGGTGGAAGGAGCACCCACCTGTGCCATGACACCACACCATTCTGTGATTAAAGCAAGGCTGTTAAAAACAGAAGAAAGCACAGAGTCCTCCAC
The DNA here is from genome assembly GCA_037834095.1 of Argya squamiceps. Lineage (NCBI taxonomy): Eukaryota > Metazoa > Chordata > Aves > Passeriformes > Leiothrichidae > Argya > Argya squamiceps. Next base: position 63,422,766 of record JBBMKD010000115.1, read on the forward strand.
AAGATAGTATTCCTTTTGTGCATCTTCATTTTTTTCCTACATTGGTACTTGCCTTCTGGTACTCCAGACACGGGCAATGTGCATGTCTCAGTTCTGTGAGAGTGTTAATGTACAATTCTGAAGACTGTCACTGTAGCAAAATTCTATCTGTTTTTACGTTTCTCTTTTTTGGTTTTTGCATTCACAGCTCCATTTACAGTTGGTGTTGTTGCTGCTCTTGCATGTCCTGTGGCTTTCAGGTGTTCAAACAATTTATTTCGTGATGGAAAAGTACAATTGCAGGTTACACAGTGGATGGGAACTTCATTCTACAATGAGAAAAAAAAAAACAGAATGCTTCACATTTGTATTGAATATGTCATCAGTGCAATACACCAATTTCTTGCACAGTTTCTCCTTGGCAATGAAGCAGGAATAAGCTGTTTGTTTCTATCATCAATATTCCATTACTCATTAACAATTAAACACATACTTTAAAAAAACAATTGCAAATATAACTTCAGGAATTTTCAAAGTGCTTTAAGTAAAACTAAGACTGGAAGCCTTGCAAATCTAATTCAAAGTAAAGAATAGTTTTGATCTCACCTGACCATACAGGTAATACTTTGGGCTCTGAGCTGCAGTCTTAGCTGTAGTTACTACAAAGTTTCACTCTCTGGTAAACATCAATATTGAGAAAGATGCAAATAGTACTGCCTGTCACCTGCTGGGTGACAACAGCTCTGTCCCCAGTTGTTTAATTTATTTGAACTGCCTTGCACACTGAACTTGGTACCAACTCTCCTAGAAATGAAGCTTAGTCCTGCATTTCTCTGTGAGGACAAGAGCTGAAGTTTCAGTTCTGTTAAAATCACAGGGGCAGAACTGGTGGACTGAAGGTGACCAAAAGACAGCTTTCTTTGTAGTTTATGACCCCCACCTTTTAGCCCTCCTATAAAGACAGGCTGAGAGAGATGACGAGAAGGCTCCAGGGAGAACTTACTGCAGCTTAAGGGGGGCTTACATAAAGGAGGGAGAGTGACGATTTATATAGGCAGAGTGACAGGACAATGGGCAATGGTCTTAAACTGACAGAGGGCAGGTCTAGATTACACGTTAGGAAGAAATTCTTTACTGGAAGGGTGATAAGGCATTGGCCCAGAGGAGTTGTGGATGCCTCATGCCTGGGGAGTGTTCAAGGCCAGGCTGGGTGGGGCTTTGAGCAATGTGGTCTACTGGAACGAAAGGATTTTTAAGGTTCCTTCCAACCTATGATTTTATTTTAAATAGCACAAGTAATTTCACATACCGTTGTTGAGCTCTCTGAAGATGCCTTAGCAGACTTTTTTGCTTCTTTGGCTTTTTTCCCCTTAGGCTTAGTGCTGCTAACAGACAAAGAGGAACCAAGATGAGTGCACAATAACATTCAACATTTACAAGCTTCTGATGTTTTTCAGTTTTCAATGTCTCTGCTGTTTTTGCTTGTTCTTGCTTCACACAACAAAATGTGTGTCCAGAAAAAAAAAAAACTTATAGAATCAATTGTTAATCTCAAAATGTTGAATTGGCTCCTGGGAACTGATATGGCAGCAATCTGCAGTCAAATACCATTTTCAGAGAAGTTCCTACACTCCTTGTTTAGTATCATATTTATTCAGACCAGTTTTGATGAGCAGCCCCCCATTTGAGAGTAAATCTACCCTTGTTTGACACTATCAAACATGACACAGAATGACACAGTGACTGCAATGTTGCAACCCCAACACACCTTTTTGCTTCACTTTTCGTTTCATTCCCTTGGCTGACATCATCTGTAATGCCTGTGTCCTCTGACACAGAACATCCTTGGTCATCATTTACCAACTCTGTTGAGCCACTGTCCTTCTCCATGCTGGGCACTTCCTTTTGTTCCACTGTTTCTTCATCAGCACTTTGATCAAAAGAGTCCTCATAACTCTGTTGAAACAGAAGAAATCCAAGTTAAATACTTTAAGTTCATTAGTGACAGTGCTTATAATATTATACACATTTACCTCAAACATGGGTGGGCTGGGAGGAGAGAAAGCCATGGACCCTCTTAATTTTACTGTGTGTTTTCAGTGAGATTGTAACATGTAAAACCTTAGTTCTCCTGTTTTGAAAGATGAGGCCACCTGTGGTGAAGGGAAGAAACACCAATAAAACAGCCTCTGAAACTACAGAAGAGGAGAATGAAGGTAGCTTTTAACTACACACAGGGTTCATCCTGTTCTGAGGAAATAAGAAATATTTCTTATTTCACAAATAGTGGCTTGACTTATAACTTTGCAAAGGGTTAATTATTTAGACTAAAGTTTTCTGCGCCAGACAACTGCCATTAGGACACTCAAGCCAAAATAACTGAGCTGACTGAAATTAGGTATACACTGTATTTTTCCCTCCCTAGCTGACACTGGCAGCCTTTTCCATGTACCAGATTAGACTCAATATATGAATTTGGCAAAATATTAACTCCCTGTCTGAATCAGAACAGCAAAGCTCCCAAAAGCATAATAACAAATTTGACCTATCACCACATTAATGCAACTCTTACCATCTCTAGTGCACAGTCTCAGCTACCTGAAAAAAACTTGGCTAATCCTAAATTTAGGAAAATAAAATAAAATAAAACCCACAGAGATTCCCTGTACTCCACAATGCTTGTCAGAGGATGGAGGTCAGGATTTCTCAGCACAGGATTCCAGCTCGTGCAATGCAAGAGCGGCACCTACTGTCCAGGCTGTAGCAAACTGATGGAACAGAGCCACGGTGACTACATGCCACCTCTGCAGTGAGAACAGACCTACTGCTCTCAAAAAGAGGAGGAAAGAGTTAACTGAAGCCTCATGGTCTGCACAGAAACGTAAAGGTCAAGCCAATACTCGGACTATGCAACTGGACCAGCCAATGTGAAGCCAGGAAACTTCAGCTGCTTGAAAGTCTCAGTAAAGTTTCTTAAGAACAAGAGATAATGGGAGATGGAAGTGGGAGAGGGCAGAAAAGATGAACAGAGAATAGGAAATGAGAGGGGAAAGCATGAAAGAGGCAGGACCTGGTACAGACAGCTCACTGGAACAAGTCTAGGACTGAGGAGTTATTTGAAAAGGATAGCTCCTCAAATGAGGAGCTATTTGAAAAGGATAGTCTGAGGAAGGCAGACAGAGGAGTGTGCTCACTATGACACTCCTGCCACTCAAGCCTGAAACAGTTTGCACTTGGTGAATTTCACCTGTTGCTGTCAGCACAGATCTGTGATATCACACACAGACTCAGATCCTGGAGTACAACAGATTGGTGTTACTTTTGTTTGCAGTTCTAGAGAAAGGTGGAATGGATGTGTTAATTCCAACAGCTACAGTGCCAGTACTGTACCAGTCTTTTTGGTACAGTACCAACACTGTACCAATTGGTACAAACCAAAACTGTAGCAGTCTTTTTGACCCCCTCTAAATCAGAGATTAAAAAACAATGCATTATACCAACTCCTGCAACTAAAGCCAGAAGTGACCACCAAACTGAGCTCTTAATGCATCAAGGCCACTACTGGTCTTCCTGATCAATTCCTTGCCTTCTCCCTATCTGCCTGCTTCCATCTGTTTTTGTCATACATCAGACTACAGCCTTTTCAGAGTCAGCACCACATATTAGCATCTGCACTAACAGAACAAAGTGAGGTCTATGATGTTATTATTATAAAATATAGTAAATCTAATAAAAGTTATTCTGGTGGCAAAGAATTAGAAGTATTTTAAAATAGTCTTCAAATTCTGTGGAATTTCAAGTTCTCCTATTTTGCAGGACAGAAAAATAATTTGTCAGGAGATAACAAAACTGGGTTGTGAAGTCCCCAGAGTATCATTACGACTACATACCTTCAATGTTTTCTGTTTCTTCCTTTGTTTCTTTGAGAGTCTGTAAAGATAATTTAAAAATTACCTTTTTTGTTACAGAACCCCCCCCCAAACTAGTAGGATTTCTAAAAAGGTATCAAGCTATACTTTTCCTTCATCCTCCGAACGTGATATTGGGTAGCCACAAAATGAAAGTTACTCATGTCAGAAATTAAAACAAAAGGTCTTCTGAACTACTCAGTGCATTTGGTAAAACATTTATTCTGCTCAGACTGAACCCTAGTGAGATAGTTGGGACTATGCTCTGGCTGTTTAAAAAAATGAAGTCGTGTAACAATTCTGATTTTGAGCACACTCGTTTTTCATTTATGTCAACAATCAACTGACACTAAGTACTGAATCAATAAGCACTGGCTCTGTGGAAGTCCCTCTGCTTGAAAAATAACAAACCCTTCTTTTCTTTAAATATAACTTTAAGCAGCAGAGAAAACTTAAGTGTATGGTTCTATGGCACTTGAATGCAGCCATGCAAATGCATGTGTTTTACTGGAACTCTGAGGCTAAGAAGTATTTCAAACTGCACAATACCGAGAGCAATGCAGTGGCAAAAGATCAGGAGCTCCCTCTGAAGGCCACTAAGACTTAGTAAATCATGAGTCATGATAAAATTAAAAACAATTTGAAGTACTTCTGTTTGGGTATGTCTTCTGTTTCTTCCTCCTCCTTGGTCTGTATTCCATCTGCATCATCCGAAGACACAGGAAATTTCCCTTCCTCCTCTTCCAGCTGCTGTCGTAACAGTGACACCATCTCTCGATGCTTCTTTGATTTTTCATGATTCTTCATGCTGTGAAGATCAGATTGTTACTGCAGGTTGCTCTGAGCAAACATTGTTATATTTACATACAAATTAATAACAGGCCCATTACCCAGCACTACTACATATGGAAATTTCTGCACTGACAATGTCTCTACTGGAAAGATGACACTGATCATTATTTGAAATTAAAATTTCTTTAAAATGCAGTTCTAAACTACTTAAAACCCAACAGCTCCACCTCCAAATCCCCAACCACAAGTACTTACGCTTTCTCAGTTTTTAACAATTTGTCACAAGCAGGGCAGTACAGACCATCTACAAATTCAGCTTCTTCAGTTTCATCATCCAGTTTGTCTGCAGAGATCAGCGGGGATCAGAGAGACAAAGTCAGATGAACAATTTTTGAACAAGCTGCTCTTTAAGCCCCAGAAAATAGTCACAGCACTGACATTCAATTTCTCCAATACTACTGACACACAGCTCAAGATCACCTCACCAAGTCAGACATTGGTATAAAATAACAGCTGCAGCTTTCTCAAAGGAAAACACCAGAGAGGGACAGACTAGCTCAGCACCCTCAGAGGGAGGCAGCGAGTTGCATTACAGTCAGAACTGGGAATCTGAGGCTGTAAGTGAGCCACACTCATACTGCAGTGACAGTATAGATCACCTCCCCACAGCCCGTACCTTCAATGCCTTTTGTCTCCTGTTCTTCTAATTCATCTTCACCACCTGATCCATCTCCAAATTCCTTTTCATATTGTGCCTCCATCTCTTGCAGCTCTCTCTCCAGATCTGACATAGTTATCCAGCTCTGCTCTTTGTACTGTTCAGCAAGCCTGCAAGCAGAAAAATACAGTAACTTCTGCACTGTGTCTCTAAGATGGGAACTACAGGAACAGTGTTACTTAAAGGAAACTGGTTTTGGGCATCTCAGGAGGAAAGTACTGAACCAACTTGATTGATGGAGCAAACAATTGGAAATTGAGCAATCTGAGCTAATTTGTGATGTCAATGGGCACCTCTACACTGTAAGCAGAGATATTAACATAGGTGGGTCCTTGGCTGGATTTTGGGCAGAATGTGCTGTGCAGCATAGTCAGTATCAAGCTGACAGCAAGGAAGTCAGCTCAATCCTACTCTAAGATCCAAACTTACAAAAAATACAGCACAATGAAATCCACAAGCACACTACTCATTGTGGGTGCACTATGGGAATATACCAGCCCAGTTTTCCCAATCTAAGTGTACCCCAAGTTACCAGATACAGCATCACAGGACAGCTGAATTTTGCTCCAGCTGGCTTCTGGCCTCAGAACTATCAAGCCACTTGTCACTAAATGCATAACCCTCCTAAAGGGAGAAAGTATATATGTATATATATAAAACCAGTACATAATATACTTTTATGTTATAACATAATTTTAATCAATAAGCCATTATTTTGCAAGTGCACTCTTAATAAGAATTTAAGCTCCTCCCTCATATATGCAGGCAAACAGTTCTTCCAGTTGAAAAATTAACTGTGGTTATAGTCAGGAGACCACCTCTTCCTATTTTGGCAAAAAAGCACGAGACACTGCATTTAGTCCAAGGAAAGTTCCAAAGAGTCAAAAGGAAAGACAAAGCTAAGCTCATCTTGCACTCCTTTTTAGAAGGTACAGTTCCAGGGCAGATGAAGGCAATCTAAGTCCAGTTTGTTATAGTCCCGTTCTCCCTTATTCTAAAACTTACATACTTTTTTCTTTAAAGGAACAAAAATTAAATTTCATCTATTAAATTTTATTTCCCCAGCTAAGTAAAAGCACACTGGGCTCTGTGCTGTTACAGCCAGTTACCCACAGCACCTAGACAACAATTCCCCAGTTATGTTAGGTCTCTACAAGTCAGTACAATGCAGAAACCAGAGGTTTAAAAAGCTCAGACTTGAGACCAAAATTAATACCTAAAATTTTCAAGGATGCTTAAAAGAGCAAGTGGAGCTACTATTACAATCTATGTCTATATTGCATCCTTATGGATAGTTTCTCCAAGTTAAAAAAAAGAATTATTTGCTCCACATGGACATACTTGGCCTGTTTTAGCTTCTGTTGCCTCCGAAATTCCTCTGCTTTCCTAGTTTTTTCTGCATTTTGTTCTTCTACAAGTTTTCTGTGAGCCTGTACTCTTTTATCCCTTTTACGAATAAAGGCTACTAGCTGACGGATCAGTTCATTCCTCTCTTTCCTTGCTTTCTCTCTCATTTTCTTGTTCTCTTTTTCCATAGCTCGTTTCTCCCAGCGGTTTGAGGCTTGTCGTGTGTCATACTCTTCTTTCCAAGCAAAGTTTTTCTGAGTACAGAAACTCTGCCAATATGCATAGAAAGGGTGGACTACCTGAAAGAAAAAACAAAACTAAGTCACTTGTTAAGGAGGGACAGAAAAAACTGAGAAATAATTCAGGGCTTTTGTAACAGTTTTTTCTTGAACTTCTATACAGGCCACAGTTTTGCCTCAGAGCAATGAAGATTCAGAGAAACTTCTAAAATCATCATCGAAGTTTGAAAGCACGTTAATTAAACAACCTTGTCTAAACTATTACAAACTGCAACTTCTAAAAATATCCCCCTGCAGGATTGGATCATGCTGACAACTAGTGTCCAGTTACTTAGCTGTGCTGTATTTCTCAATGAAAACTGTCAAACTGAAAAGCACAATCAGAATCAGGCATGCTGCCTGCAAGCTGGTACTTGCCCACATTAAACCACACCAGAGGTGAGCCATACATCTGCATCATTAAAAAAGAAGCAAAATAAACACATAATGCGATTTCTTCCCTGTACATTCTCTTTGCTTCCTGAACAAGACAGAAACTAATAGCCCTTGATGATACAACAGCAAGGAGCCATGGGCTATGTGAAGAAACATTTACTCCTGCTTTGTAGCAAACTACATGACTGTAGATTAAAATTTTGTCCCCTAGCTTTCACATCAAAAGAATTAAGTAAGTGATTGTTATTTATTCTCTTCCCTTTTACTTTTCATGGATAAATGCCGGACTAATATGGCATCATGATCAGTTTGGGTTTGTTCTTTATTTCTCTCCAAATAATTATTGTCCTTCTGCATTTTGTATATTCAGCAATCAAGATATGCCTAAACTCCCTTCTTACACTACTTGCCCTATCAATCTTCCTTTTTACTATTCACTCCTATATGCCCTGCTGCTCATATTTTGGGATACCTCATAGAAGTATTAAACCTAATGGTTTAATATGTTTTCTTCTTGTGAGTTATCTGCTGCCATTTTTTTTTTCACAGGAACTACAACTATCAATTGTTATTCACAGGAACTCCACAATAACTTCCAGCAGCCTATCTACATGCAAAGTTCATGACTGTGGCTTCTGGCAGGTAAGTCGCTGCACTTTTTCTCTGCTATAACAAAAAAATAACCAATAAACATTCATATTTCATCCAATAACCTAAGTTATATTAGACTAACTACCCCAGATTTCTGCTTCAGAAGAGGATACTTATGTACAAAAGAATGCACACCCATCAACTGATGACAGGGATCATGCTCCCCTTCACCAGATGTATCAGGTGGGACTACCTGTTCTCACCAGCTATCTTAACAACCTGCATGTCTGGCATTCTTCAGCAACCCTTGCTGAACTCCCAGGTGAATTTTGTTTTGCTTACTACTCATTTTTGGAGATGATCACTTTTGTTTTTGCATTTAGTTGACCTCCAAGTCTTCTTTTCCCATGAAGGCTTGTGAACTCATGGCCTTAAGAATATCTTTCCTGGCTGTCTGGCACTGATCAAGCTGCCTCTCAATCTTCGTATGAATTCACAGAGTAGACCAAACCAGAAAGCATTCACATCACAGACTTTGAAGCCTTTGTACAGTTTTTGTAGCTCTCTTCTAAAACTCTTTTCCCATTGCATTCCTACTGTGTAGAGAAATGAGCATGGCCATGCTGGAATCCTCTGACAGTGTAGTCTCTGTCTGAATATAAGACAACTGGGAAAATTACTTTTCTACTTAACAAAGACTATTTCCTATAAAATACCCCTATGAATCCCTAGGACGAAAAAAAAAAGTGAGCACTCTGCTTCTAGAACAGCGTGAATTAGCCAGATATCAAAGCATGTTGAACTAGAATTCCAGTCCTTTTTGCAGTTATTAATTGACATAAGTATTAAAGCTATTTTGAGTCTATAATCACATGACCTCAAAAGATGTTTCAAGATAACACATGAAAAGACAGATTTTAGCTGGTTCAGAGATACTATGTATTCTCCCTGAGAAAGATTTCCATCCTGTAATTCCTCCCCACATTCAAACACCCTTTCTGGCACTTCTTAACAAGTTTGATTTGTTACTTTTGTTTCCAACTCCAGCCAAGTTTTGTACCACTGAAACTACCAACTTTTAAGGCATGTATCAATTCAAATTTCATAAATTAGCCATACAGAGAAAGTGACAGGGAAAAGTACCACACTAGAAGCAATATTTGAGTGCATTTCATACTGTGCAGTTATTTCCTAGGAAAAGTGTTATCACCTCATTATTTAATTTCAACACAGAAATACTGACAACCTTAAAAAAATCCTAAATCTGACGGTCTGATAGATTATAACAAACAGCCGGCAAGCCAGATGACAAGAAGTCATGCAAGTACCCATACACTTTCTTTTCTTTCTTCACAGAGGCAAGCATGAAATGTTTTCTGAATCAGGCTAAATACAAATCTGAATATAGGCTAATTGCAGATAACAATGTAATCATAATGGGAGCTCACACTGCCAGTCAACATCACATCTATTTTCTAAAGGCTGTGCTGCACACTAAGTGCTATGCAGTTTTCGTGTATGAGGCAAGACACTACATGTTACATGGAAAAAAAATAGGTCAATACCCCTGTCTGTAACGTAAGTTGTGTTAAACACTGGTGAACTACTCTGATCAGAAAGCAAAGAAAACATCCATTCTTTTACTTTATAGGTCTTGCACTAGACTTAAGTTCCACCGGCATAACTGATGGTTGACAGATAATTCACAGGTTGGCCCTGTGAAGTATCTGTCTGACAACTCACCCTGCAGGCCTGGCTAATACTATAGTCCAACAGAAAATACCAGTTTTAACTCACATAAATATGAATCAGACCATAAGCACTTCCTTTGTAGTAATGGCCTACAATAGTAGAAAACAACCACAGATACGTGGTGTTCACCTCAGCAGGAGCCTTTACTCTGGGACAAAGTCATGGTTTAACTGTTACCTGCACTCCAGTTTTACACCTGCCCTTACCGTATCATAGTCACTATGGGAATACCCAAACGTGGGGAACTCTTCGATATCTTCCTGTGTCGTGTATTCCAACTCTTCCCTCGCAATCTTCTCAAAAACTTGTCGATAGACTGTAAAGAATCCCTGAAATAAATAAGCAAGTAAGTAAGCCTTTTGCATGGCTCAGTAATAGATGTACAAATGCTCAGGTGCAGTGTATTTTAGAGAAAAATTGACACACTGCAAGAGCGACTCAAAACCAGGATGAAGGCCTTGCAAGCACTTGCTCGAGGTACAAGACCCTTCTTAACAAAGTTCCACTATCTCTCATGCCTTTTGTTTCCACCTTCTTCACACAGTCTCTGTCCCTCTCATGTGTGTAGTCAAATACAAATTTTAAAAGAAAAAAAGTTTCCGTAGCTGGAGATGGTGATAAGTTTCTAGCTACACAGGATCAAGTTTTGTGGAAGTTCCAGACACAAAATTCACTATGAAATATCCTATATTTTTCTAAATTAATATGCTATTAACTGGCTACTAGTACTGTAACAAAAGTACAGGCAAGTATATATCTCTGGTGAATGTTTTTCTAATCACCTGGAGCTTTTTAATATATGATGAGTATTTTAAATTCCAGTGGGAAATTCAAAAATCCAATAGGGAATTCAATTATAGCAAGCACACCTTCCCCAAAGACTGTTGTTACATTGCTTTTCTGTAGTTTTAAGCATTCTAGCTTGATAAAGGTATTTCTAAATAAATAGAGGGTATTGCAAAGCCCTGGAATGCTTCACTATATAAGACAAATAAACAATATGCACACATCTGTAGTTGTACAGCATAGGTGGACATTATGAGTAAGTAATTGTTGCACAACATGCAAGAATGAAAGCTTCCTTATACGTCCAGGGTAAGTTTTGTCTTAGATTTGCAAAGTTGTGCTAACAATTCTACACATAACTTTAAAACAAAACAAATGCCAACACTTATAATGGAATTTAAACCGATTCATTAAAAATTGATTCATTACCTTCTCATCATCCCCATATCCAGAGTAACAGCTAACAGTGAAGTAGTGCAGCAGATCTAAGCTATCATCGTGATAGTCTCCATCAACTCCCCCTTTCAGCAGAGCCTCCCTGTGATTATCATACCTGGAAAAAATTCACAGCATCAAGGATGTAGACACAGAACACCTCTCAGTGCTGATAAACACAGTATACCTATCACATCACTGTACAGCTTAACGCACTGTCAGTAATTTGTCTCTCACATCCAGAGACTTCAGAGAGAAAAAATATGACAGACCCAGTAAATATTCCCTCTTGACCTTTACCTTACTTATTATTATTTTATCTGCAATATCTATAGCAATAATTCCTCAACAGCCAGCTACCAATCACATTTGAGCAAGATGCCTCACCAAACTTCCAGAAACAAATAGAACATTATTTAAATCACTCAATATTTACACACACTCAAAAAAAACCCCACCCCAAATCATACATAAGCACATAAAAACTGAAAAACAGTCCTATATTTTCAAGCAGGATAAACTCAGGAGAGGTGGTTTTGGCTGTGTAATCTGGCAGATGTTTCAGCCCACGTGAAAAACAAGCTACAGAAAACATTTATAATAGCAATCCCTTAGAGATGTGTATGTGTGCATTTCAAACTCGGTCTGAGCACCTGTATGCAGCGCCCAAGGCCTGCGGGCTGCGCGGAGCTGCCCCGTGCTGGGGGAGGAGGGAGCAGGCCAAGCCTGGCTGTTCGCGGGGCGCTCCTCGGGGCCCAGCACGCCCAGAGCTGCCGGCACACCACGAGGAGGGCGAGCGTGCGGAGCTGCGCCCCTCCACGGGGCTGCATGGCTCTAACTCCTACAAAGCCTTAAAACCAGGCGGCTGCTCCCACCCACGGATGCCCGCTCTGATGCAGCGAGGCCCAGGGGCAGCACAGGACAAGCCCCGGCACAGCCAGGGGTAATAAAGCCTCTGCCAGGCCAAGCGCCGCTCACCACGCCCGTTCCTGTGGGTCGCTCAGCACGTCGTAGGCCGCCTGGATCAACTTGAACTGCTCCGCTGCCTCCTCCGCGTTCTCGAGGTTTTTATCTGCAGGACAATTTAACGAAACCGTGTCAGCGGCGGTCAGGCTCGGCGGCAGCAGCCGCCCCGCCGCCCCCGGCCCCGAGCCAGGCGACAGCGCGGTGCCCCAG
>JBBMKD010000115.1:63435157-63453012 GCA_037834095.1 Argya squamiceps
GCGGGAGGGGCGGGACCTGCGGCGCGGTGTCACCCAGCTGCCGGCAGCGCGCTGGGGACGCTTCCCCCCGGCTCGCGGCCGCGTTCGGACCGGGGAGACTAACCGGATACCTTGTGGTGGAATTCACAGAATCAGTGAGGGTGGAAAAGATCTCTGAGATCATCGAGTCCTACCTGCGACCCAACACCTCCGTGTCAACCAGACCATGGCACTGGTGCCACGTCCAGGCTTTTCTTAAACACCTCCAGGGAAGGTGATTTCACCCTCCCTGGGCAGCCCATTCCAGTGTCTAATCACCCTTTCTGTGAAGAAATTACTCCTAATGTCCAACGTTAACGTCCCCTGGCACAGCTTAAGGCTGTGTCCTCTTGTCCTATTGCCAGCTACCTCAAAGAAAATTCAGACCCCAACCTGGCCGAACCTTCCTTTCAGGGGGTTGAAGAGAGCAATGAGCCCCCCCAGCCTCCTCATTTCTACCGTAAATGCGCCTGCTTCTCTTAAGACCTGTGCTCCAGGCTTTGTTGTGCTTCACATCTTGGTTTCCCTTTTCTGAACTTGTTTCAGCATCTCAAAGTCCTTCCTGAACTGAGGAGTCCAGACCTGAATATAGGACCCAAGATGTGACCTCACTAGTGCTGAGCGCAGGGGAAGAAGAGCTTCCCTAGGCCTGCTGGCCACACAATTTCTGAAATAGATATTTCTGATTCCTATGGGTGTTGAGGAGCTCAGAGGCACACCCAGCACAGCACACATTTGCAAGGTAGCTTTTTTTTATACCTGTGCTCTTCAGAGATTTTAAGTTGGTCAAAGTCGGTGTCCTTCTCTAGGTCAGGGTGTGCATCAGTGGGCACTACACAAACAGAGCTTTGGATCAGACAGCAGGATCTGGAGGCCCTGATCTCACAGTAAAATCTGGAGGTCCTAATCTCAGCGATTAATCCAAACACGGCAAATTGAACATGAGCCAGCAGTGCCCTGGCAGCCAGAAGGGCCAACCCTGTCCTGGGGGCATCAGGCCCAGCATGGCCAGCCGGGGAAGGGAGGGGATTGTCCTGCTCTGCTCTGAGCTGGGACAGCCTCACCTCCAGTGCTGGCAGCAGTTTTGGGTCCCATCAACATAAGAAGGATATAAAGCTATTGAGGTGTATCAGGAAGAGGGCAGATTAGATGTGGAGAGGTCTGGAGGGCAAGACTTGTGAGGAGCTGAGGTCACATGGCTTGTTCAGCTTGGAGAGGAAGCTGAGGGGGGACCTCACTCCAATGTACACCTTTGTCACAGGAGGTTTTGGCTGGAATAGAGTCAGTTTTCATCACAGTAGCAGGCAGGGAGCTGTGTTTTGGATTTATGCCAAAAACACAAATGTTGTGTTGATAGTAACAGAAATGCTTGCATTATTGCTGAGCAGTGCTCAGACTCAGCCTTTTTTGCTTCTCACCCCACCCACCAGAGAGGGGTGCACAAGAAACAGAGGGGATGCAGCCAGGGCAACATTCAGAGTGATACATTTGTCTTCCTGAGTCACTGTTATATGTGATAGAGCCTGGCTTTCCTGGGATGTGAATACCTGCCTACCCACAGGACATAGTTGATAAATCTTTGTTTTGCTTTTCTGCATGGCTTTTGCTTTACAAAAAGCTTTGGTTTTTGCTGAACAGTCTGTATCTCGCCTCACAAGTTTTCACTTCTACCTTTTTCTCTTCCCCACCCTACCAAGTGAGAGTGAGCAGGCAACTATCTTTGGCTGAGTTGCCAACTCAGTGTGTCAGGGAAAACCACAAGCATATCACTGAAAATTCCAGTTGGACATCAAGGTTCTTTGTGCAGAGTGGTCAGTTCCCAGGGAAAGTGGTCACAGCCCCATGCCTGTCAAGGGTTAAAGAGAGTCTGGATGGTGACCTTAGTCACATGGCTTAGTGTTCAATAGTTCTGCAAGGAGTTAAGTTGGACTCAATGATGCTCATGGGGGACCTTTCCAACTCAACTGGCTGTGTATTAAGACAATGTTAACTGAGCACATATATATTCACCAGTCTTTTTTTCCTATCATATGAAACACAGACCACTTTGCTGCTCAAGTTATGGGATTTTCCTCGCCCTGCTGGGTAGGGTAATATTTAGAACTTAACAGACCAGCTTCCTCTGGAGCCAGTTGTGTTCTTGCAGCATTAAGATGCTGGAAATTGAAACAGAGGAATCACAAAGAAACAGGGCCCAAGCAAGACTTAGAAACACAAGAAAGTTTGGGGGAGTGCACAGGGAGACAGGTGATGAGGAAGAACCAGGTCATGAGGTCAGGAACTCTGAACTAGATTAAAGGTATGTAATAAAGAAATAGCTCCAGAGAAGTTGTCCAGAGCAGCTGTGGATGACCCCATCCCTGAAGTGTTTAAGGCCAGGTTGAATGGGATGCCATGTTGTTCCTCAAAACCCAGAATCCCAGAAGACAATAAAAGAATGCAAACTCAATCTTTATAAAGAAACATGTATTTTGTTTATTTAAAAACTGAAGTTCAAGACATCTTTGTTTGTACAATGTAAATTCAAATATTTACAATATTCGGTTGATACTGTATGAAGTTTCATCCCTTGTAACACCTACGCAGATCCTTCAGTTCTGAATAGCTTTTTTTGCTTCTTCCTCTGAATTTTGCGTAGCTTCTTCTTATCTTTAACAATTGGCTTCGACTCTGGTTTCACAAGCTGTATTTCCACTGGCTTCTCTTCAGCTGGAGTTTCAAAGACCACTTCGGTAGGATCTTCTTCAACAAGGACCTTAGTCCCTTTTTTCTTAATCTTTTGCACTTCTTTCACTTGCTGCTTCTCTCTAAACTTAGCTGCCACTGACAATCTTAACAGCCGGCGATGCTATAAAAATAAGAATTTAAATTTCATCATGTTTCAAGTAAGCCAGATGGAAGAAATCTGGTATTAAAGAAACACATGCTAATTTCTGTGCTTAATGGTCAAGACCCTCAGTGTAACACTATCTTTTCAGTGATATGACTTCTGCATGCCTTTCATGATTACAAAACTACTCAGTTCTCAAACTGTCACCAGTTTAGGGCACTACCAAGGGTGATGGGGAAAGGCATACTTGATGCTCCTGCACAGACTGACTGCAAGGTTGGCTTTCAAGTAAGTTGCTAAATGAAAGAGAAAACAAAGACAGAGCTGCTTACCATATTTGGGGACTGGTAATGAGGGTTTTCATACAGAGTTGGTCCTCCAAAGCTACCTTGGAAGATTTTTATGAGGTTCAGGACAAAACGCGGCCCAATTTCTACTAGAGATGCATCTTCTTCTATTATCTGCAATAAAAAGAAAATTTTCTCCATTTCTCACAGATTGAATCAAAGCATATGACTTGCAGGCACCTTGCATATGGTAATACACAACTGATTTTAAATCTGAAATATAGTACCTGATTAGCTAGATTTGTATAAATCCAGCTGTACATAAAAAGCTGTTCTTTGAAATTTAAGCAAGCTTTTGGAGTACTTGTTATTTTTTAATTCCTCCTAGAGAAAGTAAGCTCTAGATCACTTTGGCTCAAAGCTGCAATTTAGGTCAAGGCCCAGTTTAGGCCTTGGGTAGTATGTCCTGCTACCAAGACATCCCTCACAGAATCACAGCTCAAATCAAGTTCAGTGAACCAGATCTCTCCAGAGATACTGGAGAAGGTAAGTAATTTCAGGACACGGAATCTGTGAGCACTGGGGGCTGGCATATCCTGGTAACAACGACGATGATTCTTATCTTAATGGATTTGATATTAAATTACTCCACTGACCACCTCCTGACGAGCTAAGGGAGACCACTCACCTGGTAATTGCGAAACCAGATCCTTTCATCAGTGATGCTGAAGGTGAAAACATGATCGACAAAAGGCTGGCTTTTGGGGTGGTACTGTGGTGTACTAAATATCTGTAAAAAAAGGCAGTGTTTCTGAACATCTGCAATTTAAGAGGTCAAACAAAAATGGCTAATTTTACAGTCCTTTCCATTTACTAGATCCCAAACCCAGGTTACATTTCACAACCCAAAACGTAAGAAGCATCTGAGTCATATTATGAATATGATCCCCATCCTTTGTGATCTTTTCAAAGTTCAAAAGTGTAAAATTGCTACTTGAAAAATACACTTGCAATTTTTAAGTATGTTGCCAAAAAACATCTCCAGTGAAGAAACACCAAGCAGTAGAACTACAGACTGACCTGAATAAACAATTCTTTTAGCAGGGTATAGTGTGGCTCCTGGTCAAATATCTACAAAAAATAAAAATGTTATTTTACATACAAGGCTAAATGCAATAGTCATGCAAAAAGAATAAAAACATACCCAAATGAAATCAAATCTATACTTACTGGATCAAAAGACAAAAGGGGTCTTGAACCCCTTAGGCAATTTCCTGTCATCTTCAATTCAGCCAGCGTGTGAACTACAGTGATTAAAAAAACCCAAAAATGTTATTACTTACAGAAAACTTTTCAGACAAAATAGCAAGAATACAAACACAATAATGTCCACCAGCTTACCATTTTGCACCAAGAATTTAGCAGATGGTCCGTGTGGTGTGTTTGAAAGCCTGCAGAGAACAGGTGGTGGTGAAGAAAGAAAAATGTTAACAGCAGCCAGAAGACATGCTGTATTTCCACACTACACCCCAACCAGTTATTCTTGCATTTCTGTCACTTTTACAGCCATACTGAGCTCCTTTAACGTGCTCATAAACACTTGTTTTCTAAATTTGTAAAATGCTTCTGCAAACAGTCTCCAAAAGCTTGTCATGCATTGTAAATTTGCACTACCCAGGGAAGTGCAATATTAGAACAAATTTAAGTAAGCAGCACTACTTCATGCACTTTCACAATTACAGAAGAAAACATCAGCTAGAACTGAAGTATCTGTAGCTATAAACAGAAATGTAACAAAACATAACATTCCTTACCACATGTAGAGATCCTGTTTCTTTTTGGCTTCAAAAAAGATGCACTTATTGCAGTTTTTCATTTCACACACCTACACCAGACACATCAAAGTAGCTGCTTATAAACTTGCTGAAGACATTTTTGAAAACTTTCCACACTCCTCTAGTATTTTACCCTCTCCAAAATGCAACTTTAAAAGCAAAGATCTTGTCTTATAAAATGACACCTACTGATACCCAAATTTTGGCTGGTGTTTGGGTTTTGGGTTTTCTTGGTGTTTTATTCTTGGTTTGTTTTTACACCTCACGTACTTACTACAAGGAGTAATAAGTGAAGCTACAAACAACCTGATAAGCTCTCCAGGTACAAACACAAGAACAGGAGATGAGACATTAGGTTCTAGGTTGAGAACTATCAGTACATTAGACATTAGTCCTAGTACATTTGGGCTAGCTGCATATTTGTGTCCTGCATTGTTCAAGTATAAGCTGCACTACACCTCTCACCTACACAGAAAAGCACATTATGGTGTATTTCTTCTGACAAAAATCTGTACCTAATTAAAAGCTTCGTTCTGGTTTTATTAATCAAAAGTCAACTTTCTGTTTAAACATGAGCAGTTTTTGGATATCAATAATTTTCACCTACGAAGTTACACTTTGAATTTGGTTGCCACTTTCACTTGCACACTGAATTTCCATAGAAAATAAAATAAAATAAAAATAAAATAAAATAAAATAGCACCAAGATAAATCCTGAATTACCTCATTGATTACAAATAACTGGTCTTTACGGTCCATTTTAGTATCTGGAAGACAAAAACAACATTTACAAAGCTGAAAAACCAATTTAATACAAGAGATTCTTTTAACAGTCAGGTCTTTTGCAAAAATTTTACTAATTTATAAATGAATTGGTAATTATCAAACAGTTTCTGTCTTGTTATGGAATAAGTAAAGGTAGAACAAAACTAACTGTGCAAGTTCTAGACTGATGCCACAGGACTCACTTCCCTGAAAATATTATGATACAGTTGCTGTACTTGTTGTCTCAAAAGGTGTTTGTTTAAGATACAAGTTTCATCAAAACTCTTCTGTACCACATTTAAAAAAAATAAAAGAACAGGTTGTTAGGAGCTCTTGGCTGAAAACTATTCTCAAAATATAAGTTAGGAGTGATGTACAACCCCCACCTGCTTTAGAGTGAGGCATCAATGTCCTTAAGTCCTGCATTAGGTGTCTTGTTCTGAAATTAATCCCACGAGAGGAGAATATCAGCACTCGCTCCTTGTTTTTCCATTTGCCCTAGGGAAAAAAACCACAATAATTACATGAGAAGCTTCTAGCCCTAATACTGTTACAACACAGCAAAAATAAAAGTCTGCATAGTAGATAGAGAAAGAAGCAAGCAAGAACCTTCTGCCTGCCTAGACAGAACCGCCCCCTCAGCAGGAGTGGACACTTCCCTGGAGAATAGGGCGGCACTGCTTTTACAGCAGGAACTGTCCTCATCCTGATCCATAGTATACTCCAGGGCACGGCCTTTCACTTCCACCGAAGTATCAAAAAGCCACGTGCATCGCTTATTTTCCTGCAAAATGGGCTCGGGGACAGCCCCAAGGCACAATCCTTTCCTGTCGATAAGCATATTGCAAAATCTTTGTGTTTACACGCAGTACTTTACGTTTTTCTTACAAGCAAACAATTGCCGCAACCTTCTCCGTATGATTCCTAAATGGAACAGGCACAATTTCCATACAGCCTTCTGTATACAACAGAATTGCCTAACTCCTTCAAATATTTCTGAGACTGAGGTAACACATCGACATCGACCAGAATAGCACTTTTCGCGTGTTCTCACGGAAACAACGCACCGCCACGTTTACTTCTACTTGTGCGGATATTATAAAAGATTACGAATAAACCTCTGCGTCCCGGCTTAGCAGCCGTGTTCCCTCAGACAGCCCGAGCCCCGGTGCGGCGGGGAGGCCGGGCGGCAGTACCTGGGACACGGGCGGCGGGATGCTGTATTCCTGCGGCGGGACTCTGCGCTCCTCCGGCACCGCCTCGCCCGCGCTCGGGGCGCTCCTGGCGCGCTTCGCCTTCCCCGCGGCCAGCGCTCCGCGCTTTCTCTTGGCCGCCATCTGTCCCCAGGCCGTGCTCGCTATTCCCCCGATTCCTTTCCCGTGCACGCGGTTCCTGTGCCCGCGTTTCCTGCGCCGGCGAGGGCGTGATCTCACTTCCGCCGCTGACGTTGGCTGTGCGCGCTTTCCCCGGGCGCGCTGCGTTTCCTGCGTTCCCTGCGTTCCCGGTGCCGCTGCCTTCCCGGTGCCGCGGCGCTCCCGCTGTCCGGCCATGCCGTTCTCGGCGCAGCCGCCTGCCAGCGGCGAGCGCTACGCGCTGTCCGCCAGCCTGGACAATGCCCGGCACCTGTCCAGCCTGCTGCGGGCCGTGCACTTCCAGGACCACGCCACCTGCCTGGCCACGGCCAGCGGGCTGCGTGTGACGGTGGAGGATGCCAAGTGCATCCAGGCAAACGCCTTCATCCAGGTACGGGGACATCGGTGAGGGGGGATCACGGCTGCTACACACCCTGGACAGGCCCAGGTCACCGCCGCTGTCATAGCACCGGGAGGACAGGGAGCCACTGGAGAGGGTCCAGCGGAGGCCACAAAGATGATTAAAGGATCGGAGCATCTCTGTTGTGAGGAGAGCCTGCAGGAGCTGGGCCTATTTAGTCTGGAGAAGAGCAGACTGAGAGAGGCTCATTCGTGCATATAACTATCTCAAAAATGGGTGCCAAGAAGATGGGGCCAGACTCCTTTCTGTAGTGACCAGTGAGTGGAAGGAGAGTAATGGACATAATCTGAAACACTGAAGTTCCACCTTAACGTGAGGAAGAACTTCATTACACTAAGGGTGGCAGAGCCCCGGAACAGAATGCCAGGGAGGTCGTGGAGTTTCCTTCGCTGGAGACATTCAAACCCTGCCTAGATGTGTTCCTGTGTCACTTGCTCCAGGTGACCCTGCCTTGGCAGAGGGGTTGGACTGGATGACCTCCAGAGCTCCCTTCCAATTCTAGCAATTCCATGTACTCACCTGTGGAGAAGGGGAGACTCTGCTGGAACCAAGGCAGGGATGCCTGAGCTGGTGTGGAGGAAGAGCCATGGTTAGGCTGCCCTTGTTTATGGGCATTCATGCTGCTGGAATTCCAAACCCTGCACCCAGTACACCCCTGCACACCTGACAGCATAGTGGGTTTGCTCCCTCATCTAATGTATTGGTTTCTGCTAAACTCAGGGCTGCTTCTGGCCTTGCTGTGCTTAGTTGCACAAGTCAATGCTCATAATATCCCTCTTCAAGTGTTTTTATAGCTCATCCCAAAGCCAAAAGTTTGGATTTATGTCAACTGTGAAAGAGTACGGTTTCACAGAAACTTGATTGAAGATGGCTGTGCTGTGCTCAAAGTACCCCAGGACAGGGTTTTCCCTCTGGGCTGCCAGGAAAATATGAAATTACTTTTCCAAAAGCAGCTCATGCCACCCTGCTTTATTTCTGAGATACTCTGTTCTTGTAGGTGCCACAAAGCAGTGAGTGCCAGTTACAAACAGAATAGCATGGAGCACTTTACTCCCATCAGGCTAGTCAAAGGCAGGATTCAGCACATGTTTCAGAGTGGTAAAAAGTCACTGTTCTCTTCTATTCTTACGTCCCTTTAGTATTTGGAGTGTTTATTCATGCTCTGAGCATAAAAAATGTAAGTATTGTTACTGGAGAAGGGTGTCACATTGTACAGTTGCATGAATGTTTCCAGCTCCAGAAGTAAGCAGCTCTAGGCTTTAATGTTTGTGGCTTGTACTTAAACCATAAAAGGCAAGTGTTTGGGACTTCATGTTTATGCCATCCTATCTTGTTTCAAGTGTGGTCTGATGGTGTTTTTCTAGTTTTGAGGATGAAGACCCATGTTTCTATAATCAATGCTGTGTTGCATGTAGAAATCGCTTTGTGTTGCACTGATTTCTGAATAGGAAACTCTGAAGTTTAAACTGTAAAATAATTTCAGAAACTCCCAGCTTTTCATCTCTTTGCTTTAACTTACAGGCAGAAATTTTTCAGGAATTTTCTGTTCAGGAGGAATCAGTGATGTTCCGGATCAGTTTGTCCGTTCTTCTGGACTGCCTTACCATTTTTGGAACCAGCTCCTTGCCAGGTGTGGTATATTTTCCATGAATCCAGGAAAGGCTGTGTGGGCACTGCAGGATGTGTACTCAGGTGGAGTGGAGTGATATACTATGACAGCTTTCTGGGCAGTTCTACCCTTGCAGCTCTGAGTTAAACTCCTGATTCCTCTCTAGTTTTGGTTGTGGCTGACCTAAAGTTCTAATCTGAGTGTACTAAAGAGCACTGTGATTTTGGGGAAAACAGAGGTTCAGGTGGTGATAACCTACAACAGGAGGGTGTGACTCCAGCACAAGCTCAGCTGCATTAACTTCAGTTTGCACAAGTAACAAGAGTGGTAAGGAAGGATGATGTGAGCCAGAGAGAGCCACAGGACCATGAGGATTTTCCAATTCCACTGAACTATTTGTAGCATGTCTTCATTGTCACAGCTGATGTTTCCTGTCTGGTGGGTGAAATTATTTGGATTTGAGTTGTCTACATACATGTTATTTAATTTTATTGCAAAACCATTAGCATTTCAGAGGGTGTCTAGGAGGCAACACTGAGTATGCTTCAGTAACATATTGGAGGCTGGACCAAACAAGGTGAATCAAATTGATCTGTGCCCCTTGTGTCAGAAAAATGTGAGTTTTCCAAAATGCTCAAACATCCTAGCTATGGTCTCTGTAGAATGTATGTTTTACTTCATTCTCTTTTTCAGGAACATCAACGGCCCTTAGAATGTGTTATCAAGGTTATGGATATCCCCTGATGCTGTTCTTGGAAGAAGGAGGAGTGGTAACAGTCTGCAAAATCAACACTCAAGAACCTGATGAGTTGTTAGATTTTGATTTCTGCAGTACAAAGGTTGTTAATAAAATTATCCTGCAGTCAGAGGGACTACGAGAAGCATTTGCTGAACTGGATATGACCAGTGAAGTTCTGCAGATTACCATGTCTCCAGATAAGCCCTACTTCAGGTACCAGAAATGGCTTTCAACTCAAATGTTTGTGCTTGGCTTCCTTTGGTGAGGCCTGGAAGTTTTCACAGTGGGGAGGGGTAACTGGTTAGAATACCAGTTCATTTCAGGAAGAATTGTAATAAGTATAGCAAATCACAGTATGTACTCTGATTAACATAGCAGTGAGTATTTTGACAGCCTGGTAAATGTTGCACTGGGGTGGACAGTTTAGCATTTTTGATTAAATAAAGTGAAACAAGCAGCAGTGTTTTGTGAAACACTCATTGAGATGTGTACTCATTTTGATGAGTTGTTACAGAGCTCTCATCAGGTACTTTGAGACGATGCTTTTTGTCTTCCAGGTTATCCACTTTTGGGAATGCTGGAAGTGCACATCTAGACTACCCTAGGGACTCCGATTTGATGGAAGCATTCCACTGTAGCCAGACCCAGACAAACAGGTTAGAAAGTCTGTGACTGATACCCTCTATGCCAGGTTGTGCGTTCTTGATGGGAAGTTTAAAAACTCTTTTTGCATCACTGTAACATTTATTTTGTTAGTATGGGGGGCAAAAATACTCCTCATCTAATAAAAGTCTGTGTCTGTAATCAAAAGCTAAGTGCTGACAATGACAGTTTAATGTTGTTACCAGGTAAAGACCAAATAAGTGTGTTTCTAATTGTTTTTTGTTTATTCTGGATCTTTATTCGTGACTAATATTTCAGCTCCACTTTGCACAACGTATTTTTTTTCATATTACTGCTTTTTCATCTGCAGGTACAAGATTTCTTTGCTTAAACCATCCACAAAGGCACTGGCTTTGTCTTGTAAAGTGTCCATTCGAACAGATGCTCAAGGATTTCTTTCACTGCAGTATATGATTAGGAATGAAGATGGGCAGATCTGTTTTGTGGAATACTATTGTTGCCCTGATGAGAACATCACTGAAGCAGAATTGTAGGTGTGTGTGCTGGTGTCTGTAATATATTTTTGGTTATATAAAGTATTATATTTTTTTTACAAAACTAAATGAAAGCTGTAAAGTTTGATAGAGTTAATATTGTCTTTATTTTTTATCTCTGGAATAAGAAAGCTGAAGACTTTAATTTTCTTCCACTGCAAACATTCCTTAGCCTTGACTCAAACTGAAGCTGAAAAAGCAGAAAGGGGAGTTGATGTTCTATAGACACTAATTCCAGCACAGATGTTAAAGTACTGTTTGTGTAACACATTGATGCTTTTTACAATGTTCTCCAAAAATTTTTGTGTTATGTTTTTTGTGTTTGGCTTCTAGTAAGCAATTACACAAGGGAAAATCTGAATATTAGTTGTATGTTATCCAGTTAACTTTCAGTGACTTAAAACCAAATTTGTCTTGAAAGAGAACAACATTTTCAAACTGATTTCTTAATAGCAGCAGGTGGTTTCTTGCTGGCAAATGCTGACATGTTTTGTCAGTGAAGCCACTAGGCTTTGCCTCATCTTGATTAATTCTTAATATAGCTCAATTCCTTGGAATTCTGTCTGACGCCAATTTACCATTTTGTCTGCAAACTGATGTTGAATTGGTAAATTGATATAGAAGCCAGGATTTACTTACTCATTACTCATAACTGTTTTGGCAACATCATTGTTTTGGATCAGTGGTTTATTACACATCTGCAAGAATTCTGGAGCTGAACTGCTTCGGATATTCATGTCCCTGCTCCTACTCTGCTGCTCTTTACTGGTGGTGTTAAGAATCATAAGAGAGAAAAGTTTCATATTGAAAATTATTTATGAGATTCGTTTGCCTTCTCAGTAGTCTTTTTCAGCAGCAGGTGATGCTCCTAAATTGCAGTAGGGGAATATCTGCCTGAGCCCCATGAAGTGGTGTATTCAAATCACTGCTAAAAATGGGACTGACCTCATGCTCCCTGTAAAGAGAGTGTGGCTCCTGGGCAGTTTTCTGCAGTGTCCTCTAGAACAGCAGGTGGGTTGTGTTCAGGTCAAAAGCCCACTTGTCCTTTCATACCACCCAACCTGCTGAGAACAGGAAGTACCTGGGAACAGCCAGGCACTGGACTGGATGCAGAGTCTGCAAATCACACCCTGAGACTGAGCCCTCCCTGCTTCTCTGCTGTGGGATATGATCAAAGAGTCAGCAATCTGCAGGTGGTTTCTACAGCTTTAGACTCTGGTCAAGTTTTGTTGTCAGTCAGATGAGGTCTTGCTTTGTTTTCTGTGGAAAACAGTGTGTTCATATGTTACCAAGTTGATTGCTCCACAGTTCAACAGAACCCTTTGGGTTTATTTTAAGTTTAAAATGCTTTTGTGGATAATTTTTCACCTCTTGCTTATGCCAGCAAGAGTATACTTTTGGAATGCACAGTATTAACAGTTCACTTCTATTGTTTTTTGTGCAAATCATCCATTTATTGCAATAAAGTTTACAATAAAGTTAATTGTTTGAAATTTATAAACAATTACAAATGTTTGAACTACAAGGCTGACATAGATGCCTAATATTCTAAATTACTCTTATGCACTGGGGTTTTTTTCCCAAACCTAAAGTATACCCAGGACAAGTGTAAATGAACTTCCTTCTGGCCTACTCTGTCAATTTCTTCAATGAAAAAAAGTTATGGTCTTATTGGAAATTATTAATGTTATCCCTGACTACTGAGTATCAAGGATGATTTACATAATCCCTGCGTGACAGGATAAAAATGAAGTAGAACACACTACTTTCTTGGTGTGATTTATTTTAGAATATCCAAGTTTCTTGTATTGTGTTCAGGAATTGTGGCTTAACATTTGAATTTTTATATAATTGCCTACAGATGTATTGTGTTACTTCTTGAAATAGTACTTTTAATGATTTCTTCTATAGCCTACCAACAATGATCACAGAAGTAATACCCTAAGAAGTTAGAACATCACAAAATACCAGAAAATAAGTTGCATTTAATAAATACTAGGTTTTAAAGACACAAGTGGTTTGTGCAGGACTTAATGTCTGTACCCCTAATGGGCTGAGTCCCAGCCTAGTCTCCCAGACGTAGGGTGGTGCTTGTGCACTTTTGACTCCATGGATGTGGTTTTAGAGAGACAAGGACATGGGAAGTCTGGGCTACACGCTTGGTGCTGAAAGGCATTGAATTGATTTAGGATCCATCTATCATGAATTGAATTACATTTCTGCATTCAAACACAGTAAAATAAAAAGGGTGAAGAGGAGGATGACGGCTGGAAGGGTACTGCATCTTTTTGACCCAGTAAGTTATTAAATTCTGCACATATCCACTGCTGCAATAGATTTCCTGCTACACTTTGCATGGGATCCAGAACTCAGATTACCTTTAGTACATTTTGTCTCTGCCATTTAACAAGACTTTTCCCCTTGCAGACTACAGGAAACCTGCAGCAGAAAGTTCAGCTCATGTTTTTTCTCATTAGTAGTATCGCACAAGAGGCTTGTCATAACTCAGATTTTGCCCACCTGCTTTCTTTTAAAATGGTGCATGCAAGTACTCAGTGAGAGGACTGACAGATTTTTCTTTACAAACAAAGCGGTGGGTCTGGTGGTAGATAAAACTACCACTGAGAGATAAACAATGGGAAGGATTCCACTGATTGATGAATGGAAAAAAAGATATCTGCCTTTACAAACAAAGTGTAGGTTTGCTGATAAATGAAATTGGATATTGAAAGATGAAAGAAACAGTGGGGAAAACCCATTAATTCCATAAGAATTAAAAATTAAATTATACATTAAAGGGGAATCTTAGGTATTGGGCACTTCAGGAAGTCTGTACCTCTCAAGTACCTCAGCCAGTGGGAAATGCAGACAGGAAATTAGGGTAAATAGGAGGCTGCATCCTTCAAAAATTTGAGAGCTCAGGGGAAATGCTCCATGGCCTCTTCCTTTATTCAAATAAAATAAAAGGACTCCTCTGTCTTTTTGGACATAAACCTCTGGCGTTTGTGGATTAATTTTCCTAACATCAGAATTACTTGTCAGATAAGGTAAACCAGTTCCTGGGGTGGGAGCTGTAACCAGTGCCTTCCACCAGGGTTCGGGTGTGGGAGGTGCTGCCTGGCAGCTCTGATGGCAGCACTGGGGCCTGGCCATCCCACATCCAGAGGCCACAAAACTGGCAAGAGATTTTCCCCTCCAATTATTTTGATTTGTGATTTTCAGAGTAGGAGCTGACCTCAGGTATTCAGGAAGGCACTTCTTTGATTCTACCAGAAAACTACTGCTGATAGGCCTTGGATCCCTTTGAAGATTCCAGAAGTCAAAATAATGCTTTTGGCTCCTGGTCCTGACAATCTTCATGCAACTAAACACCAACAGTACTGGTGCTAGTGTTTATCTCCTGTCTCCCAACATGCTGAATTTTTTTTTGTTTCCTTGGCTTTCTACAATGATTTGCATCTGTAAAGTACAAAATCCCCCAGAGGGAACTCAGTTCTATACCTCTGTTTCAAAGTTTGAAAGTGGCTTGAAAGAATCGGTTGTTTAGAATTTATTTAGTTTAGTTGTTTATTATTTATTTACACGTGGACTTACAAGGAAACAGTACTCTTGTATACTTGACTAGGTGAGTCTTTAGTGAGGTTAGTGGAGCAACTGGAAAAGCTGAGATAAGCCATATGCTGTTTCCTGTTGGTGTCTGTTTTTAACCTCATTTTGTACCAGCTTGAAGAATCCAGGAGGTGAGACTTACCAAAGTAAATATGTAGAAACTGTGTGTAGTAGCACAAAGCATTGCTTTTGCTAACAGTAACATTAAAGAACACTAACATTAAACTGAGCAAATGCAGAATTATTTTAACAATGCTATTACAGAATAGTCACTTGATACCTTGTTGAGACAAAACTTTATTTTTATGTGAATCTGTCTTTGAGGGGGCCAAGACTGCTTAGGTATAAATGGAAGAGATAACAGATGGATTCAGCCTCTTTCTAACCTACTTCTGCCCTTATCGGGGTCTAAGTACAACAGGGCAGTGTATTAGCATTGCTACAGGTAATTACAAGGGCTCTTCCAGGCAGAGGGTGTTGGAGGGAGATGCAGTCGGGTGCCCCACACAGCTCTGATTGCTGCGGAGTAATGGATTCTCACACAAGTGAGGAGTGGGCTTGAATGTCCACCCACAACTGTGAGCGTCAATCTGTGTAAGTGTTCTGGAGAAAGGCATCCAAGGAGTCTAGAAAGAGCTGCACTGCCCAGAAAAAGCTTCCTTTTTGTAATACCGTTGAAAATCTAAGCAGAGAGACAATGGGAATTTCAATTCTACTTTCACCCCCACTGCATCAGCGTTTGAGGTGGGGTAGTGGGTGAGGGGCTGTGTCTGTGTGTGGATTAAAATTCTCAATGGAAAACTGAGCAGCCTCCAACCCCTTCCAGTTCAGATCCGGCCATGGAGTAGACCAAAAAATAGCAAGTGAGCAGAAACCTGGAGTTCTGAGATAAGAAATGTCTGAACATATGTTTGGATTTTACCCCGTAAATGCCAGTGGAGTGCAGTAATGATTTGCAACATAAGGGAGGCGTGGAACAACTCCACCCAATTAGCCACTTGCACCCCTCATCATCCAGAAAGAAGACTTAATCCGTGAGACAGATAGCAGCTAACAAGTCCCAAGTTATGTCCAGGTGTTGGGAAGATAAATTTCTTGTTGGCAGAATTGCCTTGTTAAGCTTCAGTGACTCATACCTAGGGGGAGGTTAACAAAGCTTGGGAAGAAGGATGTACTATAGATAGTAGGTAGACACAAAGAATGCAGAACTTTAAGGCCACAAGGACATATGGCAGAACTCACAGGATAAGGAAGAAACTAATAAAGCCAACTCAGCAACTATGCTGAAACCGACTCCGATAGGGTAAAAAGAATTCCAGCAGGGGGAAATCATGGCCCACCATATCAAAAGATGAAGATTGATGGTGCAGACTGAGTAGCATAAGAACTGAGAGAATCATTAACCGATAGAAGATAGAATACTAATTAATAACAGAACTATGTCGCTTGTAGCCCATGAACATTAATGTCTATGTTTGCTAATGTTGAGGGATACATCTGCTGCAGGCAGCTGTGCTTGCAAGCTGAATTAGAGATGCAAGTTGAGCTCTGGGTGGGAGCCCACAGGCAGCCCAGAGGCCGTGAACTGCCTGTGATTAACAAAGGGCACAAAGGGGTGAAACCAGCCAGGCTGAATGGACGCTGGGAGACACAGCAGAGGCCAGCAATTGCAGACATTTTGGATAACAAAAGAGATGAAGACAGGTGATGCCAGCAAGGTGAATTGACGAGGAAAGGGTGGCAGGAGCGAACTGGAGAGGAAGAGCTACACTTTCACCTGGGTAGACAGTGAGGGTGTAAAGTTCCTCTCTGGAGCTGACCAAGGCTCCCAGAAAAGTTGTCAGAGAGGCACGGGCTGCACAGAGCTGTGCAGAGCTGCATGCCCTCCTCTTTCTCCATGCTGCAACCCAGCCTGGGTGATCCCGGTCAGTCTTAATTATGCAGCTATTGCAAGGGAACACAGTGCCAGACACCCACAGGCCAAAGCATCTGCAGAGGAAACTGCCGCCAGTCGTCGGACGGCGACACAAATTCTTCACGTGGCAGCAAGGGCAGGAATTTTAGAGACACTCTGAAAACCACGCAGCCACCCTCAGGCAGCGCAGGGCTTCGGGACAGACCCGCTCTCACCGCCCACTCCCAGACCTCCGCACACCCGCAGGGGACAAGGCAGAGGCAGCACAACCAGGGAGCACCTGCCCTCCCCACGGGGACCCCCCTGCAGGCGCCTCCTCCTGGCTCTGAAATATTTGCACAGGTACGTGTGCACCGGCTCTGCAACATCTGTCCAGCTGTGCTCACAGCCAGCTGTGGCCTCACCAATTGCTGAACACAGCACTGCTTTTTTGGGAGCTGCACTTTGAGCAGCAAGAATCCAGACAACCAATTTCTAGGAATGGGGCAGTGCAGACCTTTGTTCTTTGAGTTGTCACTCCCCACAGTTTTCCAGCTGTGAGAGAGGAGGCTCCGAGGGAAAGGAATCCCAGGTTTATCTCAGGAATGTTTTGTGGTTTTTTCATTTTGTCTGGAAAATGCAGTTTAATCCAGCACCCACCTTGCTGGTGACTCCTGGTGGGCCGTAGAGTGTTTACAGAGAAGCAGATGCATCCAAACATTCTTGGACATTGCTTCTGAATGTGTAGCAAGTGAGGACTCTTGCTGCTCTACCACAGGGAGTGCAAGAAGAGTGCAGTGGGCCTGAACCCAGGCACCATTAAGGGGCATTTTGGCTAATACCAAAGGGAAAAGTGACTACAGCGGAGCAACAGATTGCCATACAGGCACTGGTGTTTTGATGCAGGCAATCCCAGTCTCCTGAGGGTCACTTGGGTGCAGGCTACCAGCTGCAGCATCCCCACCCGCAGGCAGGGTTAACACCAGCACACCGTGAGCGAGCGTGCAGGGCCCAGCCAGGCAGGCAGGAGCAGACAGCCACCTGTGGGGACAGGGGGAGACAGACTCCAGCCCTGAGCTCCTTGCAGGGGATGATGTCACTGAGATGTGCCTGTTTCCAATCTCCAGCTGCTGGTAGGAGGCCCCATTACCAACTGTCTGAGCATTTCAGGCTGTTGGAAAATGTACAAAGAGGGCCAACACTGTGAATCTGGACAGATCAGCATGTGAGCAGGCTTTTAAAATAATAGATTGAAAGCCCGATTGTGATGGTTTAGCACAGGTAGTTTTTTTTGTTTTTTAGTCTTTAGGGAAGTATTAGCAAATACTGACAGCTTGTC
>JBBMKD010000115.1:63453112-63485766 GCA_037834095.1 Argya squamiceps
CTTTTTCTCCCGAAAATCCTATCTCCCAGAGAAATAAACCACTACACTTGATTTGGCGAACGTGAAACCACGACACCGATGATTGCATAAATACCTGTGTTAAGCTCATCAATTAAGAGTCTGTCAGGGCAGCCAAAGATTTGTAAATACCTACAAATGCACTGCCATAAAATGCCCCAGGAACTACGGGTGGTACCACAAAACAGACCCTCCTGAAGCCACTGTAGGACTGGGGACTGGCATCAGCAAGGCTAAAAGCACAAACATCTGCTGCTCATGCAAAGGCAAAAAACAGAGGAGCCATATGTTAGTGACAGTCCATGCAGGATGCCACCAGTGTCTGATGTGACACAGGCTGATATTTCTCCTAGAAGACTTTTTGTCACACAGTACCAAAGCCTGGGGAATCTAACAGGTGTTGGGCAAAGCACATAACTTTCTTGCCAGCAGCAGACTTGGCTGGTAGATCTGTTCTGTGGTTACAAAAATTTTAAGTCAGGCTTCCTTAAATTAATAGACACGTACTAAATCAGTGATGTTTATTCAGCTGTAATTTACCACTGTAATTCTAAGACAGGGGTTTAGAGAAATGACTGTTAAGGAGAATGAATTTGTTACTCTGTGAGAAGAACCAAGATACAAAACCAAAACAAAATACAGTTCCAGTCGATGCTTAGTGTCTCTGATACTTATGTTCAAAAGGATTGTGAAGGATCTAAACAGAGGAGGAGGCAGGGATGAAGAAAAGCATTTGAAACTTCACTTCTGTGAAATGCTCTGCTGAGAATTGGTGATCATCCATGAGCATGCACACTTGACCCATGGCTGCAGAACTAAGTGTTCTAGATGAAGGTTTCAAGGTACTCAAACTCTTGCACTGTGCTTTGACATTAAATTCAGTACTTTTCATATTCTCTGTGGCAGACCAAACTCACAGTTAACAGATGATTTACATCACTGAACTGTCCTAAAAGTCTTGCACCAATTTTTATTTGCTTGAAAAAATTTGCTGTGTTACAGGTATACCTGCAAAACATATGCTGGGGTACATCACATCTGCCTATGCTATTCTGAAATCTGCACACCTTACTCCCCCAGACCTTTTCCACACAGTTACTCAACAGGCACAGCTGCAGCCTGGGTCCTGAGCACAGACTGAGGCCCTGACCCCACAGACAGCCAAAGCCACGGGAGGCTGTCTCTGCTCCAGGACCTGCTCTGCACTGGGAGGCCTGACCACACCACCTGAGACAGTGAGTCTTCCCTGCAGCACTTGGGCCTCTGCCACATCTAAGAGCAGATTGCCTCTGCCTTCTGTGTCTGCCTCTTGCTCAGATCAGGGCTGGCACTGGTGTGAAGAAAGTCCCAGGGTGCTTTGGTGGGGCTGACACAAGCAAGAGCCTCTCTGGGGAAGGTCAGGTGGTCAAAGGCCACGTGAACCCCCTGTTCCAGTGCCATGAGCCAGCTCTCCTCCCATGTCCCATGTGATTCTCCAGCCTCCTGGCTTACCCTCTCCTCTCCTGCACACTCTAGGCTGGTACCCCACCCTGCCAGACCTCTCGAGAGAGCAGATTTGTGGTCTAAACACAATATAGGTACTGCAGCAGTAATTTGTGTAGCTCTGAAGCACCCAGCACTGAAATCATATGCCACCTGCCTCTTTCTCCACAACCAGCTACTCTCAGGGAAACTCACAGAACACAAAGTGGGCTTTCATAGCTCTGTATAGTGAAATGGCATCTGCCAAAGGATTTCTTGCCAGTTTCTCCACTGGGCCTTTCTTGGCTGCTTCTCCTGGTGCCCTGTGTGTGCTTTGCTGCAGCACAGAGCAGCGTGGTCTTCCCTGGGCTTTTGCTGCCTTATGCTGACATGCAGCCCATCACATCACCATAGAGTGACCTGAGGACGGGTGGGAAAGCAATCAGCAGCCCATTCTGCCATCCCTGAGCCCCTTGCTCAGCCAGCACGGGCAAGATTGGCTCTCTACCTGCACCTCTAGCAGGAAGTCTGCTATGCAACATGCCCAGGAACCCAGACTCATCTCAGAGGATAATGACCTCTGTGCTCAGGTGTTGGTTGTGCACCACTATGTGCTGCTGCAGCCAAAAATCTGTCCAGTAATGACACATGGCACACTGCAAGAAAGTTCTCCTCTCATTGCTGCATAAGTTTTCTGGGTTTTCACCCTCCACCATCTTCTCATGTCGATTTGGGTTGGCAAAAGAAGGGCCCTGTGAGAGCCAGATGATAAATAACCAGGGCAACACTTGCTTACAGGAACTTGCCCTTAGTTTACACAGCAAGAAAAAGGGACAAAAAGAAAAAAAAAAGTAGTAAAAGAAAAGGTGATCTTAACGCAGATTTAGTATATTGTCTCCTCCCAAATTCCATCTGAAGCCTGCTATGATCATTTGTCACCATTCCCACTGTGACAAGACACAGAGTGGATGAAAAGAGCGAGTATGCTCAAGCTCTCTGACCAAATTATATCTGTTGTGTGCAAAGTGCAGTGAATGGGTTTGAAAAGAGGAGTTTATTCCCAGTACTCATACATTTAGTGGAGAAAGGGAAAGGAATTCACCATAAAAATGCTGCCCATGCTGTTATGACTGACCATGCAGGAGGCCAGAAACAGGTGTGGACGTTTCAGAGTAGCAGTTTAGGCAGTTGTACCCCACAGGCCCAGACTCTGCATGTCAGCTTGTCCATCTTCAAAGCAAACCGGTGCTGGGCAGCTTACAGAAATCTGCTACGAGAGGCTAAAGAGCCCTAGGATGTGATTACAAGAGATGCAATTCCTTCAGGCTAGAAGATACTAGCAAATCAGCCACTGATAGAACAGCTTCTCAAATAAAACTGAGAAGGGATAATAAAAGGCAATGGGGGTGACTGTGTAACTACGTTTTAAAAGCAGACATATCCCTATACCCATATGCATATACACTTAGGTATATTCGCATTGTAGTTCTCAGTGTGAAGTGTTAAGTGGCAGAGAACCACCACATTTGAAGAACTGTGGGACATTGTTGGGGGTTGAGTTTTTGGGGTTTTTTTCTTTCCTTTACTTGTTACCAGTGGAATTTTTTCCCATTGTGTTGCTAAGAAGCACTGACAGCTGGGTGCTTGAGACGGCGGGGGAGGGGAAACACTCATTCACTTGATCGGAGCCTTCCGTGTAGCTGCTGCTTGGGAAAAGACCTCATTGCTGCTGTAGAAGTCCAGCTCGGTCCTCTTTCTTCTGGTGTGGGGTGAGCCTCTGCTCCTTGGAGCAGCCACTGAACCGGGACTTTGTTATCCCCTGCCTCACTAAAAAAGGGGCCTGTCGCCGTGCTGGCAGCAGGGTCGCTGTTGTCCCGCCCCCCTGCTGCTTCTTCCGCACTGCTCTGAGTCTATTGGCTCCTCTGTAGCCCGCACCCCTGCCTGCCCAGGCCTCCTTTGTTCTCAGCCACGGCTCCAGAGTTCCCGATCCATCCCTTCCCATGTGGGCCGAGCCGCCATTTCCACGTGCAGCGCCCCCTGCAGCCGCGGGGGAATCACCGCACCCGCCCTGCCCGCCGGGAGCCGCCAGCGCCCCTGCCGGCTGTGACCGGAACTGCACCGACGGGGAAAGCGCCTGTGGTCAGGGCAGTGGTACTGGGTACCAGGTTCTGTTTATTGTTAATGCTGGAGTTGTTGTTTGTTTGCCTTGTTATACGTACTAGGAAAGAACTGTTATTCCTATCCTCGTACCTTTGCCTGAGACCCTTTAATTTCAAAATTATAATAATTCAGAGGGAAGGGGTTTACATTCTTCATTCCAAGGGAGGCTCCGGCTTTCCCTGGCACACACCTGGCTTTCAAACTAAGACAGACATCACTGATCTGTGCTACAGCTCTTAGGTATTTTAAACTTTGCTGGAATAAATCCAGTGGCAAATAGGAAACCTGTATTACCTCCAGCAGAATGTCCATGTGAGAAACAGCTATGAATTTACCAATGAGATAGAAGGCATCATCTGCAAAATTCACTTGCATGGGGTTTGGACTGGATTTATTCCACACAACAGATCAAGATACTTAATAATGAAGATGCAATTTCAGGGAGGAAAACCTACTTCTTGTGGCATCCATTTAAACAGGAAATACAGAACACATCTGTACTATGTTAGAACAGTATAGTAAGATTTCCCTCAAATACAAAAAGTAAATGAAGACAAAAATGAAAAAAAAAATTGGAAATAGTTTATTTGCTGCATGAGGAAACTTCTTGTAAATTACATATAAAGAAACTTGTTATGCTGTAGTATATAATTTCTAATATTCCACAAAGATAATTGTAATAAATATACAAACCAAACCAAAGTAGAAGACTAAATCCATCAGGCAACCTACAAAATGGTTCATCAAGTTTTATACTTGCAGCATTAGCATGCTTAAAATTTTGTTCTTTTTGAAGTGATGCAGCAAGATTTTTTTTCACATTTCTTTGGAGCATTTTCAAAGCTGTCTAACTATAAAATACTGTTCAAAATTAGACAGTATTTGTTAAACCACTCAAGAAAGTAACATCAAGGTCTAATTGATGCAAAGGTGGTGTTTTTCTTTTTGCTTTTAAAATCCATTTAGCTTTGCCAGAGTTAGGAATTATCTGATATAAGTGCACAATGAGTCCAGTCAGCCTGAGGCACTGCTGACTCCTATCATATTAGGACTCTATATAAACTTCATAGATTATATAGCTCTGAAAGATTTCTCTATTAATAGAGACATATCCCCATAGAATAAAAAGAACACAATACCATATTGAAGCCGCAAGCTTGTTAAAATGGTTGTACCCTCAAGTGCAGTGTGTGCTTAAAACAATTTTCCATAGTTTCATTCTACTCCACATCAGGCATTTTTATTTGACTTTAAATGTAGAAGTGCTGATAAAGGCTTTATTGATGCCCCTAGCCTCCAGAAACAACATACAGAATTTTTTGACACCTCCTGCTGTTCATTACCTATAATTTCTAAATTTTTTTTGAACAGCAAGCTGAATTTTACACTTCACCACACTGACACACTGTGGCTCTGGACCCCACTGACAGACAGGTCTATTATTCCATACAAATTTCTTACAAACTGAAAACACTTCACTATGCTTCACTATTACTGAATACTCGGGGGTATAAAAAGAAACTCTCTAAGACACAATTACCTAAAAATATTTGTTAATAAGCTTAATGCAAATATTATGTAGAAAAAATGGTTTAGTTACAAAAAAATTCATTAGAGGGCCAGTAAAAATATACCAAAGAGAAGATCTTTACAAAAGTGAGGTTAGGAAGTATGAGGCATTGACATTCACTGTAAACATCCTGTGTTCACTAGAATCCTTTGTCTAAAAGTATATGACCTGGTTTTGTTCCTGAGCTTCATGGCCAACACTTGCATAGACAGCTAAACCTATCATAAAGGGCTGTTTTATAGAGACAGTTCTGTTTGTACATAACTTCAATAAACTAATGCTTTTACCTTTTGAAATAGTTTCATTCCACTACCAGGTAGTTAAGGAAACTATGAAGTATGGTATGGGTTTGGGTACTCAGTGCATTAGATGAACTGGGGCAGCTACGTTTTAATGTGTTAATCCTACATAATATCACACTGGGAAGTGTAGCTGTTTGACGCTCTGGCTTAGCATAAATATCTACTCCTGCTCACTGCTGCAAGGTTCACTTCTGCTCTGCCAAAAACTGCACATGGCAAAACGTCAGCAATCTGAATGCTGCAGCATCAAACACACCCAGTAACAAGATGCAGCTTATAATCAGTACAGAAGACCTCACAGAGAATTTCACCTTTACCCAGGCAACGCCAGTGCTTTCCTCCAGGTTAACCTGCTGATGTTGGAGGAAGCTGGAAAAGTACTCACACGGTAAACACGACATGGAGTGGCCTATGTAAAAAAGTCTGAAGAACATACTTGCATTTTAGGTATGAAAAGCAGGCATGTATTTAGCTACTGCACATGGAGATGCACATGGAAGTGGTGCAGACAGACAAATATATCCCCCTCACAAACAGCACAATAACACAAAAGCAGCAAATCGCCAATTTGAAATCTTATGTTAAGGCAGATCTAGATAAAACAACCATAACAGGATTAATAAAAATAGGGAGTTTTCCTTGGCTTTTTTGTTTACTTTTTCTGTGATTGGCTTTTACACATTGATAAAATTTGTTTAAGCACCTTCTGGACATCTTCATCCATTTGACCCTAGACAAAGAGAGAGAGAAAAACGATGATTGAATTAATGTAGCTTTTTAGTCTTTAGGAATATTGATAAACTATTTTTCAGGTATAGTAATTAGATCAATTTCCCAAGTGGGAGCAGTGTTAAACTCGTTGCTGAACTGTCATACCATATGGGAGGGATGTCTTAGCATTTTAACTGAGGATGTTTCTTCTGCAGTAAGAATGTTGAATGTTTTCACCAACTCTGAGTGACTCACAACATGCAACCATACCTGCACAGCATAGAGAAGGTGCATCCTGTAAACTGAGACAATTTCCTGGTGTTGTTTCTTTGTTTCCTAGAAAACAGTTAAGCAAAAAAGCACAGAGCATTCAGAACTATTGAACTGAGAACTCCCCAACTAGATTCTGACTGGGGAAAATTCAAACCATAGTCTTATGTAATGCATTGAAAACCAGATCAGACAGTGTTGTGTCACCAGGCACTCTAAATTTGCCTGGAAGCATGCCCAGGAAAAGGCTGTAGTTCTTCCACCCCACTAAAAGACCTGGTGATATCATCAGTTTTAAGAAGTGCTGAGTTGCAAAGGTGTAGAATGAGCACATACTCTATTCCCAAGCTCATCAGCAACCAGAATTGAGGAAAGCCAACAGTACTCTGACAAATCAACTCTCAAATGCAACTCAGCTCCTCCCTGAAGGCAGTGACCCTGATGCCTTAGGATTTTAGCTTTTATATTTTTCAAATCCTGTACTGCTTTAGGGTATAACTCTATAACTCAGTAGCTTGTCAGCTACTGTTCTCCCATTTTATTCAGACAAAACAATCCATCTAGGCCTGTAACTCAAGGATACCCTATTGTCCCAGGTCCCAAAAAATGTAAACAGAAGCCAGCTGGGAAGAGCAAACCAGGGGTATATGACTTCATTACCTGAAGCTGCAACTGGAGGATTAACTCCTGATATATAAATGGACCAAAGTTATGATTGTCCCAAAAACTCCTGATCATTGTCCATTTTGGGTGTGGCCCCTTTGGGGAAGCTTTGTCTGCCCTTAATGTACCTGAAGGCCCTTCATTAAATATATCTGCTTTTATTCTCTTAGCTCTGTCTGGCCTGTTTTCAGGTGAGCCCTAAAAAGGCATCAACTCCTCCGTTAGAGCTGATGCCTTCCCAGGTGAAAGGAGGTCCTTACGAAGCCTTACCCTGTAAGACCCTGACTGACTGAAAGCCACCCAATGATCACGGACTGCCACAGCTCAGAAGCCACCTTTCCAAAGATACATGAGGCTGTTAGGAAAGCTAACCTACAAGAAGGAAGAAGTGTTTCTGTTCTGTTTTAAATGCCACCTGCTTTCCCAAAGTGCTGCACACCTTTGCACTTTACACTACTTTGCTAATTAGTCCTAATTAGTGGGAGATGAAGGGTCCTTTCAGACATAGAGGACTGGAATAAGAAAGTCTGGGCCTTCACACTGACAGGATGCTCTGCCTACCATTTTTCTTGCCTGTAAGGGAATTTTTCTGGTATACTGAGCCCTCTTTTTTTTTTCTGTTGGGAAAGGTAGGAAGCAGACACCACCTAGCATGTCAGTCTGCAAATCTGCCTTTCAGAGGCACTCCAGAGTCCTCAACAAAGGTCTCCAGTGGACAATATTTTCTTTTAATCCTCAACAGTGAATAAAGTGCTCCTTTGGGCAGGCAAGCTCTAGGAAATATCAATTATGACTCAACTCAGCATAGAAAACTGGACCTTTCATGCACAAACTACAAAATTAAAAAAAAGAATCTGTAAGGCATTCAGGATTTCAGAGAATAAACTATGGTCCCCATAAACAGATGCATTTGCCTGACTTGGAATATCATGCTTTCTTCCAAAAAGCTTAAAACCCCCAAACAACGTCAGCTGAGTGTTCTTGAAAATCCTCTGCACACTGATCATACTTTCCCACAAATTAAGGTCTGAGCAGCAGGTTTGGTCCATTTTACTACAAGAAATCTGTTTCTCAACTGGTCTGAGAAAAATACGTGGAAACCCAGCTTTCTTTAGTTAAGCTCTTTCTAAAGTGCTACTCATGACTTGCAAATTCCTACATGTTTCAGAGAAACAGAAATTACAGATTTTTTGGATGAAGATTCTTTTTCATGCACTCTATTTTAAATAAAGCAGAGTGAAGAATAGTACATATTTCTTTGGAGAACTGGGACTAATGTTAGGTTTACAAATTTTCACACTTACAGTCAGTTGGTTTTGCAACTGCTTCACTTGTTGCTGTAACACCTCCAGCTGCTGGCTTTGTCTTTTGGTGGCACTGGTTGAGTAGGAGAGCTGAGAAAGGCTGTTTAATGCTTCTTTTAATTTGCTAATTTCCTTGGACATTTCATTGATCTAGGGAGGTAAAACACAGGTTTTCATTTAAAGATGCTATACATACTGTATTTCTGTGTGTGTTATCTTTGAGTTACTCGTGACTTAAATTTAAGAAGTGGGAAAAACTAAATTTAAAATAAACTCTATGGACAAACAGAGATGTTATGTAAACAAAGGGTTACAATGCTCCTCTATTCCCCACCCTAGTCCAGTCTATTCAAACTGCACTTCTTGTTCTTAACATCAGCAACATTTAACAAGAAGGGCTGCATTTACCATCTTCACAAATTCTGCTGCTGAACCAAACACAATCCAGCTATTCACAGCTACCCAAATGCGTAGCTCTTTATAAAGGAATTTGTAGTGATGGATATGGTAGCTGCAGAGGAAAATTAGTCAAATCATGCTATGGTTGAGATGATGTAGTAATATCCCAATGGTGAATTTTTGCTCCCTCCTGATATTTTGTTTTCTTGTCTCCTCTGGAATATCTCCCTTTTGTAAATCTCACTTCTTTGACTTCAGCTGCCTGAATAGTGTGAACCCAACCTAAGCAGAACTTAAAAGAGGTAAATTGAAAGATCATGTGTATCTCCACAGGGGAGGGAAACCAACTGCCAAGTCAAACATACAGAAAACTCCTCTGCCTTCAATACCTGGAATTTCAGAGGGGCAAATGCACTCAGAAGTTATTTGAATCAACATAGTCTGTTAGGTCACTCGTGCACCAGCCAACATGCTTTGCACTCTGAACTCACATTACCCCTCCACTCTACTGAGCCACTGACCTTTTTGTCTTTATCTTCTTCTAGTTTCGATGAGTTTTTCATTTCAATAAGAGCTTCTTGAACTTGGTGGTACTTGTCCTGAAGATCAGTCACCTCCCGTTCCTTTGCTTCAAGCAGAGTATGCATACCTTCTTTTGCTTCTTTCAAGTGCAAGATTTCGTTTCTCAGTTTCATGGCATCTAAGGATACATTTTCCTTCTCTCGCATTACATCCTTCAGTTTGGATGACAAAGCACTAACTTCACCCTCTAGTGAGGACTGGAGCTTTTCATAAGTGGCCTTGGGTACCATGGCTTCATTAATTGCAGCTTTTTCTTCCAATAACGCCTTTTCCAAGTTTCTTAATTCACTTTCTTTGTTGCTAAGCAGTCGTTTGAGCTCATTTATTTCTTCTTCCATCTCCTTTATGGTAGTTCTGAGTGCATTGATTACCTGACGGTGTTCAGTAATTGGCAAAGAGTTTTGTTTCTGAGTGTCTAACAGTTGCTTGAGTTCTTCTGCTTCATCTAATACTTTTGTGTACTGGGATTTCATTTCTGATAACTCATTTTCTGCTTTGTATTTCAAAGAATTTGTTACCTCCATCAGTTTCTTATGTTCATCTCTAGGAATGTAGTCTGAAACGATATCATCTAGAGTTTTTTTCTTCCTATAGTCTTCAAGCTCTGTTCGTGCTTCTTTGTACAACAGAGACAATTCACTAAGTTGCCTGTTGAGCTCATCTATCGTTCTGTGCATCACATCTTTCCTTTCTCCAGCTTCAGCACTAGATTCCAACTGCATCTGATTTGTCAGCTTGTCCTGTAGCCTTTTAATTTCCTCTTGCCCTTCCTTGTACCTCTCAATCAGCAATGCTTTCTCTTGATTAATGTTATCAATAACTGAACAATATGAATTCTTCATTTCCTCACACTCTTCCACAGACAATTTACCTGCCACATTCTGTTCTCTGTCTTCAAACTTTTTCTGTAGCTCTCTCACTTTTTCTTTTTGTCTTTCACTTTCCTCCAATGCTTTTTTCAATTCTTGCTTAAGTGCTTCAACTTCTCCATATGTAACCTTCAACATACTCAGATCAGAACTGGCTTCTTCACTTTCAGAGGAAACAAGACCTGGCTTCTTTTGCCTTTGTACATTCAAAACCTCTTTCACAGCTTCCTCATGCCTGTTTTGAGCTTCTTGGAACTTCAAATTAAGATCAGAACCATTTTCTGAAATGTCTGGGCTATTTAAATGATCTATTTCTGGGACTCTAGAGTGGACTTGAGTTTCCACGTGCTTTCTTTTGGCTTCAGAATTCTCTAATTTTTTCTGCACATCCTTTAAGTCTTCCTGGAGGTACTTCATTTTTACTTCTCTGGGGCTTGACAATTTTTCTGGGATTTGAGTGGCATTTAATGTAGGCTTCAGCTCCTGCACCAAGAACTCATTTTGTCTCTCTGCTGTTTGCTCAAACTGTGTTTGGGTTGAATAAGATTCTACAGTTGAATCCCCTTCTTTAGGTGTTCTTTCCTGTCCAAAAAAACCCCACCAACAATTGCACAATAAAAAACAAATACATGATTCTATTTTTTAGAATAGAGTAAGCAAGGAAGTATTTCCACATCCTACAGAGGCAGATAATTAAAGAGCCATGGAAGAAAGTTCTAGGAAAGTTCAAAACTCAGCTGTTCCCATTTGTCATTTACAGTGAGAGAAGGCAGTAAGTGCCAAACTCCTCTGAAAGTCTGGGCTGAGCTCCATAACCTAATAATCAAAGCTATGCAAATTAAAATTCTGCTAGCACAACTGTTAACAACATATTTTAGAATGCAGTTATCATGATAAATGAAGTTATTCAGTAATTTATGGGTAAAGTGAGAAGATCAAAACACTGATTTAATCCTTTGGGGCAGAGTGTTCCCATGATCTTACCAACAAGCTCGTTAAAAGATCTTCACAGTACAACTCTTTAAAACAGTAAGCAGCTCTTTGTTCTGCCTAGCAGAGATTAAGAGAGCATCAGAACAGCACAAAAATATGCCACCTGTAATTTGTCCTGCAGCTCCTTATTGTGCAATGTCAGAGAGGCAATTTTTGCTTGCATTAACAGAAGTAGATCTTGTTGGTCAGCTTCAGAACTCACATCCAATAAACTATCAACACCTTTGGAGGAAAAAAAAAAGATTCAAAAGCTTTCAAAAAGCTGAAATGCTAGTTAATTACTTATTCCAACATTTCAAATTAAACAGTTTGTTCCCATGATCACTAAATGCAGTGAGCAAGCAAACTGTTCCTTCAAACTCCCCAAGAATGAGTTAAGTTAATGCAACAGAAGCAGGATGTTTTGGTGGGGAGCTGCTTGTGGAATTACAAAACGTCATTCTCAATACTTAGTGTGTCTCATGCTCTAAGCAGAAAGGTACAGAGGTTTTCAGCATTTCATGCCACCTAAAACACTTAATGAGAAAAGGATTAATTGTGTACCTGTGCTGTCACTCAGTCTGTCTTTATTATCCTTGTGCAAGGAGCTGAATTCTTCCTGCTAAAACATCAAAA
This sequence comes from Argya squamiceps, assembly GCA_037834095.1. Taxonomy (NCBI): domain Eukaryota; kingdom Metazoa; phylum Chordata; class Aves; order Passeriformes; family Leiothrichidae; genus Argya; species Argya squamiceps. Next base: position 63,465,030 of record JBBMKD010000115.1, read on the forward strand.
TAAAACATTTTCACAGAAAGCAGATGTAAAGCTGGGCAGTTCACCAAAAAGAATTATAGACAAAATAGATTCTGCTGGATAAAGCCTGTCCAAGTGGATGTCTTTTATTTCTGAGGACTTGTTTAATTGTAGCACGTGTCCAGTATTTCAAAGTGTGCTAAAGCCATTCAAATTCTGTTGCCCAATTTCCATTAAATATTAATGGAATACAGGCAACTATCTTGTAAATAGTTTGGAAGACTGCAAACCCTGTGATAAGCAATAGCAATATACTGACATGTATTTAGAAAAATCTTCAGCAACACAAGGTAGAGATCAGACAAAACATACTCAACCCTTTCAGTGACATCTTTTAGTAAAATGGTCTCTTTTTGCACTGCCCACTCCATGCACTTTGCTGGTATTAGAAATTGAATTCTTGGAACATAAATACTTTCATAACCATACTCCTAAACACTAACTCACCTATGACTATTTATATGTACATATTTGTTACATATTAAAGTAATCTTGACACTTGTTTTATGAATTGCATTGAAATACATTTGGATTAATTTTTGCTCCGAAAATTCAGCTAATTAAGTCACAGGAGATGCTGCAGTCAGCAAAACAGAACATCAAGCAAAACATCCTGTGCTTTCCTTCCCTAAGCTCATAAGAATGGAACACTGATACCTTGCACACTTGATCAGCAAAGAAAGCATGCCCTTTTCCAGTCATGGGAGTTGAAGTTGATGAGTGTGGAGAGGACAAATCATTAACCTGTAAAAAATTTTATATAAATAGGTATGTATATGTACATGCACATACAGCTACCTCTCTAACATGTGCCTATATATATATGTATATGTAATGTATAGCCATATGCCTATACTTCTCTCTATATATACACACACATACACACATATATATGCATACACATGCATTAAAGAATACTTTCACCTTCACTAACATTAAGTCACAATTCTAGATTGCTTTCAGAGAACGGACCTAATTATTTACTGCTCTTCTGAATCAGTATTGCATAAGGAGTGTTGCTGTTACACAGGTTACATTCTGGTTTAAGATTAAACCCAACTATTAAATAGACTTATATAGTATCAAAATGCAGTTAATTATTTTATTTTTATATGCATACATGCTCACATTAATCATATGTATCAATATATATGTAGAACTAAAATATAAAGAACTTATTATTTACTTATTGAAATCAACAAAAAGGACAACTTCAACTTAAGTTGGAAGAAGCAATTGTACAGTAAAACCTGTACAGTTTTATTGCAGAACATGCTATATTTTAAGCAATTTTGCTTAGTTAATCTAAGCAACATGGGCTTTCATGCTGTCATCCTAACGTCAGGAAAAGCACTCACGGTAAGACAGGCATATAAAATAACAGTGACAGAGTAAATCCTGCCCACATAATTCTAATAATGTTCAAAGTGCTTTATATCCCCTAAAAGCATCTCAAAATTGGTCTTTTCTTTACCTGAATAGGACTGATAGGAGGAGGTGGGGCTTTGCGTTTTTTTGGAGTTCCACTTCTTTCTGAACTTAATTTAGAGCCTTGATCATGCTGAAAGTTTCACCAGCCAGAAAAGGTAGGTTTGTTAGTTTGGTTAGTAAAGTCTGAGCAAGTTGTTTTATATAAAAAAATAAAATATAAATCTCACATTAATATCAACTTTAGCAGCTCATGCAGTGTCTTTTTTCCCCTATGTAAAGACCACATCTCTAACACAAAGATCCTAAACATGCCTGACAATAAGGATCTACTCCTTTGTAAACCATGCTTCAGTGAAAACAAACAAGATTTAGTGAAAAAGCAGAAGCTGACAATAGGTTTAGCACCAGTGACCTTAAAACACTTCCATTCACACACAGCCCAGTCATGCCATTCTTCACAGCTACCAGCTTTCCTCTCCACCACCTTCTGCCTGAGCCCCCCAAAAAACCCCCTCTGCACTCAGAGAAGGAATGAACCAATGCATTGCACTCTTGTCTACTTCCCAGCCACCAGCAGGTCTACAAGGTCTACTTGCACTCCAACATATATATATATGACACTAAATAAAAAATGTAAGAAACTAATTTAATTGCCTAAATCTGCCATGATTCTCACAAGAAGGGGTCTCCAGCGACCAGGAATAACCTTCAATTTTATATTTTAGAAAAAGAGGATTTTTCTAGATCCTCTTTTCTGCTGCTTAAAGAGACAGGGTGTCCAAAAGCCAAGCTCCTGCACTACACATGAGGAAAGCAGGAATCATCCCAGCACACATGCAGATACACAGTCGCCCTCCTTTCCTCCCCTCACCAAGGGTGTTGGCTGCTGTTACACAGAGAAGTCAAGTCTAAAAGTAATGTTCCTGAAACACATTTCTTAACTAAGCACAAAAACCCTTTTACATTACATAGTAGTCATGGCAACCCATCTCACAGTGACATTTACTAGTTCTTCTGTTACTGTTCTTTGTTATCTTATAAGTCTAGAGAGTCAGAGTATTTTCGAAACCAAAAGGACAAATACCTGCTTCACTCGTGTTGGAGACGTTGCCTCTGTGGAGCAGAAAATAAGTGGAATAAAGGAAGTTATTAAAGGAAGAGTTATTTGCTGTTCTTAACCTGCCCCTCTGCTCTACTTCCCATACCACAGATAAATGGTTTGGTTTTTGAATTCCTGTCTGAAACCTGAGAAATACAATTTGCCAATTCCAATTCAATCTCATCCTTTCTCTGCTACTGTCTGGTTTCATTTTGAGAAAAATTTTGAAGAATCACGACAATTCTATTACAGTCTTGCACCATTCTTATGCATTAAGCTTGCTACTTTAGAAATCCATTGTAGTTTGACCATAAAATGCTCTTCATGCCTTAGTTCCTTCTCCAACCCCTCTGCTGAAGGGTTCTGTGTATAAAAGAGAATCCATTCCAAACCATATGCAAAATTTCGTGATGTTGCTAATATCAATTTGTCTTTCTCTAAAACACCTCTTTTGGCCTGCTCATAGCTTTATCCCATTCTAAATATTACCATCTATGGCAAAGAGTTTTTGGGAAATCTCAGCCAGATACTCTTGAAAACAGCTTTTGCAACATTTCAGGCTACACTTTGAAGTACATTTGTTCAGTGCTAAACATACATGCAGTTCAAGAAGTGACAAACTGCAGGTCAGCCTCCCTCTCCATACCTACCCACAGCCTGCGACATCTTTGACAACAGGAGATTCTGGATCCCTGTATTCTCAGAGAGTTTGGCGTAATGCAGGGCATTCTGTCCAAAGACATCTACTAAACTGACATCTGCACCTCTCCTAAGGAAAGCTTCCACCATGTTAAGGCTACTAGCTTCACAAGCCATCATCAATGCAGTTCTGAACAAGAGAAAAAAAAAACAAAAACAAAAACAACAAAACACAAACAGCAAGTGTCAAAGGCATTCTCTTTACCAGGTAATTTTTTCAGGGGGAAAAAAAGCGCGACTGTTATTGTGCAATGAAGCCCAAGATTCTATCAACATTTTTATTGGTACATAAGTGCAACTGCTTTTTCTCCTTACAAACACCTGCCAGCTCTTCCTTTTCATACACTCCAGATGTAAATACACGTCTGCAAACATTTCTAAAAATGTCTTCCTGAGGCTGAGAGGAAAGTCATAGAGAGAAATGGATGTAGGATAAAGCCAGACTAACAAACCTCACCGCTACACTCTGATTATAGTGGTGGTACAACATGAAAACATTTATTACATTCTTGCTCTCCTTCACATGTGTATGAGACAAAACAGACAGATTTCAGTCAAAAAGACAAACAAATCTAAAAGATCTTCCGTGAGTCCAAGAGATGAGTTTGACCTCAAACCCTGTGCTACTATCAGTCTAAAAAAAGAAAAAAAGAAGTTCATGAGAGCACAATTCCCTTTCCAACACAGGACAGTAGCACAAAGACAGCTCCTAGAGTAGGCACAGCATACAGAAGGAGTCTTCTCCTAACAGGTTGTATCTGCTTTTCTCAATTATTTGAAGGGGTCACAAGAGACATATAAAATAATTACAAACACACCTCACCTTTCAAGCATGCTCTAATACTGCCTTCCTGCTCGGGCACTGCTCTCCTTTCAGAGCATGAAAACAGGTTTAATCAGTTGGCCAAGTTTACTGCCAAACACATTCCTCAGTGCAGATATGATGATGAAAAGTTACTACAGTGATAATATTTGCTAACTATTAAGACAACAATTTCACCAATGAATTAAACATACTCCCTCTAATGGGTGAGTCACTTGGAGAAGTGATGCTGTTGCAGTGCTGTGCTAAAAGTAGCGGTGAGTGATAACTTGGATAACACCTCCAGAGTCACAGGGATGGTTTTAGATTACCAAAATAATTCACTTAGTCTGGACATGATAGGAATCTGGAGATGCCATTTTCAAAGGTTATGCCTCTTCTCCCAAAGAGGTTTCCCCTGTTTCAGTAAAATTTTAACTACTTCTGTGACCATGAGATGCAGGAGTAGTCACTTCCCTCACCACAATTAAAGCAAGAAGTAAACCAGCATATTCCACATTACAATGTTTTGTTCCTTCTACACACAGTACTATCTTAAAAAAATACAAAAATGGGAGTCCTATCTATGACAAAAACTCCTTCATCCAATTAGAGCAGCAAGTCTTAACACTGTCTGCTGATTAAACACTAGGAGAGTGAGGGGAAGGCAGAGGCCCCAGAGTGTGCAGCACCTCAGGTTCAAAGCACCAATGAGGCCATGAAAACTGACAGAAAACAAAGGGGTTTTCTTCAGACAACTGGAAACAAAGAGCACTCTAATGAACTTTGGACTGATAAAAAACAAGTTAGGGCCCAGTCTTATATTCACAGGTGCCACCAGAGAACAGAATCAACATTGTGTCACACAGAATAATCAAACTTGCTATGAAGTGTAAGTGCCAAGTCTTCTCAGTATCCTATTTTACCTCCACAGTTTAACCAGCTGTTTATAAAACAGTCCATAATTTTCTAAGACTCTTGATCTTTGTCAGTATCATCAGAACAAGTGCGTTTTTCACCATAAAGATGTTGCTTTTTAAAAAGTTTTCTGATACATGCACTATCTCTTAATGCAGAAACATCTCTAATTGGCACTTCTAAAACAACAGCATCTCCACTACAGAGATTTACTGTATTTTTTCTTGTTGCTGTGGCTGCATTATGGCAGAAAAAGCAACGCTCCACAGATTTTGCTCACAGGTAGCAGTTTCAAGGATTTAAGTTGGAGGTATTAACTCATTGCAAGAAGAAAGCAGCATTTCAAACTGGGACACTTAGCGATGTGTGGGTAAGTGCTATCAATCATATTTGTATAGGAATCATTTAAAAATGGGCTATACTGCTCTAGTAGCCCAAGGCACATCTTACAGGCAGATTAGTTTTATAATCACAGTTTCTGCTCCATCTTTAACTTCAGTCAGAATTCTGTAACCCTTCTCAGCAATCAGGATATCCTATCTAGTACAGAAAGCATTATTTCAGCTAATATTAACTATTTTGGGAAGGATTTGAGAAGAAATCTTCATGTGACAGCCAGCTTTGCTGAAAAATCAATATGTTAACCTACTGTACCTTCCATTTTTATCCCTGGTGTTGATGTCTGCTCCATGATCCAGAAGGTATTTGCAAACTTCTGTATGGCCATTTTGTACTGCAAGCAGCAGAGGTATGTTCCCATCCTAGAAATGCATATAAAGAAACTATGAACAGTATTCCATCCACTTACAAAAACACACTGAAAGTCAGCTATAAATTTTACCTTTACATAGCAAAAATGAGGCACTATTAGTACATTTTTCCTGTGTACCATAAACATACCTAAGTGTGCTATAATTCCTTTCTTGCCTGCTAGGGATGATGCAAAACACAGGGACAAGGAATGCTTTTTGCTTTTGTACTCCCTTTGCTGTTTTGCTCAATGTTTTGCTTCAAGTTTCAGCACATTGCTCAGAGACTTGTCCAGTCATGTTGTAAGCATCTCCAAAGGTAAAGACACAGCTCTAGGTACCAGTTCCAGTGTTTGACCACCTTCAAGGTGAGGTTATTTTTTTACTAGTAGCTAACTGGAATTTCGAAATTCGGTCCACTACTCAAATTCTGACCATTCTTTATTATTTTGTCATGCACTTCTGAGGCTGGTCTTCCTCTTTTCTATAACTGGCCATGATGCAGCTCAGGACATTTTAAAGATACCCCTACAGGCTTAAGATTGAACAAACCTTTTTATGCCTTTAAAATGCACCTGCTGAAATCTTAGATCAAATGTCTGTGACATATTTGTTTTTGCTAGAAAGACCAGATACAGACCAAAGCCAAAACCAAACAACTTCCTGCATGGCCTCTACTTTACAGATCCCTTTACTTTGTCATTAGGTTGTCTATCAGGCAGTTGCATCATTGCCAAAACCTGACCTGGTTGGTTGTAGACATTTCACAGCAATGAATGTAGTGTCTCTGAGCCTTTGGAATACGCCAGGTATATTTTTTCCCCTCAGGCTTATCATACTCTGATTGGGCTTTGTGAACATTTTGCAGTCCTAGGCCACAATACTGGGCCTTTTCCAAAGCCTCCTGGGGACAATGGAAAGACTTTTATTTATGTTTAGAATGTGTAAGAATTTATTCTAGCTACCTGTGCCAATGTCTCAACAATCAGCAAATTCTACCACTGTGGTATCAGATTGTGAAGTGCTTCCACACCTCTGCAATGGCAAGCTGCAAAAGGAACTTCCTCCAGCAGAAAAACCCCAGAAGGGATAAGGACAGCACTGCTTTGAACTACTGCACCTGAAATGGAGCGTGGCAATGGCATGGAACAAGGGTGATAAAAGCTCTGAAGTATCTGCAGTACACAACAGGAGAAGAGATACATACCAAATCTTTGATGTTAATGGGACATTTGTGCTCACACAAGAGTTGAACTGCCTGAAGACACCCACATGCAGCTAAAAGAAAATAAAATTAAATTTAAAAAAACAACACAATCATGAAAGTCCATTAAACTTCAATTTCAAAATTTGTGTCCCACACTTCCACTTGCAATACTGCAGCATTTCAGTAGGGTACAAAAAACAAATTCTAGGCTGATGAGCTAGGAATATCAAGAGCAACAAAACAGTATAAACTTTCATCAAAGAAAATACCTGCATAATGTAAAGCTGTTTTCCCAGAATTGTCCGTGCTGTCAGCTGGGCACTTACTCTGCACAATTCAATACAGGGAAGGGAAAAAAGCAATTAGAGAAATACAAAGAAAATAAAATATATGTTTTATACAGACAGATTGCTTAACATCTTTGCAAAAAGATTTATGTGCTGCTTCAGAGAAGAACACTAAAGGAAGGTACAGCTTCTCTCTCTACCAATCTGGTATTTCGTGTCTTCATACCAACTTACATTGAAGTCATAGGATATCCTCCTCATCATTAAGAGAACTGTCCCTAAAAAATGTTTTAGTTTCAGAATAATTTAAGTCAGTAAATAAAAAAGTAAATAAATAATAAAGTAATAAATAAATAGGTAAATAAAATTTCTCCTTTGCTTCAGATTGTTTTTTTCTTTTTAACATTAGAGTAAAAGCTAAAGCAACCACATCCTAAGGCAATTTGTATTATTTTATAGAACCATGGCATGGTTTGGATTAGAAGAGACCTTAAAGATCATCCTGTTCCAACTCCCTGCCACAGGCAGGGACACCTTCCACTAGAGATCAGGTTGCTCAGAGATCCATCCAACATAGCCTTGAACACTTCCAGCATGGGTCATCCACAACTTCTCTGGTCAATCTGTGCCAGTGCCTCACCACCTTCACAATAAAGAATTTCTTCCTAATACCAAATCTAAACCTACTCTCCTTCAGTTGCCACTTGTCCTACCACAACATACCCATGTAAAAACTCCCTCTCTGGTTTTATTGTGTGACCCCTTTAGATACTGAAAAGCAGCTCTAAGGTCTCCTGGGACCCTTCTCTTCTCCAGGCTGAACATCACAGTCTCAGCCTTTCCTCACAGCAGAAGTGCTCCATCCCTCTTGATGCCTTAAGTTTCAGCTTTCATATCTTCCATACTCTGTACTGCATTAGTATATAACTCTGAACTTCATATAAAGTTTTAGCAAGTTCTCTCCACAGTTTAGTGAGAGAAAACAATCCTTCTCCAGCCTGAGAACCAAGGACACCATTGCAGCTTCAGGCCAAAAAGTGTGAAAACTCATGACACATCTTGCATGTAGCCTCAGCCAGGCTCTTGTACTGCCCAAGGGGTATCCTTTGAAGGCCTTTTTAATAAATACCTGCTTTATTCCTTTAACACTGTCTAGGCTCTGTTCTAGGTAGGCATCACTCTGATCACCTTCACAGCCCTGCTCTGGGCTCACTCCAACAGGTCCCTGTCCTTCCCGTGCTGGATGCAGAGCTGGATGCAGAGCTCCAGGTGGGTCTCACCAGAGCAGAGCAGAGGGGCAGGATCCCCTCCCTTCCCTGCTGCCCACGGGGCTCTGGATGCAGCCCAGGTGTTGCCCTGACCCAGGTGCAGCACCAGCACTTGGCCTTGTTAAAGTTCCTGACGTTCTCATGGGCCCACTGTCAAATGCAATAAATGTTCATTAGCCTTTTAAAAAATAAGCATCAGCAATTCAATTATATCTTGTATTACAATTATCAGATGCTACTGATCAATCTAGACCTCAAAGCAATAAATAGTAATGAAAAAATAATTAAAGTCTTTATCAAGGCTCATTTTGGTACAGAAGATTTCTGTTCTAGTTACAACAGAGTATCATAGAGACTTCGGTTCATTTGGGTTGGAAATAACCATTGTGATCATCAAATCCAGCTATTAACTATTAACCCAGTACTATACAACTATTAACCCAGTACTGTTTAAGTTCCTCACTAAAACATGCCTTACATCTACACATCTCGTAAATCCCTTTGGGGGAAGAAATTTTCCTAATATCCAACTTAAAGCTCCCTGGGTGCAACTTCAGGCCACTTCCTCTTTTCTCATTGTGATATGGTCTACCCTAAACTTCGTTTTGTCCAGACCAAACACCACCAGCTCTGTCAGCTGCTCCTCACAGGACTGGTTCTCTAAACCCTTCACAGGTTGCAACGCTTTTCATTCTACAGGAGAAGACAGGACCCTAAAATGACACTTTCTAGAAAACAAACATTATAACTTTTGACTGTTACATGCAGCACTGTCTCCAACACACCTATGATTATCTAGGCAAACAAGATCATATAGACCGTTACATTCTGTAACAAAAATGTCATGATTCTGCCTGTGTAAAATAATTATTCAGCCTGTTTTAGTTCAACACCAGTTAGACATTCCTTGCACACATACTTTGGTCCACAGAAGATCATCCTAAGGACATGAATTACTGGAGAATATTACCAACAGGTTTGCACTTATGAACGGATTTATAAATCTGGCTATCAAAATAAAACTAGAAGAACATCAACAAAAGCAGTGTGTGGTTGCAGCAGGCAGTGTAAGGGCAGCAGATCCTCGGTGTGGAACACGGCGAGCCCCGAGCTGCCGGTGCTGCTGCCTGTGATGCCAGCAGCGGCGGCCTGATGGCGATGTGGATCACGGCCACGGGACGGGCTGTGGAGGCTGAGGATAACCCTTCCCGCCCGCCGACCAGCACGGCACACAGCTTGCAAGGGGTGTGGAGGTGGAATCAGTGAAACTGGACCCTGTGCTGTCAGAGACACTGACGGAGGTCAGTCACAGGATAGCTGGAGAGCCCTGGGGCCATCAGGGAAAAAGGCTGGGATATAGGATCCATTCTCTTTCTGCACTATCGTGTTCAAGTGGGGTTGTTACTCATTATTTCACCAGTATTCTCAGTCTGTATTCATTATTTTATCTGAGATATATTGATAACTCCAAACTTAGAAAAAATCTGTTCTGTTTCTCTGATCATCACCATGAAAACTTACCTGTATTTCTGAAGTGGAGCTGAGATGGACAATGTCTTTGCTTACTAACACTCATCTTCAACACAATGAGACTCTTCTGTTCATCTTCACTTTTGTTTTTCTTATTTTCTCTCCCCATTCTTTCAACTCCCTTTCTAACCTCTCACTGCCCTTTACCTCATTTCATTGAGGATTTGATTATTTCCATATTATTTTTGGATCTAAACTACTTTATTTTTGTCTCTCTTTGACTTTAGACTTGAAAACGTTTCTGTGGTGAACAGACAAAAAGCATTCCAGTGGAACATTATCAGAATCCCTCTAGAAGTGAAAAACCTTTTCCCCGGTAACTCTTAATCAACCTAATTCCTAGTCATCCAACCACAGAGACAAAACACAGGAAGTTAAAATGAAGCTACAACCTACTTGAAATCCAACCAAGCTATGTCAGAGCAGCTGGACATGGAAAACTGTATTTGCACACCGCTCAGGGAAGATACACTGTTTTCTATCATCCATTCAGTGACTGAAAGGTCCTTAAACTCTGTTTGAACTCTTGATACACCTCTCTTGATGACAAGGAGATAGAACAGTATAGACGTGTGGTGCAGATTATGAGCATAAAATTAGTCCACATTTAATGGAACCAAATGAAAATTTCAAAAATCAAAATTAATTTGATTTTTCTTTTACCTGAAGTAATCTCTTAATGCAATCAGAGTGGCTGTTCTTTGCTGCAAGATGTAAAGCACTGTGCCCTAAACGAACAAAAGCAAAGCAAATTCATTATTCAATCATGCCAAAACACAGGAATAAAACCCCCCATGACAAAGGCAAAATCTTGAATTATCTGTCTTGTTCCTATCATGACACATAAAAAGTAAGGGTAGAGAAAATAAAGTAAAAACCTACATCAAGCAGAATGTCTTTACTACCTGTTGTTCAGGCAAGTAAGAGAATAACCATAAAGTCTTAATTCATATAAAGGAGTGACACAAACATTGTGTCAGACTACACCTTGGCAGAAGTAGGTCCAAGATTGTACATTATGTCTTGTTTCTTAGAAAACAATTTTCCAATATTACATAGCCTCCCTTGCACACAGATGTCTGTCAGTGTCTTCATGATTTTTGCTATTTGGCAATGCATAACCAGCATCAGGAGCAAAATCTGCCAAATTCACCACCTAAAACTATATTAAGTTTGTGTCACTCATGAAGTGCACATAGAAGATTCAAACACAGGCCTACTTTAGTTTGCACCTTACAGATTTCCTATTCCCTATCAAACACCGTTCTACACTGGTTTGCGTTTCAGTTAATTTATTTAGCACCTCTGAATTCATATTTAGCTATGCAATGCCATGATTTATTGACTATGGATTTATGATGACACACTGAAGTCTCTCCTCCAGCTTCATCTTACAGAGCATCTGAAAAACTGAAGATGACAAGACAGCAAAAGAAGAAATTATCCATGCAACTAAGAAAAGAAGAGCCCAGGATGTAGTACTCAATAAAGGCAAAGACATTTGTGACAGGAAACTCTCATTGCAAATTATGTGACTTTCACATAGAAGGATTTCACGAAAGGGCACTGGGCTGATACTCTAGGTGGAAGTGGGCAGGCAACCTCTTACTACCCAAGTGACCAATAAATCATCAGGCAAGGTGAAGCATGAATTCAGAATTATCGTCTGCATCAGGTACATATATTCCCTTATCATTATGTAAAACATGAATGCTTCTTCCAGTATCAGAGACATTTCCTTATAGAGGCAAATCATCCCCATGTATGACGGAGATGCCTTCAGGCTTCAATATGTGGCAAAAAGGAACACGAGCACAGCAATTACAGATAATTACTGGAGAGACAGAATGCTGCTGACAGGTCATCCAGGTGGCTCAGCTAGCCAGAGAAAATGCTGGGCACAGATTCCACAGATGTGTCAACTGAATCTATTAAGAAGAGTTTGCCAGTTTCAAATTCAGCTCCCATCATTCTCCTAGTGGAGCAGTAATTAAAAGCACAGGACTTTTGAGAACTGAAACATCATACTTAATAGCTCTCAGCTCTGTTTTGGCCTGTATCAGCTGTTTTCACTGTGTCATAATCCTGAGGAAATGTCTTACTGCAACTCCTGTAAAGTTAATGGGATTAATAGCTTGGATAAACATGAAAGCAAAGCTGAAGATCTTGATGCAACCTGTAATAATAAGAGATGGGTGAGCAAAATTATTATTTTCTCTTTTTTTTCTCACTTAAAAATAACAATTTTCTAAAGAATCGAGGAACTATTTTACATCTGGAGCTCACTACAAATACTGAAATTTATAGTATTAGGACAAATGTTTTAAAGGATTTTACACCCCGAATTCTGTGTGCAGGAAAGCAAGTATGCCCAAACCTGCAAGTGTTACAACTGCTTTTCCTCCAGGGTGTGTGGAGAAAAGCAAAGTTCTCAAATCTGTATTTTCACTCTGCACATCAATAACTACTTAGGCAAATTGAGTGTACCATGCTACTTGTATAGGTTCAGAGAGGCATACCTGCACCATCTTGGGCTGTCACATCTGCACCATGTGTCACCATGATCCTGAGGCACTCTGCATGCCCTTTTGTGGCTGCCAGGTGAAAACTGGAAGAGAACATTTACATGTATTTTATTAAGATATCTTTCCTCTTTCATTTACTAACTGCATACTGGCAAGTTCTTTCCTCCCTGCCCTTAGATCTTCTGGCATCCTTCCATTGCCTCCCAGGAAGATAACAACTCTGGAAGTGAGATGGCACATCAAAAAGACTTTGCAGTCATATTTTCATAGTGCAGCTCAAACAATGTGTTCATTTGCGGACCCTCATTACAAGAAAGATGTTGATGTTCTGGAACATGTCCAGAGAAGGGTAACAAAGCTGGTGAGGATTTAGAGAACAAGTTCTGTGAGGAGCAACTGAAAGAGCTGAGGATGTTTAGTCTGGAGAAAAAGAGGCTCAGGAGGGGCCTTATGACTCTCTACAACTCCCTGACAGGAGAGTGTAGCCAGGTGGGGGTTGGTATCTTCTCCCAGGTAACTCAAGATAGGATGAGAGGAGATGGCCTCAAGCTGAACCACAGGAGATTCAGATTGGACATGAGGCAAAAATTCATGACTGAAAGGGTTGTGAAGTACTGGAAAAAGCTGCCCAGGGAGCTGGTGATGTTATCATCCCTGGAAGGCTCTTGGACATATTTAAGAGGCAGGTAGATGTGCCACTGGTGGGGGAACACTGCTTAGTGGTGGACATGGGTTGCTGGGTTGATGGCTGGACTCAATGATCTTAGAGGTCTTTTCCAACCTGAACAACCCCATGACTATTATTTTACATGGGCTGCTGTCCCATCACGCCCATTTACATGGGCATCTAGTCCCACACAATTTCTAAACTTCTGCCCCTAGTGATGTAACATATCCCCAAAGAATGCCTGGGCTTGGGAAATCAATAAAAAAACAGTCACAATAACTGACTTTGTTCTAGACATTTTAGTCAGAGTAGTCAGATTTAGTTAGATTTTCCTCTTACAGTGGACAAAATTTAGTTCCTCTGAAACATGATTCTGCATTTCCTTAACTGAACTACATCAAGTTGTACTTTTGCACTGTCCTTTATAAAGCTCATCTTTTCTTGGTGTATGGGTGGGGGAAAACACTTTACTCTGAGTATCACCTGGAGAAATCAAAGCTACTGGGTATTTGCGAGACTATGCCAGAGATGTATTTTTTTCCACTTCTGGTTTTGCTGTTCACCCCAAGGACCTGCTTGTTTAAACAGTGTGAAACTGCAGACATCACCAACCACACCATGGCAGGATACACTTCCAAGCATCAATTACCTAAGATGTAATTACAGAACAAACCAAAGAAATTATACTGAATTCAAGCCTTTTTACAGCTGAAATTTTATGTTTGACATCCTCAGGCTGGGCACACCAAGATACATAGAAACAGTGCTACAGAGATGCTGCTGACATAATTTTGGCCTGAAGCAACAATGAAGGAAAAGCTTTGAAAACAGAGAAGTTTATAACCTCCTGATGCTTAGCATGCCAATGTCATCAAGTCTTAAGATATGGGAAACATCCTGCTACCATGTGAGTCCTACCGACATCAACCTGATGCACACAGAGCAGTTTTTCAGTGTGAGTAATGTAAAACAAAAATTCAAGACAAAACACTTGCAATTACTATTTCTTTGTGTGTGGACAGTTAGGACCATCATCAAACATGCACCAAACTGAAAGAGTCAGTATTCCTGAGATGGTCTCTAATATCTTTTGAAGGAGGTATTAATTTTTAACATTATGCACCCCTGTGTAAAAGGGACTTGGCCCTGGAATGTAAAAGACACATGATAAATCACGGAGCCACATCAACTACTATATTTATGAGTTTATATTCTGAACAATTGCTTCCTTCAAGTGTTAAAGCTAACGCTGAAAGTTCAGCCTGCTAACCAGGGAAACTAGGAACAATGGGCAGGAATGAAATGGGTATTTCAAGAGTCTGTGAACTGGCATTACCATGTCTCTCTAAGTCAGAGACTTCTTTGCAGCCTTCTTGAAAACTCAGCAGAGAAACAGACCTACAGACAACATCTGACAAAGAGAGGAGAATTAATCAATACAGGAGAGGTCATGGAACAGGGCTGTCTATCACGTACAGCAACCACCTCACTTCCTAGAACAAGTCCTTCCTTCTGCACTGGCTGCTCCTGATTGCAAATGGCAGCCAGGCAGTGCTTAAGCCTTGAACCTCTCTCTACAAATATAAAAGCATTCTGTGTGTTCATCCTGTGAATTCTACTGCTATAAACAGACTGAAGAGCTACCACTTCCAAGAGCACAAGCAGCGCTGCTGCTGTCTGTTCTCCAGTCATTCAAAATCAAAACTTCATGTGCTTGGTGACCAATGCAAAGTTGTGTAAACATTCTTTGGAAGAAGTGGCTTCTAAGGCTCTGGGAAAATGACTGGGGGAGGGACACAAGAGGAGTCTGACAAATTCCAACACCTCTAATTTAGCCAGCACAACATACCAGCAAAATACCAAAACATGTTTAGATATATTTGTGTAAACACAAAATACAATTGAATTCACTTATGTATTAGGAAGATGGTGAAGCACATACTTGGCTAACTTACATTTGACAATATTCATAGTAATAATAAATACCTGAATAATAATAACTTGGCTAAATCTGGAGCACTGAGGTTTTATGAACAGACTTTGTAGGACAGTGCCAAATGCAACATGAACACGCAAGTGCTAAAGAAGTTTTATTTAGGTAAAATCTGCAAAAAAGTATCAGAGAAAATTAAAAATAACTCTTTTCAGGCTATGCTCCTATGAACACATGAATCCCACCAACAAAAACAATTCCCATGGCAGTTCTCAACAAGTCATCACACATGCAGATGTTTTATTTCACCAAGAACAGCTTGCTGAGTGTCTCGTTTCTGCATCCTTCTCTCCACATCTCTCTACTATCTCTCTCATAAACCTGTAGTGAGTTATTTTTTCTCAACAGTCTCAAAACAGTTGGAGGAGAAAGGGGGATAGGGTTACTTAACTGCTGGTTTAATAAACAGAAGTCCTGCTCCATAGAGGGAACAACTCCAGAATGGGATGAACCAATTACAGTCATATTTAAGTTAAACTATTTACAGAGTGTTGGACAAACCCTCCCCTTAAAAAGCAATTCTGATTTTAAAGTTAATAATCCCTGCTTTGATTTAAGATTTTTTTGTGGGTTTGGGGTTTTTTTAGTTAAAAAACCCAAACAAACAAAACAGCCGACCCAAAACAAACAAAGAAAAACCCTAAACCCAAACACTTGAGTAGCAGTTACTGAGGATTCCTATGTAGCAAGTCAGGATCTTGAAACAAAGACGACTGTAGACATTCATTTCAATACGGAATAATTCTTTACTAGCTACACATTTTCCTAAAACATTTGAAGCAAAAACTGCAGGTTTCCAAACATTGGAGTTCTCACCATCTGGATGCCTTAAGGAGTGGTGCATTTTACTTGCATCTTCTATGAATAAACTTTCCTTGATATGAAAGCAAACAACTTTTCCTCCCATTTCCTGGTTGTGCAATGACTTAGGTAAACAAAAACAAACATGTAAGACTTGATTTGGCTTAAGGGCCACACTGAGGGTTGGATTCTCATTCTGCTGAAAATCCCATTACAACATAGTTCATTTTCCTTTCACAATAGATAGGCCTGTTATTGCCACTGAGAGCCACATCTTGATAGCCCAGCCTGAACTGATTTGAGATAGATTTCTTTTATTGCTGTTCTTCCTGAGGAGTAGGATGGTCTGTTTCTTATTGTATCCGGACGTTTCAGTGAGCAAAGGAGCAGCTACCATTCCCAGTGGCTCAAGACCCACCTCTGCAGCAGATGAAAGATCAGTAGGTTGACACTGCTTTTTCCTACTGGGAGTGTACAGGTCTCATAATTACTCCAGGTTAATAAGAAAAGGTGAAAAAATATGTTCATTGTGAGGAATGCAAAACCCAGTTGGAGTAAACAGACTTTTAGAGTAAGAGTGAATTCATTTCATGAGGTTCAGGTTCAACTGGAGAACAGCTACAAGGCTATCACCTCAAAATCTTGTCAGGACCTCACATTTCTTGACCTGATGTTACTCAAACAAAAACTCCACATTGACAGATGATTTTTATGCTTGCTGCCTGAATGGAGAACACAGCTGTGTATGACATCCCCGAATTACTCTGAAGCAGCAGGTTATTTACAGATACAAGATGTCACGGGAGTTACAATCTGTCCTAAACAAGTGCATACCTTATTCAGGGCAAATGACCTTTTCCACAGTTTGGTCGCAATATTAAACCAGCAAGGGAATGAAGACTTCTTTAACTACCATTTGACAGACAATGCACAAGAGTTCAGATAGAGCCAGTCTTTGCCAAAAGACTAAGCATGAGTGTCTTCAGAAACGATTTAAATGTCAAACTGAAATTGAAACAAAATCTAATTGAAACAAAAAGGACTGTAATTTTTACTATTCAGCTCCCATAAAACCTTTCTTTACAAATCATTACACCATAAGTAGAAGAAGAGAAATAATCCACATTTAGGGGTTAGACATGTAAAACTGTAGCTGATGGCAATTGCTAAGGTGGTATTAGCAGTAAGACACAGCTCTGCTATATTCAGGTTCTCTGCTTAACCATTTGCAGAGCTACTTCCTGCAAATCCACTTACTGAATGGTATTTTGACAGCTGGCTTAAAACAACTGGGTGGTCCATATATCTAGGGGAAGTGACACAAAAGTGGAACATGATAAAATCAGAAAAAATAAATCTCAAGTCTTAAATTAAGACATTAACCTTCTAACAAGGAAATTTTCATTTGTGAAAAGAGAAATGGGGGGAAAAAAATCAGAAAAATTATGCCAAATCAGAAGGTTCAATCTCTGTTTGGCAAAGTCATGCTCCAGAGTTTTTTCTGGGCAGAATTAGCATTCTCTGTAACACAGATTTTGTCCAGAGCCTGAAAGTAGTTCAACTCACTGCTTACCAAAATCCAAAGCCAACAAAGAGTATGGCTGAATTATGGATGCTAAGTGAATATTGTATTTGCTATTTCTTATTATGACAAACATGGAACCTAGTCAAACTTATATGCAAGCATATAATACTATTGTTCTCTGTAATTTCAATCTCAGTGCTCTGAAAATATTTTAAGTGCAAGAATGTTTGAAAAACACTATGAACTCATATACACTCATTGTCAAGGTTTATTTTGAGTAAAAACATCCCTCCACAAGGCAGATCATTCTTCTTCATTTTCTAATGGATGTCAACCCTTTGCTGACTTTTAAAAAATCTAACTTGCCTTCCAACAATTTGGTGATTTATAGTTTCCCCACCAACCAATACCTTCACACAAACAAACAAGAATGATAAAGATACAGAGCTGCCTAAGAGACTTTGTACTGCTGACGAAATAAAAGAAAAAAATAGAAATGGAAGACATTTAAGCTTTGCTTTGCCTGTCAGATCAGACAGGCAAGCAATTCACCAGCTATCTCACCCACAAAGTGACCTTCTGATAACCTGTCTGACTTTCCGAACTAACTGGAGCTTTTATATATTTTAGAAGCAGCACCTAGCTTGCACTGCCATCCCTCAAGGTCTCCACTCCTCCTTCAACAACAACAGCTAAAATAAACACAGTAGATGCTATCTGGCTTTTGATTGCTTTCCACCACAGGCTGAGGGCAGAAGCACCACAGTTCCCAAGACCTGTCCTGAAGGAGAAAGGGCCAGAAGTTACCACTAGAGCAGCACATTCTGTGCATGAAGAGAATACTCGGTGTCACACAGGAGGAAGTCCAGTGTGGTCTCCTCTCACATGTAACACCACGATCAGTCACTGTAGAAGAATACAGTTTACTGATCTGTGAAGGGCTTGAGATTTTATCAGCATTAAAACAATTTTGAAAGTAAGCCTCTTTTTACACACCCTGAATATAATAATAGAAAAATTACCACCCTCAGATTAAATGATTGGGAAAGTCCCAGAACAGTCCTGAAACTGGAGGTATCTTCTGCCTTCCTCTGCAAGCCCTCTCTGGGTCCTGCTTCCTTCTTGCACCAGCACAGACAGGTAGGTGAGCTGGCACAGGAAACAAAACCAGTTGAAAAGCAAAGCTGCCTTCCACTGTTTCATCACACAGCATAGATGCAATCTGACAGTGAAAAATAAGGAGCAGCATGTAGAATTTCACCTTAAACCTAAAATTAAACCATGAAGGTTTTGCTATGAAAGTCAAAAGGATCTTCATTTTTCCTGACTGCATTACCAAGATGCTGTCATTCGAGAGAATATATGTTGTAGGGAGAATCAGTCATTTAGTTATGGAGGAGCCATACCAATGTTTGGCAGATCAGACTGACTTAAAAGAAAATCAGACATCTACAGGTAATCACTATCAATACCTACCAGTTCTTTGGGGTTTTTTATTATTTTCTTCAAACAAATAAAAATTACAGCTTCACACTGCACCCGTTTTACCTACTCCCAAGAGCAACTGTAAAAAATGTGGCTTTTCAATAATGGTGGCATTGCATATTATTATCCTGTCACTTGCATACATGCAGCCAAAAGAGTTCAAAAATTATACAGGAGAAAGAGAGGAAATACATTTTGTTTTCAAATCAGAGCTGGCACAATTACAAGCTGGGAAAATTATGTTTCCAGAGTTTTAAAACATTCAAACAATGAGTTGCTGCAAACAACTTCTAGAGTGTGGTGCAAGATTTTAAGAAGTTGACAGAGGCAGGTATGGATTTACCAGGAGCTGTGTGAGATTATTTTCCCCTCTCTCCCCTTTAGCAACAGTCACAGTAGAGTGAAGTGCTCCACACAGCCTGTGTCCTTCTATTTTAACATTAGATGGCATCTGCCCTGCCCTGATATACACAGAACCCTCTGATAAAAATTCTGAATGCCCCTTCTGTGTTAGCATGTATTCTGGGACAGCTTTCAAAAAAACAACAAAACCAAAAAACCCACCACTGAAACCACAACAAATGCAGTTTTCATATAAAGTTTCCAGCTTTGCATCATAGCATGAAAAGTCTTGTTTCAATCATACACACCTTGAGCTATAAGACATTAATAAAAGGCAAGCCTCTTTAATGGCTATTTTCTTATAGAAAAGAAGCAATTGCACCATGCAACACAGGAGCTGGCAAGCTACAGACCCCTGATTTTAGTCTTCAAACTCAGCAAAATATCCACCCAGCTGCTCTTCAGAGAGATTTCTGGGATCCTCAGCATCTTTATACTTTTCATTCTCAGGTTGTGCTCCAGCAGTTCCATTTTCACATACAGTTTTCTTTGGCAAACTCTATTACCACGTTAACACAAACTCACGCTTCAAGTCTGAAATGTATGAACTTTCCTTCTATGCACCATTAACTGTAAACACAAGTGCTCACAATTTAGATTTATCATATAAAGTTTCTTGCACAGTGTCTATTTTAAAATTACTCAGGAACTAATGCCAGCAAAATGCAACAGAGATTCTGCAAGCAGAAGCCTCAGGGCATTCCTAGGTGTTGACAGAAAGTCTGAAATTTAGACATACTATTTTTATTTTTTGCAGTTGTAGGGTAGAAAAATTAACAAAGTATGACAAACGAAGTCTCAAAAAGCTTAAAGAGCCCAGAAGTGTGTGCAGTGTGGCCTGAGCCTCCAAAACAAAGTACTGAGGGACAAGGAAGGCAGACAAGTAGGGAAGATTACGTCTCATAGTTTCTTTAAGACCACATCCCATGTCCAAAGTCCAAACAGGTGCTCAGTTATCTTCTCAATAAACATGCCCTCTGGCACATCATCTTTTCAGCGCAGGGTGAAATCCCTGAGGATGTGGCCAGGTAAAGATGGCTTTCTTCCTGATGCTGGGTAAAACCAGCTAGCCATCTTCAGCCCTTTCAAGGCCCAAGAGAGTTCCAAGTTAAAATTAAGCCCAAAAATGAGAGCAATGACTACATCCTCTAACACAACTCACTTGGTATTGCTGCCTCTGGGTCAGCAATTGCTAATAATCACCTTAGTATATGGAAAGTCGTGAACATCAGAGCAATGTAATCCCGAATGTCTTGGGTTATAGAATAAGATATGCACAAAGTATTCTATCACCCTCTTCATCAACTGTTGAAACCAATTGTTGAAGCAGT
>JBBMKD010000115.1:63485866-63498787 GCA_037834095.1 Argya squamiceps
CTACCAGACCTTTCTACGGGATCACTGCTTCCATCATCCCACTCAGGTTGTATTCTGACTCTGTCAGTGGTCTTTGTGTATTATTGCATTTATTTTATTTTACCTTTTTTTTTTCTTTTTCTTATTAAATTGTATTTCTGACTTGGAGCCTCTAATTTGTTTTGCTTTCAAACCATTACACCGAACCACTTGAAAGAATGAGAACAATTGAGTAAAGGTTAATCTAAACCAAATATTTTTGTAGCACGAAAATCCAGCAAGACTTAAGAACTGTATCCAATGCTCCAAGAACCGATGAGCAGAAATATCCTTATGAACCTGAGGGATATTGACAAGGAATAGCTCAGGATATGTTGTCCTTGATGTTTCTGTACCTTTTACGCTCATAATACTTCTCATCTATTCAGATTTGAAGCAATTGTTTGGATTTACTTTTTTTTTTATTAAACTGTACAAAGTGAACTTCTCTTACTTCATGGAATAATTGCAAACCAACTGCAACAGTATGTACATATAGTACAATAATATGTACTTATAGTAATTAATCTACTTGTAACACATTCTTCAAAGACCACTGGTTAATGTGACCACATAGTATTTCTTTTAAAATAAACTCTTTGGATTATTATGGCAATATACTTTTTATTTTGTATTTCAGAATAACTCTACTACTTAAGATTCCATATTTTGGAAGAGGACTAGGGGCTGGACCACAGGCATGTGCAGCTTCAGAGCTTTTCTAAATTTTTCAGTTACTTTCCAGCTACATTTCAGCAGTTTCATAACACAGAATGTACCTGTAAAGAAGGTAGCCGAAAACAACAAAACGTAAGTCTAGTAAATAAGCAGCCACCAGCACAGTCTATTCCCTGAAACCTCAGTTTGAAATTTAAAAAAAAAACCAAAACCTTAAGTAAATTCAACATTTGCACATTGGTGTTTTGCCTGTCTGTTCCCCTTCCTAGATTAGAGTACATTTTTAAGCCAGTAACAGTCAGTGGGTATAATTAAAATCTACACATACAGCTCATTTGGTTGCATAAGTCTTTGAAAAACATGTAAAACAACTGCAGCCCATTATGTAGATATGAATCTGAAAAACAACTGCAGCCTTAACCCTGCCCCCTCCAGCCTTGAAGAGGCTGATTCTGGCCCAACCCACGAGAGGCACGCTTCCCTCATGGGCTCTCCTGCCAGCTCAGATGGGGCAAGGGCAGGGAGCAGCCACAGCATTCCCCACGGGAAAGTGGGGCACTGGGTTTTGCCTCCACATGAGCCAAACTGCAGCTGTTTCAACCAAGGCATACAAAAACTCCCAATCATCTAGGCTGTGCTCTGATCCAAGCAACTGACAAACTTGTTGAAAGCTGGCCAGGTCTGGCAAAAAATGGGTGTTTGGCAACTCTGTAAATGGAGCTGCGTTAACAGGGAATTCCAGCCACTGCCTGATGCTGCATTAAAGGTTTGGCTGATCTTGGCTGTGGGTAGGAAGCTCACAGGCTACCCAGACATAAGTACAAGGGCCTTTCAGAAGATTTGCTTCCCTCTGAGATGACAGCCCCACTAAAAGACAATGGAATACAAAAATTCTTAAGAATAGTCATCAGCTGTGTGAAAAAGCAAACATAGAACAGAAGACACAAGCTGGCTCCTACAAGAAATTGTAGACTGTTTGTTTCATCTTTGAACTTTAGATATCATCTGCACGAAGCCCTATGCATGTAAGATCCAAAACCCATTGGCAGGCTTCTCAATTCAGTGAACTTTATATGGAATAGGGAGTTTGTTATTCAAATACATGGAATTTGTTTGATTTACAACATAGGAAATCACTAAAGAGATAAAGTAAAAAGCTTAGGATCTTTGTAACTGAAATACAACCAAAGATGATTAATTTCTGTCTCTTCAGAAGATGGCCCCTTCTCTTGTTTTTTTTTCCTAATAACATGAAGACATAAAATGCTAAAATGTAATATAAAAATTCTTTTTTAAATGTGTGTAATAGAGCCTGGATGTTGTTGATTTCAAATCCTGTCAAAAGTGTAGCCAAGAACTAAAAACTGGATCATGAAATTTTCCAACTCCAGTTGGAAAGGTCAAGTGAGGGGTCAAAACCATCAGAAATGGTCTACACAGTTTCAGTCAAGAGGCAGGAACAAAGCACTGTCATGACTTCACTGCATGGATCTCATTTAAAAGCCTGCACGATTGTCAATACAGTGGTGGTCGTAGGCAGTGTGGATTTTTTCATGTATTGCCAAATTATAAAATCAAAGTTAAGTATTGCTCCTCTGTTGCAGAGACAAAAGCATTCCCTCTCACGATACATTAACAATCAGCTCATGCTGAACATAATAGAAAGTTAATTAGCCCAATTTAGTATCCTGGCAGTGGACACATTCATCCAACCATGGCCTAGAGTTTCATTAGCATTTCTGAGCATTTGTTTAAAGTGGAAAGCAATTTTTCAGGAAACTTAATATCAACATCTTAATTAAATTATATCCCTAAAAATGCTGCAGGACAGGGGAAGAGACAAAAACTGAACACTCATGATTTGAACCTAAAAAGAACTTCAGAAAAGATTTAGAGAGACAAAAGCTTTTACACCCAGATCTCCCATGGAAATAAACTTTACAAGAGATTTTGGAGTAAAAACCAGATTTCAGCCGTCTGTTGGCTGGAGATAAAACAAAGGTTGAGATCCCTGTGTCTTTCTTACTTTGACCATGTTCAGAAACCTAGACAATATTGCGACCATCTGGACCATCAGAAATTAAATACTGTGACAAACGTAAATTGATTTTTTTTTTTTCTCAAAGATCAAATCTATGTACAGCTCTTCATTAGCCTGACTCTCGCATTCATGTTCATCTACATGATGCACTTTCACAGCCAACTTCTCTATCTGGACAGTGATATCATGCCACAGTTCACCAGCCCAGATGGGTCTCCCTCTGCACTGCCAATTGGTCCTTTTCTGTCAGTCCAGACACAACCACCGAGTGTTTGCCACAAGTCAGTGTAAAAGTTGAGCACTGTCCATTTCTCTCAGGCTAAGGGGGTCCCAGTGGCCTGAGCTGGAGGACCACGGCTGCAAGAACAATCACAGTTGACCACAAACTTGTGTGGGATCTGCTACTCCATCTGGATCCCTATAATCTGTGGGGCCTGACGGGATTCATTTGAATGAATTTGAATTCATTTGTTTCACCCAAAGAGATGGCTGATGTCACCACAAGGCCTCTCTCAAAGACTTGAACAGTACTGGGAATCTGGAGAGGTCCCAGCTGACTGGAAGCTCGCTAATGTTGTCTGAGCTTTCAAAAAGGGCAAGAAGGAGCCTGTCAGTCTGACTGCAGTGCCTGATAAGGTTACGGAGAAGATCCTTCTGGGAGGAGCTGAAAAACATCTGGAGGACAATGCAGTCATTGATCATAGCCAGTATGGCTTCACGTGGGGAAAGTCATGCTTGTCAAACCTAACTTCCTTTATGACAAGGTAGCCCACCTAGCTGATCAAGAGAAGCCAGTGGATGTTATTTTTATACTTTCGCATTTCAGCAAAGCTTTTGATACTGTCTCTCACAGGATCCTTCTGGGCAAAATGTCCAGCTCACAGCTGGACAAACACATCCTGTGATGGCTGAGCAACAGGGTCATGGGTGGGGCACAAAGAGTTACAGTGACCGGGGTGACATCAGGCTGGTGATCTGTCACTAGTGGGGTTCTGCAGGGCTCCATCCTCAGCCTTTTGCTCTTTAATACCTTCATAAATGACTTGGACACAAGACTTAAAGGGATACTAAGTAGGTTTGCAGATGACTGGGAGGAGCTATTGACTCCCTTGAGGGCAAAGGCCCTGCAGAGAGACCTTGACAAATCAGAGGGCCGGGCAATCACCAACCACATGGAGTTAAACAAGGGAAAGTGCCAGATTCTGAACCTGGGCAACCCTGGATGTACCGACAGACTGGGGAAGGAGATGCTGGAGAGCCATGGAAAGGGACCTGGGGCTTCAGACTGATGGCAAGTTGGACATGAGCCAGCAGTGCCCTGGCAGCCAGGAGGGCCAACCCTGCCCTGGGGGCATCAGGCCCAGCATGGCCAGCCTGGCAAGGGAAGGGATTGTCCCCTCTGCTCTGCACTAGGGCAGCCTCACCTCGAGTGCTGGGGCCAGTGTTGGGTGCCACAGTGTAAGAAAGGCATTAGACCATTAGTGAGCATCCTGGAGGATGGTGAAGGGTCAGGAGGAGTGAGGCTGTGTGAGGAGCAGCTGAGACCGAGGGGGTCCTCACTGCAGTTATGACCCCTTCATGAGGGGAAGAGTAGGGGCAGACACTGATCTCTTCTCTAGGGTGACAGTGACAGGACCTGAGGAAATGGCCTGAAGCTGTGTCAGGAGAGGTTTAGGTGGGATATCAGGAAAAGATTATTTGCCCAGAGGGTGGTTGGGCACTGGAATAGGCTCTCCAGGGCAGTGGTCACAGCACTAGCCTGACAGAATTCAAAATCTTTGGACAATTGTCTCAGGCATGTGGTGTGACTCTTGGGATGTCTGGCACAGGGACAGGACTTGGACTTTGATGATCCTTGTGTGTCCTATCCCACTCAGATTATGCTATCATTCTATGTATTCTTCCAATAGCTTCTTGTAAGAAAAATATTATTACATACAAGGAAACATTCTCTCTCAAAGGTAATTAAAACATTATCTATGAAATGTGATGTTTTTCAATGAAAAGTGATGTTCTTCATGCCACTCACCCCCACCTCCTTTATACACTAAGATCTGAAAGGAAGAAAACAAAAATGAATACTATATACATAATAAATATCAACTATTTACAGTTGGAATATGCTCCAAAAATTATTTTTGGTTCAGCCTCCAAGGCATGAACGGTCTCTTTCAAATGAAAAGATATCTTTTCTATTAACTGCTATTGGCAGTAGTTTTGTGAAAGAGTCCTTAAAGAGCAAATTTGCAGAGGTTTCTAAAGCTTTCTTGTACTATTGTTAGAGTAATTTTATTAAACAACAGCTAATTCAATTGCAGTTCCAAAAAATGTACAGAGATCTGTTTCACTTAATAGCCAAAAGCATTTAATTCAAGTTTAGTACCTTGCAAAACATGCAAACATGGCAGTAATGGACTGGCACACTGACAAAATAACTTCAGGACAAGGAAGTGCTACCATTTGTACACTGTAAATCCTTTTCAAAATCATTCCCCCCACCCCCATGCCTCCACTTCCCCTCAATAATGGCAGTAGCTTCTTAAAATAACAGCCCATTTGAACACTTGATCTTGTGGAAAGTGCAGCACGTGAATGAATCCAATCCTATCTCTCCCCAAAAGGGATCTTTTTGAAAACCCTTTTTTGTTAGTTTAAGTGGATTTAAATGACCAAATTCCAAGCTGGAAAGCCCCATTTTGTTGTTTAAGGAAGCTGGACCAAAAGAAAAAAACAACCAACCCATCTGGCAAAGTAAGACTACAATGACAGAATCAGATTTCCAGATAGGTTCTATTACAACTATGCTTGGCAATAGTCTGTGCTATGTAAGTGGGAGCAACAATGGGACTGTGTCAACTTACGCCAAAGGTGGATTTGCTCCATGGCCTTAAAAGTGATTTATTGTTTATAGAAAGAACTTAGTCAAAGGCAGGGTGACGGTGTGGAAAGTCAAGTGAGTCTTAAAAAACTATAATTTCATTACTCTGACAAGGTATTTTTTTTTTAAAAGTATCTTTTTTTAAAAGAGATACTGCTGAGGAGTAGTGAAATGAAAATGAAAATTTGTAAATATTCTCTCTAAAAAATACGTACTGTAACACTAACATACCTACTGTATGTGTTAAGGTACCTAGACCTCATTATTTTAAGCACCTTCATTTTATTGCATGTCAACAAGTCACAAAGTAAAGGACCTAAATGACAGGGACCAAAGAGGAAATTTAGGTGGTAATGTCCAAAACTGAGCCAATGCTGGAACACATCATAGCAGGACTCAGTGGGATGACACACACAGTATTCAACAGGACAAATAAAGAATATACTCAGTTCTGATCTCTGTTTCTTTCAGTTCAAGAATTTTGTAACAGGAAGTAATCTAATTATAAAATAAAAACTTAAAAGTACCTCTCTAAGCATGAAAAATTATCCTCTCCACCTTCTGTTTAAAATAATGTACTATATTACTGTATCTCAAACATCTGGACAGTATCGAAAATTTTGCTTGTAGGGTTGCTAACAAAAAGAATGAGAAAGAAAAGTCTTAAAAGAAACATGTCACACCTTAAGGCTACAGACAATGACGGAGCTAACAAAACCTGTATTGCAATGTGTAATTGTTTCTCGTTTTTGCTTTCAAGCACATTCCAAAGTCTTTAATCACATTTTGCACTCTGTTACATAATTGAATCCACCACGTTCTTCTGGTTAGTGAGCTTCATCCCAACTAAGCAAACAAATGCATCAATATGTACTCACTGGGATCAATAGAACACTCATCCAAAGAGCTCCCTTCCCACATGGCACTGCAGACAACTCCCTAAAACGTAACCAGCAAAACCACGTGAGCCTCTAGAGGTTCAACAAGGCCAAGTGATGGTCAGGGCAAGCCCAAGCACAAAAAAAAGCTGTCAGAGAATGGACAGAGAGCAGCCCTGCCAAGAGAATCTGGGGATGTTGGTGGACAAGAGGCTGGAGATGGGCTGACAATGTCAACTCACAGTCATATCCTGCTTTGCATCAAAATAAGTCTGTGGGCAGCAGGTCAAGGGAGGTGATTCTGCCTCTCTACTCTGCCCTCATGAGAGGGAGGACTGGTCCATCCCACAAATCCATGTCTCTCCAGGCTGTGGACAGGACTGTTGTGCAGGACAGTGTCAAGTGTTCTGCACAAGTCCAGGTAGATGATGTTGTTGCTCTTCCCTCATGCACCACAGCTGTGACCCAGATGCAAAAGGCCAACAGATTTGTCAGGCATTATTTGCCTTTATTGAAGCCCTGCTGTCTGTCACAACCACTGCCTTATTTTCCATGTGCAAAGCTCATCGGAGAAGGCTCTGGAGAGACACTGCAGCACCTCCCAGTACCTAAAAGGGAACCTACAAGAAAGCTGAAGAGAGACCTTCTACAGGGATATGTAGAGATAGGATAAAATGAATGGCTTCAAACTGAAAAAAGGTAGATTTAGATGCAGTAGTAATAAGAAATCCTTTACTGTGAAAGAGATGAGTGAGGTGCTAGAAAAGGTTGCCCAGAGAGGTTGTGGAGGAGCCATTCCTGAAGTGTTCAAGGCTAGGCTGGATTGGGCTTTGAGCAACATGATCAAGTGTGGGTGTCCCTGCCCATGGCAGGAAGATTGGGATGAGATGATCTTTAAGATCTCTAATCCAAACCATTCTGTGATTTTGTGAAATCTGAGCACAAGGGTGGACAGCTCTCCCAAAAAGCCCTGTGCAAATTGCAATTTCCCAACACAGGAGTAGCAGATGTTATAGATGAGAGTAGCTAACAAACCAGCACCATGCTCTTGCAGCACACCAACAGACCTCAGTGCTGGGCTGCAGAAGGGACTACTCCTCTAAGCAGAGCTTCTGAGGCCAAGCAAAACCAGCTGTGTCAGGCACCCAGACACATGGCAAGAATGAAGCACTGGCATCACACTGCAAAGACAGGAGAAACAAGTCTGTACAGAAATAATGGCTCCATTTTGTACACACCAAAAATACTCTGGAGTGATAAAAACACAAACAAGACGCAGCCCAATATTACTAAGACACACTGGAGAACATTTCTGGGCCACCTTTGGTAGCTATGTCTCTCCAGGTTTGTGTCATTGCGTCCACACCTGTCAGTCTCTGTCTTTCAAAACATAGACAGAAATAACCTGAGCAGGTCTGCTAAATTTCCCAAAGCACTGGAAACAGAATGAGACTTGACATGCTGTATTTCTGCATCACAGCAATGCTGCTTTTCTTTCTTCCCTCTCACACTTCCTTTTAACCATGACACAGAAAAACCTTTAGAAGTAAATGACAGTTAAATGAGGATACAGAACAAGAAGCAGCAGAGATCTTTATAGCACTAACTCACATTTGTTCCAAGCAATTGAAAGAAGTATTTGCAACTGCATTATTGGTAACAGCATCATTCATATATGCTTACTGACTTCTTAATAGCTGCATATAAAGAATGAAAATGGGAATTTTTTATTGTAACCATGTAAAGCTGAAAAATCATTGCACTAATACCTAGCTACATTCTTAAAGAGATACTGATAAATTGAGTCTTGGGTGGTTCCTTAGAAAAATCCATAGTATCAATATATACATGAAACTTGCAAAGTAGGTATTACACTGGATTCACTGTATACAAAGAAGACCTTAAGAATTGAGGTCTGAAATGATGTTGATTGTAAAAACATGGAATGCTAAATATAGCTCTGATTCTCAAGATTCAATGGCCAAAAGAAAAACATATGTACGCAACTTTTAAAAATTAAAAACCTATTAAAGTATGGAGAAGAAAGCCCGCTTGACGTAATTGATGACTTGGACTTCTGCAGTAAGAAATTGCAGGTCATTATGAGTCAATCCATCACTCAGTGTCCTCAGATGAAGAGCAGAAATAGGGCAGATGCAGGAAATTGAACGAGACCAAGAAAGAAGCAGAGTATGACTCAATAAATGTAACCCAAAGGTAATTTATTAGAACTTAGAGTTCAGTATAAACTGCTTTGTGCTGCCCATCCCAAGACTAAACTGCCTTGTGATGCCCTTCTAAGTCCTCCTTTGCCCACATCCATCCAGAATTTTATCAAGGTTTCAGTTCAGTCACAGGACACCTATTTCTCACTTACCCACCAAATCATTTTTCTGTGACATATGGAAGAAAGTGTAAGGATAGAAATCTTTTGGCTGTAGTTTACTTAGTGGAATCTTTCATCTTCCACAATTCAGAATGTTCACAGGAGAACAAGAGGAAGACCAGAAGATGAAAATGCTATATATGAAATATATAGCAAAAAGAACCTAGTTTACACAAAACTTTCATTAGCACACTTCAGTCAAAACAAGGAACACCTGGTGAATCCTTAGCATCTGCAGGATTTTAAAACTGTCACCATAGTTTCAGTTCAGTCAAATCCATTAGGATGAAAATACATCTTAAGTTCTGTCTTATTAAAGTAATGTCCATGGGAAAAGATATCCCCAAAGATTAATATCTTTTGGAGTGTGGAATCTGCAGTGTGCCACAAAATTCAAAAATACTCTGTCCTAAAATGGTCCCAATCTACCCAGCAGTTTGTTAATCTGCAAGTTAACTTAATGGTTTTATGATTTTGAAATGGCATTTTAAACACAGAATTACAAATCAACACTTGCACAGTGTGTTGTGCTTCAGAAGAAAAAGCCCTTCATTTGCAGGATGGTATCTGGTTTCTAATTCACAGAAGTGGCACGTGCATCTAGGGCTGGGGTTTTCCACGAGTTAAATCACGGGTTTTGTTTGGACTTACGCAGTTTTGCCCTCACTATCTTGTTTGGTGGCACTGGCTCCCTTTTTACCCAGCAGAGAAGCCACTTTCTCAGGGTCTCCATTCTCCACCGCCTGTAGCAGCCGATCATCATTCTTATTCCACTCGTTGGTCTAAGTAAAAGAAAAGAAATGAGAAGTATTATCAGTACAAGCTCTGTGTACAGACTCTCCAGAATGATCCTGTACATTTATCACCACTGAAAGCTTAAACAAAAGCCCAAACCAAAGAAATGGCACAGACAAAGCCGCATAAAAGTAATCTGCAAGCTGCAAGCTGTGCAGCAGAGGTTCCCAAGGATTTGATGGCTTAAGCCAGTGCCTAATCGATGACTGAAGATAAACTGTAACTTGGAAACTCTGTAGATGAGTAGTGCAGGAAAAAAATACTGTATTTTCAAAAATTCTCCTTTATTTTTCTAGTCCTGGTTTCCATGTCAGAGCTATACTGGCCCCATTGGACCTTCACAACATGCATCACATGGATAAGCAATGAGATGCCTCATCCAGACCCCACCCTAAAAACCCAAACCAGCCCAAACTCTCCATATTAAAGGCTTTTCCCAGCTCACATTTTGTAGAGGTTAACGGGTTAAGAGACTGCCCTTTGCAGACTGCAGCTAGCTTTATTGAGTTTTTTATCCCCTGGTCTTTAAAAAAAACAAACAAACCACTAATACAGTGCTACTGAAAGAAAAGAAAACCACCCTACTTTCAGATCTTTCCAAACCTAATTCCCGAAATCTTTTTGATCCCTCTCAGCAGCTGAGTCAGGAATAGGACATGACTTCCCAACTTGATGACTCTCCCTCCTTCCCTGAACAATCAGGACAATGGCCTATTTCCTCTAAAAGACTTTGGAGTTGAATCTAGCAAGAGCCTAAGAAAACAGAGGACAGTTAACCTTCTATATTCCATGTGATCACAGCAAAACGAGCTCTGGAAAAGGAGGTAAAAGTTGCACACATGCATTCTAGTCTACACCAACAACAGTGTTCAGTCTCCGGGAAAAACTATCTGATGCAGTTAAAAGCTGTACTTGAACCAGTGTTAGCACCCTGCTACACTCAGGAGAGTTAACTTTAACAGCTCTGGCTTTCTTTTTGACATCAGTCAGCTCATCTCCAGCATGACTGCCTGTTTATGAGCACTTGCTTTGTACACAATTTCTGGAATTACTGAATTCATGTTAACACACACCTCGAAAAACATTCAACTCAATAAAAAACAAACAAAAAAACCCCTCCTCTCCTCTCCCCCCCAACACCTTGTCCTGATGCTCTACACAGACTTTTTTCCTTCAGATACATAAAAACTTTGCCATCTCTCTGTCTGGGCTTGGGAGGAAGAGTGTAAATGTGCACACTGATACAAACTAACCCCACAGGCTGTTCACACCCTGAAAAACAGGAGGACCAGGAGGAAAGTGTTCCAGGTTAAAAGTTATTTAAAAAACAAATTAAAGAACCATTAGGGAGAGCAGAGAATGGGCAGGAGGGCAGACAAGAGTTGAAAGAACACCACCTGAAACTAAGAGTACAAATGGCAGCTCTGTCAAAGGAAGTGGCATGCAGACAGAGCAACTGCAGTCTGTTATGGCAGTGGAATGAATGACTGGTGGGTCAGTGCACATCCAGCAGGTTATAGTCTTCATTCTTGTGGCACGGCAATAAATTTCTATAGGCTCTAGGGCACTAATTACATCAGAAAAAAAAAAAAAATTCTCTAAGCAATATTTAGACTGCATGACAATGAGTGGCCAGCTAAGCAGCAAACTCCATCCAAAATGAGACTCATTGCCTATTCTGCATTCGGGGAATTTCATGCTTTAAAGGCAGCCTATTATTAAAAGCAGATGTTAAAAAAATGTATCTTACTTGTAAATAAAAACTTAAAGTTAACTCTCTTTATTTGACAGTATGTTTTTAGGAGTTTGACCTGTTTCCAAGTTTTTTTAAATTATTCAGTCATGTAAGACATTTAAATATAGGCTATTTGATGAATCAGCTTTAATCTACACACACCAAACACACACATCCAATCCAATACTAACCAATACTTTGAACAAAAAACTACAACACCTAACTTAAGATTTTTTCCTGATCTGAAATCACCAATTTACTTTTGAAACCTGAAATAGAATAAACTACAGGAAAATGTGAAGATTAAGGCCTGCTGAAAATCCTTGGCAGAACAGCTTTCAGAAGAACATTCAGCTTTAGAGTACAAAAATGGCCACATCTTCAAGAAGCAGTTTCATGAATATTCCTTCCATAGTCAGCTATTATTATTGAAACATTATCGAAATATAATCCAATATTCAGTGTTCTGGTACAAGCAAGTAAGCACACAAATACTGACTCCCGTATTTAAGAAATATCTGAGATAAATTTTCAATTTCCCATTAGAGAAGCTGCTGTGGTAACTGTATTCATCTGTAATTACACTATCATTAAAATCCCAGTCCAAATAGGAATGAACGTGGTTATGTCTCAAATTACCCTTAAGTATTTACATAGTATGGAAGCTGCACTGAGGAGATACTCAGATACTGAATGTAGAACCCTGGAGTATTCTGAAAGTGATTCTGATGATGCAGAGCAATGTTCATGCTAGCAGTAAAACATTTTATGACATATGGAATGACTCTTTTACAAGATTCTTTAACTTGTCTTTACTGTAGTTTTCAACCATATCCTTTCTGGTATCCTAAAATGAACACTCACACACAAACACAATTAAGAAAAGACTTAATGATGCCTCAACTAAAAACTGATGCCTACTCATCTGTACAGCTAAAAAGATTCCCTCATACTTGAGAAATAAAGAGAACAGAACATGGACAAGCCATTAAGTGACCCTGAAAACACTCAGTAGTATCAGATGCATCTCAGTGTCAAGGAAAGGCTATCTGTGTACATTTCTTTATTTTTCACACAGAGTAGGAGAATTAACCCCTTTTCCTGCTTAGAGGAACATGGGAGAGGCTGGTGGCTAGGCTAGATCTGTATTTGGCAGTCATTTTAGATTCCTGTTTTTCAGTTCTACATCTAATTAGTGTTTCTTCTTTCAAGCACTGTGACTCAGAGATGTTAAAGTAATGAGTAATTTTAGAGATTGCCACACACCTAAACCCACTTATATTAGTTCTTGCAATTGCATGTTTAACATCTGTTACATTACTGTACCTAAAACTTAGTTTTGCTCCTGGAAAACAGAAGAATACATGGAGTTTCTCTTCATCGTTGCACAGCAGAGTTACTGATAAACTGTGTCCTACCCAAGATGTTTAAAAGCCATCTGTAATGGTTTGAAAGCAAAACAAATGAGAGGCTCCAAGTCAGAAATACAATTTAATAAGAAAAAGAAAAAAA
>JBBMKD010000115.1:63498887-63544890 GCA_037834095.1 Argya squamiceps
CAATTGGTTTCAACAGATGATGAAGAGGGTGATAGAATACTTTGTGCATATCTTATTCTACAACCCAGGACACCATCACACTGTATTGCTCATATAAAGTCATTCATCTGTTCATTAAAGCAATAATGATTCCATTTTAAGGCATCAATAATGTGTCATCATTGTAGCTGTATATGAAATGTCAATTTTATGCAAGCTACAAAGATCTATTTACAGACCTTGTTGTATTTTTGAAATGAAATTATGCATAAATCTGTTCACACAGAAGAAACGAGTATGCGGACATCAACTGTTATTCAAATATTCTTCTGATAGGATCAAACTGTTTTTTTCTTCCCCATTATGCTCAAAGACCAGCACTGTACTATGCATTCCAAAAGTTAAAGTACAGCTAATAAAATAAATGGCATGCAATAAACTCTCAAAAACCCATTTCAGTATGGAATTGTAGCCTTACTGTCCATGTTCTTCAGGGGAAGAAAACACTTGAAGGACAGAGAATACATAAGACACCCAGAAAGACACTGTACCCAGCATTTGGCAAGAAAATAGGAGGTATTTAAGTCAGTAGGGCTCTTAAAGTGCTTCATGCAATCAAACACTACGCAGGCACTGCTGTCCACAGCAGATCAGAAAACCCAGATTTCTGAACAGAGGCAGTGACTATTGCATTACATTACATTTTTGGAATCTCTTGTAATATTACCCTGGTTTTGACCCCACAAGTCACACATCATCAAATATACACCAAAGCCTTGGGAGGTAACTTCTGCTGGAATGATGCAAAACATGGGTACTCCCTGTTACTGTTCATTGTAAAAACCACCTTGAACTGACACCCATCATGCAGCACCACCATTTATCTATCCTAGAAAACACGCACATGGGAGATGCTCTCTTCTGCCAGGAGTACAGGATGGCCAGCAGAACTAGAGACATTAACTTCATAAACCCACTGCATTAAGCTTTCTCCACTTTAGTTCCCAAACCATCCCAATCCACTTTTCCAAGATGCCCAGAAATCTCTGTAAGGCCCCTTTCTTCAGCTGTGAGCTACATCCTGCCCCCTCCAAGTACAGATGCCTCACTTGCCTTGCTTTCCGATCTCATACAAATAGTACAGCACCATCCACCACACAGTCCTTGGGAAGCTTCAGTTCTGTTCAAGTACTGTTCAGGTATACTGGTTTTTATGTTACCACTTGTTCAGGCAACATAAAAAAGTGTCAGAGAGGTCTCCACCTGTAACATTCTGAGCCAACCCACACAGAGCACTTGAAACTCAAGGTTAGCAAAATAGCAGCACAGTCTTCAGGAAAATCTTTATCATAGCACAAGAGCAACAAAACCAACAGCTAAGTAGGTACTCTTCATCACCAATAAAGCTGGGGGTTCTTTTGTTTGCAGATGTTTTTTGCTTGTTTCATGTTAAGACTGCTGCAAATACACAAGTTAGTCAACTGAGTATGTAGCATTCTAGTGAAAAAATCCCAAACGTGAGCATCTCAGCATAAACACATATGTGTAATGAATCTGGAAGAATCTAACCCTAGAAGAGACTGCACATGTGAGTTCTCTTCACGTTCACACCCACCCTACACACACCCCTGACTCCTGTAGGCCACATGCCAAAGAGTTATCAACAGTCTTCCTTCAAACAATTAACATTTTGCAATAACAATGGCTTGTGAACACATGCAAAATTGATGAAACACATATATCAGCTTCACAGACCACAGCCAGTGCTCTACGCAGTACTTCTTCAGGTTTGGGGGAGAGGGAAGAGTTAGTTCGTTATTTGTTTGTGGTATTTTAAACATGTATAGTGTTCAGTATAGGTAGTAATAATGAGTATTAGGTATGCAGAGACAAAGTAATCTGATCAAAGCTCAAGATCTGCAAGTTTTTAGATAAAATGGGTGTTTTTCGGTCATGCCTAAAAATAGTAAACATTTTCCTAATAATGTGGACAGGATCAGATAATCTGTCATCCTAAATAAATCCTAAGATACAACAATGACAGCTGAAAGGATGGCATGATAAAATTCAAACATCAGGTAGCCTTGAACACTCCTCTCAAGCATGCTTTTTATTCTTGATTTTCAGTTTGCAGATGGAAAAGGGCCGCACTCAGAAGTACCTCCCTAGTAACAGTTCAGTGTTTTTCATATTGAAACACTCATGAAGCTGAGAAAGAAGCTGACAGCACAGAAGTAGCCATGCTTAGGATAGAAAGCCACTCCTGCACAAGGCACTATGTGGTCAATGTTAATGAAGTGAGGCTGAGAACTTGGTTGACTTGATCTGCATCACCAGTTTATGACTAGTGATTAAAAAAGGCAATACTCAAGCCAATGCTGAGTGCTCACACCACCTTCAGTGATCACCACCAGGATGACCTCTCAAAACCGTGGATCCATCACAAGCTTTGGCAGCAGTTACCAACAGCAATGCACTGGCAGCTGTCGAGTCTCCTGTAAGCTCTCTCTGTGCACAATTTATTTCCAATTCTACCATTGCAAGATACTAATAAAGTACTTATCATACTCGTGGGGCTGAAACCATCCAGTAAAAATCCTTCATATTTGGGATCACACATAACATGTTGACAAGTTGACAGATTTTGAGTCCAAAGAGAAACCTTTATATCAAAGCCTATTTTCCTATAGAGTTGAAACTTGCACTAGCTGTTTTATATATTGTTTTCTCTGTCACAAAGTGAACAATTTCCTTTCCAGAAGAGAAGCTGAGGAATCAAAACATGTTCAAAATAGGTATCTATTATTTTTTTCATCACCACCCTATCAGGATATTAAGCCTCCATTGTCTGAGATTACCAGCACATATCATGCGAGAAATAACGTCTAACAAGAGGTGATAGTTCTACTTAGCACTTGTACAACGTTTTCCAGGAGCAAATACCTGAGCAAACATTAACTGGCAACAATTTTGTTTCTTTATCTTTGGCATGCAGCCTACAGGAGATGATTTAAGTGACCTTGCATTGTTGCAAACCTACTGGAGACAGAGCTATGTTATCTCCACTAAAATCAGAACTGCAGGGAAGCTGAGTAGCAAATTGAAATTCCTGATAATTTCAAACTCAGCAACTCGGTGTCTGAAAAGGAAAGGAATACTTCAAGTCTGGAGTCACAAACAAACACATGGCAAAGACACTGAACACCACTGCATCACAAGGTCATCCACAAAAGTCACATGGGCTGAACTTCCCAAGAGAGTTTTAAAAATAAGAACAATCTTATTGTACTGAATGCATTCACTAAACAAAACATCCCTTGAAGTTAAAACAACAGCTGGCAGTTTTTCCCCAAAGAATAGCTTATCTGAAAACACTGTAACTTAGGAGCCAGTGGTAAGTAGGTAAGGAGCTTACACCTTTCCCGGCCTTCCCATCTGTAACTTAGAGACTGTATTTGCCAGCAGCAAGCTTGGGTGGTGGGAGTGGAAATCTCACTTGCAGAAGGGCAGGATGTTGTTGACCTTATCAGCTACAGCTTGTCCCAGTCTGCAGCAGCTTCTCCCAGGACATTCAGAGCCCAGCAGATGCCAGCAGCTGCTGCCTCCCGGGGTCCTTTCAGTTGCTGTGGCTCCAGCTCCTTTCTGTGGCTCCCAAAGCCCGCCCTCGGCGCAGATACAGCACAGGGGCATTGCAAGCTGACCTCTGCTGCACCCATCCGACCAAGGCAGCACCCTGAAAGGCCATGCCAAAAGATGCTGTGTTCATTAACTTCACCACAAGTAAGGTCTAGACCTCTAATTAAGTTGTCAGAAACGCAAAGCATGTCAATGGCTTTCAAAGTATTCATAGTGATATTATCTAAATGTCACTAATTGGTACAAGTGAGTCTTTTCCAGCTTCACTTGACTATCCATACGGCCTGTTTTAGGTGACTGATGGCTAATAACATTAGTTATACTTACATAAGAAGATGAAACATTTGCAGCTCACAAGATCACACATGCCATTCTTTAAAGGTGGAAATGCCAGCAAATGCAAGTAACCTGCACACATTTTACAACCATTGCCCTCCTCTTGCTTCTTGAGCTGTGGTGCCTAGCTGGGGTAACCAGCCAAGTGGATTGCATGAGGTCTGTTTGATACTGGAGACTGTATTTGTGTCAGACCATGAATTCCATTTGAATCAGAGATAAAAAGCACAACAGGGAAGGCAGGAAGCAGTTGGAGTGAATGGACAAGGAATGGTAACAAAAGACTAACGGCAGATTGTCAGTAAACCTTGATAATTACCCATTCACTGGGTAGCTTCTGTAGATAAAGAAGTGATTATTATCCAGGCAAACCATTTTTTCATGCTTAACCCCAGAATAATGCAACTGAACAGCAAGTCACTCAGCAGGGCACTTCTATCAGCCAGCGAGGCTGCCTGGAAACTTTCCTGGCAGAAGGGGACCACAAGCTGTGAAAAGAAAGCATCTTTCACTAAGAGAGAAGGGGAAAGATGACCTGACTAAAATGGTCATCTGAGACTGCAAGTCTGGGGACTGGGGATGTGGGGGGAGGGAAGTTGTAGAAAAAAGTTAGTGTGGTCTTTGCTTAAATGATAACTGGAATTTACAGCAGGTTGTGAACTGTGCTCCAAGAACACTCAAGAGGGAAAGGAAAGTGAAAATAAGTTTGCTGTTTTGTTGAGATATTTGTATTCCTTGCATGCAAGTTTCTTGGGTGTTTTTTGTCTGTTTTGGAGGTGGTTTGGTTGGGTTTTGTGAGTGGGTTTTTTTGTTTGCTTTGTTGTTTGTTTGGGTTATTCTAAAAAACCCCTGTGGTTAGTTTCACAGCTTCAGTCGGGCTTTGAACACAGAGCAGCAATAAGGTCAGGACAGGAATGTGCACAGTTAAAGCACAGAAAAGCAACCACTTCGTAACTCAACTGCAGGGCTTCATTTCTGTGAGAGCAAGAAAGTTGAAGAGCCTGAGAGCAAAAGTCAGGAAGGAAGGCCAAGAGAGTATGACACAGTTCACCCACACCAAGGAATACAGCTGGCCCACACTAGTGACTTTAGAGGCACATGGTGAAGTTTTGTAGGGGTTGTAGCTCACACACGCTGCTTGTTTCCCTTCATACTAAAGGCCAAAATGTTTTTTTCATTTAGATACTACTTTTCAGCCTTTTTTAAAGGGACAAATCAATCCGTGCATTTGAGGAACACTGGCATTTCCTGCTAACATTACACCTAGGTGCACATCAGGTTGTTATCTTTTCTTTTAAGCAATTACTGATGTTTTCACATACCCCATTTCATTCCATTGAGTATAAAGGAAAAGCAATGATCAAAAAGCTCACAACATGCAAGGCATTAGAACAAAACAAGAAAAAGTATATCTAAATCATTAGTTACATACAGCCACCAGAGCACTGGCAGTAAGTCCAGCTACTGTCCATTGTTTATCATCTCACACATCATCAGTACAGCACCTGAAGATTTATCTTTATTTTCAGATAGCAAAGGACGTAGCAGTCCACACCACATGCACACAATCACTCTTGGTAAGACAGAAGAAAGTAAAGCCAAGAATTAATTGTGTATATTTGTATAAATGAAACAATGTTTATTTTAACACAGGAAAAAACACAAGAGACTTTCCAAAAATAAAGACGTTAAATCTTTTCTGTTTGAAGTGACCATCTCCCATTGTTCTGTGTTTTCTCAAAGTTCTAAAGATTTGAGCTACAGAGAACTTGGATGACTGTTCTTAAAATTACTCAATAATTGTACTAAAACTAAAATATATCTACTACTGATTACTGCTGGACATATGGGAGTTCTTCCCTTCAAAAAAATCCATGGGGTGTCAAAACACAGACTTAAAAATGACCACACTTCTCAAACGGTTATCCAAGGATCCTCAATTTTCCTTACCCGTAAATATAAAAACATATATAAACAAGAAACTGATCATCAGCATGAGACATGAAACAGACCACTTCTAACAAAGTTTTAAGACTGAAGAACTACTTCATCAACAGACTTCAGTTACTTACAAAGGTCAAATAGCA
This sequence comes from Argya squamiceps, assembly GCA_037834095.1. Taxonomy (NCBI): domain Eukaryota; kingdom Metazoa; phylum Chordata; class Aves; order Passeriformes; family Leiothrichidae; genus Argya; species Argya squamiceps. The sequence continues at coordinate 63,504,926 of JBBMKD010000115.1, forward strand.
ACACACATAAAGCCTATCAAGTTTTGGGATTTCCGCTGCACAACTGCCTCACGGTCAGTTGGGAAAAAGGGGAAAACAAGAGGTTCAAAGTAAAATTGCCTGGATAATCTAAGATGACCTTTTATCAGGAAAGTATATTTCAGTGGCAAGTAGGGTGTAAGATACAGGGAGAATGCTAACTCTGCAAGCAAAGTTTGTTTATTCAGCTATAGTGTTGGTGATCTTGATGATCCTCCATACTGTGTTAGACATAGCGGTCTGTGAAGACCAGAGTGTGCCCAAGAACCATAGCACACACCTGAACTCCTAGGTTCTAGACAGGGACAGGAGCAGTCCCCTAGATTCCAACATTTAATGCCACAGACGAAAGACTTCCCTAGTAGAAGGTTTGTAAATTCTGCATATTAAGCCATCAGAGAGTGTCCAAAGGAGGTGAAGGGTCTGGAGGGGAAGCTGTGTGAGGAGTGGCTGAGGGCACCTGGTCTGTTCAGCCTGGAGAAGAGACTGAGGAGAGACCTCACTGCAGCTACAACTTCCTCATGAGAGGAAAAGGAGGGGTAGACACTGATCTCTGCTCTGTGCGACCAGTGACAGGACCAGAGGGAATGACACCAGTTGTGTCAGGGGAGGTTTAGGCTGGATATCAGGAAAATGTTCCTCATCCAGAGAGTGGTTGGGCACTGGAACAGGCTCCCCAGGACAGTGATCCCAGCACCAGCCTGGCAGAGTTCAAGCAGTGTTTGGACAATGCTCTGAGGCACATGGTGTGACTCTTAGGGATGGCTGTGCAGGGCCAGGAGCTGGACTCAATGACCCTGATGGGTCCATTCCAAATCAGCACATTCTATGATTCTACAACTTGGTTTTGATGTCCAAGCTGACTGTGTCTACCTAGATTTTTAGTAGCATGCTCCAGTTTCTGCTGACTAGTAAACTTAGAGAATACAGGCACTTGATGGATCTTCTTATTTCCAAAGGCAAAATGGACATCCACTGTGTACTGTCACTTTAGACCTAAGGCTCCATCTTTCCTCCTGTCTGCTGCTAAACTTCTCAAAACATTGCTTATATTGCCACTGCTGCACAGTAAGCTGATTTCCATGATGTTTAGAGTTGCTACCTGTTTTTCCTCCCCATTATTCTGCAAAGGGGACAAAAAGACAAAAAGGCTGTAGACAAGAAAAAAGAAATTAAACATCAAACAGAAGTTCACACTGCCCAGAACTGATGTAAGATGTACTGCTGTAAACTGTGTTCATTAAGCTACAAGCCACCATGGCACTTAGTGTTTGTATTACAAATGAAATTCCAGCTCACAATGAAAGTTGCTACTTTTTTGCTCCTCTGTTAGCAAGACAAAGTACATTACTTGACTAAATTTCACCATCTTAACATTTTCCACAAGTGCCAGAAAAGATCTTAGATGTTTTTAAAAACACTTCACTATATTTTTATACCTAGTAGAGCCATTGTAGGAAGCAATATAATTTCCAGATTCATAACAAAATATGTATTAACATTTCAAAACTATTCAGAGTAGAAAAACAGTCTATTTATAGTTGAATTTGTCATTCTTGTAAAGGACATAACCACTGTTACAGGATTATAGCCCTCTATTCTGAAACCCATGACAAAGCCAAACAAAACACAGTGCAAGCATAGAGACAAATCCCTATTACAAGAAATTATTTTGTTTGGAGTCTTCAAGGACTCAACTCAATCTCTAAAAGTACTTCATGACTACATAAGAAGGCAAAAATGTTTCACTATTTGTCTGATCTTCCTGAGGCCACTAACAGATGCTAGTGCTGTGGATTGACCTCTAGACCTAACATTTGTCAGTTTCCAAAATCAAATATTAAAGAAGCAAGCTAAGCTTAGCTGCTTTTACTTCTATCACTGCAATGAGGGGTAAATCCAAGAGTCGTGGGGAAAAGCAAGCAATTGTTTTGCATGAAAATAAAATCCACTTTGCTGCCAGTGAAAAACATGTGAGATTTCACACCACCACATCTTCCCACGTTGTTTATCCTCCACATCACATGCACTGAGAATCAGACAAGTCTTTTATGCATCAGACTCTGTATGCAGAAAAACAACTGCCCACACATGGCAGGCCTGAAGCAAAAGGAGAGAAAGAACAAGCAGGAACTCACCCTGTTTTTTTTCCTTAGGCCTCATCCAAAGAAGGAGTTCCATTTCTCTCCAGGCATGAATAATGACATGCACATGTTTTCTGTTCAGCAGGCATGGAGGACCTTGCCTTTCATCTGATCAGAGCCACAGCTCACACACCTTTCTCCAGGCAGCCCCTGGAAACTCGGTTTTGCCTGCCTCAAACCAGTGCCGGGGGTTTAACTATGGCCTACTTGATCAGTGATTGATAGCTCTCTGCTGCCTGGTACAACCACCACAGCTCAGTATTAACGGACCGATCTGCACATCAATAACCTGTCCTCATTCGAATATTCTTACCAGTAATGTGATTTACGAGAACACTCAGTCCTTTCACTACAGTGCTTTTGCTAATTTGGATACCCTGCAACTCACCAAATGTACTAGGATGGCTAACACAAGATGACAAGAGCTACAAACAAGCCTCTGCTTTTTTGTTTTAATTAAAGATTCACTTGGCTCCTACTAATTAGTCCTAGACTGGACTACATTTGCATGTCACAATCATCAAGATACTTTCCTGTTATCAATATAAGTGCTGCCAGTGGTTTGTCTGTCCTCCCCCTATAAGGAATACTGTTGCTGCTATATCAAGACACCCTACTGCAAGTTGTCCAGTTTATATTCTGATTTCTTCACAAGATCTGCACACGTTTTCTGTAATAGAGCTCAGCAGCTCAAAAACATAGACATTTTCAACTTCCCCACTACAAAGTTACTGCCAATTAAAAACCTATAATAATATGATGTACAAAGTGCAAAATCTGGAAGGACAGTCCACTCCCCAGAGTCTCTCCAGAGAAAGAGCACACAGCCCCAGGGAAAGTGAGTGCTACCAGCCCCTTTCCCATCATCAAAAACATCCCTGCTACAGCTATAACCATTTCATCACAGTTGTTGGAGGGGCTGACATGAGAGAGAAATTCCTGGTAGTATCATAAATCTTATAAAACATTTTCCCCTTCATGCTTACAAGCAAGACTGACCTGACCAATATCCCTAGCCATGCTCCCCATCAGGATCAGTTTACTCTGAACATATTTCGAAGACTGAGACTGCACACCAGGGCTATGCTGGATCCCGTGGAGTGCATCTAACACAACAACTCTGAGTAACTGCTGAATTCAGACATGTTCCCAGGAGCAAACGGCCAGTCAGTGGACAAGTACTTCTCATCTTTTTCCAAAATGTGGCTTTTCAATAACTCATCTGAAAGGGTGGAGGAGCAGAGGGAGAGTAAGGATTTGTAACAGGTTTTAAGTCTTTGCGGTAGAAGATACAACACCGAAGAGCTTTATGAGTCATGAAAAAAATGCAAAGAATGTGAATTTGTTGATTTTTTCGTTTCTTTTAAGAATCCATGCCACATATCTTAGAGGTTCCCTTCCATCCCATGAGATAGGAAACCCAGAATAACATACAAACATCCTTTTTTTTTCATCCTTAACAGCATCTTTAACAGATTCAGTTAATAACTGCAAAGGATTATATAAATAAGCTGAAAATTAGATAGTTTTTATTGCCAGAGACAGCAGAAGGTTTCCAAATTTTATGGGTTAAAAAAGCCAGTAAATTTAACAGTCTTTTGAAGATGCTAGTATAATCCTTCCAAAACTGAAGAGAACAGATGAGTCAACCATATGGCTAAGTTCCACCAAAATTCTGTCTTGTAATCATAAAATATGATGTAATGCAGTTTGGTCCCAGGAGAAGGAAAGGCGTTAGACATGTGTGACATGCACAAGCATTGCCTGGATCCATCTGGCTAACTATTTTAAAAAGGTATTACACAAATGAGCAAGGTTTTCTACAAGACTCCAAGATAAATATTCTTAAGCCTTCTCTTGGAAAAGAAATGGGTATTGCTCTTAAAAGCTACATTAATGCACCAGCCACTATCATTACAAACTAAACAGGTATAATGAACAAGTTGTTATACTTTTCTGCAGCAACACAGCTTTAAAAAAAACTGCTTTTATAAACTTTGAAAGCAACCTGTGGTTTATTACTACTTCACACTTAACAGCATGAAACTTTTTGGAAAAAAGAGATTTAAGGACTATCTGGAAACAAAAAGAAGATTACCTTTTATAATATCTGGGAAAGAGAAAAAGAATGCACATGAATTCAGAACACCCCTCACTAAGTGGCAAAGGATGTAATTTTCTGCATCATGTAAACGCTGAATGAAAAAAAGCTGCTGCGAAGGAAATCAGAGTAATCAACTGTAAAACATTAAGTAGTCTTCAACACTGAAATATGTGCAAGAGAAACCATCAATACCTCAGTTACTCAAATATTTCACACAGCCCCTTGGAATTAATGGCAGCCATTCAGCCATTGTTATTGCTCTGGTCCTCATTGTATTCACGGTGCCATTTAAGAAGGTATGCAGAGATGCCTTAATTAAGTATGTAATGTCTAAGTGTTATATAAAAAAACAATTGTGGGTGTTTAAATCCACTCACAACTCAAGCCAGGCTTCCAGAAAAATAAACTGATTCTTGCAGGAAAACTAAAGAAAAATGACAAGCAGGAAGTTTTTTTTTTTTCTCGTAGTGACAGAGCAAGCAAGGAAAAAATTACTGGTGACTGACTGAGGTGTAACTACTCCGAAGTCTTTCTAAAAAAACACCATGTCACAATTACCCCAGTGTCATAATACCTTGCTCCCTAATGGGAACCTGTCAGCCTGAGCACACCGAGTATCCTTTTCCTCAAATAGTGTGCATACTTAACCAAGACAACAAAGAATTTTAGAAAGAAACTAAGTTTCAGCAGAAACTAAGAAGCCAAGAGACCACACAAGAGAACCATGAAATGTATCCATGCTTTCTGAGTCCTGGTCCAATTCACCTGAAATCAAAGTGTTAGGAATCATCCGGTAAGGCATACGGAAGGAAACAGAACTGAATAGACTGTATTCATCAATGTGCAGTACTGGTCTCTTTCTTCAAAATTGCATTAGAGATGGAAAGGTTTCAGAAGGGCAAAGATGATCCAAAACATTCGTATGGAGATAAACAGGCTAAGGTAAGTCAGCCTAGTTAAAAGGGAACACAAAGATGACAAAAGCCACTGAAAAGGGGGAGGTGGACAGGGATTAACTGTTACAGCACAGATGAGGGACCATCACATGAAGGTGGAACCAGGTCAAAATAAAACAACAAATAGATAATACCAGACTTGTGGAAGTCCTTTCCAAGGATGTTTCAGATAATAGGTGTATGTGGGTTCAGGGAGGGACTGATCAAACAGGCAGAAAGGTTCACTACAGGTTTGGAGAAGACTTTCCACATGTGCAGAAAACTGCTTGAGCTGAAACTACTAAGCAGCTAGGAAAGTATTTAGGAGAAGTGTCATACACACTTGTCCAGTGCTTGCTCTTCCCTAGATATGTCCCAATGTCCGGAAACAAAAGACTAGGGGCCCTCAAACTGAGTGTTCTGTTCGTAACAGAACAGAAATTTGTTCCACTGGTTTTTTTTGTGCCACAGCTCCTATTCCCTCTCCTGCTCTGCAGAATAAAAACCTACAACGTATTGGTGTCTGTACATCCTGATATGCACCAGGACCAAGTAAGGCTACAAACACTGCCCTAAACCAGTGGCTAATCACACATGACAACACTGCTTTTCTTCAGCAGTGAGGGATGAAAAGCAGCAAGAAAAAGGCTACAGATCATGTGTCCTTCACCTCACCAACTAGCACAGCCCTAAGCAAGGAACTCCTGTGCTGAAGCAACCTCTACAAAACAGGGCTGTACTGATCTCTCCACTCTTTCCTGAGAATCCCAAGACAACAAAGGAAAACAAGGCAGCAACCTTGAATTCAACATGTCAGCTCTGTATCACCAGATCAACATTTTTTACAAGACAGCAGAAAAAATATGGTTTAAATCCACCAGATTTGGCTATGCTGCCTTAACCACTCAGGCAAAAAGCTGGAATACTTTTGATTGTATGGTCTTCTCAGGCCCCAGCCACCAATTTCTATAATCTTCTGGCAGGAGATTTTAATGGCAACTTGCGTCAAGGATGAAGTCTAACCCGAGGACAGGCTACAGCCACACTGTAATTCATGGTTTGAATAAAAAGCCTCAGCATGGATAAAAAAGGTCATTCTGACATGGGCTAAGGACACATCTTTACTACGGAAGGGTACAACTTCAACAGACTACCATCTCTTATGTTAAATATATTTTATGCTATGTGCATCCCATCATTGAATTCTCTGTTGAACCAGCCATTTTGAAAGCTAAATATCTTATTTATGTACCTAAATAAGGATTTGAAAAGGAAGCTCTCAAGAACCCTTATACTGGTGTGATGGATATGATGGTAAATTCGTGTAATAAAATATAGAAGATACAATAACTGTAGCAAATGATAGAATGTATTAGAAATGTTATATTTTGTAATCTTGTAAATGTAAAAGCAAACCCAGGTTCTTGGAATGGAAGAAGCATTTTCCAAATACCAGGACACGCTTTGGAAACTGTGAAGTGGCGAATTATCGCCCCGATTTGCACGAGAAAAAGGGTAGCTCACCAAGATGTCCCTCCTTGAGCTAATCAGATCTTGTGCACCCGGAACATCAAGTCATCAGTGATAGTATCAAGGGTGGACTTAGAGCTTGGACAAATCAACATCCAAAAAGAAGATTCTAGGAAAATCCTTTTAGACGTGTCCCAGTGCTGGGAAATCTGTTCAGGATTCATCACCGGGTGAAAAGACTACGTTTGAATATGAGGACACAATACCACCGCCGCTAGGCACAAAATAGAGTATAAGAACTGGAACTAAAACCCCAGCAAAGTGTAGAACAATGCGAGACAGTAACCCTGCTGTCGGTCATTTGTTTCACCCAACATTCGAATGTTGTTTTTGTAGTTGTCCAAGATAGATTTTAAAATGGAAAAATAAAACCTTTTTCTTTTAACCAAATTGGCTAATATTAATTTATAACACTAGTAAAAGAATTTTTTTTGTAACTGTTGAATTATCAATCACCACATTTTAGTTTTGTTTCATCCTTCTAAAATTCTTCACTGCACTAAGGGAATAAAAAATAAAAACATCAAGGACTTCTATTTGGAAAGTTCCACATAGTATTTCACAATACCCCTGCAATTACTTCTGAGAAATCAAATTTTAAAGATTTTGGCCTGCTATGTTATTTGAATGGGAAGAGGCTGACAAAGCTAAGAAAGTGAAATCAACTTCCTGTTACTCTTCCAGAAGGAGCTGCAGTGAAGATACCACTATTAGCAGAATCTGGGAGTCATATTACTGTAGTGACAACGGAAATTACAGTAAAGTGTGAACAGACAATTCCTCCATAATCTCACCACAGAACATTGCTATCTGCTTGAGAAAAAAGGCTCAAAATGCTCTTCAGCATCTCTAAAGAACTCTACAAGACCAAACGATTATGCACTGGAAAGTGTTTCCTTAGGAATGAGGAAAGTTTTGGCACGCACTCTGCAACGTCACTATAAATTAAACCTCTGTGCTGCAGCTGTCCAAGGCTTTGTACTCAGTCCCTGACACAACACGTTGCCTCAGGCTGCTTGCTGAATGCCTGCCCAGCCACTGAACTGGTTTTATTGTGCTCCCCCTTGTAAAACCGGCTGTTAGGCTCACTACAGCCTGACCATCCCCAATGCCACTTTCTTTAGGCAAATGCTTGTGATTGAACAAGACATCAAACCTTGGGCCAAGGTTTTGTGATTGCTTGATGGTTACCTGCAGCCCCCATGGCACATTAAAAACAGCTTTTACCCAATAGCTTTTCACGTTGTGAATTGAAAGAAAGAATCAACATCAGGTATAAATGAGGGAAAAAGGATTCCACCATTCCAAATTTAGTTTTATTTTGGTATATTGTTTTGGTTTGTTTTGGTGTGGGGTTTTTTGAGTTAGTTTGGGGGGCTTTTGTTTTGTTTTGCTTTGGTTTTTAATGAAAGCAGCAAACATTCTGGCAAATGAGAAACATTCTGAGAATACTGCATTATTTGGAAAGAGAAGTTTTAGATGAATATTGAGCTTCATGGGTAGCTAGCGACTTCCTTACCTTTGTTTTATTTTAGAATGCGTCATTCTTTTATTTCTATGCCTATGCAAAAAGTTTTCCAAACACTTAATGTCAGACAGGAAAACCAAAGTGGAAAGTGGATGACAGCCAGTCTAACTGAGCTTTATCAACACAGTCCATACATCCTGACACACTATACATGCTCTAAGTTACCTCAAACACTATAGCCAGTCATGCCACTGCTATTTGAAGAGACGTCACAATTTTGCAAACAGAAATGATGGAATTTCAGTGCAAAGTCCAAAATAACATGCCATATTGTTTATGATGCATATGCTGTTTGCATGAGATTGGAACACACAATAAAAAAGGCAATAAAAATAATCCTTGCATGTAAGTAGAACTAGAAAAGTTAGGTGCTCTAGTGGAACATTTTTATTACTTTTAAGTTACCAAAATTATTATATTTAAGAAGTATATTATTAGCCTGCAAAACTCCAAGCTTCATTATGTATTGCTCTGTCTGTATATGTACTTCCCACCCAACCAAGTTGATACTGCTTTTCAGCTGGCTGAAAGAGCAGTCACCGTGGAGACAAGCATAGAAATGATTCATGCTAAACCCAAAAAGTTAACCACGTTTCAAGACATGGTCTCTTCTGACCTTGGCAGCTTGGGAGTGAATTCTGAACACCTTCAGAGAGGTGGCAGAGCCTATCTTGCACGATGATCTCTACAGAAAACACTGGACCAAAACGAAAGAGCTAATTACTTGTGCTCAATAAAAACTGATGTTTCTTGCTACTGCACCAATGCAGCCACTACCAGCACTTATTTTAGATACAGCTACTGAGTTATGTCAGGAAAAGCCTGGTAACCTTGGAGATCACTCCCAGACAGCTCTGGCAGAACTCACAAGATGTATTTTACCAACATTTTTCTCTCTTTTGTATGCAGTCAATTTTATGTGCTTGTGCAAAACACAAGAACACCAAACAGAAGAATCACCATATTAGTTCATATTTTGAGTACTTTCCCAGCATAGCCAGAATTTAAACAAGAAGCAAAGCAGAAAATATTTGTGTCCAGATATTACTCTATAGGTATCAATGCCATGGTGTGACAGAAGGCTTCTGTACACACAGGGGATTTTGTTTGTTTGTTTGCTTTTGTTAGAGATTGTACAGACAAGTAGGTATCATACCAAAATAGTTCATTTAAATAGGCTTTCTTCCCACCAAATACATAAAATATACCAAATATTTCATTGATTTAATATAATCTCTATAATGGAGGATTGGTATTTTGGGATACACACTGGAACAAATACTCATGTTTACTTTTAAAATAACAGAACAGCAACTCATCTTGAAATCACCCCTTTTAAACTGAGCCTAAAATCATTTTTATCTGGGAAATAAACTGTGAAGCCCTGCAATAAACACAGTTACAGGAGAACTGGAAGGATTTATGAAAACAAGAGTTCAACACCATCTGTGATGATGCACAGTATTCAAGAATACTTTTGTTCTGTTTCTGAAGACAGCATAAAAGGGCATTTCTTGCACCAACAGCTGAAAAAAAAAAGGCAAAGAATCCATTCAAATAGTACAATTGTATCTGATTTGCATGGTTAAGCATTCCAGTTTCCTTAACTGTTTAGGTGGGAGGATGGGGAGCATTACTCAGTGACCTTTTCCACAGTAAGCCTGACTGAGCTGTACATGCTCTGTATTTACCTGAGTTCCACACAGCTGGGTTATCTGGTCTTCAACATGGCAAAAATATTAACTCTTTGCAAACTATTCACTTCACAGTCAATCTATGAACACAGATGGAGGAAAGGGAAAGTTGATAACCACTTAATTAAAAAGAAAAAAGCACACACTTCCACATATGTATTTTGAAACTGCCGCAGGGAATTTTAACCCGAATTCCCCCCATTATTAATGTGCATGTACATCTCAGGGGTAATCAATAAGCCAGAGTAACATGGTCAACAAAAGCTAAAGGCTGGTAACAACAAGGAAAATATCACGTTTAGAATCCATTGCACTGGTTTTACAATTTCCTCCTATTTCAGCATTTCTTCAGAAGAGACATCTGTACCCATATTTAAGTTTCTGCCTTTCCTTACTGCATCTGTGTAGCTCACCTACTCACATCAAAACACATGTGATACTTGCACTTATCTTCTTTTTTTAAGAAAGGCATGTTTATCACCAAATTGCCAGAAGTGAATTCCTGCATAAATCAGGTTCTAGGAAAACAGACAGCTCCACTGCCTCGCTTTAATTCTGTACAAAGTGTTGTCAAACAGGACTTCTAGATCCTTTCAGCAGAGATATGTTCGCTATTATGTTAGCACTTGTAACACCCTCCTGCTCTGTAAGACTGCCTGAGCAGCTAGGAGTGATCCACGCTGTCTCTGCTGCCCTACTGACACACAGCATTCAGGCAGTGGAAATGCTTTTGCAAAAAACTGACGTGACGTTCCTCTTCTCTTGGGAACTCAAGCAGACATTTTCAGAACTCTGTGAAAGTCAATCCACCACCACAGCTGAAGATCTTTAGCTACTTGCTCCCAGCTTCGCTCTCCAACTACCAACCCTTATGTTTTATAAGAAGCAAAGCAAAATTGGTACCTTACTTACCACTGCAGCTACCTCTCATGCTGCCAAGTCCCTGAGCTACAAATATCTGCAACTACCCCACACCAAAAAAACCCTTATCTCCCACTAGGGGAATGCTCCTCTTCTGCTTGGAGAAGAGCCAGGGGAACGATGAGCAACAGATACATAAGGAGCTGAATTTAACCAACTCCACGGCACACACAACTTGCAGACAACATGCTTTACAAGGTGTGAAGAACATCAGGTGTTTACAAAGGAAAACACTGCCTGCAGAAGGTTCCCCTTCCCATAGGCCAAATTATCAAGGGTAAGCAAGACAGTCAGTTATCTTTGCATATTATGTGTAATTACAGACCTATTTTTAGACTTGAAAGGTGTGTTTTCCCCTCACCATCTAAACACTGTGAAGCTGTACACAAAAATAAGATGGCTTTTTATTCATAACTTACATTCCAAATGTCAAACAGGCATCAAGTTCTTCTTAAGATAAAAATAATTTTCAAATTCTTTCTGGTTTTAATTTCTTTTGGTGAGAATGCTCCAAAGAACAGAGGGAATGGAACATATTTCTGTTCATATTTTCTGAGTTAGCCTTCCCCCCTCACCCTGAACTTTCACCTCCTTGCAGACGTTCATGTCTGTTGAAAATTAAAATGTCTGCATTGCAGGATGGGCCATTATAATTCAACACATGCTGTTTTGGAGGAGAAAAAGCATGGTTTTGAAATAGCTGTGTTACAGGTCAGGAATGTAAAGCAGAGTTCATATTTCAGATGACAATGGGAACCAGAGCTTTTTCTTGCAAACTCAACCCAGCTTACAAGAAATGAAGGAAAAAGAAATCTGTGCAGTTAGGTCTTTGCAGGGTCCTGCATCGGGCCACTGACTGCTTGTGTTTTACAAAGGACAGCATGACAAAGTCCTGTTTTCACACTGAATGCAAGTTTTCAAGATTTGCTTTTTGAACACACTTTCGTGGTGCAGTCTTTGCTCTGCTACAGATGACTCAATGTGCAACCACTTGCTCTGTATCCTTCCAGAGAGCGTCCCAGGGTCACAAAACAACTGGACTATTGAAACACCACAAGCAGAAACAGTACAGCTCAAATGAGATGGTATCACAAATACGTATTATATTCCTCAAAGCTATGAAGGCTGTGGTTTGATGCATTTTGCTAACACGTCCCAACAACTCTCCACAGAAGGGGCAAAATATCATTGTCTCAATAAACTAATCCCACTGTTTCGGTTCATTTACTCCAAACAATCCTTTTTTGCACTTAGATTTAGGTGTGTGCTTAAGAGAGAAAGATTATGAAAGTCATTACATCTGTGTGGTATCAGTGTCAATACTCTACAGTGGAGCATCTTGCTTGCTGGTCTCAGAAGACAGAGGGGAAGCCAAGCAAAGCCTAATAAGACCATGAAAAGTTCATTCTCACAGAAAGAGCATCTGTGGAACAACTCCCAGGCTCCACAGAACCTGTGTTGCAGAATTTGTCCACCCCTCACTTGCATTTCATCTGAGATGCAAGAACCTATCAGACAGATTTGCTATCACAGTAACACATTTTGACTGTTCACTAGGCTACAGCACCTTGCCCAGGTAACAGGCTTCTGGGAAGAGCTCCTGAGAAAGCTGTATGCATCTCCCATACAGAGGATGCAGATTTTGCATGAAAATTATTTAATGAATGCCAGTTTTTAGGCAACATCTACTGAAAAAAGGCATCTCAATATCTTCCTCCCCTAAAACCTCTGCTGCCCTGACAGAATGGAGGAGGCAGCAACTTGGACGGAGCAGGCACCAGGCAGACAGCATTCCTGCACATGCACTCTGACATGTGAGACTCAATAACCTCTGAAGGGTGAAGCTGAAAAATTTGTATCATACAACAAAGCACAATTATGATAACGACAAAATACCTTATTCTCTTTCATTTCTTGTCTGAATAAACAGTATAAAACTAGCAAGAAAAGGATGCAAGTTCTATCATTAAAGTTCTCAAAACATTGACAGTGACAAAATATGACTCTTCTTTGACAGGAAGTTACACATATCAGCATAACATATATGATCCTATCAACATAACATACATGATATCAGGTAGAGAAAAAAAATGCAATGTTGCAAAAGACAGAGGGCTACTTATTAGAAACAGTGCAGGCAGATGAGTGTCAGAGTTGTTTATCCTAACGTTTCCGCCAGGGTTGAAAGTACCATTGTACAAAGCACTAGAGAAAAAAAAAAATTGAGCCTTAATTATTCTCAAACTGCAAGGACAGCCAGATGCTTGATGAAATAAAGGCAATCTCCAGAAAACTCACATTAGGTAGCTTTTTAATGAAAAAGTTCAATGCAACACTACTTTCATAATTCCAACTATTTTACAGAGTTGAATCAGATCTAACAAGTTTATTTAGCACAGGAAAAATCACATTCCTATACTTGCATATAAATTGTCAGCTTTACAAACAGGTCCCAGGTGTAGCTTTCTGTTAGCACTACTTTGTGACCAAGAGAAACCTTCATCCCTTGATAAAGGTGGTTTTACCAAACTCAGCAATACATGTCCTGTTCTTGTTCCAGAATTGCTCCTCTAGAAATAAAAATTAATTTGGTGCCATTTCCTCCCCCTCCCCAACCCCCCAGAGATTCATGCAATCATTCTACACCACTATACCTACTCCAAGATTACCAGAAGCCAGAAAGCAGTCTCCGAGATAAATACACTCATGCAAGTTTCACAAAAAATTGATTATATTGACAAGAATAATAGTGTGCTTCCACCAAAGGCTACAACATGAGCTTAGCTATTGTGTTTGACCTGTCAAATGCCACACAGCTACCTGCACTACCTGCTTTAGTAATTTGGAACAGCCCCAGCAGATAATGTGTGACACCTGGCAGGCGCATGAGGGACCCTGGAGAGTGTGACAGGAGAGAGTTGCCTCTGCACAGATGTCAAAGAAAGAGCAGAGAAGGTAGACACTGAAGGCCAGAGTGGGAAAGCCACAGGTACTGTGATCAAGCAGAGGAGTACAAAACAACCATGTGCAGGGAGGCCATGCTTCACTAGTTCTGCTTCTCACAAAGTACCCTGTGAAATCTAAGGAATCTAAGACTGATTCTGCCCATTCCCAAGAAAAACTGTAAATGCCCTTAAGATGCTTCCTAAATGGGTCACTTTACTTTCTTACAACTTCTGCAGGGTATGTGGTCATAGTTGCAACATAAATCAGGAAGACTTCTTTTGCTCAGAAAGGAGGTTTAAATTGGGGGATCAAGAATGAAGGTAAGAGAGATCACAAATAGAACATGTTTGGTACTTTTTAACACCAATGGCAGCAACACAAACTCTCACTTTGCATACAAAAAAATTAGTTGATTAACTCCCTTAAAAGCACTCTCTGCATTAAGTCATTGAGGAGGGAGAAGTGCAGGAACACTACACTGCTTTCCACTACTAGAAATAAAATTCTTTGTCATTCTCATCAGCTGAAACTACATTCTCCCCCAACTGCTGTGCATGGCAACCCTGACAAGCTTACATACTAAAAGACTGGGACAGTTAAGCATTAAGTAAGAGAACACAAATTAACATCAACTGCTGATTTTCTCCACCACTGCTTTCTTGTAACAAAGAGTCAAGGCATTGTAATTAACTTTCCTCATGAAATGCTATGTTCTAAAGTTGGGCCTAATTAGATGCAATATAATTCTTGCCAGAAACAGATAATGTGTGCCTTTCATCGACTTGGGTGATTGGAATTTATTAATGTTCGGCATGTCTGCATAGCACAAATCACGTTTCACCCGCTGCTCTACAAACAAGCACAGTGCACCTTTTAAGGTACCATCATGTGCATCTGGTACTTCATAAGTGGGAAATGTGGCTTTCATTTTAGAATGAAACCTCATAAAAGAAGAACCTCTCAAACTGGAAAGGCAAGGAGGGAAGATAAAAATAACAGCACTAAGCATAGCAAGATCTTGGCCCGGTATAAGCTTTCTGTGGTACAGACAGACACACAATAAGCTTGCAGGGAACAGCAAAGGGATATGGAAAGAGGGAAGAAGGCATGGCTTAGCAGCAATGCTTTTCATTATAGCAGTAACAACTAAGATCTGTTGGTGAGCATAATGCCTCAAGGGCAGTGTGAAAAAACCACATGAAGAAACACCAAAAAGATCCTCGAAGTTGCAGGAGGACAATGGAGGCCCAGGCCCATGGTAACTCACTCCCAAGTTGGTGTCTTCTGAAGTTAGTTTAGCTGGAAATACTTTTGAACTCCACCCACTATCAGCTGAAGAGAAAACAAGGAACAGAACACGGACGATGATGATTCATGTCAGTGCAAGCTTCTATTTTTCTATTTCAAATAAAACTCAGACTCCATGTCAACAGACATATTCTCTTTTCCTCTAGTTTTTCTGTTTGTTTTGCTTCCAACCAAGACTTTTCTTCAGGGCTCAGCAACGGCAGGCAATCTCAAATGTCTTAACCCTTTTCCGATGGAAGATTCTTCCCAAAAGAGACTGAAACTACCTCTTCCCCCACGCAGGAAGCAAGCAGTGTTAAAGATCCAGCAAAGGCCTCAAGCTGACTTTGCCAGAGTACCCTTGAAGTAGAAAGAAAAATGGTAGGTTGTCTCCTCCGCTGGTGCCTTCCCCTACCAAAAAAGCCCAGGAACAAACAGAAAACTGACCAGAAATGCAGGGTGAGGGAGGGGTGTAACACTGGAAGATCTATAATTTTGAGTCTTGCCTTACAACCCCAAGCTGCAACAAATCACATATTTTATAAGGCTAAATTGCATGGAAAAACCAATTAAGTCTAGAATTACAAATGTCAGAAAGACTAGAGAAGACCCTCTAATTACATTACAAGGTCCTGTCCCATGTTTAAAATGTTACAGTATTCCACAACCACGGTTTTGATTTCACGTAGCAGGCACTCAGTCCAAGTTGTAGATTCTTAGCATACTACATGCCTTCTATACAACCATTCAGTGTTAATTATTGTTGTGGGTGACAGATTTCATAACCTCAGCTCCTAGTCCTCTTTAATAATTACTGTTGTGCAAATATTTCTGACTTCTGTAAACCCTGTTACAAGAGATCACCTAATCCTGGTGGTCAGCAAAGCTGCTGAACCCTGGAAAGCCAAATCATTGTGTCCAGAAGCTACAACGGCATATTCCTAATAGGACAGGAGCTGGCGATCAGTAATTTAAACTCCTGGTCATGAACCAATGAGTTCATTGGTCAGCTCATCTAGTTTTGTCATACTTTAGACGTCCTGGGTTGATCCAAGTTTGAAAGAGCCCAGGATAATGCCTAATGTGACTATTTAAGGACATTTTAAGACCAGCAGTAGGTTAGTTTTGAAACTTACACTTATTGTGCATGTGTTTGAAATTACTTGTAAAGAGATGACTAAATAAAATCCACATCACACACACTCTGTGAAGGAATTTAGTACATTTCTGGTCTAGCCTTGCGTGTTTATTGTGGCAGCACTCTGGCAAACATTGTGAATATTTTCAAGATTTGCCCTATTAACCAAAATCAAATGCACCCCTAAAACAGACACGTCAGGTCATGAAAAGATCAATGAGCTTTTAGACTAGAGAACAGGTGTTAAAAGAACCTCCATTGCTTCTGTACAAAGCCTCTGAGAGTGGTGACTTACTCTAGAGCAAGTAACCTTCTCCATAGAGGAAGGGACTTACCCCACCTATGACCAGCACGAAGACAAGTTCATGCTGTGTGCAGATCACTGCATCTCCACAAAACAAGCTACTTGCCCTGCAGCTCCTTGAAATACCTACTTCCAAAATTTCTTTTCTACAAGGCGTTCCTTTGTGTTACTTAATTGGACATTCTAGGTGACGAGCAAAAGCAGTGAAGAGATATAAACGGTCTTTAAATATTTGAGTTAGTGTATAATAGGGAAACACTTAAATCTGGATTTGGGTTTTTGATGGGTTTTTTTGTTTTGGTTTGGATTTTGGGTTTTTTGGGGATGAGAGTTGATAGATAATCCAAAGTAAGAGTATGGATTTGGTTTCTTTCAAATTTCTATACTTACACTTGAAGACAAAAAAAATCTGAAAAAAGAAAACCTATCTAGAAACAGAAGAATTAGAATTCAAGAAATAAAACCAATAAATGGTGATAGTACTGCATAAATTCACATGCAAATTCCTGAGAATAGTGGTAATAATTGGAAATTGTGATGAATATTTTTTTTACATTAACAGTGAAAAGATAAGTAAGATAGCACACCTACCACTTCTAACAGATCAGAAATGCACATGACAAGATCTCTGTTTCACCACACTTGGTCTATATACAGTTGTATTTAGAATCCAGAGAGTTTTCTTCTTTAAAATGCAGGCAAAGGAACTTGGGTGATGTAACTTAAGAACACACTGAAACCTGCCCCTATACTTGACTCAGAAATGCTCACAGCAGCTGAAGCATGCCATGTGAAATGAAGCTGGTTAAGAAAAGACAAGGGAATTGGTTAGGGAATAGGGGCTTCTTGGCATTCCTTTAAACCATTTCCTGTTCACCCTTGTGGACTGTAATATAATCCAAAAAAAATATATCTGACCTCACTCCTTTCAGCTGCATTTAAAAGGTTTTAAAAGCAATTTAAGTATCAGATTGCACATTCATAAACAACAGAAAAGAAAGAGGTTATACATATTATTGCCTTCATCTTCCACTAAGACAAGTTGGGGGAGTTTTTCTTGGTTTTGTTATTTTTTTTTAAATTTAATGAGAACTTTTGATTTTCCCTGGGAGACGAGGTCAACAGACTAGGGCACTTCCTGTCTGCAGCAATGTCGTGTGCTTATGCAGACATGAGTCTTCTGACAAACAACTAATTTATTTCAAAGAGGGGGTCATTACAATCATAGCATATAGCAAGATCACATTCTTTCCTACTTGTTTTGCTTAATCACTAAGGATTACTCAAACATACTTGAAAAGAAGATGCATTTCAGCTGTGTGTGAAAACTGACAATTCATCCAAAATCACACACACCACTGAAAGCAGGAGGAGACATGTTCTAGGTCAGAGCATGATCATGTATTGACAAAAACTGTGAGTAATCCTACAACTGAACTACAAAAATGTAAAAGATATGGTCCTACAAAGCCCTTAGCACCTCGTCACCATAAACACAGGTCTCAACTTCTCAGAAAAGATCATTAAAGGAGACCATCATTAGGGATATTTACAGCTTCTATATTTAAAGTCATCCCTCTGAATCTTACTGATGGAACCCTCATGCAGTCCTATTACACACATTAGGGACAAATTCAAGCGCCCTGCAAAGCAGGTCTGATCTCCAGCAGTGTGCAACACCAACTATCTACTGATTTTAAACAGGGGGAGATCCAAGAGACAGAGTCTGATTTTTTTTGGTCACCATACCCAGCCGATGTCCCAAGGTCAGAACAGCCTGAAGAGACCCAAGCTACATAGGACTCACAAAGTTGTTAGTCTGGGTATGGTAGAAGCTGCTTGTCTCTCCTTAAAAAGAATTTACACAGTCCCCATGTTTCCACAGTATTTGAGCACTGCAGAATTACTATTCTACCCACAACAATTACCCCATTTAAATATTTTCCCACACCTCTCTCTTATTTTTAACATGTGAAAGCGGGATAATAAGCTGCACAAGACGGCAAAAAATTGAAAGATGAGGGTTGAGCCTTTTTTCCAATCTCCTGACCTTTCCTTCCTCTACTGTACATTGGCAGGTCTCATGATTTTCAACCAGCTACAATGTCCATTCCCCTCCCACCACGAGATTGTACTAAGTTTGTTTGCAGCCACCTTCAGTACGTGTCACACATACAATGTTGTTTTTCTTATGTCAAAGGATGTAATTTTCTAATTGTGTTTGCCTTGTGTACAGAGCTGAAGCAATCCTACATTCATGAGGCTGAAGATACTGAGCGCTGCTGAGGTAGCTTACAGGCCAGTAGAGGGTGGGAGGAAGGGAACCAAACATTAGAAAAACTATTAGTGTTTAAAACAGAAACATAAATTTAAGAGAATTAAAATTCTGCTCCAGCCATAGTTATTAAGCCTATGGGAGTTTCCCAGGAGACAGGAGAGGAAAATGAGTGGAAGAATTGCTATGCCAGAGAGCAGGAAGATATTTGTCATTAGGTAATACTATGTACAATTTCTAGACAGCAGGCTTTTTTCTTGTTAGCTTATAGGCAGACACAACCGCAGCCACCACTGCAGCAAGCAGGTAACTTAGAATTTTAAGAATAAATCATAAAGTGACTTGATCTTCACCTAAAAGTATCATCATCACTTTGGGTTTGGAAGTGGGAGGAAGCAGATTATAAATCTAAATTCCAGGCATGGAAACTCCCTTGTATGGAGTTCCAGGGCATAGTAATTACATTCTTATGCTAGCAGAAGAAACACTCTAAAAATGTACATTTCACCTAGAAGTTAATTTGCTAAACTTGCCTTCCTGGTCTCCGAAGAACACTTACTTCATGTTCTTCCATTTTGCATCAGAAATTCTTAAATTGGACTAGGTGCCTTCCCTTCAACACTGCAAGGCTAAATGACACAGATACTGTGTATTTTACAGGGTGAAACAGCAGCCATAGCTGCTCATGCAACTCTGCAAAGATAATAGTGAATGAGAAGAGGCTGGACACAAGCTTCTATAGCCAGAGGAGTGTCCCATGCTCCCCCAGCCAGTCTAAATTAAAAGAAGAAAATAATAAAGAAACTTTGGTGTTTACCACCTTGTGTGTAATGACTGAGCAAGCATCACACATAAAAAATAGAAAAAAAACATACCCCACATTATCCCCAAATCCCAAGCAATTTAACAGAAACTAGTGGCTACTCTTCAACAAAAGAAACTTACCTATAGCCATTTTCCCCACACACTGCTCATGTTTGTCCCATTCTAAATTATATCACAGTTTAGAAAACAATATAAATTTACATAAATTACATTTTTTTCCTTAAATGACCCTCTAAGAAAAGCAAAATTACTCACAGACATAAAAAACCAACAGCCTACATCTGACCTCATGCATCTTACCATCATCTGAGTAAACGGAGATAGCTGCAGTGCATCACTTCTGGAAACTTTCAAGAACTTTTTGCTGTGACATTAATCTGAGCTAATGTTCCTCACAAACACATGGAAACACAACCTTCCTCTTGAGTGCACAACATGCTAAATAACCAGCACAGCAATCCAGCTGAAGCGAGACCTGGCTTGCACACAAGGAACCTACACTAGGAGAAACAAAACCAAAACACACTGAGCAACTCCAAGTTTACAAGCAAACAACATGTGCATTAAGAAGTGGTATTACTACTGGAAAAAAAAAACCTGCTTCCCAGCATGAAGTTTAGGGTAGCTTCTTGCTGCGCAGCACTTCATACACACAGCTCTATTTGCAACACCAGGGCTGCAGGGATGCACACCTGCTGCCTGCTGCATTTATCACACTGTGACACAGGACTGGAGACAGCTGTGAGACAAATCCAGCAAAATTAGACAGCAACAGGCTGTTCATACCAAGTGGGACAGGAATACAACTGGGTGGTCAGAATGAAATCCACAACAATCCCATACTTAAATACATTGTTACTGTGCCAGTAACACACTCCAAGACAGCTTGAACTTGTAGTCTGTCTCAACAGCGTAAGGCATAAGCACATGGTATATTGCTCAGGTTCCCTCAGCCACATTCAGCCTAAAGGAAAGTGTCCTGCTTCTTCCCCTGACAAGCACATAGAAATAATGTCACCAACACATGGCCTCTCCTAAAATTTTACTCTCTGAACTGCAGATGCATGGCTCTGTTGGACTGTTTGGTGGATAACAAATTAGCTGAATGGCCATGCCCAGGAGGCAGTCATCAATGTCTCAATGTCCAGACGGAGATCAGTGATAAGTGGTGTCCCTCAGAGGTCTGTACTGGGACCAGTACTGATCAGTGTCTCCATTTGTGACACAGCCAGAGCAATCCAGTGCACTCTCAGCAAATTTACAGATGACACCACGATGAGAGGTGTGTTTGCCTTGATGCCATTCAGAGGGACCTGGACAAGCTGAAGAAGCAGGTCTGTGGGAACCTCATGAGGTTTCACAAGGCCAAGTGCTGGTGCTGCACCTGGACTGGGAAAGCCCCCAGTGTCAGTACAGGCTGGGCATGAACAGACCCAGAGCAGCCCTGCCCAGAAAGACCTGGGGGTGCTGGTGGGGGAGAGGCTGGACATGCCCCGGCCATGGCACTCACAGCCCAGAGAGCCAAATGTGTCCTGGGCTGCACCCAGAGCCCCGTGGGCAGCAGGGGAGGGAGGGGATTCTGCCCCTCTGCCCTGCTCTGCTGAGACCCACCTGGAGCTCTGCATCCAGGGCTGGGGTCCCAGCAGGGGAAGGACAGGGACCAGCTAAAGATCAAAGGGCAGGAGAACCTCTCCTTTGAGGACAAACTGAGAGAGATCGAGTTCCTCAGCCTGGAGAAGAAAAGGCTCCAGAATAGTTTACTGTGGCTTTTTCACACTTAAAGGGGGCTAGTAAAGAACAATGGAGAGGGATGACTTCTCCAGACCAGTGGCAGTAAGACAAAGGGTAATGGTTTTAAATGAAAAGGAGGTAGACTGAAACTAGATGTAATGGGTTGCCACTGCTCCTGTCAAACAGAATCACATGACGCTGTAAGTGTGAACATCCCCCAAAAGAGAACAAAAATTCAACCTCCTCTAGACTTCAAAAAGAAGTCACTGCTGGATAACCTACCAATCTGAGCACCTGCAATATCCAAGTGTTTTTCAATGCTACATTGAGGTGAAATCCATCCCTCACTGGAGCCCCCATATGCGTCCATGGAGCCAGCATTTTGGTTTTTGTTCTTGATTCAATGCTCATCCAAACAGACCAAAGTCTTTCTTCTGACTTCAAAGGGCCCTGTTTCAGGCTCTGGATAAGCAGACAGGTTACCCAGGTTGGCGAGATTCCTAAGAAGTTTCCACCACACACGGCAAAGAAGCAAAGATGAAAGAGACGAGGTATGCACCCATGAACTGAGCCACACAGGTATGTCAGGCGCATACATACGCATCAGCAACCACATCATTTGCAAAGTTATTAAAATACCTTTGCTTCTATCATTGCAATCAAGTCAATGCAAGTGTTCTGGACAGTTAGCTGTGTATTTCATCTGAGACATACACATACAGCATATCTGGGGAATGAGAGTCCTCAAATAGCTACACAGAAGTAAATTTAGCTGGTTCCAGATTATGTTTTGCTAATTATGCTAATGCCATTCTCAAAATCCAAACAGTAAAAAGTAGCACTAGTGTCATGTGGAGTAAGAGCACTACTTAAGGAGTTTTTTACCTCAAAATACCTCAAGGTAAATATGGAATCCACATAACAATCCAAATACAGGAAGTGACAGTACCTGTGGTAACATTAAATGTGGATATAAATTGTGAGTCTAAGAAATTAAGACATCTTGAAGCTGTTGTTAAAAGACATTCCAGTGTGATGGCTTTTGCCAGCTCAGTGTTAACACTACTTTTAAAAGCTTAAGGCTATAGCTTTGCCCAGATCATTTAAGTCTTGAAGTAGGCAAAATAGCTCATTAAACAGGTTTTCAGACGTCAGAATAACTACAGAAGCCCACATTTCCCATTTCCTGGGAAAAATGGCCACTGACACAGTGATTCTACTCTATGCTTTAGCTTCACAGATATTCAGAAAATGTATGAGACATATATTCAGCACACCTCAAGTGTGACAATGTGCAAGGAAGCAAAAATGGGCATTACATGTCCCTAATGCTGGACATTTGCCTGAACTACACATCATCAGAACAGCTTCTTGAAGAATAGCACTAGAACACATTGCTGGAATAAGGTATTTAATACACCTCCTTCTGTCTGATTCACTCTTTAGCATTTTTTGTGTGCTTGTATCACTCACAGTGTACCAAAATATAAGCACATAACAAAAAGGCTCAAATCTCCATTAAAATAAAGCGTATGGGTGTTATATTCACTAGATAATATTACAGCAGATATTCACAGCAAACTGTCTTTACTAACAACAAAAGACAAGATAAAAGCCTTCAAACACAAAGACTGGGCCAGTCCTTAAAATCCTCTCTTTCACAGGAGTTCTAGCAGTCAACTTCATATCATGTCAGGCACTAGCAGTGCCAAAAAGGAAGAGGGGATATAGTGTACCACAGTAAGGACATGCAGACTGCTCATTTATAATTTTTAAATTTATTTTACTTTACATTTAAATCTTACTAAAGATAAACAAATAAATGAAAAAATTACAAATGCTTTTATCCCAACTCTTCCAAAGTTGGAAGGCCTTTGAACTTTTGTGCTCTCTTTAAAGGGACACAAAAGAAATGTTTCTACACAAAAAAATTCCTCTCTTGTTACCAAGAGATTAAAAAAATACTAGTTTTCTCCCGTTTGTATATGCCAATCTGCCTTTCTTCTTCCTACTCACTCCCATTACATAATCCTGTTTAAGGAAATAACCATGTGTTTATTCAAAGTAAACTAACTCCAACCCAGGTTTGTCTACTGTAATTCCAAACACCACAGGACAGTTCTCATTTAACCAATTCCCTCTCCTTTCTGTGTCAGACATTTGGAGATGCTGCAGGTTGTTTACAGAATATCTGCAAATTATTTAGCCTTAAACACTTTTCGTACTTTCCCATCCACAGAGATGATCAACAGGCAACCCACAGCAGCTCACTTGCTTCTTCTCACAGAACAGTTACCAAAATAGTAACTCTGACTCTTCAGCTGTCCCTCCTTTCTGCTCCCTTTCAGACGTTCTTGCTTCCCTTCTGTTTTCCCACACCCTTATTTGTCATTCTTCGCCTGTTTTCTCCATTACATTTTTTGTCACCATTAAAAGAGATGCTACATAACTTTTGGGCTGATATTGGCCCCTCACAGAGGGCTCCTGCACACCAGAATTACCTGGTCACCTGAATAAAACAATTTTATATGTACTCTGAGGACATTCCTATTGTCAATAATTAAGAAAATACACTACCTGATGGCAAGAGATTTGTCCTGAACTGACTGGAACCAGCAGCAGGTCTTACTCTAACAGAGCATATTTAATTTCTTTCCTGGACAAAGCAGAGCAAGTTGAGTAGAGCAGAGCCTCATGATGCCCAGAAATGGAGGCAAGAAGCCAAACAGCAGAACATGGTATGGCAGGTAAAACCCTGGTCTCCTAACACAGGGAGGGAAATCAGGAACCACAGCACCTGTTCCAAGAGGGAAAGATGGTTCAATTTTCCATTTCCAAGAAGAACTGATTGAGGGCAATCTGTACGCTCCAGAGATCAAGCCTTCCATCACACACTGTATAGTGGAATCAAAGATTACTACTGAAGAACACACTATACTGAGCAAAAGCTACAGTCATGATGATGTGTTTCAGGCTGATTCAATCCAAAACAAAATAAAAGCAGGATACTGAAATAAGAGCAAGCTTCAGTAGTTCATTTTCTAAATAATTGTGTGCAATGGTCAAACAACACTGCCATTCCACTTTTTTTTTTTGCCAGAGAGAGCTTTTTATGTGGTGGGGTTTTTTTGTCACAATTACCCTGAAAGAAAGTATCTATGTACAAAGCAGATACTGCAAATTTCAAACCCATGCTCCTTTCTAGGTTAATTTTAGCTTTCAGTGGACAGAGCAATTTAAGAGCTGTTTGCAGGAGATCCTGCTTTATTACTATTCAAGTTGCCCCACCCAAGCTTTGTTCTCCCACACATTCAGCCCAGAACACACAAGAACACAGATTTTAATTTAATGTATCCCAGCAATCTTTCCATTCCACACTCCCAAGCAGCTTAGCTTTTCATACTTTAAAAACTGCTAAATGAAAACTCACTATTTTAAACATTTGGCATTAAAAAGAAATGCCAAGCCTCAATTAGCATAGTCTCTAGATTAAGACTGAGATTTTACACTCCAACATACCTAACTTCTTCATCATTTTGAGATTTATGGAACAATGATTACAGCAAAGGCCAAAAAGCAGAAATTTTCATTAGAACTGCAAACTTCTCAATGCCCATGTAATAGTACAACAAATAGGCATTTCCAGAAATCCAGAAGTTAAAGCTGGGAAGTAGCATTGTGGAATCCCAGCCTGTCTTGGCTCTGCTTCTGACAATAGGTCCTTTTTCTGCTGAATTGCAAAGTCAATTTTCAATTTTAAAACACACTCTACTATTTTAATTATTCAGAATGGAGGATATTTGGAAACAAATCCCAATTCTAATCTTCTTGTCCATTCAACAAGATAGAAATTAGAAGAAAACTAGTCTCTCTCAAATTGCAGTACATGTTTTTCAGATGATCTTCAATACTTAGAGAAAAGGGTCCTAAAGCTTTTCAGTTTTTGCCTATAGACTTAAGACAGTGAAAACAATCCAAACTATCAGATCCTTCACACAATATGCCTTTTCTAGAGTAACCAAGAACATGGTTAAAAGCCAATCTACCTGAACAAACCACTTATGCACTTATATCATCCTAGTATCAAAGAGCTGGATACTTAAATATGCGTAGGTGCCTGAAAATTTTGATGAGCATCTTGTCATATTTAAGAAACAGGCAAAACATGTTTAGACAGGCTTAATATTCACACATTTGAAAATCTACTCTGCCACTGTTTAAGATTCTAGATGCTTTTAAAGTCAGGCCACAGACTGACTAGTTACTACAGAAAACACACCAATCTCATATATAAGAGACATAGTAAGACATCAGTAGCTATATTTTTAATTGTAATTTCTCAAAATCTGCTTTTCTAAGCAGAAACTATGAAGAACTTCTGTCTTATTCAGTAGCATCATTCATTCTCCATTGTGTGAATAAACTATTGGACTGTGTATAAACAAATTCAGTTCTGAAGTGATAGTTCCTGGTATTACTATAGCAACGTTTTCAAGTGTTACATGTGATGGCCTCTAGCAACAATTGAAATGGTTATCATTTTAGGTGGTCAGCTTTTATGTGTTTAAAGGTAGAGTTTGAGTTTGGTAATGAGAAGCAAGAGATGAGAGAGAGTACAGAAAAGACAGCTTTTCAGACAGAAGAGACTTGTTGCTTTGTCAAGACATGATTGTGGTTTCTGTTGTCTACACATTCTTTGAGCGTAACACATCCACTGCTTAGCTTCCAGTCTTGGCATTTGCTCCCACCCAGGCACCCTGTTCACAGACTCCCAGTCTACAAGCATCCTCCTGTGACTACACATCATGCTTTGACAATAGTCATTTGTGACAGAGCGATAAATCTCATTCCTTCTCTTCAAATACACGTGTTCACATGGCAACAGTCACCCCCAGGAAGGATTTCACAGTGATTAAGTGTGTCAAGGACAAAGGATTCTCCAGTTAATGACGCTGGCTTCACACGCAGTAAATCAGGTGAAATACAGGGATACAGTAAAAGCATGAAGTGAGGAGTCTCTCCTCCATCTAAGAGTTATACTGTCAACTCTCAGCTGTTGACTATATCAATCCTGCTAAATATTTAAATTAGCAGCCTTATTTACTTGTGTGTTCATGCAACTCCTTTGCTGGCATGCCCACTCTTGTGATTTTTGAGCCAATATTCTCAGGGTGTGATCTGACAATAGAGCTAAACCAAACAACAACTGCAGAAAGGGATGTCCTGCTGTTCTCCCTACTTCCACCATTCCTCACAGGGCTGACCCTACAGTAACACAGAGCAGAGAGTTACCCATACGACACTCATGCCACAAAGTACTTTTCCATCACTTCTTGCCTTCGGCCTGGCCCACTGCTGGGTCAGATACCCTCAAAATGAGAACAGCAGATGTGAAAAAAGAGGGAGCAGGGCCATCTCTTTCACAGGCATCAGGAATGGTGTCATTTGAGCACCAAAGCAATGCCCTCTGGCAGGAACACCAAGAAATATACTTGAATATCAGCAGTTATACTCATTTTCAATTCAGCCACTGCAGGAAAGCCTAGAGAGCTTCAATATATCAGTGAAATTTCCTTTGTGGTCTTCATTCTGCCACAGTTTTATGTTATCAGCCCTACTGCTGGAGAAGTGTTTGTAACTACTGTTTTTCATGCACATCCTGAAGACTTGCCTCCTACTCTTCCCATTCCTTATCTTTTAATGCCAACAATGAAGTTACAGACAAGGGTACTCTTCCTTACCCCAAGACATCTTCAGTCCTAAAATACAATACATTAAAAATTTCTTTTAGAGAGAAATGAAAAAAAACTCAGTCCATCCCTTCTGACTTTACCTTCATCTCCAATCCAAGAGCAGTCACCACATCTTATAAATTGAAATATAAATACAACCAACTACTTCTCATTAAGAAGACATCCTTTTTCTCCTCCTCAAAAACCGTAACTAAGAGCAGCTTCTGGAAACTGTAGAGAAGGATAATTTGCCTTGCTTATCTTGCACAAAATATAGGACAGCTCCTGTTGGTTGCCTTGAATTATGCCCTTAAGGCTTGGCTTCAAAACAGAGGAAACCAGACTGTCATGGATTTAGACTGTTGTCTAAATCCATGAGCTAGAGCTGCATATCTAAATTTTAGGTATCTGAAAAATCCTTTGTGGTCAACCTTGACTCCAGCCAGTAGACAGCAGTAGTATCAAAACAGCAATTACATTCAGACTGCCCTTGATTTTGGGGAGAGGCGCACACAAGTTATCAGGGCTAGATAAGTAAGGAATAAGTGAACCAGTGCAATTTATGACAGTGGCTGAACTCCTACAGCAAGGTCTGGTTTCATCACACGTCACTCAGCCTTTGCTCTAGAGCAGCTGCCCTCAGCCAAGCAGCACAGAAGTGTGAATGAAGTCATCCTAACACACAGGCACACCTAACTTCCAAGTGTGTTCCTGCATTAGCCAACGGACTGCTGTCATTACCCAAGCTGATGCCTATTAAAAGTTTTAGTGGTGTGGGAGAACTCAAAATAGCAATTGCTACTGCTCGTTGCAACAGGAGCAACAATGTCTGACCACAGTTCTAAACTGAAAGGCAAGTTCAGTGAGACGGGACACCAGAGACTTGTGATATTATTCTTATTTGTTGTGAAGTGGCACAAGACACTGTTGCACTGGCTGATTCAGTCTGGTAACCAACAAAACCAAATTCTGTTTAAGTAGTGAAAAGCGTTTCCCTCTGCACCTAAAATGAGAATATTTCTGGAATATTCTAGAAAGCAAAGATTGGTTTACATATTTAGCTTGTTTATAGAGGCAGTCTTTAAAGAAATACCTCTCGCTAAACTGAAGGAGCAATGCACTCACCAGTGTTGCTGCAAGGACTCCAACCCAGCAGCTGCCCCAAATGCTAGCCAAATGCTAGTCTGCAGCTCAAAAGACTTTTTGAGCAGTAGCCAGCACATCTGCAGGTTACACCACAACAGTAACTCTACCTTCCTCTGCTACTGATGTGTACTGCAAGCTGGCTGAAGACACATAATTCTAATGGTGTGCCATGAGACAATCTTTATATCAAAACACCCACTGACTGCCTTTGCAACTTTACTCCTGAAGATCAAAACTTCTCAAGATGCTCCATTTTCAAACCTCAGCATCTTCAAACACCTGGCTGCCCCAGAACCCCATGCAAATCTGGCGATGACAAACAATACATCACTTCTTTCAAAAGGGCACAAAAATTTAGGATGAAGAATGAAACATTACATTCTTCACAGACCATGAAGTTCTGTTACAAATTCCACATGATATCTGGAAAGTCAATTAAACACAAACTCACCTATTTCACAGACTTCTTACTAGCAACACAAAAATCTGGAATGAGTAGTAGTAGGAACAGAAGGACAAGAACAAGACTAGACTACAGCAGTTCCACTCCCCCAAGGGAAATATTGCTTACTGTACATGTCGAAGTTTGGGTCTCCACCAATACTTCTACAGCAAGCAAGAATATGTGCAACCTAATGTCTCCCTAAATGCTGCTCTGGAGATTCTCCTGAGAACCTCCACATTTAAGTCTTCCTTCCCTGCTGCTCAGGCCTCATACCCACCCCTCCTGTCACACTAGAACTGATAAACCACAGCTGCCCTAACTGCTCAGCTGGTTCCTGTATTCTTGCTGACAAAGAAACCCTGCCACAGACTGGGAGACATTACGTTAAGTGCTCAAACACCACACTGATAAGAACGATATTAGGCTTAGACAGAAATATGATTGGGTAGTAAAGTCCTTATGAGGCTTAATCCTAAACCTGGAACAAAGTTCCAATCTGGGCACTAGCATAATCTAACAGAAGTTCTGCAGACCCCACAGATATGTGTATGATTCAGCTATGGGGACCAAGATTGTAAAATACTGTTAATTTGCATAACAGATAATGGCTCTACAAATAGAAAGAGCCTACTCCATGCTGTACTCAGCTGTTGCCTTTGTGCTTTCTTCTCTGTAATTCATTAACCTACAAGCTTATCAAGGTGGGAGTGAAGAACTTGTTTCCAGCATAAAAACCAGCAGTCAAACTCAGTAGAAGTACTTACGTCACTCTTCCTGAACTTTGCTTTTAAGCTCTTCATTCTGATCACATTCAACCTTCCAAACCTTTGAGGGGCTTTTTATTCTTCTTCAATATCTAAACAAAAAAGAAAGAAAGTGAGATTCCAGCTTGATACTGGCAGGCAAATCACAACTGAATCTGCATACCTCTATCATTCTTTGAGGATTTAGCCCTCAAGCTCTAAAAAAAGATTAACAGCCACCTAAGGAGAACTTTCTAACTGTTTCTCTAAACTTAGAAGTAAGCCTAGATCTGACCACTGAACAAAGAACAAATGCTTACCAAAAACTAAGCTGTGTATCATGTTATACTAACTACACCTCCACATATTTAGATCACCAACATGTTCATACACAGGCACATTCCTCTGACCACTGCCTATTTTAATATTATCATTTGGACAGCCATTTGTAAAGTGGCAAAATCATAATTAAGCATGGAAAATCATTTGTTAAAACTCCACCATCCTATCACCACGGGTCAGCACTGGGTAGCAGAAGTACCACCATTATTCTATGCACAAGTCTAACCACTAACCAAACTCTAAATTGTACTTCAGCCATGCAGGACACATACTAGGACAGCTCAACACAATACAGCCTGCTGACAGAATCGCCTGAGCAAGACAAAGGTTATTGCCAGAAGAGTTGTTTTGGATTCTTCCCCATAAGGAACTGTATGTGGGTTTTTAAGAGCCATAGCTGCTTGTAACTTGGCAGTACGCTATCACAGTCGTGTTCCCCCTTCCTCCCTTTCACATGAAGGAAAGCAGCAATTGAACAAACACATAAAACTAACCTAAAAGACAAGCTGCAAACTCTCACAGAGCAAAGCGAGTGTCTAGAACAAAGTTTCCTACAGAAAGCTTCAATGATACCACACGTTGCCAATCCAACATAATAGTGAACAGCACATAAAAGTAGCATGGCAATGTGCTTTTTCCTAGAGCACAGCAGAAAATCTTATTGAGAGAACAACATCTGGATGGGCAAATGTACCCAGGTAAAAATGTTCCACGTTTCTAGTTTTACAGTATGCTTACTGAAAGAGTTAGCTGCTTTCATCTACAAATTTTAGCTGCTATACAAATTCTTTCTGCAGGAAGAGTTTAAAGTTAAGGATGTTCAGCTGTATAAACTTCCTCTCTCCACCCTAGAAAAAAAAGTTTAAGAAGTTTTACAAGTCTAGTCAGATAAATAAATAACTGAAATAGGGACTGAAGCATAAATTCAAATGGGTCATGCAGGGTCACTATGTTTCACTCTCAACATTTAACTCTTCAGAAACAGTAGATTTCAGTTTGAAAACCAAAGTGAGATTCAGTTGTTTCATAAAAATACATCTCATTATTAAAGACAAGTTGCTATGTTTTACAAGTTGCTGTTGTGATGAGTTTTAAAAATCCATCTACACAGCACACTGTTAGTAGAATATATATGTATATGAACGCTTCCACAAAATACAACCCTAGCTACCATTCAAGAATAGCAATCAGCTAAGTAAACATGTTATTTAGTTCAACCCCTTATTTATCTGAAAGCCATTTAAGACAAACTCAAGTACATTTCTTAAAAAAAAAAAAACAAAAACCCAAACAAAAAACATCCCATACACTATATACAAACACACACTTTTCCCACAGGTTACACCTCTCCAGTAGGTAGCATTAGGTAATCTGGATGGGGTAATTCTGTAACTTGTTTAAAAAATTATTAAGTTGAATTAAATTACTCCAAGTCTAAATAAGCAGCCATTTTCAAGCCAAGTGAGATCCCTGACTGCATCCAGGTATATGAACCAGAGGTTTCATTCGAAACTCTTGCACTTAATCACAAGGAGAATGGGTTTGTTGCATTTTGTTTAATTCTTTAGCAGGCAAAAAGAAGAAAGGAATACAGATTTTGCAGAACCTTTTCACTCCCTGACCTAGGTGAAAATTTCTTAGCTTTTTCCTGGGTGAAATGGAGTATTTGTAAAATACTAAAAAAATAATAACTGAACGATCAAAAAGAAGGAATTATTTCAGACTGCTCTGAGAGAAGCATACCACTTCGTTTCTGCTACATTTATCCAAACTTTTGAGAAAGCTGGAAAGTTGCACAACAGCTGTCATAACCTGCACTGGAAAAGAGCCTTGAACCTCAGCAAGAGCCCAATAATCTTCAAAATTACCCTCTAGTAACATCAAGGATGATGAGAACTGTAAATGCCAGGGTACAGACAAGACAAATACCATTACTCACTTGGCTTTCTTTACATACCACACCAGCAAAAAAAACCCAAATCAAACCAAACAACCCCCAAACTTTCATGAAAAAAAAAAAAAAAAAACAGCAATGTAAAGAAACTTTAAAGATGTGAAATATTATACAGTATCCCACAAGCCCCAAAACTTAACAGGACTTTGTATTTTATAACTTAAATATACTTGGACTAAAAAACGTAAATTGTTTAATTGGACTGGTTAATAAAGTATAAATAAATTCTTTGCACAGGGAATTGAAAACAAGAAATCTTTCCTCACATACAGATTGCCAAAGAATTGTCTGCTGTAGGCTGTCTTTTCTCTTCCCACTCCCTCAGCATTTTTGGCTCCTATGGACAAAAGATTTATTATAGCTCCCAAGGAAGAAAAAGTGCTCAACTACAAGGCTGTGGGAGAGATGAAAACTCCTTGCAGGTACATGGAGCAGCTGCAAAGCTGGACCCTCTTCTCTGAGGAACTTGTAGGAGAATCTAATTAACAAGTTTTGCAGGCACTCCTAATACATTACCCTCCCTCTTGTGAGAAAGGAAGAAGCACATTTCATACATTGAATGTGAAACTTAAATCCTCAGCATAATTAAAAAAGCATGCTCAAGCACACAAAAACAGCATTCCCAAGCTCAGTGTGTTTTTCACATCTGTATTTTTTTCCATATGATGTAGTTAAACACAAACATTAAGATTACAGTCTGTTCATCATAATGCCCATAATCCTTCAACTGTAGAGATAAAAATGCATGAAGTGGTGAGGGCTGCCTTTTCTTGTCCCTGTTTAAAGGAGGAAGACCCCTCTCAAAGGGTGTAATTGATGCAAAAAGGGAATTGATGCAAAAAGAGGTCAGCATCCTGATTCGGCAGAGCTTTATGACAACTGTTCATTTGCCCGAGGGGGGATAAAGGAAGCACCATTAAAATTACTCTCCTGTTTTACACGATAGGAGGTGACTACTAGAAATTCACCAGGGAGCATGGAGACACTTCAAAACAATATTTCTGCAATGAATCACAGGTATTAACAAGAAGCAATCTCTACTAATAGTGGCATTCTCTGCTTTCAGAACGAATGTGGTAATAAATACTGAGTGCTGTCATTTTATAGCTGCAGCAAGTTAGCAGCAGATAAGTGCTTAACTCCAGGGATTCTCAACAGCTAATGCTGATCACGTGCTTTCAACCATTAGCTCCAAAATTAAATATCCAGTCCTCTATCTCATCTTCCTTTAGCTTAATGTCAAGAAACAGCCCTGAGGAACACAAGCCACAAAAAACATCTTTAGGTAGGTGGTAAACCTATCTAGCCAAAACAAAAGACATTGAAGTGGTGGTAATCTTTGGCCTCAATAATTTCATTGCATCTGTGTTTTAATACACAATACAATCTTCAGGTTTAAATGTAGGAAACAGATTAGGATAATCTTTCCCTCTGATTTATAGCGAGATTTGTGCAAACCACAGTAAACAGCAATACTGACATTTTTTTCCCTTTCATTAAATTGCGTTAAAATCAGAGCAAGGCCTTTCAAACAATGTTACAATTAACTCTTTGAATGGACCAAAATCCAGTGAATCAACACGGAAAAGACTTCGTTTCCCGAAGCAAAACTTTACAGTATATTAAGCACAGCGTTCATGCCAATGAGTCACTCCTCACTGGTAAGTGCTGAATTCAATTAATTTAGGTGTCAAAAATCTTACACCTCTTTCAGAACACCCTAAGAAGCCTCCATCTCACACAGAGCACTTTTGCAGCAAAGCATGACTAATGTTTCAACTAATTTCCCCTTCCCCTCCCAAAAACATTTCAAAAAAACTTATTTAACCTTGAAAGGTAACAGGGAAGTTGTTCAGACTCTAGACAAAATCTGGCAACACATGTGGAGGCGTGGGGGAAATGAAAAAAGGGTCTGGAGTGTGGAAGAGTACTCCTGCTGTGCTATACACTTATGACGTCCTTTGTGTGACTACACCTACTCTCACAGGGAAAATAAGGGGCCCCGGAAGCATCTTCCCCTAAAGCACACCATCATTTGCCCTCTGGATGATCACTTCCTAAACCACAAGCTCTGACCCAGAAGGAGAGCCTAGCAGCAGCCAGCACTGCAAAGCAGCCAGAGGCATCAACACTAATGTATCCCTTCTGCTGATCACCTTCAGTATCCAACTTAAAAGATGCCTTATGTCCCTGACCTTCCCTGACCTGCCCTCCAACACCAAGAATGTGCTCCAACCCAAGCTGCTCTTTAACACTGCCAAAGTCACAGTACTGCCTGGAGGCATTAGACATTGCTCAGCCTCTTTGGCTGCTCCCACATAAATGCAGCAAGCCCACTCTGTCCAAAAAAAAAATCCACCCAACACTCCACCTCCCCTGACTACTTCCTATTTCCATCAAGCTGAGCACATTCTTCCATTTTTTAGGCCAAATCAGAGAAGTATGTATGATGCTACAGACCAAAAGCTACAGGAACATTTCCCCACTCTTTATCAGCACAACTCAGTTTTTCCATCTTGAGTAACCCACCCTCCTATCATAGGAAAAGTCAAATGGAACAGAATTTTATAAATTCAGTATTACCTAAAAAGACAAATAATTCTTGGCTTGGTTAATCTACTGTTACTAACGAAAATGCACCGAAAAATGCACTGAGAAGCACAAGCACTGCACAAGAGTGGGAGTGATTTATGTACAGTTAATCCCATTCTAAACAGAATCAGACATCAGAGATAGCAAGGGCCTTGGGTGACCCAGTGCATTCCCTCTATCTGCTCACAAATCACTGGCAAGGATGTGCTGAACTGTGCAAATTTAGGCATCTGAGCCCAGAAGTTAGAGTGCCATAGATGTTGCAACACTCACAAATCTACAGCTATCACTCCTCTCTCCAGGACACTTTGTATCAACTCTTTACTCTTACACTTCCTTTGATATTCAGAATTTGCAAAGGTTGAATTTTCTTTTAATGGATTCAGCTGAAGCAGTACCAGCCTCTGAAGATGCCATACAGCCAATATAAACCCAGGCAAAATGATCAATCTGGGGATACATGTAGTTTGTTTAAACAGTGTATTCAAGTGCAGCTCTAGACAGCCAGAAAAAAGCTCTCCAGCAAGACCTTACAGACAATGAACAGGAGCAGAGAAAAATCAAAACGTGAAATTGCCCTGATTTGCCTACTTGACATATTAGACAGGACTCTGGGCAAAATTCTAACTCATATTAAGTCCAGGTAAATTTGTTGTTCACTCCTTATATATGATTTTATTCCAATCCCACACCTGTTCTTTTGTCTGGAAGTCTCTGTCAACACACACCCAGGCACAACTAAAGAGACAAGACTTGTTGCACAAACTGGGACATACTGATGCTCTTTCTCTGCCTTCAATTTCCCTGTCTCTAAAACACACACACATACCCTCGCATGACCCTTGATTTTGAGACCATCTTCTTCTGTTTGATCATACGTAAGATATGTTGGAGTCCTGAAGACTTTATGTTCAATATTCAGTTCAGGATGAGGTTGGAAATAAAGCACCTAGCTACAATTAGCAATAGAGAAAAATGCCTTGGAGTCCCATTTCTGAAATGTCAGTTCTTAAATGAGAAACCCACACAAATAACAGCTAATACTTGTTTATACTTCATTCCTAGTATTCTGCTTTCAACCATTCAACTCAATGTTCTTCAGAATCATCAAACACAACAAACTGTACAGTTGCAACACTAAATCTATGAAGAGATATATCCATGACTTTACGGATTAATATTCTGAAACAGCCTAAGGCAGACCAGTCACATATTACAGGTGGAATTAGAAAGACAGGAACATCAAAGCAATTTACCTGAAATACTGGACAAGCCCCACTCCCATAAACACCTTGGAAGGGTATCCTAGTGGAAACTACTTTAATCTAGAAATACCTTTGGAGACTGTGCTGATAACACAGCTTCCCTGCTCAGCTACTAAGTTCTTGGGTAAATACTTTAGCTGATGAAAACTGAGCATCTTTTTTAACATTATTCAAAAACTGAGTTTCATGTGTTTCCAACCTTCAATAAAAAGCACTAAAAATTCAGATTTTTCTATTCTAGAAGACTCTCAATGCTATAAACTAGCAGAACATCAGCAAGATTAACACCTACATTTGGTAAATGATATTTGTGGAACGGTATGTATGCTGCCATTCAGTGAGATCTGGATGGGCTAGAGAGCTGGGCAGAGAGGAACCTCATCAAGTTAACAAAGGCAGGTGTGGGGTGCTGCAGCTCAGGGACCAGCACAGGTTAAGGGTTAGTCTGCTGAAATCCAGCGCCGTCCAGAAGGACCTGGAGGCCTGCTGGACAAGTTACACATGAGCCAGCAGGAGGTCTTTGTGGCCAAGAGGTCCAGTGGTATCTTGGGGAGCTTTGGGAATAGCACACGCTGAAGGAGGTTATTCTGTTCTGCTCTGGTGAGGCCATAGCTGGAGTGCTGTGTCCAGTTCCAGGCTCCCTAGTCCAAGAAAGGCAAAGAACTTCTGGAGAGGGTACAGTGGAGGGTACAGTGGTAACTAACAAATGGTTAGAGAACTGGAGTATCTCTCTCATGGGGCTAAGAAAGCTCAGGTTACTGTTTGCACTGGAGAAGAGACAACTGAGAGAGGATGCTTACAAGTATCCTAAAGATGTGTGTCAGGAGGATGGGGTCAGACACTTTTCAGGCATGCCCAGTGGAAGGAAAAGGGGCAACAAGCACAACCTGAAACACAGGAAATTCCATCTGAATATGAGGAAGAACTTCTTTACTTTGAGGGTTACAGCACTGGAACAGGCTGCCCAGAGAGGTTGTCGAATCTCCTTTTTCAAAACCTTCCTGATCATGATCTTGTGCAAACTGTTCTAGCTGAACCTGCTTTGGCAGAGGGGTTGGACTAGATGATCTCACGACGTTCCTTCAAACCTCTGCCATTCTGTGATCTTAATGATAATCAAGTGATTTATTTTTTTCTGATTTTGTTCAGGTTTTTGAAATTTATATTCAATAGATGTGGCACTAGGTGCTGTATAAATATTGGAGAAAAAGATACAGTGTTTAGGATACTTCTCCCAGCCTTCATAGGCATACAAATCTTCACATATCCCTTGGAGTTAACTAAGAACTAACTAGAGTTAACTAGAGTTAATCCTAGTGTCTCAGGCAAGTGGTTGTATACAAGGTTCTCAGAAAGTATTCAAGTGTCAAAACTCTGCAAAGATATTTCAGGGTGTTCCAAAGTGCCTTTGGGAAGTCAGACATCTGCAAGAACTAACAGTAGCTCCCCGCCTCTCAAAAGTTGTGAGAAAAGAAATGGAACATCCTCAACTACTGAAGTTAGAGCCACAAGCAGACCAGCATACAAATTCTTTTTGTGTTGAAATGACTGAACAAATTTGGCATTCTCTCTCCTCTATCCAGTCCCCAACAGATTCATGTGGGAGGGAAAAAAAAATAAGATGCATCTTGTTTTACAGTATTTTCAGTACTGGCAATAGCTTCCAGGCAGAAAACCAAAAGACTATGACAGCTTTAGAAAATGTACATGATTTACTACAGCATTTATCTAAAACGCAAGTTCTGTCTGCAGAGGAAGGACTTGTCAAGACCTAAAACTTCCCAGGAAAATGTTCAACTATGAGGCTTTCCCTATGATGTGACCATCTGAAGTTCAGCACACAGATCACCACCATCACCTCCAGGTGTTACTGGCCATCTTGGTCAGGACATCAACACAAGGGAAGGATGCATTCCTTCACTGCTGTGTGCTTCTATTCCTGAAGTCCTTGGCAAGTACCTGAACTGTCAGCTAGTCCAAAGTGCCAGTGAGAGCTTCAGCTGCTCCCAGAGTTCGGCAGACTGGCACGTCCCTGGCAGCTGGACAGTGACAAACTCTGCTCTAACATATTACCAGAATTATACCTGTTGGCTTTAC
Source organism: Argya squamiceps (assembly GCA_037834095.1). Taxonomy (NCBI): domain Eukaryota; kingdom Metazoa; phylum Chordata; class Aves; order Passeriformes; family Leiothrichidae; genus Argya; species Argya squamiceps. Next base: position 63,542,622 of record JBBMKD010000115.1, read on the forward strand.
TTCCTCTGAACCCTAAAACCCCATGATCAGATGACTCTAAATATAAGGAGCAGTCAGGATTGACAACTCTGAAAGCAAAGCCCAAGTTACCTCAAATACAGAGCTATCAACGGCATGCATCCACAGGCACCTAGACAGCATCTCCAAAAAATGCTGGCAAGCAGGCAGGTTCTCAGACATGCAAGAGGTACGCACACAGCAGGAGCCACTTGCTCAAATCTATAACCCCAGAAGATGTTATGGACTGCTGTGCCTCTACCTTGGAATTTTTAGTACTCTACTACATCTGCCACTAAACTAAGGCACTAAAGCTTTGAACTTATTTGTTCCAGTTTCCCTTGGTTTCTTGGGTTTTTTCCCTCTATATTTATTTCAAGCACTATCCCTGTGCAAAAAGAACTAGACCACAATCAGCTCCCAAAAGGAATGTGATCAGGGTATTGTTGCAGCAGGATTTAGAAAATACCAACATCTTACACAAGAACTAGCTTTCATGTTTCTCCAGTCCCTGCTTCTCCCTCAAAAAAGGCATGAAGTCATCAGAGAGAGGTAGAAGGAAAATTGAACATACAGAAAGAAAAAAAAAGGAAGAGATGAGGCAAGCAAGTGATGAAATGCTTACGTCACTTCTTGAGATAAGCAGCCTCCCATCTACTCTTTTCTTCACTTGATGTTATCCATCTGTGTCTTGGTTCAGGGAAATAGAGGGGAGGAGGTAGCCTTTTATTGCTTTGCTAGCTGACGCAGTCTTGGAAGGGGAAGAGAATAGCAGAGGGCCAATATTTTTAGAGACTGGAAGGACGAGTGTCTGCTACTGCACAGTGACTTACTGGCACTGACCTTGGCTTCAAATCAAGGGAACCCTGAGCTCATATGATACGTTGTTCTACTCAAAATGCTCTTTCGCTCTGGTTCATATGGCTGTTATGCAACTCTTCTATTAGTAAATAAAATCTCATTGACAGTTTTCCATGAGTGTCCCAAGACAAGAGCCAAGCAGGTCATTGACAGATATTTACAAAATCCAGTTACTCCTAGTTAATCCTGGACACCAGAAAACCTTTCTAACATGATGTATGTGCAATTTTAGCATCTGTTATATATATATATATATATATTTTTTAATGACACAACTAATCTACAACCTGCTAGAGTAGAGGAGAAGAAAAGAGAAAGGAAAAAAGAGACTACAGCTTCTACGAAAGTAGCAGTAGACTTGGAAGTGTTTTATATCAGTGCTGTAGTAAGCACATTCATAGTCATTACAGAAGCAAATGAGAGAATTCGTTAGAGATCCTGCAACGCTCTTAAAGCGTACTCCTTTCATAAGGAGAAAGTTAAAAATGTCACAAGTGGCAGCAGCAGACTGCAGAAGGCTTGTGCTGCCAAACGCTGTGCAAGAGGAAGATAAATCTTTCGCATGCCCTGTGAGAAGTTAGAAGCACAGGTTCCCGATTAAACTCGATGCTATTCCTAAAACAGGCGACGGGGGTTTTTTTTTGGTTTTTAAACAGCAATAGAAAATCTGGATCTTTTAAGTCTGCGCTGTTAAGGAAGGCGCACAGCTCCCTGCGCACCCGGGGGGTACGGAGATCCGTGGCCGGCAGCAGGGCAGGGGGACCGAGAGAGCCCGGCAGCGACCCTGCTCTCCACGGGCTCCCACCAAACCCCCGGGGAGAGCACCGGGACAGCCGGGACCACCCTTCTAGCCGGAGGAAAGACTCTGAGGGTCACCCCGGGGGAGGATTTGACCCCCCATCAGGGCGCCCGAGACCGGCACTGCCGCTGTCGGGGCTCAGCCGGATCAGCGCTACCAGGGACCCCCGACCCCGGGGCGGCTCCGCTCGGGGCCGACGAACCCCCGGACACCCCTCTGCGGGCGGGCAGGCGTGCGGGGCAGTGAGCCCGCGGTGCCATCCCTCACCCCCGCGGGCAGCTGTCACTGCCCGCCACGCATCTTGAGAGGAAAACAAAACAAAACAAAGCAAACAAAACATAAACTATAGAGTAAGTGAAAATAAACAGTCAAGAAGCAGCGACTCGCGGGCTGCGTCCCCCCGCTGCTCCCCGCTCCCCCACACCGGACAAACGGGGCGCTCCGGCAGCGCCCGGCGAAGAGAAGGGAGAAGTTCCCTCCTGTCGCGCCCCTCAGAGGTTTCCCCGCTCGGGCTCCGCCGGGGAAGCGCCCGGAGCCCCCCGCGCCGGGCGGCGGAGGCGGGAGCAGGTGGGCGCCGCACACAAAGCCCCATTCACAGCGCCCGCCGCCGCC
>JBBMKD010000115.1:63545170-63556900 GCA_037834095.1 Argya squamiceps
GGGCGTGCGTGCGGGAGGCTGAAGGGAGGGTGGTGTGCTGTGTCAGGGTCGGGTGTGTGTCTCTGGAGGGGTGTGAGGGACCGCGGAATCACTGAATATGCCGAGTGGGAAGGGCCCCATAAGGATCATCAGAGTCCAACTGGCGGTCCTCCACGGGACACCCCGAGATTCACAGCATGTGCCTGAGAGCATTGTCCAAGCACTTCTTGAGCTCTGTCAGGCTGGTGCTGTGACCACTGCCCTCGGGAGCTGTTCCAGTGCCCAGCCACCCTCTGGGGGAAAAACCTTTTCCTGATGTCCAACCTAAACCTCCTCTGGATACAACTTCGAGCCCTTCCCTCAGACCCCGTCACTGTCACCACGGAGAAGTGTCTGCCGCTCCTCTTCCTCTCGTTAGAAAGTTGTAACTGCAAGGAGGTCTCCCCTCAGTCTCCCCCAGGCTGAAGGTGGGTGCCAGTCCACAGCCATCTCTGGATGCTTTAGGGTCTTCTTAGGATAAAGCTGGGGACAGGGACAGCAGCCAAACCTATGTCACGTTCTTAAAGAAACGCAAGTGCTTCAGCACATGAGGGAAGTCCTGTGCTTTGGTTCTCCCCAAAGCTTCCCTGTACGTCAAATGCCATTTTGCCAGACCTCTAGATAGAAAATATTACTTGAGAAGAAAGAGAAGTGGACTACTTCTTGTTCAGGATCCAAATTAATGACTGACGTAGTGTTTGGCTACATATGAACTTAGAGGTCAGAGAATCACAAACGGGATTTATAACAGTAGCAACGTTCTGATTCACTGGATGTACTCTAGGAGTCTGTTTCCCGTGTAGGCCAAACCTTTCTCAAAGTTGAACTTCTGGAGTGCCCTTTCTTGAGTCTTCTGTCAAGCCAATGGCAAACCATCTTGATACCTCAGCAAAAAGATCACCTATGCACACTTTGTCTACAAATTAACCTGTTAAGTGAGCCTCTGCCTACTATCCCACCAACAAGAGTCCTACCAGAGCTGCTTCCCGTCATGTCCTGCCAGAGCTGCTTCCCATCTACTGGTCCCACTGGCCGCAGCTGGGCTCCCTGACTGAGAAATTCTCCTTTAATCTCTGTGATCACTCTTATCTTCTCTGTTCTCAACAGTATCCACACCTTCTGAAGTGGCAAACAGTACAGGGAGGAAATGAGCACTTCAAAACTTTAAGTCATTATTGTAATAGTGGCAAGTATTGTTATTAAACAAATACACTTGATTATCACCAGAAGTATACTCTCCTCTGCTAATCTGCAGTCCTTACCTTGGTCAATTTGTTCTGCATGTGTTTTATGTCTGAGAACAGCCATCATTGTGCCAGCACTGTTTCTTTTTTTATTATTATTAAAAAGACACACCCCAAAATGTTAATCTATTATAGTTAATGATAAGAACTTAATTTGCACAAAACAAATAAAAACAGGAAAATCAAACTTTCTCTGCAATGCTAGCTCATCAGATACAAAATATGTTCCATTTACTATTGAGTTGTCTTTAAGTCCTGTTATTTTTAAAAGCCAAATACATGCATACAGTACTGTTAGAAAGTCTCTTGCCTACTTATAGCAACACCAGCAAATGTCTGTGTAGTTATGTGTGACTAAACTGAAAATGTTAGTTAGTCATTATCTCTTGCATTTGCATAGTTTGACCAAGTATGATTTTTATTTCCATTCTAAATGCCAGTGTATAATAAAGTTGGAGTTTGGGTATGTTTGTATGGGATGTTCACATATAAAATGATACATGAATAACTGATAGTACCTTCTGTTTACAGTATCATAAAATGTTCATTTCTTGAGAAGTGGGAAATACCATATTTTCTACTTCCCAGAGAAGTATAGTTCATTATATAAGCTGTGGAGTAAGGTAACAGCTTTGGGGTTTGTTGTGGCAGCAAGCTTGAATGCATTAAATCAAACTGCTCTGTGTCTTATAACCTGACTGTCCTCTAGGTTAGTCTCTTTGCACAGAAGGCTGTCCTTTCATCTCTTCTTTCCTGAGCCCCCTTTTGGGTCCCCTTCCAAGGGCCGGGCATTGCCTTATATTCAAAACATTCCTATGTAATTTTGTGGCTCTGCAGGCAGAGGACAAAACTGGGAGCCGGATGAGCTCAGCTCTGTTCCAAATTCTGCCTTGGTTGTGCTACAGTACTCTGTAGTACACTCATAGTCATGTTTTTCCACCTGTGCTTCTACTCTGGGACAAACAGCTCTTTGAGAGTCTCACTAAATGCTCAGCATAAGCTAACATCAATTGTTAGTTAGATGGAGAGAACTAAATCTGTGAGGTGAAGTATATCCTACACAAGCAGCTTCTCTCAAAATCTAAATATTAGCATGTTGTCTGTGTGGCATCCTTCCCATGCCCCTCCATTCCTTTGTGCAGCAGACATGATGTGAAGATGGGGGAGCAAGAGATTACCCTCCTCTGCTCAGTCTCCTGGAAAATATGAGAGGTTGCACTCAAATTTGACTTGGAATTGGCTGCCCACAGCAAGGATGTAATGAAACCACCTCTGCATTCCTAGCCACTTCTTCAGAAGGGAGAGGCCTGGAAGTGGCTTAACATGTCTTTAATCACATCTTATCACTCTGTCTTGATAGCATCTGCTAATCATTTTACCTTGTCATAGTTTTTTTGGGTTTTTTTTATGCTGCTCCTGGCTAGTTTGTTTGGTTTTTTTGGTGTTTTTTTTTTTTTTTCCCTGCTTCTGGCTACTGCCTTTAGCAGAACACAAAGCACTGGTCACATCTCCACCTAGAAATAATTTGCAAAGGAAATCACACTCCTGAGCTGGCTTATCACTTCCTGCTATCCCTTCAAGCAGTCTAAACCTGTTCTATAAGAGCTCTAAGTGCTGCATTTTCAGTTCCCTTATTGGACTTGTTCTGGTTTGATTATTTTCAATTGGAATATATTTTGATTTACTAATCCTGGCTGTTATTTTTCACTGAAGAACAATTTAAAGGAAGCTTAGGTTTAGATTTTAAGACATGATTTTGTTTCCAGACTGTTCTTTGCCTACAGTAATTTTTTTTTTCACTCTTTGTGGCAGATGTCCCCCATAAATGCAAGAATCACTGTGGTAACAAGTGAGACAGTTAAAAAGTGTAATTTTTATCTGCTTCCACCAGAGCACTTTCTTTTTTTAATAACATGTTAGCATAGAAAGGAGGTGATTGATGCCTCTTCACAATATGGTATGTTTAGAAAACTTAGTTGGAATTTCTTGCCTTTACTGTTTCTATGCTCTTCGTATAGCAACAGCAATAAGCCTGACAGGGTCAACACAGGAAAACACTAAAAACTAAGAAACTCACAACTGGAGCTCCTCAAACTGGGCTCTTAAATGAGACAGAATCTTCAGAGAGAGGAAAGCCTACCTAGGGACTTCTTTTACTTTGAAATGAACTTTCAAAGAGTGAAGAAAGAATCCAGTAATAGTTGCAGGGAATTATCTAGATTTTTTCAACTTTCTCTTTCAAGATGGATTTCCTCCACCTCCAACAACCGTTCTTCTTTCCCATGGTTTTTACATCTTCAGTCACCTTTGCACACCATTCTGCAAGGAACCCCAGTTTATAACTTGACCTCTTCACAGTCCCAGGTGACATTTCCTGGAAAGCTCCAGTGAAGTTTTGCCTTTGTGATTCTTCGTGCACCACAGGGTCCTGCTTTGCCATGGCCTCAAGTGGCACCATGAGGCTGGGCTGCCCTTTAAATCTGAATATTCCTCCTCTGCCATAGAGGCAGAAATCAGGAGCCGAGGGAGGAGGCCAGGCTGTCTGTGTGGCTGTAGCTAAACCCTTCAGCAGAGATCAGGTGAATCCTGGAGAGCCAGCCCTAAACAGCAGCCTTACCTGAGTGGATCTGAAGAGATTTTCCAATTAGGAGAGAAATGTTCTTTCCCTGTGAGAGAAAGGACATTATGTGCCTCTGGTTGTACTTTTCATCCTAGTTTGTAGTTACTGGAATATACAAAAGCAATTAATGCAGTCCTTCTTAAGTACAAAGAGTAAAAATTGTCTTCTTTTTTCTTTTCTCTTTTGCACATTATTATGGAAATCTGTGCTTGCATGTTAGTGTCTTTGATATGAAAGTGATTTATGTAGGTTTAACTAGGAGAATTTTTTTTTCTCCTTTTCGCCAACATCCCATGTAAAATAAGTTTGTTTTTTATGTCTTCCCTGTAGGGACAAACTCAGCTTTGTGTTGCATGGAAGTAGTCTTGATGACCTAATGCAGCTTTCCCACAGAGCCTCAGAATTACTCCATAACATATTTAATTTTACAAGTATTTTGAAAGTACAAGCCCATGGAAAAGACTGAAGAAAATTACACACTCTTTACACAAACAGACCGTGACTGAAATGGCAGAGCATCTGTGCTTTTTTAGATTTAAAAAGAGAAAAGTGTTTAATTCTCTTCTCTTTTCTGCTCATCAAGTAGAAAAACAACTGACCAAACAGACATCAAGACCTCTGGAGGTAAAGAACAAACTTTGTTAAAAGCCTATCCCAGAATCAACAGGATGCATTTCAGGTCTCAGTACCATAAATACTGTTTATATGTAGCATCTGCTACTTTGTCCTTGAGTTAGGACTGCTTCATTCTCTCTTGCACGGGATCATGGAAATTCCGTGCATATGGGTGTGCTCAAGTTTTCTCCATCATTTTACAAGCAAGAGGAAGATTTTCCTCTCTGCTTGGCCTCACAGATACAGATGGGAACCAGGATCACTTATGAGAAAATCCTCTACCCAGACCCTGCACCTAGAGGCTTCCTTTAAAGTTTGAGGGATGAGATTTCCCAAAAACAGATGGGATCACCTGTGTGAAGCCACCAGACTACCACAGACAGGGAGAGCACACCTTGAGCAAGAGCTGACTTCCACTCCTCCACAAATATAAAGGGCCCTTTGAAGGCACACAATTGAAAGTCCTGAAAGACCAGTTGCCCAAGAACAACCAAGAAGAATATTATACTAATCCAGACATCACTAAAGAGCAAGATTCCTAGTGTTTAATTACACTGTTGAGCACCTTGATTTTGTTGTGTTAGTACAAAAGTCAAAGTATTTCACACAGAAAGAGGTGGCTACATGCCGTATACACTCCACACAGAGTCCAGGGAGTTGCTTTGTCTTTAGTCTTGCTCTAATGTTCCTATTCCAGTCAGAATTTGTAAATCAATTTCCTCTTCCCATTCAAACCTGAAAAAGCCACATTCCTGCATATTTTATATGACTATTTGCATTACAGAGAGGCCGAGCACCTTGCAAATGGCATTTCAAACTGCCTGGTTTTTGTCTTTGCTCTTCACAGGATTTTTTAATGCACTTGGCATCAGCAAGCTGATACTCCACTTCTGTCCCATGCTATATTCCCATGACAAAATTTCTGCTGCTGATTTTGTTTCGGAGGTTCAAAATCCCATATGCATTTTATCTTTGTTGACATTTTTCCAGGTTTTGGAAAAGGAGTTTCCTTACATCTCCCGAGGAAATGAATCTCACTTTGTCAGTCATGTGTTTTATTTTTTAAAATGCTTCTCTCATGCAGAGGGTTTCAGACCATATGAAAACTTGTATAAAAAGAAAAGCGAAAAGAAAATCCAAAGATTCTTTCCACTGTATCATGATAATCAAACTTTGGGTCTCATTCATATTTGCATGCAAAGGCCCCTGCCTGTGCTGGGGTTGGTGTAATTGAGTGTCAGACATTCCTTTTTACTTCTCAGAGAGTGGCTACAGCATTTATCCTGGATCACAAGAAAAAATATCAAACCGTTGGAAAGTGGGATGGGATCCAAGTTTAAGACTGCGATTTAGTGTGGAGACATTGAAGATTTCTGCACTTTGCACAAGGACAGATATAAATCTTAAGTAATCCTGCTCCAGCAGAGAGGCTTTTCTTAAGGACTTCTACAAATGAAGCATCTAATTACCACCAAAGGAATAGCAAACAAAGGAGTGAGAGTAAATCTTTAATATGATATAGCAGTCCTTAAAGATTGTGACAAACCAAAACATCACAGAAGAATACAATTGTACTTAGAAGTTTATAAAGAGAGACCTGAGGGCAGAGTTTCATGAAGTGATGAGGTCTGGCTTTGGCATTATCAAAGTTAAAAAATGCCAAAGCCATATTATCCAGAGTATAAGTTCACGCTACGCAATAGAAATCATTCATGCTTTCTTGAAATGATTTCTTTTAAGTGATTTCTTCTGTAGTAGAATTTTACTCACATGCAATATCATGTATTTGTACAACGAAATTTGCTGAAATGTCCTCTGTTCTCACAGTTTTACACTGTGTGCTTAAACTTTTGCTTGAATATTCAGTCTCAAGCACTTCACTGCCTAATGCCAAAGTAGCTTCAGTTCATCTATTTAGCATGCTCCTCGGGCTTTGAGGGAAGAAATAACTTGCCTGCCATGGAATGATCCACAGGATCACATCCTTCTCCATGTGGGTTGTGTCAAATGGTTAGTGGTCACTGGCCAGCTGATCCTCACTTCTCCTTCCCACACACTCACCCATCCTTCACGACCAGTTGGAGATTCAAGGGTCTGTGACTGAGTCTAGGCCAAATATTACTCTTCTCTCCAAGTCAGAGAAACACAAACCCATCTGCTGCTTTCCAGTAACACTAAACATACCACAGGCCTCTATTTTCTAGGAACCGTTAGGTTCCTTGTGCACATCAGTGTTAACACCATGTGGTAGATGTGCTGATCTGATCCCAGGTTAGATGTGCTCAGATTTAAGGCACATCCTGTTTATGCTGACAGGTGCCTAGCTATGCTCAAAGCCATTAATAATTACCTTGAAACCATGAGCTGTTACATCTGATAGTACACAGAGTTTCTAGAAGTTAAGGCTCTTATCTTCAACTCCTAACTGGGATCACCAAAATCTTCTAGTGTCTTACTGTTGTCTTTCAATAAATAAAACATACATATTTCAATTTGCTCCTACCAGTCCTTTATGAAGAAAGAACTTTTTTTGGAGTTCGAACTGCTGCCCAAGACATGAGAAAAAAGCTTTTCTTTTTTTCAAGAGTGCCACTTCTGCAGAGAGAAATTGTTTTACAAAAGGTTCTGGTGGTACCGACCTCTAAGGAAATACAAAGCCTGACTCTGGAACCTGTTAGCTTTTGCCCTGGGCACCAAAGTCTGTTCTTGCAGGTTGTGAGATTGAGAGCCCAGCTGACAATCTGGTGCTGCTTTCAATTCCTTTAGTTTTCAAGATTAATAAGAATCACTAAATACAGACATTTGGAACACTTTTTTCTAATCAGATGCCCTACTTCTGATGCCATGAAAGTACAAATATGATTACTGAGAGATATGGACACAGTTCATTAATCAATTTTTAAATACATTTAAAAATAAAATATAAGAAACTGTAGCCTCAAGTTGAAATTATTACTGGAAAGAATGAAACCATTTACAATAAAATTTAATAATAAAGCACAGAAATAGTTAAGAAAGAATTGCTTGCTTGGGTATTTGCTTATCATTTTATTTTATTCTGCAATCTGAAAACACATATCTTATAGTGCATACTTACTAGCAGTAAGTATGTTGTCAATTGCATTTTAAGTAGCTGAGTGAGAAAACTATAGCTGCAATTGGATGCTGAAGAGTGGAGACAGATGGATACAGTAAATTTTTTTTTAATGAACATTAGATAGTTAGTGATTGTGGTAATGAAATAAAACCCAAGTACCTTAAAATAATTTTATTGCCTTTTTTTCAGTGTTTGCTTCTGCAATCACATACAAAACCAAGAGGCTTTTCTTTAGAGAATTCAAAGAAAGGAGGAGTCTTGAGGATATTTGTGTGCATGAAAGCTTACAAATTGATTCTTAAACCATCATTTTCTGTCATTTTATTTTAAGTGTAGGTCACCTTCCCCCTTTTATCAAATGAGCCTTCCAAACTCCACAACTTAATTTTCTCTAGGCAGCTATCCCTGAGGAACCATATTTAAACCAGATTGCTAAACGGTATACTAAAGTTATTACTTGTAAATATTTTAAATGAAGATGCTAATATCTCTGTATTTGGATATATTTGTATTTTATATCATTAGCTGGGCCCATACTTGATCTCTGTCCAGAACTGATTTCCTGCTGGGCAAAAGTCTTAGCCTCTGCTATTCTGCCTCTTGGATGATGTTTCATAAACTTCTCATTCTCTCATTAGATATCCAACAAGTTTCCATTCGGATCAAAACATCACAATTACATTAAATCACTTTTAAACTCAGCCTTGCTATTTGTTCCAGAATCCTTCATCTGATGTTCTACATCCAGCTTGTATATGGAGTAGTATGCAGAATGAAATTGGAATAACATTCACCACAATTATATCTGGATGATGCATTATTCAAAGGCTACAATATCTCGTACCAGCTTCATCCTTCAACACAGCCAGTGCTTTGAGAGATTTGTTTGAAGTACTGTATTTCCTGAAGAAAGCAAATAGGTCATTTGCCCTGGGAGCTTTTTTAATCTAATTAATGGAATGAGAAATTCCCTTTGGAATGGCAGTCTTGCCTTTGAATTTCATGTTCACTTTTATTTCTGCCAGAGCTTCCATGCAATTTTTGGACTTCCCTTCACCTCTCTTTCTCAGCACCATACCTTCCCAAGACTCTGTTCTCAGTTTCAGGAACCTGAGTGTCCCAAATGCTGTCCTTCAAAATATGTCAAATCAGACCTTTCTTCCATTAATGAGGAATGAATATTATACAATGAGTAGCAGGGCTCAGTGAGATACACCTTCCCAGCTGGAACAATTACTGCCAATGCCTGCTTTAGCAAGACATTTGAAGCTTAGCCCCCCATAGCTTCATCACACCAGTTGGGAGTTTTTCCTTCAGACAACATTTGGCCTTGTTCCCTGAGCAAACTGTTTCCAAAGCAGGTGGTTCAGACATCCAAAGGGCAAATTGCTGGTTTAGACCCTATACTCTCCTCCTTGCATGCCTCCAAGGGTTGAAATGTTTAATAGGCATTTGGGGTGGAGGTTCTTCTGAATCTAATTGATCTCTTCTCTGTGGTGACCATTGACAGGGTCTGAGGGAAGGGCTTGAAGTTGTGCCAGAAGAAGTTAGGTTGGACATCAGGAAAAGGTTTTTCCCCCAGAGGGTGGTTTGGCACTGGAACAGCTCCCCAGGGCAGTGGTCACAGCACCAGCTTGACAGAGCTCAAGAAGTGTTTAAGTGCCCTCAGGCACATGGTGTGACTCTTGGGGTGTGCTGTGCAGGGCCAGGAGCTGGCCTCAATGATCCTTGAGGGTCCCTTCCTATTCAGTTGATTCTGTGATTCTGTGACTCGTACGGACCAAAGTTGCTCTTCAAGTCAAACCAAAATGATGGGAGGTTAATTCTGTAGCCACACCAAACCACAATGTGAATGCAGACACAGTACAAGCTTCCTGACTTATTCTAACTGTGATTACTTTAACCCAGTCTAGGAACCAGAATAAGGACATTCCCTTTATCTTGTACACTATAGCAAATACCTGCCGAAGTCCTCTCTCTGTTTGTGAGGAGGGAGGATTGCATGGTATGCATGCATGAGAGCTGTATCTAATGAAATTGAATTCATGCCATGCCAATAGGCATTTAGGTCTCAGTTCAGTTCATGATGGAGTGAGATTGTCATCAGTATTTAGTGGAATTTAATCCACAAAGTAACACAAAATTCTGTATAACCTGGTATCCAAAGAAGTATTGATCCATCAGGAATGGTTTTGTGCTTCACTAGTCCCGCAGGTTAGTGAACAATGTGAAGTTCCTCATGAAAGGTGTAATTGAAATAAAAAAATTGGTTTTCAAAAATTCCTTAATTATGCTGCATTTTTATGTGGCCTGAGTAAGAAATATTATGCAATTTATAATTGTTTATGCTTTTGTTTGGTTTGGGAATTTTTTTTTGTGGTTTTAGTTTGGTTTGTGTTTGTGTTTTGTATTTTGCTGTGGGTTTTTTCCCACTTCTTTCTCTCCTGGATAGTCAGAGAACAGTCTCTTCCCTTCAGTTTACTGTCCATTTGTGATCAGTCTCAGGGTAAGATTAGCACAGAGTTCTGCTTTGTGGGCTTCTTGCTGTATATGGAATTGCACTAAACATCAACATCTTTATTTTGTGAGGATATTTATTCATCAAGAACTTAGTGAAAAAATTACAAGAAATTACCAGCTCTTAATTTAGTGCCAATTTAATCTAACACAACATATTATCTTCTCATTTACAGGGATGATTTGTATTGTCTACTACATTTTAAATTCCTTCAAAGTGGATCCAATTATATTTTCACTGCTTTTCCTGCCTTGGTGTAAATAAGAACCCATCCATGTGCTCCATTCTTTCCTTTAGCTAATATTTCATAGGTCTCTGTTGTGGAGCCAGCTCTGCTTCCATTTACATGGTTAGAGCTCCCAGTAACAATAAAGGCTGTTTCCTTAGGTATTATCTCATTATTAAAACTAATTATGGGAATGCTAACAAAAGCTGAGTAAGCACTGAATCCTAAGTTCCTGACTATATTCTTCACCAGCATCCCAGTCATACCAGTACAGATGGCAGATTTGAAAGCTTCTTTTCATTGGTTGTGGGTTTTTAATTCTCTTTACTTACTAACTTGGAATCTATGGTCCTCAAAACAAAAGAAATTAAGTGGAAACCTTAATAATCCAAAATCTTGATGTACCATTAACACAGAGCTACTTATCTGATTATGTACTTGTTCTTTGGGTTAGGATGCATCACCAAAGACCAGCTCAAAATCGGCTAAGCACACAGCAAAGCCAGCCACACCTTTGCACAGAAATGTTATAATACTTTTTAGCAAAAGAAAATTATCATTATAAATTACACTGTCAATAAAAAAATCTTTTTCTGTATATCCCATCAACTAATAATTGTTAGAGTATTCAGTCTGGAACTGCAGAAGAGGCTCATTGTTACTTTCTGGCTCTTGAAAATCTCAAAGAACAGACATTCATTTACAGAATTAGAATGAAAAAACAGATGGCCACAACTGATAATGGTACTAAAATCAGTTAAGGACTAGTCCTGGAAACATTTACTTAGGTAACTTCATCTCAAGAAAATAGTTTTACTAAAATAAAACAGATTATAAATATAAGAATGTGATGCATAATGACAGAAAAATACCTAAAACCTGTGGTGCTGTGTGTATTTTGTCTAGTCAAAAGCACTCCAACACACAGTCATACTCTTCAATCTTTTTATTTTATATAAATGCACCATTCTAAGGTTTTCTTTTCCCTGCTACAGAAATGCTCTGAAGATATGCTTAAAAGACCGAGTGTTTTTTGTCATACCTCCAAGCAGTGGCAGGTTGAGACTCTATAGATAGCTAATCAGTCGGACCAATTTATGTTTAATTTAAATTTTCATCCATAGGAACATATCTTATGATTTTGTTGCTCTGAGTTGAAATCCATAATAAAAGAACATAAGGAGAACATTCAGTGTTTCTGTTGGATATATAGGCTGTGTCTTTTAAACTGGAATTTCAGTGTATAAGATTCTGCCATAGTCTATTTCCTCAGGGCTATAAATCAGGTATGTAAGATATCCTTACTAGTGTCAAGACCAGTGTCCTGGGTTGTAGAATAAGATATGCACAAAGTATTCTATCACCCTCTTCATCATCTGTTGAAACCAATTG
>JBBMKD010000115.1:63557000-63602195 GCA_037834095.1 Argya squamiceps
TTTTTTCTTTTTCTTATTAAATTGTATTTCTGACTTGGAGCCTCTCATTTGTTTTGCTTTCAAACCATTACAACCAGCCATTAAACATCATTTATACTGACAGCTCCTTTCACTCATCAGAGTACAATTTGAGTTTCATAGCCATGCATCTAAATAAATTCAAAGCCCTCCCAGGCTACATATGTAAATTTTTGAGAGGACCTAGCACCCATAAGGTTTTTTAGCAAAGATTTCCATTAGTAATAACAATAATTGATTAAATAGGTTACTCTAGTTCCTGATCTCCACCACCCTCCCCCACATCTTTTGTCTTTCAGTCTCCAGCACATTTGGTCTCTGAATTTTTTCCTTTACACCCCGACTTTACATCCCTTTGCCCTCTTCCATGACCTGTTTTCTTTTCCCTGTGGGGTTTGTTACCTTCTGGTTGCCTGTTTCTCCCACTCTTGTTGTGATACTGCCTCTCTCTCCTCTGCCCCTCTGTCTCCTTCCATCCATTGCTTCTTCCCAGGAGCTGTGGCAGAGAGGGCAGCCTTCACAATGAGATTCAGCTTTTCTAGGCTGCTGATCATGAACTGATCTTTTTGAAGACTGTGTTTTAATTAATACATCTAGAGTTACACCCAAGTATGAGTATCCCAAAAATGAGAAGCTTTATATTGTAGAGCTGACAACCAGAATAAAAGGAAAGCTTATGACTTTCTAGCTGATTTTCCAGGCTATCATTCCTAAAGATATATTCCCTTCCCAGAACATGCTACTTTTCTGGAACAAAGATTTCCTCACTTCACCCATTAATTACATTGGAAAGCAGAAGGGCACATGAATAAGCCCTGAAGGCAAAAGGAATGTGAACAAAATATCAAAGCTGAGGATAAATTCCCATTTTTTGGTAGGCCAAACTGGACACAGTTTTCACGATGGAACAGAACAGAGTTTGCCACCAGGTTCCCCCACATCAGGTAGCACATCAGGTAATTATAGCTGGCCTTATGTATACTTGGAATTTTAGTTATTTATGCATTTGAGACTCAGTTGCATTCATATTAAACCTTATCTACACAGTTCTGCCAATGAAAGGAGACTTCTGAATATCTGTAAATTACAATATCTCAGACTGATGTGATGGGGCATTAGAGGAAAATAGTTGCTGTCCCCTATGATTCAGCACAAATCCAGAATGGAATTTTCAAGGCAGATGGATATCCTTCCAGGACATGAGTGTGAGTTCGTGCACACACTCAATTATTGGACTGGGTAAAATGTTAACTGAGAAAAATTCTGAAATACAGGCTACAACTGTGATGAGATTGAATGCTTGCAGTGGTCACTTGTAACTATAAAAATACATCCATCCCTTTTTTTTTCCCTGTAGGTCTTTATCTTTTTGTTTGTTTATTTGCAAACAGAAGTGATAGCATTTTTTCAGTGGTAGGAGAATAAAAATACAGTAACATTCTTTGCTTGGTTTGCTTCTTACCTTTGAACAGAATTTACTGGGAAAATCATGAATAAACTTTTTAATAGGCGGGAAAATCATGTGAGGGAATGTCAATCTGATCATGATAGACTTGCCTTCTATTTATAAACTAAAATATTTCCAAAGAAGATTTTTAATAGAAACCTCACGTTCATACTCAGTTGCCAATAAAAGTCACTGCAATTCAGGTGCTTTGATTAATTTAGGTCTGTAAGGCACAATTCCTGGTCCTTTCCACAGGCTGAGATCTGCCTCCATCAGTCCACCCTCCACCTCTGAGGAGTAACAAGCAGGGAGAGACCAATACTTGATGACTGTGATTAGGTCCAAGTGTTCTATAAATGTTTTTAAAAGCAACAATAAAAATGTGCAAGTAACAACAGATGACACAGGAGAACCTCTCTAATTGCTCCAAAGATGTCACTCAAATGTAGTTTATTTTTCAAAGTCAACAAAAAGAAGTTGCTTAGGAATTCAGGTCTAGACTGGGATTTCCTATAGTTTTCATCCTGGGTAGATAAGCAGAATGGGTATGATACTAGCTGGAGACTGCATCAGAAAATTCTCCTGCACAGCCTCAAGTAAAAGATCCCTGTGTGGCCGTTACAAGTTTTCACAGACTGCTGGTAGCCTGAGAGGAGGAGAAGGGGTTGGGGGAGCATGTTTGGAAACTTAAGCTAATGATAACCCTAATCTGGATCAACTATAAAAATACAAAGGTAATTTTTCAGCAAAACTTCCATGCTGGATTGAAAAAGTGTTCTGACTTCAAAAAGCAGGAAGGATTTTTACCTAGATAATTTCCAAATCTAATTAGGTATTTTTCAGAAAATTAATAATTTTTCAGAAAATTTCAGATAATTATTTTCCTATACTTTCCAATACCTATCTGTAAATTCCAGTACTGCAAAAATGAGTAGAGTATGGCCTCCCAAGCAATTCTGTCGGTTCATCTAGGGAAGCTGTGAGCTCACATCCCAGTAGAGAGTATATTAGGGACTGTTTATGCTGGCCTTGCCACCAGGAAAGTAGGAAAGATCTGTAACTCTGCCCTAAAAATTGAGTTGTTTGTGCATTTTTGAGCTCTGGCTATATTTGGTTTATGTAAGCAACATGATCAACCTGAACTTGAAACGAAGACTCCATTAGCCTGGCAGGAGTACAGAGAGGTGGCCTGAGCAGCCAGGGATTGGATTAGTGAAACCAAACCCCAAAGAATTAAATCTGCCAGGGTTATCACGGGCAACAAGAGAAGCTTCTACAGGTACATCAGCGATGAAGACTAGGGAAAATGTGAGGCCTCTCCAGAAGAAAACGAGAGACATGGTTACCCAAGATACAGAGAAGGCTGAGGTATTCAATGACTTTCTTTTGCCTCAATCTTCACCAGCAAGTGTTCTAGCCACACTGTCTGAGTCACAGAAGGCAAAAGGAGGGATTAGAAAAATGAAGATCTATCTGCTGTAGGACAAGATGAGGTTCAAGAATATGTAAGGAATGTGAAGATGCACAAGTCCATGAGGCCTGCTGAGACACATCCATGGGTCCTGAGTGAAATGTCAGATGAAGTGACTAAGCCACTGCCCATTATTTTTGAGAAGTTGTGGCAATCCTGTGAAATTCCAACTGACTGTAAAAGGGGAAAGATAACCCACAGGTTTTAAAATGGGAAATAATAAAGAACCAGGGACTTAAACATTGGTCATACTGACCTTGACACTTGGCAATATTGTGAATCATATCCTCCTGGAAATTATGCTAAGTCACATGGAAAATAAGGAGGTGATTGGCGACAGCAAACATGATTTCATTAAGGGCAGATGTGGGAAGAAGGACTTGAGGCTGTTGGTTGACAACATATTCAACATGACACAGCAACATTTGCACTCACAGCCCAGAAAACCAATCTCATCCTGGGCTGCATCCAGAGCCCCGCGGGCAGCAGGGGAGGGAGGGGATTCTGCCCCTCTGCTCGTCTCTGCTGAGACCCACCTGAAGCTCTGCATCCAGAGCTGGGATCCCAGCACAGGAACAATACAGACTGAATACTGAGAAGTGCCACAAAGGTGATCAGAGGGCTGGAGCACCTCTCCTGTGAAGACAGTCTAAGATGGGGCTGTTCAGAGGACTCCTCAAGAGACCTTGAGGAGTCTCTGGGGCAGACTTTGTAGCACCTTCCAGTACCTATAAAGAGTCTGCAAGAAATCTGGACAGGGACTTTTCACAAGTTTTCACAACCTGGTCTAGTGAAAGGCATCCCTGCCCATGGCAACAGGGTTGGAATGAGATCATCTTTAATGTCCCTTCTGACCCAAACCATAATGAGACTCTATGATTATATGTGTCCAGAACTGGCAAATGGAAAGGAGAAAATATATTTTAAAGATTAAATAAAACAGGCATCTCTATTGAACATAGTGGCAGAACAAGGGAAATTATCATGACACAAAAGGAGAAAAATAAGGAAAAGTCATCCTGGGTTTTGTGGATGTCAATGCACATCCCTGTCACCAGCCATCAAGCAGTCCTCATAGGCTGGCTCTAGGAGCTCATCTATGGATGCTTTCCTAGAGATTGAGGATAAGTTAGTACTGTGTCCTTATTGTGCCTATTAGTTTTTAAATTCCTTCCTCGATATTCTGGGAAAGCAAATTTAGCAAGGCCTCTCTGTCTATTCAATGCAATCAGAGTCGGCATAAAGAGCGTCCTGATGCATTGAAATCCATCTGCCTGTGATACTCCTCCCCCAGCACAGACAAGGCAGTAAATCCTTATCTGGTTCCAGAGAACTGCTGTGAAGGCCTGCTGTTAGAGTCCTTACAAGTTCTGGTGTCCTCTTATTTTGACAAATGTAAAGGGCAATAACAGATGCATCTGCATCTGCCCAGCCAGTGGGGAGGTGGGTGAAAAGGGCTTTCCCAGTCTGCAGTTTCTACAAAAATCTGATATTTGTGTGTCTAATTAGAGGAGGGAACTGCTGACCTTCAGCAGCAGACCTTGCCCTTTGTCAGTGCCCTTTGTCCTCTTCCTACAGCCCCTGAGGCTGTGAATCTTGTTATGCCTGTCCAGAGGGTGATCAATAATGTATTGGCCTTACATTGATTCAGTTCAGCCTTGGCATGGAGAGCAGCGGCATTGACAGAGGAGGAGGAGGCTGCTTTGGGAGCAGAATCACTGTTTTCAGCCCATCACCCTCAGCAGGGAAACACACATGTTTTTTGAGTTATGAAAGCCTAGACCCTGCTGCTAGTGGGTATTTGAAAGCTGTGTATCTTGATACTTGGGGGGAAAACCAGAAAGAAGCCAGACGACACCTCACATCTTTCACTAGCTTAAAATTAAGAGTGCCTAACTTGTGAAAATTATAAATTTTCTGCATCACCTTTATTCTGGACAGACAGGCACATGCAACCCATAAACAGTGTGCTGGGAAACTCCCAAATTCTGAAGTCAGTAGACAAGTTAGCCTCAAGCAATATCAGATTAATCCACCCCCATAAAATATAAATGGAAGGCACAAATCTTGACAGCATTTTCAAAGGGAATTGCAGCTGCCAGCCATCTAATTATGTTAACATGTTCCCCTACCCAAAATGCAAGTCATGGTACACTGGTGAAACAGGAAACTTACACATTCCACAGGGTCCAGACATCACAAAAACAACCGTGAAAAGTTCACGTGGCAGGTCAGCTGGTCCTGCATTGCTTCAGCCAGGCACAATGCATTTGTACCTGGGAAATCCCTTGTGAGTGCAGCCCTGGCAGGACTGCAGACGTGCCAGAAAAGGTGCCTGCACACTGCTTAGGGCTGTGTGAGTGTGCAAGTGAGCTGCTATTGAAAATCATTAGCTGTCTGACATGAATATGTGCTCACTATTAACTAGGAATACTGCAGTTAGACAATCCCTGTTTAAGCTGATTTTCTGTTGTTATATCTCCTTTATTAGATATCCAGTGCAATTCTTGGCTCCTCCCATTTCTTTGACACGCTAGTGTTTAAAAATGATACAATCAGTCTAAATTCCTAGCATGATGAATATAAATTCTTTCCAGTAAAAAAAACCAAAACCAAACCAACTTGTTTTCCAGAAATCACCACAAGCCCATTTAGCCTTCAGCCTTCATTATTCTGAGTAAATTCATCAGAGGGGGCTTAAATTAGAGAGGAGTCAGAATTAGAAACCTGGATCCTCCCCAACACTCTGGCCTTAGGCATGTTTCAATTATTGTCGAAGCATTTCAGATGGGCCACTCTCTCTAAAAAAAATCAGACCTAAATGCTTAATCTGGATGTAGTGAAAATGCAAAGGGATTCAGTTTCAGGTTGAACATCAGAGCTAGATTTTGCAAAGATCTGACACCAATTTGTCATTACAAAATTATGGCATTGGGAACTTCTTTTTGGGACATTGGATATGAGATAAAATTAGAATCTGATTTTTTTTCATGTGAGTGCTTGAAATATTTTGAACATTCATCTGTTTTAGAAAGGCTTACACCTGAAGTTACTTACTTAGTTTAAGTATTTATTCCTCCACAGAACTGTTTAATGACAACCAAGACCTACTCAAAATTTTTTCTTTGACAGATAACGAATGGATTTAATAACAGAGAAATGGTTATTTTGTATATATTAACTAATCTGGCACACTTCAAAGTATCTGGAAGTTTAATTTAATGTGTACAATTCTATGCTTCTGCTTTACCACTGTGCCAGCAATGCAATCCATATCATTCACTCAGAGAGATCCACTGAGGTTTCACACTTCAATATGTACTAAGTAAATCCTGTAAATAAGCATGTAAGTTTCCCTGCACTTTGGCACCACAAGTAGATATATCCTGAGCCTCCGGATTGTAACCCAGAGGGCACCCTGAGAAAAACAAGCCATCTACCATTTGTGTAAAATGTTCCTTTAGCCTGCAAGAGCATCTGGGAAGCAGACTAAAGTGAATATAATGTTTCTCTGCAGAGTTTGCTGGTTTAATGCTGTCATGACAATGAAGCACGGGCAAAGACAAAATTTGATGACAAGGGAATTATGCTGGTGTAAATGGCAACAAAACTCAAGCCCAGTGTGAAGTTCATCCTAAACCAGTTTCAGTACATTTAATATTGATAATGCCATCTATTACATTTCAAGTTAACATTTTGTCCATACAAGTTTGCTAAAGTCTTTCAGCACAGCAGTCTATACTTGCATCCAGCTGTCCTTAAAATAGCACTACACCAAGGCTTTTTCTGAAACACACTTGCTGTTAACTGGCCTCTCTCTGGTAATGGCTGTGCTTTTTATATGAACCCAAAACACACGTTTTTAATTTCCTTGGAATAGTAAGAAATCTTTTTACAGAAACTGCTGCCTAAGCAAATTACAGCTCTATAATATTTCCATTAAGAGATCTTATTTTCCCAATGTCGAGTGCTTTTGGTGGTGTGTTATGAAGTCCAGAAACATGGAGTGAAAATTGTTCTTGTGACCACAGAACCATTTTAGATTTTCCTGGTGAGGCCCATGTCCAGGTCGTTTAAACTTAGGTTTGATTTATGCTCCCTTTTTCCTTTTGTAAGTTATAGGGTTTTAGAAGAAAGACAGGTTTCTTTATGAAGATTGTTGCCTAAATGAGAACAGAATAATTTTCACAGGACTTATGTTACACTTTGCCTTACAGGGGAGAAATGGGCACACCTGGATGGTAGCTGCATCAGCAGAACACAAATATCTCAGCCTGGATTTCCTTGGTGGCCAGTATGGGTTGAAGCCATTGATGGCTTCTGAGGACCTGGTGGGGTAGGAGACAGGGTAAGCAGAGATAGATGTATACCCTTACTCACTGAAGTGATTAATCTCCCCTTTTGCTCCACACAAAGCTGCTTCTCTTGGGAATAAAATGCATCTGTTGGGTCCAACCTAGTGGAGCACAGTGTCCAAAGCTGAAAGCCATCTACAGCAAGACCTGTATTACAGACTCAAATACATGGCCTGAGAGTCTGATTTACACATGCATGTAGGAGGTTGTTTGCTTTTTTACACATGCATTGTAGATCTATGCCAAACTGAACCTCACATTTACTTGTCAGGTTTTCAGCCACTTCAGGTGTAGTTCCATGTTACATCACACTGTGTTACATAATCATGTAATCACAAAACACCTTTTGCAGGTGCTGCAGTTATGTGCCTGTGTCCTAGCAACTCTGCAGACTGCCTGGTTGTGTGTCCACAGGCTGATAAGAACCAGCTCTCAACATATAAGGCTTCTGACATAGTATGTCTGTGTATATAATGTCTTGCTTTTCTTTAACTTTTTTTCATGTTGTTTGCTTCCCATTTCATTCAACTTGAAGGAGACAAGGGTGGGTCCTTGTATTTTATGGAGCTAAACAGATGTGACAGCGCAAATACCCAAGATGGGGAGGGTACACAGCACTTTATTTACATTAGTTATCAGAAACAAAAAATAAAAAACAAACAAAAACCAACCAACCAAACAAAAACTCACAAAACCCACCAAAACAAACAAACAAAAAACCCACAAAAAGCCAACTCCTCCCCCCCCCCAAAAAAAAAAAAGAAAAAAAGAAAAAAGAAAAGCCACTGAGTCCCACTTGGACTCCTTCCAGCTGCAGAGGAATGTAAGGATAAAGACAGAGGAAGAGTTTACTCAGGAAGAAACACGATCTGGCTTTGCATTACAAGACTAGAAACAAGGTTACAATAAGTAAACAAAATAGAAAATCTCCTTTACTGCTTCACTGGCCTGTCCCTTACCTCTAACTCTTCTGGCCTGCTCCATACTGCAGATGCTGGGATACATGTGCCTAGCATCCCCTGCCTCAGCAACCCGGTGACACAAACTCCTTCTGTCCCTTCAGTTACAGCCCTACAGCTACACTGGCACTTTCATACCCATGAAAAAGCTACACAATTTAATCAGACTCTGATATTGAAGTCCTGTAGTGGTCCTGATTGCCATCTCGCCTGTTCCTCCATTAGAAAGGCCACTGTCTTAAATTTTTCTCGAGCTCTTCCTTCTTTGGGCAGCATAGCATACATGGGAAAATCCTTCTCAGCTCCACTGTGCTGATACCATGCTATATATTTTCTGCAAAATGCTTATATTTTGTTTCATGGTTTTGGTTTGCTGCTGGAAATCTCACACCCATCAGGCAGGTCAGGCCACTGGGCACCTCTGCCCCACTTTGCTGTGAGCTGCAGGACTTCCCTACGTCACAGGTGAAGAGGTCACTGCTAAGAACTTGGGTTCAAGCTGGTTGACTTCATAACCCAGTTAGCACTGGGTCTGGAAGGAAAAAACAGGAAAAGGCTACGTCAGAAGATGTGTGAATAGGCTGGGGGGAAGGCATCCAGACTGAGGTCTGAATGGGATAATAAATAAAGGTATAATGACAAACTGGGAAATTCAGGTTCTCAGACTTTGTTTCAATTTGACACTAGTTGTGACAGGAAGGGGAAAGTCTGATTGAGCTGATTAGACTAGGATGGGACAATTCCAAAGGACTGCAAAAGGTTAGGGCTGATGCCAGTAGGGACTGCCAGGGTGGCTGTGTGCTGACACTGCAGCAAGGCATGGATTCATCCCAGGGGCACTCAGAGACAGTGTTTTGGTTGTCAGGAGCTGATGGATTGGGATGTGGTTCAGAGGTGGTGCTGAGCCAGGGGAAGCAAGTAATTCGGCTGTGTCTCTGTCTGACTCTGCACTCACGATCTGTGAATCCATTCCTGTAACCTTCTCGCTTGCCAGGAGTCAGAAGGCAGCTGATCAGGTAGGCTTCCTGTACCTTCTGCCTGGCTGTGATTGCGTCTTTATCCACCACCACCTCTAACAAGTCAGAGGAAAAGATGACATTTGGAGGAGAAAGGGGAAAGTGGAAATACTGTGTGTGCAGGGAATAGGAACTTTTGAGCATCCATGAAGATTTTAAAACAGCGTCTCCTTTACCAGTGCATTCACTCAAGTGAGTTAGACAAAAGTGCTTGATGTATTCAGTTGTGTCCTCCAGCAATGGTTCTTGAAAATGCCTGAATCATTCCGTGACAGCAAACAACCTTTCATTTGGTAGGCTGGATAAAAGTAACAGTGATACACAAATCAATCACTTCTGCCTCAGAAACAGGATCTGTAACTTCATTTTAGATTTGCATCTTCCAGAACTGTCTGACGTCATCAATCTGACTTCTGTTCCTCCACTCAGCAGCCTAACTCTCTCCTCAAAAGGTTGTTCTCCCTCAGTTTCACCACTCCATCCTCTCCTGGTGCTTCTCACACCTTCCTGATTTTCCACTCCTGTTCCTGTCTTTGTCCACCCTGCCATGTTCAGCTGATCTTCATGTTATTACACTTTTCCCCCACTTACTCACAGATTAACCCCTCCATTTCAGAGCCAAACTCTGTAGATGTTTTACCTAGCAGCTACACCTGCCTAACCAGTTTGTACCCACGCTTCTGGTTACATCACCCTCACACCTCCCTGTTACTCATGTTTATGGTGCCACATGTGATATTACGTGCTGGAGCGGGTCGCTACACTAACAGTCTGTGTGGAGAAGGAGGAACAGGCAGTGCCCATTTGCAATTCATTTCAGAGTTCCAAAAACTCCCCCAGCTGCTGCATGGGAATAACATGGGGGTGGCAATGGGAGAGGAGTGAGTGCTGGGAACACTTGAAAACCACAGGCTTAACTTAGCTTCCTTCAGACAAGCCTATTGCTCTGGGCATCTGCCTGTGTGGTGCATGGTGAGTGGGACAGCCTGTCCCTGCCTGTGCCTGAGGCTGCCTGGGAGCCCTGTAAGTGGGTATGTGTGGCCCAGAGACCCAACTAATGAGCTCCATTAAAGACAGGTTATACTGAGCCAGCCTCAAACCACCCTGTGCTTCATCTGTTCTTCTCACCACCGACAGAGACAGAACTGAATTCCTCTCTCTCTGGCTTTCTTCCTCACACAGCACACAGCACCACAGGGGCTCCAAATCAACTGTGTCCAGCACATTTTTTCCCGTGATTTTGTGCACATTCCTCAGATGTCAGCCTCATGGTCTTAATGCAGTTTGTGCATGCTGATGCCTACAGTGGTATTACCTAGCAGATCCTGTCAGCTGCATTCCTTCTTCTATGGAAAATCTTTAGCATGTCATAAGGATGAAAATAATGCTATTATATGGGAACAGATTTGGAAATGTCTGAGATGTGCCCAACAAATGAAAATTCAATACTGAAGGAGATCCTTGCAGGTGAACTTTTAGCCTCACCTAAGGAATTTAATAGAAAATTCTATCCATATTATAAAATGTTATAGACTGGTTTAAATATTTTGTCTGAAGGCATTAGCCTTCTGTGAAATTTACTTGGCTCTTTTCATAGTGTTTCTCAGCTGCATACATTTAATATTTTCATTCTAATAGACAGCATTTTCTAGACTACAATTGTTATCCAATGGTCTAATGGCAAAATTAAATAGAAGTCTTAAAAATATCAACTGATTTGCTTATTGGTGAGAAAAGATTCAGAGCTGAAGACTAAAAGGTTGCTTTGCTCCAAGGTCTGAAATTCTTTGGCATGCCAACAAAGTTGCCAGCTGGCTGTAAAAGAACAAAAATGAGCAGAGCATCTGCAAGATATTTACAGTAAGGGTAGAAGGAGGAGGGGAGCAGCCCCTCAGAGTTTATCAGTGGTATGCAGGGGTCAAAACGTTTATCAAACTAATTTGATGTGAAAAACCCTGATGAGAAAGGGGTTTTGAATACTCTGAGCAAGTCCCAGGATGATGAGTTACATCTTCCTAAGTGCACTTTGGTTCCCTCGGGAACTGGATGGAGGGGAAGAGAAGGGATGAGGGGGAGCAAGGGGGACGAGGCTGAAGGAAGCCGAGTCCTGTGTGTGAGGGTGTATGGCAATGATGTGGAACCACTGGGCTGCTGCCTGTGCACAGCTAAGGCCCTGACTTGGGCTGTCTGGGATGCCTTACCCGTCATCCCCATTCTGCCTGCCCTGAATGGATTTCATTATCCTTGTCTGGAATGCAGAAGACATTTCTTCCAGACAGTAATACACATATATAAACAAAATGAAAATGCAGAGGAAGCAGATGTTGGTCCCACTCAGTCTCAGATGGCCCCTGGTAACTTCTGTCCCACAGAGGAGGCTGAGGGAGGAAAGGAAAATCCTCTCAGCCATCTTCATTCTCCTAGATTATTCCGTTCTGGAAAAGCCCAGGCTCCTTTCCACCATCCTCTCCCACCACTGTCCTTCACCACCCCACAGCTCCCAGTGCTGTTGTTTAGCAGCATGCTCCCATGACTGTGGTGCTCTGTGCAGACCCTGTCCAGCTCTCCAGGCTGGTTGGGCTTTCCTGGAGTGTAACACTGATCATTTCTAGCTTCTCTCTTCAGCCTGGAGCTGCTGGGGTTGCAGGGGATTTCCAGGAATGGGTTGATTTCCCAGCTTTTGCTGTCACTGCAGGAGCACAAGGGACTTTCCAACACACGGACTCTAATTTCTGACACTGACACAGAAGGAAGGCCAAAGGGAGTGGGTGTTTTAGTCTGACTGCCCCAAGAGATGAAATACTAGCTTTGAATGGTTTAGATGAATTCAGGTCTTCAGATTTGAAGGGTATGAAAGCAAGTATGATGCAAGTTTTGTCTTCCCATTTTTCTCTTTCCAGCTCTCCCCATCAGTGAAAGTGTGCAGTTCCTGATGGCCACTTCTTCCCCAAGCGCACGGTTCTCCTGGAGGAGAAATTTAGAATTTCATCACCAGGAGAATTCGGTCCACCCCTTACTCTGTTGCCTGTCTGATCACTCTTCATCCAGCATCTCTGTGATAACCAGTTCAGCCAGAGGTGAAGTGCTTGGGCTGGCAGGGGTGGATGGGAAGGATCAGCGTGAGAAACAGCGATGTTTCCGCAGTTACTGGGCAACAGGGGGAAGTGTGCTCATTGTGGAGCTCCTCGGAGCCGCGTTCAGCCCACCGTCGGGGGCGAGCCGAGCTGTGCGGCAGCGGCATTGTGCAGCAGCCATCTCCCACCCGCAGCCATTCCTCGGGGATTAGTCACTGACTTCCCAGAAAACGAGATCCAGTCCTGAGGGTCTCAAACTTCGTTCCCTGGTTTGTGCGTCTTGGTTGGGGTGACAGGCCTGAAGCAAAAGCAAGCACAGGACTGGTTTAAGCAAGAGCCTTTTGCTTTTTTCCTCCACACCCGCCTGAGGACATTTCTTAGCCGCCGGTGGGGGTTGTTCAGAGGGAGATGAGGGAAAGCACAGTCTAGACATTAGCCGTGAGCAATGGCAACTGGTTTCAGGTATGTGACCACTTGGGTGTAGTGGCATTGCCTTGTTCCTCAGGCTGTGCCTATGCTGCTTGCAGCTGCTGCGTACATTTGGAACTGTTTTCTGGCTGCTCTCAGTGAAGTTATTTAATCCTAAGAGACTTAAACCACAGCAGTGCTAGACTGTATACAATCTGGTTTTCTTCTTACCCTGGCCCTCTTTCCCTTGACAAGCTGCCCTACTCTGAGTTCTGACCTGGTCCCCTGCCTTCAGCTGTTTGAAAACATCCATATAAAAACCTGTAGTAAAGTGCTTGAGTTAAGATTGTCGAAATTAGTGCCTGACCTGTAAAAATTACATTAGCTTACTTACAGCATTCTGTTGGTAATTTCAGTGTTGTAAAACTTGAACCAAATAATAGTTATGAGGTGGATGTTTTAATTAAAAGTCTACCAGCTGCTCACTGAGTGGCAAGCCTGATTAAGTGATGGATGGAGGAGAGCAGAACTAGATCTTTTGCCGCTCCTCAGACACTCCACACTGAGCTTTCTTGGTATGTATAAGTCACTCCACTGCCCACCTCATCCCCCAAGATAGCTGTTTCGAGACAGGAGTAAGTGTGGGAAGTTTTGGAGAAGATGACACGGCTTGTATGTGCAAGGCATTGTGAAGCCTTGAGGACTGGTATACAGAATATTTGCAGACCCTTTTCTCCACCTCCAGTGGAGGGTTTGATGCAGAATTTATTCTGAGAAGACAGTGACAAATGGCCAGTCTGTGGAGAAGGGATTAGGAAGAAGGGGAAAAGAAAGAAAAGAGAAGATAATACCAAAGAAATGTTGTTTTTGGAAGAACATTCTAAAGAGGAAGCAGATCATGTAACAGCCATGGGCAATACCACTTGCATCTTTCATAAAGACAGGGGAAACCAGCACTATGATTTACCTCATAGCATGATACCACCAGTCTTTGGACAAAGAGGCAGCGAGGGTCAGAGCTGGCTGTGCATCTGTGTCTCTTGGACAGTCACAAGCCTTCTGCTCCCCCTGTCATATGATTTACCTAGGAAATGACAAAATATGCCTGTGACTGTGACTCCACAGCACAGCTCACCACATAAGATGGCTTTTTTCCTATATCTCTCTTGAAAACAGGGCATAAACCCACTTTGAGGTTTCATAAGATGCAGGCAGCCCTACTCTGCTCCCTCTTCTCAGGGAAGAGGAGTGAGTGCTGCCAGCCCATGGAGCACAGTGGCCAGGCGTGACTCCAGCTCCAAGGGAGTGGCCGCGCAGTAAGGCGATGCAGAAAACAGCTGTGTCAGGCCATAATGCCACAGCAGGGTGCATAAAGCTGGTATCAGCATCCCTCTGACATTACTGGATTTCACTGCACTTGGAATCACAGTTACTGCCCCATTATATGTTCTTCCTGCAGCTGAGACTCCTTCCCATGCTCATAACCTATTAAGTGCCCCTATTTCAATTTGAGAGAAATCAAACCACCCCCAAAAAGCACTGAGCTCTTCAGCACCTTCATTCCATGTCTGTTTTCAAACCTATCATTGTATTGCCTTGAACTTTGCATGTCCATTAAAAGGAGTGTCAGCTCTAATCTGCAGCAGGCACAGAGGAGTCATGCAAACCTTTCCGCTTCCTCCAAGGTCAGTGCCTCCTGCTCTGTAACATGGCTCCTTGGGGCACAGTGTTGATTGAAAACACAAATTCCATCTGGAAAGGATCTGATAGCTTATTGTCTGGCAGAAGTCATTTCCTTTAGGTAAAATGCTTTTTTTTTTTTTTTTTTTTTTTTTTCCCCTTGGCATGTTTGACTTTTTCCAAAACAACTCTGCATGGAAGTGTTGACACAGAGTGTTTTTCTGCTGCTGTGCCTCTGGACTCTCAGTAGGAGACATTCAGGGAGACTGTTCAGATGGGGATATCTCAGCAGAAAGCACAGTCTTCTTTGAGCAGCTCAGTGGGGTCTGATTCTGCCAGGCCCCTCCATGCCTCCATGCAGAAAAGCAAAGTCTGTGCCACTTGTCTTCATGGTGTGAGAAAATCACTGTCAAAGGTAAATAGGAAGGCACACCCAGCACTGCTGGAAAGGGAGTTCCAAGAGCTATTAACTCACTCATTTCAGTATACTGCTGTTCCTTTGATAGGTCCTGTGTTCCTGTTCTGTGAGGTTTTTCAAAGACTTATTTTCTTGGCAAGCCACATACTCCAGGGACAGGAAGGCACATATTGAACAACCTGGTGTGGACAAGCCCATCTCCTTCAGATGTGGGCTGCTAGGGGACATTGCATCCCAGTGCAGCTGCAAGAGAAGCAGGAGCTGTAAAGCCATTGCCAAACCATGAAGATGCCAGGGGCAGGAGGTGGCCCACAGCAGCCTCATCACATTTGTCTCTCCCCATACCACAAAGGGTGGCCTGAATCTCTCCCAGATGTCCACATACCACAGCCTTCTTTTCCTTCCAGGCAACCACAGAAAGATTTATTTGTCTAAAGAAAGTGGAAGCAAGTATTTTAACTCCTCACTACTGCAACTGGCCAGTGAATTGCTCCCTTATGTAGCTATCTACCAGGTGGTCTGAGTCTACAAGTCAGGTAGCCTTGGGATCCTGGGATGCTGTTCTTTAACTCTTCTTTAACTTGGGAGTGATGGAGACCTCCCTCATCACAAGAAGTAACACTGTAAATTGCTTCAAATGTTCTAGAAGTGGTTGGTCCTAAGCAGCTGTTAGAGATTTCAGCTAAATGGTCTCCCCAGTTTTGATACAGGTGTGCTGAAATATATTTGCTTTGGTTTGTGTTCCAGAGACTCCCAAGCAGCAGCTTACCCTTGTTTCTTGAGGTCTTAGTCTATACCCACACAGTGTCTCTTGCAGCATGGGTCACAGGCCTTCTGTTTATGCTGGGGTGTTTCAATTTCCATCACAAGTTCCAAAGAAACTGCCACTGTCCATAGTCTATTCTTCTGCAACGCTGCCACCTTGGCAGATGTCATGTGGAAAATGCAATCGAGGCAAATACTGACACTGCAGGAAATATGCTTGGCAGTGCAAAGGCATGGCTTTACTCTCTGCCAGAAGCTCTGCTCTCCATCTCCATCCCACTGCTCCTGTCTTTTCTGGGCTCAGATATTTCACGCTGTAATCATCCTGCTCAATACATTATCCAGCAAAACTGACTTTGCTTGTTTTTAGCAGCTTTGCCCTAAGCTATGCCACAGGACATTATTTATTATTCTGTAAAACATGCTGAAATTTTGAGAAGTTACATGGCTATATTTCTAGTCTGTTGTGGCAAATCTTGCACCTTCTCTCTGCCAGGAGGAAAGAGATTTCTTAGCACGTACACAGAGGAGTAGAGACTGCAGATTTTACACAAAATGCCTGCAGTAAAAGGGCTGGGTTTAGGCATCTTGTCATGTTCCAGCAGTATTCAGTTGGTTCCTTGTTCAGTGTCTGTAGAAAGTGTTCCATGGTGTGTTTGTATAACTGCAAGAGCAAGTGGTGCTGGGGGACCACAAATGCATTTTACTAATAATACACACTTCCCATTCTGTTA
Organism: Argya squamiceps; assembly: GCA_037834095.1. Lineage (NCBI taxonomy): Eukaryota > Metazoa > Chordata > Aves > Passeriformes > Leiothrichidae > Argya > Argya squamiceps. Next base: position 63,573,346 of record JBBMKD010000115.1, read on the forward strand.
AGTCACTATGGAGCACACATAACTTAGACTGGATTTTCTTCATGTCCTGCTGCCTAGAGCCCTATTTATCCTCCTCTGGAATTTCTGTTATTGTACTGAGAACTGAGACCTCTCTTTGGGCTACATTTCTCTAAATACACAAGAACACTTGATACCATTTTATCAGCAATGAAAGATGGAAAAACTTCTCTCTCTCAAAAAAAAAAAAAAAAAAAAAGAAAAAAATCATCGGGTCAGGAAACCTACAGACCTCTGTGATTACAGAGTGGGATACCACACATTTAATTTTAGCCATCTAAAAGTCATGGCATCTCACCCAAGCTATTTGTCTGGTCTCTCTCTATAATCAGTGAAAGGAGATAAGCCTGTCTGGTCATGACTCATTCCACCTATTTTAGGTTGGGGTGAATCACCCCTTTGCAGCTGCCCTGCTCTATCTGTTGACTACAGAAGGAATAAAAACAAATCCCTTAGACCAGAGATACTTAATCTGAAGCATCCAGAGTTACAGCTGAAATCACCCACTTTTGGTAATATTGAGAAGCACAGTCAAGAAACCCTTTCTGCTGCTTGGATGTTGTCCTGTGTGGGGAAAGGATTGAATAATACCAAAAATAGAATTAGGCATCTTCATCTCATGTTGCTGTGAAGGACTCCACTATTCCTTTTAGCCTATTACATTTTCACCTCTGTACCTTCTGTGGATGCTAGGGAAGTTTTCCAGCAGCTAAATAAGTTGTCTGAATGCAGCAGTGCCAGCTGTCCCAGCCCACGTCCTGCATTCTCCCAGAGCAATGGAGAAGTCTCCATAAGCCACAGGGGGGACACGTGGAAAAGCTAAAGGCCACTTCCTCAGGAACTTCCAGTTCTGGACTGTTGGCAGACTGCAGAGGCAGGAAGAACACAATGTATGGTATAATGTATACAGTAACTATAAATGCAAATAAGCATCACACCGCCTTTCCTATGGGTTTGACCTAGAGCTGCCTCCACTCGGTATTCCCTTTTGAGCATGATAGCTCATTTTGATCTTCCATCCATAGCTGCACACCAACATATTCACAAGTTAAATACTAGCCCAAGTGAGATGTGAACCTGGCCCAGCTCCTCACTATGTTTCTGCTGCCATCTTGCTCAGTAAGAACAGCCACAGGACGAGACACCTTCCCTAGCCCAGGGGGGCCAGCTTTCACTCTGGCTGGCTGACTGCAGCTCCAGACAAGAAGGCCTGTAAAAGGGCACTGGAAATATGTTGGGGGATCAGCAGATCCCCCATGGGCATGAGGCCTGGTCTGGCCCTGTTGGAATGTCATGGGAAGCTGAAGTGGGGTGCGGCAAAAGGAAAAAATTCAAGAAAAACAGTTTGGAGGTAGGGAAAGGCAAGTGGTTGTTGTTTTAATACCACGTAATATCAGTTCATAATTGCTGTGACTATGTCTCAGTAGGTGCTTGGGTGGTCTTATTACTCTTGTGCTTCTGTTGCTGTCTAAAATTGTTTGAGCAGTATGTAAATTACAATTAAAAAGTATCCGTGCTAGCTTGTCCCAGGGGTTGATTTTCTTACTCAGAAGGACCTGGTTCCAGGCCAAGGTCTTTTCCTCAGGATGCCAATGTACTACGTGGCAAGAGCTTCAGTTTCAGAATTTTCCATCCGGGCTTTTGAATCCTAGGCGATTGCCAAGCCGCCAGCCAGGCTGGTTAAGGGCTTGCTCAGGGTAGCAGACCAGAGACTGTTTAGCTAACATTTTCCCACAGTTACATAAGGAGGGTGTAGAATACCACTTAGGGAGGAAACTTTAAGTTTGTCTCCAAAAGGCAAAGTGAATTTCCCCCATCTCACCTGTTGTATCTGAACAGCTCACTGTCACTCGATAGCTGTTTCCATCTTCTGTCCAAGCTCTGTTGCAGAAACCTCTTGCAACAGCACATTCCCTGGCCAAGAATATTTGCTTACTGAGTATTTCTTTATCAGTCCTGGCTGATTTGTGGTCCCTTGGTTTGCAGCTTCTTCTTTGGCTTCCTTCTTAGTATGTCTAAACTGGCAGCATCTTCTGCACTGGTTCTGCACTGTGTCCAGTTCCTCCTCAGGGCCTTCCCCAGGCTGCAGCTGTACAGTCCCATCTCAGCCAGGCAATGCAAATCCAGATTCTCACCAGCCACTTGTTCTAACATTGCTTTTAAAAGAGCAATGATGTGAACTCTGGGGTACCTGGGCAAATTCCAGTTGGAAAGTCTTAATTAGAAGAACTTCCTTTAGTAGTGACTGCAGGAAATGTTGTTCTTCCCTCTCCATCCTACCAAAGCTGGGTATGATCTCTGTTGTCATCCAATCCTTGGCTGAATTTCAGTAGGAGGATAGGAATAGGATAAGAATGGCATTACAACAGATTTATTTTAAAAAGTCTCCTCAAATAATTAATACGACGATCAGTCTAGGGGAAAACTGTTATTAGAAATTCACATGTAGGTGTGAAGTTATCAACTCCCAAAATCTGCTTTCATGAGTCACCTTAGAGTATCCCAGTGCCTTAATACAAAGAAAAATCTATCTGCAAAAGAGTTGCCATGGAAACATAAAAATAGCTCTGGAAGGGATGTTGAAGGGCCAGCTAGTCTCTTCCCTTCCTACAAGATAAGATCAAATATAATTTAACCATTTCCGATAGATGTTCTCTAACCTATTCTTAGAAACCCCCTCAGCTTCCCAAGGCAACCTGCTCCATTAGCTCAATTTTTCTGAAAAGGTTTCTAGACAGCTAATCATTCTTCTTGGCATCCTTATTCCTCTTGGGTCTACAACATTTCTGAAAAACATTTGCCCCAAGCAGATTCAGGTTCTGCAGGTGAAGCTCTAGTAGTGGCAAATCGAGGTGAATTATTACTTTCTGCATCTCATTTATTACACATCAGTGTACTGTTTATATTTTTGCATCAGTATGAAGTATGACACTGCTGGCACATGGCAGGACTGTGACTGCCACAGCTCCCAGAGCACATGTTCCTTCTTCAAAGGAGAGTGAATGGAGGGTGAATACATTGTTCAGTTCTAATAGCACATTACCAGGTGGGCCTTCCCTTCCCACAGCTCTGGAAACCTTTCATAGCAGGCTAATTTGGACAGCAGGAACGATGGCGAAATTTAGGTCTGGACTGAAATGTTTGTAGCCGGGACAAACACCACATCCTTACGTACGGGTTCAGAGTTCACTGCCTGGAGCCCCAGATGCATGTGGAGCAACAGGTCCACAGTGGCTGTTCCCATGCACTCAGAGGTGACACCTTCCCCCTGGGAAATCAGTGTTTGTGTCCCGTGTTTGCCTGTGAGCAGGGCTATTGGCAAGGTTTGCGTGTGAGATTATTGATTAGGTTGTGCTGGGAATGTTGAACCACCCAGAGCCACAGGCTGTTTTGTTTCCTGTTGGAATGTGTCTGCCTGGGGTGGCGTGTCTTCTCACGCTGTCTCAACCAGTTTTTTTCCTCTTGGTATTATTAAAAAAAAAATTATAAAATTTGTTGGATTGGTTTATTTAAACTGTTTTACCACTGAAAAAATATGTGTTTTCACTGCATGTGTTTTGTAGGGGAAAAAAAAGTGTTTCTTAAAATTTCTCTCTAATTCATGCACTGAAATTATCTAGTTTGGACATTGCATTTGATCTTTCAGGGAAATGGTGCGATCTTGTTTCTTTACACCTCTGAACTTTTCTGTACTCAGGCTTCTCAGCTGATCTGCATCTCCTGTGATATGATTCCTGCAGTATAACTGTCTCTCTTTATCATGATGGATGATGGTGATATTTACAGTTTGATAAGCTTCTATTTAGGACACCACTGAATTGCAACTTTTGTTTTTTAAGGAAAGTATTCCAATGTCCAGCCTCTGTGACAGTGAAAAGCTATCTTTTTTTCTCCAGGGAAAATGAAATTATAATAGTCTGCTGAAAATGAAGTTTGTTTCCTGAACAACTCTGGGTCTGACTGTGGACTTGAGAGGTATCCATTTACAGCAGGGCCAGTGGGATGCCCTGCTGTGATGACACCTGTCCTTTATCAAGGACACCCTCTGGCTTGAAGGTATCTCCTGGCACCCTCATCTCCTCACCCAGGAGATACAGTCCCTTTATAGCAGCACCACCCCACTCCCTTCCCCTCTGCAGCTGCATTCTCCCTGCAGGTGCCTGCTGGGCTCACAGTTGTGCTGTGATTAATTGGCAGGATTGTCCATCAAGTTCAAAGGGCTGCAGTGATTTCATGTGGCAGAGGAGCGAGAGGCAAACTTGCTGCCAGCTTTTGTTAGCCACAAGTGAAACATTAGAGCTCCTTGGTCATTGCATAGCAGTGCTGGCCATGTAACCAGCAATTTCGACCTGCTTGCTAACAGGTAAATGAAACTCTGCAAGGTCATGTTGTTTTGGTGCTTGGACAGTCGTTTGACGTCTGCTGAGGGGTGGATGAGTACTGATAAGGTGGAAACCTAGATATTGTTTAAGGAAAAATGTGCCTGGCCAGGAAGAAGAAACCTGTAGCAAGGGCAGCTTGCAGTGACCCCAGAGTAGCCATTCTCACCCTGCCAAAGGGTACAAAGTGCTGCCACAAGCAGTCCTCAGGGAATTTGTTGCTCACCTTAGGGCAGGAGAGAACTGCATGCATGGGGGACTGTGCATCCAGGACACATCTGCCTGTGCCAGCTACAGGGGCCAGGGCAGAAGCTCACCTTCCCCTGCAGTTTGAACATGAGTGCATTCCATACTCGCAAAGACACCAGCAAGGCCAGTGGGTGACGTGAATCAGGGACAGCTTTTGCTAGGCCAAGAATGTGGGTGGTAACTGAACACAAGTGTCTCTGTGCCTTTTGCTCCCAGGACACCAACATTCCCTCCCTGAAGGAAATGAGGATCAACTGGGACTCAGAAGACACAGCAGCCAGCATCTGAGCTATGATGAGCCACATAGCCACTGCAGGTGTCTGAAGGATACGTGCCTTGTCCTCTCCTGCAGCATCTCATCAGCTGTTTTCTGGAAAAGGACTGGCTCATCTATGACCAGAGACTGTTGTGTGTCCCCTCAGACAGATGGATGTGTGTCCATCATATCCAGGCTGAGTCACAGGACTGAATGTCAAATCAGCAACATGACAGGCAATCTCAGGAAAAGGGGCTTGTGTCAACCATATGGTTGCACATCTGGGAGACTGAGGTGTTCAATTCAAATGGGTCCTGTGGAAAGATGGTGAAAGAGCTGGAAAGGTGATCTCTGAGTGGCCACAGGAGATTACTCTTGCTGCTTATGTCAGCATTTGCTTCCCCACGTCTCCCCCAAGGCTGCTCTGTCGTGGCCTGTCTTAGCACCAGTTCTCCCATGCGGGCACTTTTCCATGATACACCCTCTAGTTTCTGCTACGGAAAAATACAGCAGCAAAAATGGTTTCCCCATTTCAAAACAAATGACAATAATAAGGATAAATGCGATTTCTCGTCCATTCATAGTAAGCACTAACTTTTGCATAGTTAAGTTACGAATGCCCAGTGAAAGGGGGACAATACAGTGTGTTCTAGATTAGAGGCAAGATTTGTTAACTAAGCAATATGACTCAATTCTTTGAATACCTACATCTCTACACAGTGTAAAAGAAAAATGGGATATCACCTTCCTTCCTGCAGCTGGTACAGCCAAGACTTTTGAGACTGTCTGCCTGAAGTTGTGTCCCCAAGCACGCTGTTCAGCCATCTGGATAAGCTGTCTGATTTTCAGACATGCTGAGCCTTTTACAATTCCCATGTGATTCTGCAAACAGAAAATCTTGGCCTCTGAGCTATGCTGTTAAATTAAGCAGCACCAGGTCTGGCTGTGATTATTAGAGCTAGAAAAACCTCCATTTGTGTTCCACTGCATGCCAGGCAGAGCTGGCTGGTGTCCCGAGCAGACCTGTGCTAGGTTGCCTTTTCAAGTAAATTTGCACAGCTGTACTCAAAACAACCCCCAAAATGTGGCCCCACATGTAAAAATACTGTGATAGGACTCTAGTAACTCCAATATCAATGCAAAGCAGCTCTGAAACTGGTGTAGGTATAGGCACTGAAAGTGATGAAACATGCAGTGGTGGAAAAGTCTGCTAGGATATGGAAATCTGAGGAATGTGACATGCTCTGAGGAGTGGAATTGAATTTGCTGATGTTTCAGCTCATGAGATGGAAGAAAAAGTCCTGTTTCAACACATGTTTCTAGTTTGTATACTAAACTGCTTTCACTTTGATGTTCTTTAATATTCAAACATTTTTCAATTCTGCATTACAACACAAAATACAAACATTCCCATTTTGTCAAAATGAAATCACTATAAGCTTGAGACAAGGTTTCTCTTCATAAAATGAGTTCAGAAGGTTTGTTCCAGCTTCAAATGAATCAACCAGGAAAATCTTTCAATCTTTCATGGAACAGAACTTTCTTCCTCCAGACATATGTCAGCAGCTGCTGCAGCTGGTGTGTCTGCCTGGATCAAAGGGATCAGGAAGGGGTGGTGAGACAGCGTAGCATTTATCCAACATGTGATAGTGAGAGCAAGGGTTAGTGCCTGGAATCATGATGTCATCATAAAAATTATAGAAAATCATCAGAGTCAAGGGAGACCTTTGTGTCTGTTTCCTGGCTTGGAGAACAGTTATTTTGCAAACTGGCTGTGGAAATATTTAAGCACAGGTTACAGACAGTAAAAGAACCTTTACGTTTCAATGGGTGCTTTGAATTAATGGGGAACAGAGTGTTTAAAAGTTAGACTGGTATTTCTGCAGATCTGCATATGGAGTTTTGAATATTTGAGTAACTGAATGGGATATTTGGCATGATGGCTTTTAGAATTACACTGTTCTTCTTGTTCTCTGTATTTTCAAGGAACATTACGCTGCCAAGGTTAATTCAAACTCATGCAGAATTTACCATCTCCCAGGTTGCTTAGCCCAAACATGGCCAGTGAGTTCATGTGACTTTGAACTCATGCTGCTCTCCTTCCTCAGCTTTACCTCTTTAATGGTGTCTTTTTGTTGATTAATTGGCTGGGAGTGCAGAGATAAGCTCTCCTTTTCCTTTTAGTTCAAATCCTTGCTGAGCACAATATAGCCTGTAAGATTCAGCTGTTTGAATACCAGAGCTCCCTGAATTTGGAAATGAAACATCCCATGCCCGTAGAGTTCTGGATAATCAATGGGAGAAGCAGTTAAGAAATTACAAGTTGCAGTCCTGCGGCTTGAAAGAGAACCGAGCTGGGTGTTGGTTTACCTTACCGTGCCGGGTAACAGCTCGGGCGTGTTTGAGACATTTAGCCATGCCTGCAGCTGGGGAGGGAACCTCCAAAAAGAGGGTGGGATGGAGAGGAGGGCAGGCAGTCAGGTCAGTTCTACCATACTTGCCGTAAGCCCATTAGTGAGTGGCTGCCCTCACCTCCTGAAGTCTAAAGCCTGGCGTGTCACTGCTGCTCCGACTGTCGCCGCCAATGTGGGCGGCGGCCTCCAGCCCTGCAAGCTGCGAGCGCCCGCTGGAGCGGGTGTGGTGAGACACCGGGGGAACCACAGGCACTGACGTTCGGGAAGCAAGAGTTTGCTTCAAGACACTCGTATCGGCTGGGTTTGTGTATGTACCTGCCCAATGCTTTGCAAAATGTCTTTTTTTTAGGAAAAATGTCATTTTGAAACAAAATGCTGTAATTTTTGATAGCAAAACTCTAGGTGTAATACTGGGAGTGGGTTCCTTGGAAGGTGAAGGGAATGTTATCACTGTCTAGAATTATCTCAAGGGAGGGTGTGGCTGATCAGGTAAGTGCAAGTCACCTGAAGTGGTATGGTGGTAGAACAAGAGGCACAGACACAACCTGGAGCATTAGAATGAGTGAAAAACTTTTTCATCATGTGGGTAAGCAAATCCTGGAGAAGGCCTCAGAGATGCAGGGAATCTTCACACTCTGAGATTTTCAATACTCAGCCAAAACCCCAAACAAAAAAAACCAAACAAAAACCCAAACAAACAAAAAAAACCCTACCAAAAAACCCCCCAAAACCAACAAAACAGAACACCAAAACCCACCCCAAAACAAACAAAAACATGACCAAGCAAAACCAACCAACCAAAAAAAACCCCAGAACCAAACAACAACAACAACAACAACAACAACAACAACAACAACCAAACAAACAAAAAAAAAAAAACAAAACAAAAAAACCCCCAACAAACAAAAGAAAATTCCTAACAAGAAAAGTAGCAGCAGTCCTGCCGTCCTTGCTTGCTTCTCTGCTCCTAGATATGTATTGCCTTCTCCATCATGTTTATTGAGCCTTTCATCGGGCTGCCTTGGCCCCGAGTGCTATCAGGGGGTGGTGCAGGCTCAGGGCACGTCGGGTCTGTCAGACTGAGGATGGTCACGGTGTTTGGAGGGGCCGGGATGCGGCAGAAAAAGACTCTTCTTCCTTCCAACGATCATGACCTGTTCGATTTTAGCTTGAGACAGCACATCCAACCTGGATCCCAGTGAGGTGCCCGCAGTGCTGGCCATTCACACAATCAAATGCACAGCACTTGCCGACACAATAGCATCCGTCCTGCGGTGCTCCTCATTCGTGGGGTGATTACGCCTCAATAACTCACAGCAAACATTAGCAGCACTACATACCTGTGTGCTTACGGCACAGCACTAGAAGAGGTTTCACTCTGTTTTCCAAGGAGCGAATCCAGAGTGGCTGTGCAGGGGCCTGCTCCATCCCAGACCTGTCACTGCCATCCAGCGGGCTCTGCTGGAAGTGCCGTGGCCTGTGTCCTTCCCTGCCTTTGGCGGGTGGTGGGTCCTGTCCTGCCTGTGTGTGTCCCTGCTGTGATCTGTCCCACCGGCCTTTGCAGACGGAGCTGCAGCTGCCGGGTCACTGCCCAGCAGAGCCCAGGGGCCTTTGTGCCAGCGCGGTGACCAATGTCTCTTTTCATTGCCAGTGCCCGCAGACACTGCATTTAACCCCTGTTACATGAGGCTGCTCAGAGAAAGCAGGTTTGGGATTTTTTTTTTTCTTCAAAGAGAGTAATTCAGGGCATTTTCTGAGCAGGGTGTGTGGTTTAACCCCAGCCATCAACTTGGCCCACTCAGCCTCCCCCCACCAGTGGGATGGAGGAGAGAATTGTAAAAATGAGAAAGCTTGTGGGCTGAGGTAAAGACAATTCAACAGGCAAAGCAAGAGCTGTGCACAGAAGCAAAGCAGAGCTAGGAATTCATCCACTACCCCCCATGGGCAGGCAGGTGTTTGGCCATCCCCAGGAAAGCTGGGTTCCATCACACATAATGGTGACTTGGGAACACAAACACAGGCACTCCCAGTGTCCCCTCTGCTTCCTTCTTCGCCCTCTGCTTTATATATGGAGCATAGTGCCAAATGGTATGGAATGTCCCTTTAGTCATCAGGGGTCAGCTCTCCTATCTGCGCCCCTTCCCAGCTTCCTGGTACCCAGAGTCCCCTCATGGGTGGGTGGGGTGAGGAGCAGAAAACACCTTGGCTCTGTGCAAGTGCTGCTTAGCAATAACAAAATCATCCCTGTGTTATCAGCACTGTTTCCAGCACAAGCCCAAACCACATCTTCACACCTGCTACTGTGCAGACAATTAACTCTACCCCAGCCAAAGCCAGCACACAGGACCAATGGCTACCTCAAGGAGACTGAATACACCCCCACAAGGCAAAAGACCACTCTGTGAGCTCCTCCTTTCCCAGTTTGCAAGCTACTGATGTGGATGGTTTTCTCCAGACACACAGAGGACCATCTGGCAGCAGCAGACTGGTGTGAGCTCTAACAAGGCCTCCACTGCACTGGGCTGCCACAGACACAGCAGCTTTCCCACAGGAGTAGTGCTCACAGTAATGAGTAATTCAGACCCTGAACCAGAGCTCTGTCCTGCAAGCAGGTGTGGGAACCACTGGTCATGGAAGGGACTTGGGCTTCCTGTGCTTTGAAGGAGGCATAAGCCTGTGTGAGCATGGGCTGGGGACTGCCTCCCTGCTCCCAGGCATCACTAGAGGGAGACGGAGCACTGTCTCGTGGCACTGCCCGGAGGAAGCTCCTTCAGCACCATTTTCCATACCTTGTCTTTCCGTTTGAGGTTATTAGTGAGAAATATGACATGGCGGAGCACGCTGAGCACTCCGGGCTCGCTGGGCATTTGGCATCTTCGGCTGGGACCCCTCTGGGCTGGCCTCGCCTTGCGCCTGGGGCACCGAGCCTGCACCGACACGAACACACCCGGTCTGCAAAGGAGGGACTGCGTTAGGGTCTGCAGCCAACGTGTCAGAGTACACGAGGAAGAAGAGTGAAGGGCTTGGGAGGCTGAAGGGAAAAGCAGAAAGAGGTGGCACCAAGCAGAAGTGTGGCAGTGGGGAGAACGTGAAAAACTGAGCTTGGCTGGATTGCAGGAAGAAAACATGGTTTGAAGACAAAAATCTGTTCTTGCTGAACAGTGTTCATATAGATGCAGCCAGGAGCGACCACTTTTTGCATACACAACAGATGTCCTGGTTAAAGCCGAGGGTGGGTGGGAGCTGAGGGGAGCCAGAGGGAGGACAGCAGGTGGTGGCAGCCACTCCTGCCTGGTCACATCAGATCAGAAGGGACCATCAGACAGAATTGGGGCTTACCCCACAGAATTTTGTCTGAATGTGAAGTTGCTAGAAGCTGTCTCATCTCCCAGTCCAAACAGCAGAGAAAGACACCCACATAAGGTAACGCACTGTCTCTTGTGGCTGATATCTGACATAGCTGGTGTGATTAATTCTCTGTTTTCTGTCTGTATTGGCTGCAGAAGGAGCCCACACACCCTCTCTGAGAAGAGCTGCCTTTTTGCTGGTTTGTGCTGGACAGACTGAGCAAAGCTTCTAATTGGATCTGCTGTGTATCTTTGCCCCACTCCACATGAACCTGTTTCTCCTCCATCAAGCATAAACAAGCACATTTTCCAGCAGGGCACCTGCCAGGCACACCAAAAACTGGGCAGTGCACTACTTGCACAGCTTTTTTAGTTCCTGATTTGAATCCACCTGGTGTAGGTTCTAGTAACAAGTCCTCGCATACGTTTGTCTCCGAGTGTTTTCTCCACAAGTTTATTTAATCACTGTATTCAAATGCACTCTCAATTTACATATTGAAGCATTTTGGATATTTCCAGTTCTCTTACCATCCCCAAGTCTTTTGAAATCTTTGAAAACAACATTGCCAGCAGAACAATCTGCCTGAATCCAGAGCTGGACTCATCAGCACTACTTCCAGGACTAAGATTACTTCCCTGATCACATGCATTTTTCTCTTGGGTGGATATTCAATTTTATCACATCCCGCTGGGAGCTTTTGCTGAGCTGTTGAACCACTATGACTGTTGTGTTGTTTTACTGCTGAGGTTCTCTGGACAGACTTCATAGCATATGTCTCATATTTTTGTCTACAGCTTTGTAAGTTTACTTCAGTTATGTTAGAAATACATTTTTATGTGACACTCCTAAGAGAAACACTGTAGTATTGGAAGTTTTGCCCCAGATTTTTTTTTTTATTTTATGGAATAAGAACTTTTGAGAAAGTTCAATTTTGTGTACTCTCTATTTCACTTCTTATGTCTCCTTTATTTCTGCATTTTATATGCCTCTCCTTTGCATTTTATTTGCCTCTCCTTCTGCCTTTTTTAGAACAGATAAATGTGCAGATACAAATGAATCTGCATATCTCTACCATTTGTTCCCTAGTCTTTGCCATGCAAATTCTATTCCCAATTCAAAACTTAAGCAAGTTGGAGTGCTTGCATTTTGAAATATATATGGAACGTAACACAAGAAGATTATTAGCAAACAGCATGTAATCCAGCTATCATGCTGTTCTCAGCAGGTTTTTTTTTTTTCTGGCACATTATATTTTTAAATTTATGCAACTGCTGGTGTAATTCTATCTTATGTATAAAAATTGCTATAAATTCTATTTGAGATATTCTGGTGTTTCCTTTAAACTCTGTACTGAAGATAGTAAGAATAGGTCAGTCCCAGGACTGGAAGCAGGAAATGCTTGGGAATTGAGGGACTTCATGTGACTATTTTAGCAGCGGGCAAATCAATTTTTCTTCTTCTGTTTGATTCATCCAGTTGTCAAATAATGGCAACTGCAGTGCCATACTGCCATAACTTGTGAAATTATTTCAGACCTATGGACAGGAAGTGCATTTATAACCACGAACTTATGATTAGAAAGGAACAATTAGCAGTGTATCAGCTGTGAATGTGCATAAAAAGTCATGACAACATGCATGCAATCGTTCTCATCTGCCATCATAGTCCTGGGCAAAAAAAAAAAAAAACCCACAAAACAACAAAAAACCTGCAGAAAAAATCTTTCTGCAAAGAAGCAGCAATGGATGAAGAGGAGGGAGTGCTAATGCTTGGCAAACAGCTGCCTCTGCTCCAGAGACTGCACCAACCCAGGATGCTCCAGCCTGGCTGGCAGCGTAACAGAGTGGCCTCCCTTTAGCTGCAAGGAAATGTGGCCTGGCCACAGAAGCCCCTGTGTTCTCCTACAAGTATGTCACTTCTGCCCCTGTGGGTCCACCAAATTTCTTACAACCTGCCCCTTCAACATGGCTTGTCTGCCTGCCCTGCCCAGCTGTGCCAGCTCTCAGTGTGACTGTCTGTCCTTTCTGCTCTCAAACCAAACTTCCCATCATTGGAAATCATTGCTCAGGAACCTGAAAAAACCACTCTGCAGCTTTCTCACAGACCATCCAAAATGTTGAGGTACTACAGGTCTCTCGTATTGCAGTTCCTGGGAGATAATCCTGGTTAAACAGGGCCCCCCTGTCCTTCCCTGCTGAGTGAGAGTGTTGCATCAGTGCCACAGCCTCTGAGAGCCCTCTCTCAAGTAGCTGGTGTTGCTCTGTGTGCTGTCTCCAACCTCAAACAAATGATCAGCTATGGAATTGACAGAGTGGGTCACTAGGCAGTGGTGGGAAGGAAAAGAAAAAGGACGAAAAAAAAAGGAGAATGAAAAATAAATGAATAAGAGAAGAAAAATGATAATAAGGAAAATAAGCTAGAAAAAAATGACATAGAAATAAAAAAAAGCCCCAATCCTCATGATCAATACGTTACAGATAGCAGCAGCCAGTTTATGTCTGTCACAGTGTCTGGAAGTGTCTGGAGTGCCTGGAGGTGACCTCTGCTCAGCCTGAAAATCAAAATGGAGGGACCTTGACTGCAGGCCATTGCACTTCTTTCCAAACCTTCTCTTTGGCAAATTTCAGTACTTGTCAGAGGATGTGGAACATTGGTGGACAGTTGTCATTGCATGAGAGAGCTGCAGCTGGTTTTCCTGAGGTCATCCCAAGCCCCAGGTCAGGCTCCTCTCCAGATATCTTCTCTGAAGCAGGACCCACCTCACACTGGGCAATGGCCAGGCTCCTTAGCTGAGCTCTGTGTGAGCCTCCCTCTTGCACTTTGAGCAATGAGTAATGTGTATGGCTCCTTCTGATTCCCAGTGCTCTCCAAAAGCCCTGGGATGTCTCTTCCACCCCTGCTGATACCCACAGTTCTCCCAGCCAGGATGAACACCAGCCCTTTGGTCTGCCTGACCCTTTTTTTGCTGTGTGTGCTGTCTTCTTTATTCCTCTGCCCCACCACACAGTGTTTCAGATGCTTTCATGGACCACAGCAGCTTCTGCTTGTTTCTCCCAGAGGAAATCCAGGCCATGCCCCAGTGTGGCAGCCCTCATGGCCTGCCCACCCAGATTAACCCATGGGTTAGCAATTAATAAATCAAGATACCGACATGCACTGAGAATAAATTGTGCCTATGAAAGTGAAATCTGGCAGCAGCTAACTTGCATGGAGGACATCATGTGCCCCATACTTGTGTGGATTTGCTTCTAATATTTCCAATACACATGCAAATATCCACTTTTGTCTCCATATCTTCTAATTATGGAGGCTTTAGGATTCACAGTCATTACATTTAGTAATGACTGTGAATAAACTTTAAAATATCAAGATTCCAGGGCACAAAAGCTCTTTCATAGCCTTCATTCAGAATTGGGCTTCTGCTGCATTCTTGCCATTTTAAAAAGACCCTGATCTTGTGATGCACGAACTGGCTACAGGAAAAGGTTTCTAAACCAACATAACTCATTATTGATAACACAATAACTCATTATTGATAATGGTTGTATTTTATCTACAGATCTCTGATCTAGGAAGTCATTTTTCAGAGCCTTTGCCATAGAAAGGGAGAAACACTGCACAGCATTGTTCAACATTATTTTGTAAGAACAGCATATTATTTCACAGTATTTTGATAACCTAGTTCTGTTCCAAGTACCAACTGGAATATGCAAGAGTGCTTTTAAACACTAGCTACAAATTCCCCATTGGTACCCACTTCGAAGTAGTGAAACTTCCCCATTCCTCACATGCGATTCTCATTTCATCTGAAATGCACATATTTATACAAAGCTTCCCATGACTGCAAGAAATCTATTGAGATTTATCAAGTGTGTGTCCCAAATACATAAATTATCTGTATACTCACTTAGGCTATGGCCTCTGCTACATGAACCCTTCCCCACTCCCCCTCCCCAATCTCTCCTCTTGTTTCCCTGTTTATTCTCTTGGCACATTGGCATTTCTGGCTGTGTGTCTCCATATTCCCACATGACCTTTTGGGAACAGGAGGTCACAATGTCTGCCGAGCCATTCATCCCTTGTTGTGTGAGGGTGTGGTACTGGAGGAGCATGTCTTCAATTCACAAAGAAAAGCCTATTTATTTTTCTAGTCCTTTATGGCACAGGGTAAGTGATGCTGAGGACAGTCAAAGTCCTGTTGTATTTGCAAAGTGACTCCTTTAATTTAAGCATGAAAAACCTTACCTTACATCACAGTTGTTTTCATAACAGATCTAGACTCACTGTATAAATTATACTTCATTTTATACTACACTATATAAATTGGCGTGGCCAAGCAGCCCCCAGACCAATTTATAACTTTCTGTGTGAATTCCTCCAAATCTGCTTGTTGGAAGCATGGATGAGGCTTGGAAATGAGGAGCGGGTCTCTGGCTTGGGTTGGAAAAGGTGTTTATTTCTGTCCTGGCTCCATGTGCTAGGAGAGAGAGCACTTGCCAGAGCACGTGCCCGAGAGCCAGAGCAAGCCAGAACTGGAAGCCAGAACATGTGCTCGGCCTCTGTGTCCCCTTTTCCCAGGTCACAGCCTGAGTGGGGAATACTCTGGGCCAATTGGGGAAGGGAAGGGGTGTGGTTACATCAGGGGGAAACCAGGTGCATTCAGGGGTAGGGTATTTTGGAATGGAACAAACCAAGTACAGACAAATAACAAAATACAAATACAAATTCAAAAGCCTAAATCATGCACTGAAACAACACTAGTTACTTAATTGATAGTTAGCTGATACAGCTCCATGTAAAGTGCTGACTAAACTAGTCCCATAATCTGTTCCCCAAAAGTTCACTCTTCCCATGCAAGCCTACTCCTAGCATTCATCTCCTTCCCCAGAAACCTTTCAAAACACACAGGTCAGCCCTGTGAAGTAGTTTTTCTGGTTTTATTTATGCTGCAGAAGTGAATCCCAGTGTGGCAGGACTCAGGGTGGGTACTGGTGTCACTCTCAGCCAAAGCCATGGCATCAGCAACGTGGAGCATCCCGTGGTTTTCCCAGACTGGGGCTTGAGGGAGGTGAGGAAAGATCCCTCTCCTTCAACACAAGCAGATACAGCAGCAGGGCCTCCTGCACACATTGCAGAGATGAAAATACATACAGGAGAAACACTTGAAATTAGTAATGGTAAATGACAACACTCACAGTTGTGCAAGATCACCACCCCACTGTGCTCCTCTCTTCAGGTGGGTGCACCTCTGACAATGTCAGTCTGTGTCAGATATATCCCAGAGCAACCAGGGCAGGCCTATAAAAAAGGCATATCTATTCTTGCTTACACTGGGGTCCTGTTCTCCAGCTTCTCTTCACAGCTGTGAGGGGCTATTTTCTCAAAACAAGGTCAGAGAAGAGCCTGGAATTAATAACTTAATCTAAAGTGTTTGTCCATACAGATGTAGAGGAGAGACATTGATGCTGTTCTCAGCCAGCTTAATTAATAGGAATCCCACTCCCTGACTGTATTTTAAGATAGGGTAGCATTGAATTCTGTGCAGCCCTTTGGTTTTTGACTCTAGCACTGAGAAGTTTAACGTGGCTGTTACATGGGCTTGTAGCTCCTTCCAAGCTTGTCTCTACTGTAGAGAGAGCTCTGAATTGAGAGTTACTGTTTGACAGCTGGTGGAAGTGGGTGTTGCAGGGTTCTGAAGGTCAGCTTGAACAGGCAGGAGTTGTCACCACAGTGGTTCCTGGCAGTGCCTAGACTGCTGCAGGCAGAGAGATGTATTTTCCACCAGTCTCCAGACTATTCAAACCTCTCAAGTCTATTTCATAAAATCCCTTTGACACTGATTTTCTGTTGTGACTGCATGTGAAAGCTGCAGGGGAGTGCCTCTGTATAATCACAGGGACACGGAAGGGGAAGGACAGTTCTAAGAACTAACCTTCCCCTCAGGAGTATGGATGAAAGACTGTTCTAGCCTAAAACGGGTGCAAAGCCAAAGCACCAAAAATACATCTGATATGAACTTGCTGTCAGCTCCTCTGTCAGACACATTTTGTTCTCAGTTCCTTCCTACACTGCTTCAGGCACTGCAGTGCCATCAAGCTAAGCATTACTCCTTTCTGTTTGTTTGAATAAAGGCCTTAGACTTTGGTATCAGATTGTGGGTCTCATCATACAGGACATTGAACATACATGCAAGAAACAAATATTAAGATTTAGACTTAGAAAGACAAAGATTTGTTTCTTTGCCTTGAGGAAAAAAAAACACTTGGACACGGAACTCAAGAAAATATTTATTTTGCTCTTAAGAATGTGTTTTTGTGGCTTTGTAGAATCATTTTCATGTTCATTTTCAGGACATAGAGAATATGTTAGCCCTGGGCAAAGTGCATGCATCCAAATTTAAGTACTGGAAAGGACTTGGATGTGCATGGACTGGCATGATAGCAGCCGTCCTAGCTATTTTCAGTGATAGAGGTGCTCCAGAGAATGTGCTGGAGCTTGAGGTTTCGGTGTCTGGGCAGGACAGCTGAAGCTGTTCTCTTGCTGGCCAGAGGAACAATGCTGGCTCAGGATAACCTGCAGCTGTGGATGGTCTCTGGGGACTCCTTGAGGCCAGGTTATGGTTTTCCTTGCTGGCACTTGTACTGATGTGGAGGTGAGTAGTGCTGGGTGACTGGAGAGTAAGGGATGTTGGCTCATATGATAGAGAAAAAGACTTGGAAACATGCAGACAGTGCTGGTAAGTGTCCTGGCAGCTACAAGCAATCAAACAACTCTCTGTCTACCTACCTTTCTTTGCCTTGAGGGTTATATTGAGAAATAGATTTCTTCTGTGGGATCTAACCAACATTTTCCACAGGGCTGGGGAAAATGGAAGGTAAGTGCTGGAGTGAGGCTGGCGTGAGCACCACCATCCCAACTGCAAAGAGTGCCCAAGAAAGAAACCAAAGAGGCAAGATTGGAAAACTCTCTTGGACTACTCTTTCTCTGACTCCTCCCCTTGGGCCCAGGAGATCATGAGTACATGGGGGCTGGTCCCTGAGGTGTGCTGTGCTTGCCAGAAAGCCCTGACTGTGTTGAAGCAGAGTAGAGTGGTTGAAGACAGCATTCAGGTTTTTGTGATAAGACTGAAACGAGAACAAGTCCCCACTTAATTAAAATAATTTGTTTGGGGTTGTGCAAGTATTATGTGGAGCCCAAGGCCCAAAGGTGCCTGTGTGACGGATGTTGCACTGAGATTTTAGTGAACTTCTACCTCCTGTACACATAATACTCCCTGGGCATCTTCACCAGTGTATCCTTTCAGAATTGCTCTCCTCGGCAGTGATATGATCTCTGATTTATTCTGTGAGTAAAATCCAACCTTGGTGGCCTTTCTGGTGAGAAATTATTCTGGTTTTAACACTACCGTCTTGTGTCCAGGACTCCAACATGAAGCTTCCTGCACTCTTTCCCTGCCTGATGCCTTTTTCTGTGTGTCAGTTTCCCTTGAACTTGCTCTCTGGGAAATGTTTCCTGCCTTGACAGAGCTGTAGTTTCAGCTACAGCTGTAACTGAAGCCTCCCATAGCTTCATCTGTAACCTCCCATGCTGTGGAGCTGAGACCCCACCATTGGAGGCTGGGATATTTGTTTTAAACTTATTTTGTCTTCCTCTGAGATATTCCCTTTATTTTCTCATAACACAAAAACCAGAGCAGACAGAAGTCAAGCACTGATGTATATATTTACTTTCTGCAGTTTCCCAGACCTCACAGAGGACACACCAGTGTTCCTACATAAAGCACTTCTGACTGGAGAGCATTGATACCCTAACTTTGCATTTACTATTTCTTTCTCCAGCAGCAGTTGCTTCGCTGTCTAGATGCAGGTGCATAAGGAGTGTGTTAATCAGCTGTGGCAGTGCCCTGTGTGGCTATGAAATGTACCCAGCCTCCAAATTCTTGTGCTAGTCTGTGCTTATCAAGTGGCAAGGACATCTTGAATGGGTATTGCCAGTTCCAGGCAGCCCTCTCATGTTCTGTCTGCGCAGGAAGGAATCCTCAAACAATTTTGATGAGTATTTTTCCATCAAAGTCTGTAATGTCATTGAAGTTCAAAACTTCTGTGAAACAGCCTTGATTTTGGACCAAAAGCTCAACATAAAAAGTACAAATAAGTAACTTAATGTTGTTCTGCAAAGCAGATAACAAAGAAAGAAAGAAAATTGAATTTGTGCACTTTAGCTTACTCTGTTTCTGCCTTTTAAAATCTTCACTTATCCCCCTTTTATAATATTGTCACACTTTTACAGTGGTATGACAAAAGGAAAGAACCATTCCAAAAAAGTTGGAAGAAAACCACCTTTTTTTTTTCCTTCTTATTTCTCTTCACATTTTAAAACTTCAAATGAAAACTGAGACTTGATGTGAAACAAATGTCAGTTTTATTCTGATATTTTATGTAAGGAAACCAAACACTTGAGTGTGGTGAAAGAGGAGGGGATTGGAAGAAATCACATTTTCCATCAGGCACCCTTAAGGTACCTCGACCGTAACACCGATATCCAATTTTCCAAACACAACTTTGAAGTAAAGGAGAACAGCAGCTGCCAGACTCCTCTGACTCTTTCAGCACCCTCCTTCAATTGCTCAGAGCAGTGTCATTTGTTTTCCTCACCTCATATTCAAAATTCAGACAAAGGAAAGTTTTAGAACTCATCCTGGACAAAGCAATAGGCAAGAACTGCGCTGGGGTGGAGCTGTGAAGCTTCTGGTACTTCTGCTCTGCTCTGGGATGGATCCTGGAGGTCCTGTGGCCATACGTGCCACCAAGCACTGTGCCCTGAAGAACACTGATGCAAGATTTCTGCCCTGAGTGTTCTCCTGGGTGCTACTGTTGCAGACACATGGATTGCAATAACTTAGGTCACTCCAGCACCTGCAAAAAGCACATTCCATGCTGTGCAAGTAACAATCAACCAGAGAATCATAACTGCAAAATGTTTTTCTGAATAACTTAGACTGTAAGACACCCTTTGCAGCAGACTAGTTGAAATAAAACATCCTCTCTCCCAAGTCTGAGTCTGTGAGCACACAGAGTTTGCCCAGCTTGCCTTGGCTTCAGCCATCCTCATTGTCTGGACTCCTCAGAGGAAGCTCTCACTAAGGGAGAGGGGCAAAACCTTGATAAACAGCAGCATTCCTCTCCTAAGCCATGGAAAAGGATCTCCACCAATGAGAGTGAACTACTGGATGATGAACAGCACAAGCTTAATAGCCTAGGAGATCCCTGTTCACATTCCATGGTTTGCCCATGTCTGCTCCATAGCCCAGACACTGTTTCATTTATTGGCTCGCGCTGCTCTGAGGAAAACAGAGAGGAATTTTCCACCATTGCTATCAGGGGTTAGCCACAGCAATGTGAGAGCCTGGCTGCCAGACAGCTTCCAGCTGGAAGCAGGGCTTTCAGCACAGTGTCATCTAACCCTTCTGGGAGCAAGTGACAGGAAAGCAGTTCAGACAAATGCAGCTCCTTAACCAACCAGACAATGATGGGTGGTGCTGCTTGGATGGGAGGCATCCTGAGGAATATACTCAACCTGGTGTTTAGGGATCAGAATAAGCCTTGAAGTAGTAGTTAAAACTTCTTGAGGGTCATTCCTACACTGCAAGACTGCTGGAGAAATGTGGAATCAGCATTGCTTTTACCGGTTTAAAAAAACCCCTCATAGACTGGGCATTGTTTCCTTAAAATGAAAAAGCAGTTGTGATTCAGCTCTATGTGTCCAACAGATCAGGTTAAATTATTCAAGTCCAAGTCCACTTTGAAAATAAACATTTTCCTCCTCATTTAATTTCTCTGGCATATGGTTAATTTCTCCTAATTGTTGTCTGGGCAGGAAAAAACTCCCGTGATTGACAGCACAGACAGCAATGGATGGTGCTGCCTTTGTTCCAGCAAGACTGAGAGAAATAACCCTATTCAATAGCATGGCTCTATCACCTTAGTCACCTTTTTTTTGTGATAAACTATGTCATTATCTTTTAAGTCAACTATTCAGATACACACCAAATTTAAATTAAAAAAACCCTAACAAAATAACCCATATTTCTAGTTTTGTATTCTTTTCCAACACCTCTCATAAGTTTAAAAGCAGATGGTTTCTCACACTAGCATCTATATGTGTGCTGTGACTGCTCAAGGATGATGGTACTACTCACTTCACTGTATTATGTAATGTAAGTGGGAGGCAAAAACCCTAAGTTTCACATGCTCAAAATAAGTTAGTTGCATAAGTATGTATACAGAAGCCCCAGTAATCCTGATGCACAGGAAATATCCTGCGTGAAGGAGAATTTCAAGTTCTTACTCCATGGTTCGGGTAATCTAAACTAGTGATCTCTCTGTGTTTTCTGATCTTGCTCTCTCCCTCTCAGAAGCATGTCTAACACACTGCTCAGACACATCCTCCTCTTGTAGGCTGGAGGAAGTTTCTGAATGACCTTCACAATCCTCCACAAGCAGCTCCTGAGATACAGCTTAGTATTGAATTCCCAAGTTCTGCCTTGGTCCTTGGGGCCAGCAGCAGCTTCTTGAGCCCCTCCAGGATCCTACCTGCTGAGCACAGAGTGCATCTCCTGAAGTAGCCCCAGACCAGAAAAGAAATATAAACTCTTGGCTGAGCAACAGAATATGAAAACACAGGTTTAAGGACTTTCCTCAAGTGGGACGTTTCAAGAACTGGAAGTTTGGTACTATGCTGGAGAAAACAGGGTATATCACTCACCCATGCCCACCCCAGTGACCATCACAGGGCCAGCACAGGGAGTGGCAGTGCTTGCCAGCAGCATCTCCAGCTGGCCCAGGTTCCCTGGCAACAACCTCCCACAGACCCCACTGCCGTGTCTCATGCCAAGGCTCAGTTCCAGTTTTTCCTCAATTAAAAGGGATGTGTGGCACGGGGCAGGATCTGTCTCCTTCATCACCAAGCTGCAGGCACGCAATGCACTCCGGGCATGGAAACAAGCAGGGCTGGGCTGTCTCCTCTCTCTGCTAATGAAGCTTGTATCAAATGATCATATTTTAGATAGCTGGGTCTGGGCTCAGCTGAAATGATCCTTTCCACTTTTTCACCCTCTTTGCCTTCCCTCTGCTCCAGTGCAGAGATCCATATTGGGCAGTGCTCCTGGCACAGGCAGCTGAGAGTTCCTGTCTGCTCACTGCACATGTAGCATCCTACTTACTTTGATAATAATGTCAGACCATTAGAAATTCTGGTCATTTTGGGGCTTCCCCTCCCTAGAAGCAAATATTTCCTCTCTGCAGTGCCCATCATAGACAGATCTCATGTCACATAGCAAATTCCCTCAAGGAATGAACCTGTGTGGACGTGGAGATTAATTTACAGCAGGACCTGCAACTAAGCAGAGGAGTGTATTTTAAAATGAATTTGCATATGTGGTGGGCAATCTCTGGCTCATACTGCCTTCACTGAGGATTCAGTTCAGGTTTGCTGCTAGGGAAGAGGCAAATGAGGTCCCTCTCCTCTGTGGCTGCTGTGCCGAAGTGGACTGGCACAGCCGTGTTTGACAGAAGCTGTGAGTCTAGCAAAGTGTTTGTGGCCAACTATAATTTAAACTTTAGCAGATCACTTCAGATTTTCCCAGCTCCAGCTACTTTCACTGCTTTGGGATGGTAAATCTGTGTTTCTGACTTGCATTGGCACTTCTCTCCTGCTGGGTTGGGTGAACACCTTCAGCTTGTTTTTGATGCTCCTCTTTGCTCTGCCTGTGCAACCTTCTGACATCCTTCTGCCGATAGGAATTGATTTTTCTTGTTTTTCAGGAAAATGTGTGCTTTCCTGTTTCCTAGGACACAGGTAATCTGTGCCATGTGGTATGTTTTGGGAGGCAGGGGGAAATGGGAATGAGAATCCCATCAGCTGCAGCGCATGGCAACAATATCACTTTTAGAAATTACTTGAAAGGATTGAGTTTCATCGTTCAGAGGCACCCTGAGAAGTGCATATTTTCTCTGAAAAAAACCCCAAAAACTTAAAGGGGGGATCTGTGGCTGGCGTCAATCTTGACAGTAGACATGTAAAACTGAGTCTTCAGAGGAGCGAAAAACTGCTGCCCTGGGGAGAGGGGATAAAATTTGTCCCAGCTCCAATTCATCCAGCCCCTCCTCAGCTGGTGGGGATGATCTTGGCCAGTGCCATCTATGTTCCCTAATGGGATTGTGGTCCACCAGCTTCTGGCAGGCAGGCAGGCAGGCAAGCAGGCTCTGCTGGCTTTGCTGCTGCAACAGCAGATAAATGTCCAAAGGCTGCTGTGGGGTGCAGAGTTTCTCTCCCTTGCTCACTCTCATGATGCTGCTGCACCCTGGGAGCTTCCAGTTTCACCCACGCCTACAGCTGGCCACAGGGTGCAGCAAAACAAATGAGCTGATGGCAATGATAGCATTGCTTTTCCTACACCCCATCCTCATAACTCAGCCTGAGGTGGAGGCAGAGGCTGGGCTTGCTGCCTCGTGCTTGGGGAGTGTCTCTTCTCAGAGATTTGCTAACAATCCTGTGGCTGAGTCTTTCATAAAAATACTCAGGTTTCTTTCCCACCAGAAACTGAATTTGACATTGCTGAAGAAGTTAATAGAAATTACAGATGTGGAGTGAAACTTGCTGAGCCAAAAGTGTCCCATTGCAGATGAACTCTTGGCTATAATTCAACGTCCCATCTGTTTTTCTTACGAACTAATGAGCTACATTAAAATCAGATCATTCATTTAATGTCTGCTTTAGCAGCTTCTGTGTCCTGGGGTTTCGGAGGCTTTTCTAGAAATGTGCTAGAGAAATCAGCTCTGTATTTCTCTCCAAAGCCTGTGTTGCCTGAATGAATCTGAGCCATATATGAAAAATTATGCCTCCTATAAACACATCCGGACTTCCAGTCTTAGAATAATAGAATGGATTGGACTGGAAGTGGCCTGTAAATGTCACCTACTCCAATCCCCTGCAATTCGACCTGATTTCCAGGGATGGAGTATCTACCACACCTCTGGGCAACCTGTCGTAGTGTTTCATGACCCTCACTGTAAACAACTATGTTTTATTAGCTAATTTAAATCAAATCTTCTTTATTTTAAGGACCCTTGTCCTATCACAGCAAACTCTGCTAAAAAGTCTGCCTCCACCTTTTTATAAGCCTCATTTTTTGAAAGGCCACAGGAAGGTTTCAGAAGCCTTCTCTTCTCTGGACTGAATAATCTCACCTCTCTCAGGCTGTCTTTACAAGAGAAGTGCTCCAGCCCTCTGACCATTTTCAATCTCACCAGACAAGAGATCCCACCTTTTTATCTTTAAATTGTCAAATATGCCAAGATGATTGACTTCCCTAAAAAAAAAAAAAAATTAAAACGATTTTTCTCTTAAACAGAAACAGTAATAAATTTTTTAAAATTACATTAATTAATATACCTTAGCAGCTACTGATTTGGAACAGAAGACTTACCTCTGTGAGCTTTTACCTGGTAAGGCTTGTAGAAAGAAGTTATTTCTTTCCATAAAGTATTATTGAAAATTAAAAGCAACGTATCTTTCCATAGCATGTTCCTAACAAAGTGAATTGCCATAGTGGTGCTGTGGGAGGCCATAACACGGCCATTACATTGCATTGCTTTGTACTGGGGAGGTGACTTTGAAACTGAACCTTCTGGCAGGAGAAGACTCTGAGCAAAGGCACCACCTCAGAGTCCACCCGTTTCTTGAATGAACGTAATACTTTTTACTTATTATTAGATGTAAAACTTCAGGATGTGTGCTCAAACCTGCACCTTTGCAGGGGTCATTTACAGCTGGAACTGGTGATGAAGCAGCTGTGACAGCGCCTCGTTGTCCAGTCTCTATGTTTGGGGCTGTGTGGCTTACACTGTACTGGAGAGGATAAACTGCCTATACAAGGTCCTCAGCTTCTCATGTGACTTTTAGATTTATGTAACAGAAAAAGAAGCTTTTTGGCTGTCCTATTTGTTGACAAAACCCCAGCATGGGCAGAGCAAAGCAGAGGCTCCTGCAGCCCTCACCACCAGGGTACAGAGCAACTGCGCCAGGTGGGGTGGCATGATCCACCATGTGGATCATGGCACTGCAAGCTTGAGAAACATCTAACCCTCGTTAAAAGCAATAGGTAGGCAAAGAGGAATAGAAGCAAAGCATAAGAAATCACCCAATTCAAGAAAGTTCACAGCTTTCCCCACTCAGGAAAGCTCAGGGAGAACAAGAACCAGAACTGCTCTATGAAGGATTTATCCACAGTCCTACAACCCCATGGCTATCTCTGATGGAATATCACTGTCTGAGGCTGGGCCACCACCAAAAAGGCTATTCTAACCCACTTCAGGTTATCCAGAGCATTTGTCTCACCATGAAAGTAAAAAGACATGACTCCTAGTGTTGCTAGCAGAAAGAATTTGGGGAAATCCTTCAGCATATGAAGGCCTAAAGGGCAAATACCTTAGGCAGCATTGTTTTCACCTTTAAGTTTCACACTGTCTGCTGAACTGTAGTCTTTTTTATTTATTCCATGACAAAACATTTTATTCATCTTATGAGGCTGTGCTCACAGAAATCAGTTCACATGATGCATCTTCCCCAAGGGCAGTGCACAACGGGCTGGAGACACCGCCTCATTGCGATGCCTTAGGATTTTAGCTTTTATATTTTCAAATCCTGTACTGTTTTAGGATATAACTCTGAAACTCCATAGCCCGTCAGCTACTGTTTTCCTGTTTTACTCAGACAAAACAATCCCTCAAGAACCCCTACTGCTTCAGGCCTCAAAAACCTCAAAAAGTATAAATAAAAGTGAGTTGGGGGGAGCAAACTGGGGGTACATGACTTCATTACCTAAAGGTGCAATTAGAGGTTTAACCCCTGATATGTCAATAGACCAAACTTATGATTGTCTGAAAAACTTGTGACCATCGTCCATCTTGGGTGTAGCCCCTTTGGGGAGGCTTCTGACTGCCCAAGTTGTATCTATTGAAGGCCTTTAATAAATACCTACTTTTACTCTCTTAATCTTGTCTAGCCTCTGTTCTAGGGAGTCACTCCAAGGCATGAACTGTGCCTGCGAGGAGGAGAAGGGGCTTCTCCAGGACTGAAGGACACTCCTCTCATCACCTCACCAGTGCTGCTGGTATCACTGCTCTCAGACGCCCCCTCGGCTCTCTGCAGCACCTCTTCCTACCACTCCTCTGTCCTGATGGATCTGGCAGGTTAAAACATCACTCCCTTGATACACAGCCATAAACAGGTTGCTCAGGTCCTTAACTGGCAGTAAGGATGTTGCAGACTGCTCATGTGTCTTTGATAAAGGGAAAACTCCAAATAACACAGACACTTGAAGCAGCAGAAGAAGTAGCAGTGCCTGTGGCACTGATAAAGAACTGTCCACCCAAACCATTTAACTCTAGCTTGCTTTCATTTCCACTTCACTCACTCTGAATCCAGTCCACAGCCCCAGTCCAGGGGCTGCCATAAGAGCATGATCATTTGGTAGCAAATGTGGCAGAAAAAAATCTAGAGAAATTCCA
Source organism: Argya squamiceps (assembly GCA_037834095.1). Classification (NCBI taxonomy): domain Eukaryota; kingdom Metazoa; phylum Chordata; class Aves; order Passeriformes; family Leiothrichidae; genus Argya; species Argya squamiceps. Next base: position 63,599,579 of record JBBMKD010000115.1, read on the forward strand.
AAAAGTCTTGCAAGAGCTGTCCCTTCAACCAGATTCACTGCTGACAGTCTCAAGACCAAAGGCTGGGTGTGGTTGGTAACAGGTCTAGAAATGGTCTGTAAGTGTCTGGACCATTGTAGGAACATCTATCCTTTCCTGTGGATGAATAAAGAATTCCTCAAGTGTATAAAAATATAGCTCCCCCACCATGGAGATATAATATCCTTTTCAAAATACCGGTTTTTTTCTTCATTCTATGAATATTTAGAACCCAAATTAGGGGGACAAGCTTAGCTTTTCCTTGCAGGAAACTCATTCTTCTCTGTTATAAATGGTGCTAGTTGGCTGGGCTTTAACCCAGCAAGGGCTGCCAGCCCTCTAAGAGAGTTTTACTTGTCTTCAGTCCATATGGCTCTTTCCCAGTTCTTATTACAGGATAAATTTTAAAAAATATTTTTAGTTCAAGCAGGCAAGCAATGAATGAAAGTAAATGTGCCAGATGTCCCTCTCCATTCTGTCCAGTCTCCCCATTTTCTCTCTCTTCTAGGGTAAAAAGATGGTTGTGGAGGGGGTATTTATCACAAACCTTTTACATGGAGAATAAACAAAGGAAAAAGCTAGGCCTTCAGCACATTGCAGCTGCTGGCTTTATACACCAGGTTGGCTTGCGTTGCTCTGGTAAGTCCAACCTCTTCCCAGCCTTTCTAAGGCTGACTTCTTAGCTCAAACTGACCCATTGGGGGTAGGTATTGCTGGCATTTGGGGTAGGTATTGCTGGTGATGGACATGCCTCCTCCTACCACACAGTCTGATTTATTTTATCCTTTTCATGACCCAGGCATGGTGACACAGGTTTTTGTTATTTTGACTGCAGTCTGGACACAGTGCATTCACAAGAAAGGGCTTGGACCTTTCATCTAATGATCTCAGTAAAGCTCACCAGAAGGTTGAAATCCAAACCCAGAGTGCTGCCACTTTCCTGACAGCTCCACCCTTAACTGATGGTGTCCCATGTCCCAATATATGAATAAAACAAAGACTTGAATAATCAGATATATAATCACAACAGTCAAGAACTACGCCAGAAACAAAGTCTTACCATGTTAATGGATTATGGATCTGCCACAGTTCATTTTCATCCTGAACCCAAGCAGGGGAGGGAGAACGGCAAGAGTTTGACCATTAATATAAACTCTATTTTCCACTTGATAGTCTGCTTTCTTGAAGATGTATTGTCTTTTATAGATCTTTGGAATCTGAAAAACTCTGTTAGAAATGTTTTGTGTAACACTGGGTCATTCAAACTCTGGAATTTTGCTTATGGTCCACAGACAAATATTTTACAGTTTATTCTAAACCTCTCCTGAATATCAGAGCACACTGAGAACATTTTGTCTTTGTGCCTTTTGTTGTGCAGGGCAGAAGAAATCTGCAGGCCTGAAACTGCTTCTCAGCTTCCCACCCAAAACCAGCACACCTCACCTGAACTCACCACACCTCCTGCTTTTGCACAGTTTGAGTTGAAGGTGCAGTCAGAACAGGGGTTCTCACAAGATGTTCATTACTGCTTGTTGGGTAATGAGTAGTTGTTTCTGTGATATTTTAGCTGTGTACACTTTCAGTCCTGGCCAGAGCAAAGGAATTGCAGAGAAGAGCACATTTCAAGTAATAAATTTAAACATTTTGAAACTTGAGGGGAAAAAATGGTGAATTAAAAGGAAGTCAAAGATTAGGGTTAGATCTTGTTTAATCCAAACTAGGATATCCATTGCTGACAAAAATGTTGACTATGGCTATTCTCTTGGCACTGTGTCTGTTCTCTCCCCACCCTGCTTTCTTGGAAGTCACTGTGCTCTGGCTCTTCAATTAGAGACGGATAACTTAGGCATTGCACACTGGAAAAAGCTTATCACACTGCATTATTTGTTCCATCACTGGAGCCCTATCACCACTGTGAAATCTATTTCTTCAGGTTTGAAAGGGACTTGGATAAACCACCTGGAGATCCCATCTGGGACTGTCAACTGTCTGATCCAGGCAGTTTGTCACAGACCCATGAAAATGGCATTGATGGAGTGAATGTGTCTCTGGTACATATTTTGGAGCAAGGGTTTGTGCAGATGAGCTGGCAGAGGCTGAGCTGTGTTTTGGAGGATCATCCAGACTGCAGCTCTCCTGTAGCTGGGTGCTCAGGCCTGAGGTTCTGCCCTTTTAGGGGGTCCCTCAGTTTAGGTGTATGGACAGGGTGACAAAAATGTTTTTAGGCTGTAAAAAGAAAGGGATGAAGTAGCAGTAATAGTCCCGGGGTGCTGGAGCATATCACCTCAGGGTACTGCCCTGGGGAATCCAAGAGGTGGTGGAGAGTGGATGGAGAGACAGGACCTCAGGCCCAGCTCTTGTATTGGAAAGAAAATTCCAGTATCAAGCAAGAGGATTTCCTGACGGACGGAAAAGTCAGAGTTAGGGAAAATCCATACCCTTCGGGAAAGTTATCTGCACTGTGTCCTGGGTTGTAGAATAAGATATGCACAAAGTATTCTATCACCCTCTTCATCATCTGGTGAAACCAATTGTTGGAGCAGTGTTCTTCCAGGTTCCCCCTCCCTTTCCTGTTAAGGTGTTTTTCTGTTAAGGTGTC
>JBBMKD010000115.1:63602295-63628768 GCA_037834095.1 Argya squamiceps
TTTATTTCTTTTTCTCATTAAATTGTATTTCTGACTTGGAGCCTCTCATTTGTTTTGCTTTCAAACCATTACACACTGGGTGAGGGCAGAAGCCCTGTAATGGAGCTGGATTTGCCCTGCTCCCATTCTTCACACTAGTGGGACAGCTTCCTACAACCACTTTGGGAAACACCTATAAAACACATTTCTCTGCTATGTTCTGCAGGGAGCTGGTGTGACTGCAAACCACACACAGCTTGGGCACCACAAGCCAAACTGCACAAAGCACTCACTGCACCACCACTGTCTGCAGAGCTCAGTGGCTGTGGGTTACAGGAGAACAAAATATTTAACCAAGGAGAAGGTGATGTGTGGGTGATAACTGTAAGCCCTTTTTGGGTGACAAACACCTGGAAAGCCCCATGAATCTGTCTTCCCCTTGCTGGCCCACTCTGGAGGCTCTCCTGGGGAGGAGGTTGGTGCGTTTTGCCTGAATCCCTTTTACTGACCAAAACTGCCACAGAAAAAGAAGCAGAGCACAGAAGCTTTCAATGAGAATACTTCATTCATTCCTGTGGGTTTGCAGTGGTCAGCACAGACATGGGAAAAGGCTTCAAAGGTGCCAGGTTGGAGTCTGAGGGCTCTGCCAAAGGCTGCTATAGCTGTGAGCCAAAGGGCAGTGCAGTGCTGGGTGTTCTTCCTTGGCACCAGAGAGAGACTTCATCCCTCTGCTGCTGCTGCAGGAGTGGTGGAAGTTCCAGCCACACCAAGGGGGTGGGCAGCCCTATGAGGGCAGGATGAGGAGTGTACCCAGGGAGCAATGAACCCAGAGAGCTATAGTGGCCTGGAAATTTGTAGCTGGTCAGTGTGTCGTGGTGGCATGGGGCAGGTGGATCCTCATCCCTTTAGTGATGGGACAGGCCTGTCTCTTTTACTGTCTCAGTGGAGACTTCACTTGTGAAACTGCAGGTGCAGATTCTCTCTGTGTCTGATACGGAGGAATTTTCACTGCAAACAGATTAGCTGTGAGTGAAGGAGCCATAAATGTTTAATTACAGATACAAGCCTCTCTGTGCCATAGAATACTTCAATTTTTAAAATTTTAAAACTTCTGATTTGTTGCCTCTTGAAACAGTAGCCTTCAATTTTACATACTAACCTCACCAATAGCCCACTTACTCAATGTCAATATGAATAACATGGTATAAGAGTCAGTCCCCTTTCTCATTGAGCAGTTTTTGCCTGCACACAGGTGGGAAGCAGCTCTCACTCAACAGTTTTTGGATTTTAGCTGATATCTCATTATGTGACATTAATAGACCCATGTGCTTTACTTCAACTCAGGCTGCTGATTAGCAGATCGAGGCACATCCTGCTGCCAGAGACCAGCAGGAAAATGTAGTGGTAGCTGTGTGTGACTTGAGCTGGCAAAGGCTGGAAGGGTGATGCTAGGCTTGCAAATGCGTAGCAAAGAGGTTGGATTTTATTTTTTCTGCCAGCATACCTGCAACAAACACCAGCCTAGCACCTAAAAGCAAACCCAAACCTTTTAGGTCAGTCCTTTCCTGATCTCCAGATCAGAAAGGTCTGTTCTCAGCATGAAGCACTTTCAGTGTTTTATTCTAGCGAAAAGTTAATTCAAAGCTCTGCTGTTTTGATGTCCTATTATTTTAGATTTGGGCACATGTTTGAATGAGTGTATTTGATAATTTGGAGATCAAGAATGGAGAATGAGAATAAATTCCTCCATTTTTTTTTTAAACTTCTGAGTCCAAAATTTCTGCCTTTAGATAATGATTTTGTGGGACAGCTATTCCTCACTGAAGGCACAGAGCAGAATTAACGGGCAGCAAATATTTCTGCAGACAGGATTCTGTTCAGAAGATTGGAAATAAAAGAGAAAAGTCTAAACTTTGCTATTAATTGGGAGCAAAAAATATCAGTAGCATCAAACCCCAAAAGCAGTGATGGGCAGGAACCAGGTGGACTCTATTAGTGAGCAAGAAAGAGAAGGAATCTTTCTTCTTCCTAATAGCTGCCAAGAAACAATCTTGTTTCAGCTTTTGCATGAAATGATACATGGTGGCTTTGAAGCCCGAATCTCTTTGGTTTTATTCCTTCTCCTTTTGGGACATGGGTGCTGTGGATGTTCATTACTCACATTGGAAACATTTGCCACAGGAAGCCCTCGGAACAGACTTTGGAAAGCTATGAAAGCCCTAATGTCAGCTGAAAAGATCAGTGCTGTCCCAGCACTTGCTGAATCAAGTGCTATTAAGTGCCAAGATAAATGAATATTTGTCTCTTAGACATTCCCAATTTTACAGAATCCAGGGTTTTCAAACTCCCTTCCTACCAAGAAAGTCCTCTCTACTTGAAAAAGAAACCCCACTTTGGTGGCAGCAGCTTCTCCAGAATCTGCAGCTGTGTTTTCTGAAGTCTTGCTTCATTCTCCACTAAATTCCCTTCCACCTCCGTTTGCCTGGTGAAACAACCAGAATATCTGAAATTTTTTTTAAATCAGAATTTTTAGTAGTCATAAAGCATAGGCTAATGAGCCTCTTCTGCAGGACTGTTTAGTTAATTAATATTTATACACTGCAGCAAGGCTCAAGAGCTAATCTATGAAATGTTATTTAATAATTCTGGATATCTGCCTTGGGAATCCTAGATTGAAATTCACTGCAATTGAATTAAGGTTCAATTAAAGGTTCCTGCCATTAAATCTTTAACATAGGTGCAATAAACGCAAAGAAAGGAAGAAGATGCAGCTCTGCCTGGCAAGCCTGTGGGCTGAGATAACCAGGCAGCATGGAGAGTGAGTGTCACTGAGACAATTCAGTCTTGTTTATTCTTGGGGGCAAGCACTGAGCCCACAGGAGCTGAGGTTTTTGTTCCTATGATATGCTTGACTGGTGGAGAATGAGAAAAAGGGAAGACCAGCCCTTGGCTGCCTCCAGTAGGCTGGAGCACTGTTGCAAACCCCTCATATCTGTGGGGGCTAGCATTGTCTTTGGGGGCAGTGGTGCAGGCCCACACTCCTCTGTGTGCTGTTGAGTAGGAAATTACCACAGCAAGTGGCAAGGTACAGGCCAACACCGACAGTCTTCGTGCTTGTGACATCAGCAAACAGCCCCCCCTGCAAAGGCCTCACCCCTCTCACTCCTCTCCAGCCAGTGTCTCTCCTGTGACATGACTTGTCCTGCTGTCTCCCACAGAAGGAACCAGAATATAGAACAGGGAATCCTTTCTCACCATCATTCAAGTGATTTCTTACCATCACTCAGCAACCATTACATTGCAGGGCTGGGGATCATTCCTGGGACTAATGCTTTCTTCATTAATGTTGTTGCAGCCATGTACTGGTGAAGACTTGCTCACAGACCAAGGAGCTACTTGCTTTTGGAGAGGTCGGGTGTGCTTGTGGATGCGTGTACAGAACTGCATCCTGCAATTATGGCTTTCTAGAGAATACTAGTGGGTGGTTCAAAAAATAAAAAAAGGATATTATTATTATTATACACATATAATTTGATTCTTTTAGTCTGAAATAAGCCCCTGGTAAATTTATATTTACTTGGCAGTGAAAACATAAAACTTGGTTTGGCAATTGCATTTAGGAAAACATTAGAAACTCAAGGGAGAAAATATTACTTGGCCAAGTATGTTGAATTAATGCTGAGAAATGGGACTCTGTGAATCTGAATTCAACCCAGTTTTTTAAAGCTACTTACCCGGTCTCCTTCCACTGTTGGCCAACTGACAGAAATTCAATATTTTTCTTCTAGTGAATGAAAAGCATAGTCAGAAACAGCCATTGGGTCAGGTTCATATGCAAAAGCTCCTCTTGTGCTTTTGTTTCCTAATTGCTTTTGGAAGAATTTTTCAGACTGGGCTGACGCAGTTGTGTGTGTGAATTTCCTGGCAAATAAGAAAGGTGACTGTGTCCAAAAGACATTTAAGAGTGTGAATTCACAGCCTTCCCATGTCTAATCAAGGAGCGTAAACCATTAGCCACATGTTCCCCATTTCCATCACATTTTTTCACACTTAAACAAAAACATGCCAAAGGAAAGGTGCTACATTTTTTAATGCCCCCAAATAGGAACCACAGGAGTCCATTAAATGCTGTGGTCATTTCCAGCATACAAATCAATTTTCCTTGTGGTGGTGAAGTGGTGAATAATGACTGGTTTGTTTAAAGGAGCATGACTGATTTTGGATGAAGGATCCTGTCACTTTGGCATTTTTAGTTTTATTTATTGCATGCAAGCATATAAAACCTGGTACTGGTCTCAGTGCCAGGCTTACTAGTGGAAAAGCTGAAGGGACCACATAACGTCTGGTGCAGCAAAGAGGTTCTCCTTCTGCAAGGCATTTGCTGGACTCCTGGAAAATTATTTTGATTAACATGGCTGAGAAGGATTTCATCAGTTGGCATCTACTGGCTTTATTTTTTCTTCCATTTTGCCTGTGTCAAGATGAATACATGGAGGTGAGCAGAAGATCTTATAAACCAGTGGCCAAAATATTGCAAAGTCACCACCAGACTGGTCACAAAGGTTCCAGAAGCAGGGAAATATTGAAACAGCGGCATCAACTTATAGAATGGACTGTTGTTAATAGCACATCTACAGACCATAAAGTCCTGAGACCAGAGGTAGATGATGTAGAACTGACTACCTCAGATAGAGTCCAGGTACTCTGAATTAATCTTCTAAAGATATCTTTAAAGCTAATGAGATATTTTATTTTTTTGCTAACATTATTAGTGATATATTAATGAAATAATTTTTATTAAAGTTGTGTGTTGGTCTGTATCCTGCTGGGCTGCTTTACAGGATCTTTTAATGAGCTGGTAGAACCAGCAGTGGTTGGGGACACTGATTTCAACACAGGCAGCAGTGCTTGGTTCTGTTGAAACTGTGAACTTGTGAAATCATATATTCTGAAATACAGTTTCTTAAGGTATTAATTATTTAATATATCAAAGTTGTAGATATTGCTAACTCATCTGGATGTGAAGGAAAACTACAGCACTTCTAGAGGTATTTGGAGAGATTCAATTAACAGTGAATAATTTTAGTTTAAAATGATGTATGTAAAGTATATTTCTTAGCTTGAGATCAACAATGAAATTCTGAATGTTTGAAAATTTGATTCTAAGGAGTAGCCTGAAAAAAACAGATACTAATGCAATGAGTAGATTTAATAATATAAATCAACTGACTGTTAAAGAAGGCTTGCAATGAAATTGTCTGCAGTATCTGCATTTTAAACTGAGAATGTTTTTATGCCTTTCATGGCACTTTACATACTACAGTCATTAGTTTATAACACAGGAAAATGGCATAACTCAATTATACACAAAATATTGCAATCCAAATTTGAAAGAAAAAAATCTGAAGGGCAGAAGATGAAGCTTTTTCTAGCACTAGACAAAACACAATTCCACTCAAATAAAGGGGTTTTTTTGATTGATGTGTTTCAGTAACAGCAAGAACATAAGTGCTTTTTTCCTACACCTGATTTGAGTTCTGTATAGTTCACCTTTTATCATATGGGGTTTTAAAATTTTTCCAGATCAAATATGATATTTTGAATTGCCAAAATCAAGGACATGCAGATAAGTGTTGAAAAATAACCTATGTTATGATAAGCAGAAAAGAGGTTTGACTTTAATCCTGTCCTGGGCTTGAAGAACTGAAACAAATCCAAGTATGGGAATAGGTTTAATACACCACTGTATTCCCTGTATTAAAACTTCACAGTGCTTTGCATTTTGTATTTCTTGGGCAGGAGTTAAATGTTCCTCCAGTGCACTCAGCATAACAGATATTTAACTCTAGCCATGTTAAACTGCATTTGCAGAATATAAGCAGTGTGAAACATAAAGTATGCAGTCCAAAGAGCTAGCCAGTGTGTGCAGACCTCTTCACCGCAGGGAGAATTCTGTAGCTGTGTGCTGCAGACCATGTACAAAAGATTCCCCTTTAACACTACACAATTTCAGATAATGCAGGATTTAATGCAAAACTGCAACTTCTTAGGGCTCAAACTCTCCCCCAAAGAAAGTGTCACTGTGTTCGGGCAGCATGTGTCTCTCATTAGAGAGTTTAATTCAACTTGTCTGGAACTGCCTGCTGCGGGAACTGGTTGTGACAATAAAAACAAGCCTTGCAAGTCTGAGTACAGCTGCTGGCAGTCATCTACCTGCCAACCCATCTCCAAGAAGCAATCTTTTCTTCTTTTGGGGAAATGATGCGATTTTTGGCTTACTGAAATGAAATGGAGCACTAGCAGATGCATGACAGGGATAATCTATCACACAGTGGCTTACGCAATACGTGTTTTCCACTTCCAGACTCCAGGAATTTCTAGGCAGAGGAAGAACAAAGGTGGCACTGACATGTTTTAATTTGTGTCAAATCCCTCTCTTTCCCTTGAGTTATATGGAAACTATCTAGTTCCTATGTTCCTGCTTTCTTAGTTGTTTTAGATGGAATAGCTCTACCCAGCTAAAGACAATTTAGGCTGGGGAATTTCACCCTCTTGCTGAAGCGTTTTAAAGGTCCCATTCCTTGTTGTGGAAAAGAGATGATAGCATTTGTCATTACTATTATCTTTGCTGCACCGGGTGCAAGGCCAGTTTCCACACTGCTGTTAACTCACGTGGAATATAACATACATTTCTCAAGAACAAGAACTCTTAGTGACTAAAGAGAGTCATGACAGACCATTTTTCCATTTCAGGTAGCTCTTTGAAAATCTTTAAACATCGCTAGTCAAGCAGTGTTTTACCCTGAGCTTTGGCAAGTTTTGTTTGTTTCTTTGCTTGGAGAAAGGGCATGGAGGACCTTAGTGCCCACAGAGACAGACTGTTTTGCATTCAGAACAGAAGCCAAGAATGGTGGAGGTACATTACTTGTCTCCTGCATTGTCTTAGACAATAAAACAGAAACTCATAAAATTAACCAGGAAGTCAAAAAGGGCTGGGTCTCCAATTATGACTCGTTCACAGCTTTAAATTAAGGGAATTTTATAGACCATCTGTTGCCTAGATCATTCTCCTATATACTAAATCATGGGAAATTCAGCAAATAGCCTCAGAAATATTTCCAGTTTTCTATCAGTGTTAGGATATCAATGTGGCAGATGCATTTCACAAGCTCCTAAATCATATTCATCTTCTGGCAGCAAAGCCAAAGATTCACTGACAAAATTTATGCACAAATGGCTGCAAAGGATGCCTTTGGCAAGTAGATTGCAACTAATCTCTATGTCACATTTGAGTGTAATTTTACTTTAGGAACATGTTTTTACTTTAAATGTACTCTTCATGAAGTTCTCTGCTTTTAAAGATTAAAAGAGAATCCTAAATATTCATCATCCTTGGCAGCCTATAATGAATAATTTTTTCTCCTAGTGAAAAAATCAATAAAGGTAATAAATTAACTACTTTATGACCTGCACAAACAGCTATTTTGAAATCAGTGGAACTGTTGCATACAACTAGACTGGCAGGACTTGTCTTATTTCACACCTAAGAACCTGATGAGCCTTTTTTTGAGATAATGCCAAACAGTTCTTGGTTATGACCATCACTTGTATCTATTTTATTTTAAAATAGCTGTTTCTCTAATTAAGTTATTCAAGATTTCAGTGCATTATCTGAAAAAGACAAATTGCATCTGCACATGTGAGAGTCTCACATGCCGTCTACTTTGCTGGATTCATGTCTTCCTTCAGTTACAAGCCACCATTCTAAGTCCTTGGACATTTTTAGGCTGATACGGCTTATTTGCTCCTGGCAGGTGTGTATTTAGTTCACCTTGTCATTTAACATGATTATTAAGAAGCACAATCTAAAAAGACCTAGAGATTTTAATCTCAATGCAAAAATCAAATTCTTTTAGGGGGTACAAAATGCTTCACAATTCCAGTCCTGTTTTATGTGGACCTTTCAAGGACTGAAAATGAGCTGAAAGCAGAGCTACTTCTTTTCTCATACTAGGAAAATTATAAAAAGTGTATTGGGTGATTGCCAGTTATGTCCTGCCTAACAACTGGAAGATGCAAACCAGCCAGAAAAATACAAATAGGTTCTCCAGGAAGAGACAGTTCAAGAGGCAGAACTTATTTTTCTCATTAAGTATAGACCTTGTCCAGAATTAATCTAAAAAGCATAGCCTTGACCAAACTCCATAAATATGAAGATCTTCTGCCCACTGGCAAGTTTTAACTTTTCCATCACTCTTTGAATATGAAGGATATTTGTTTAGCTGTCAAGTTGGCCTTTATTCCCATGGTAACTCCACCATCACTGGTTCCAGCTGGGCAAGGCATGCATCTGTCTTGTTGGAGGAGTTGCAGTATTTTGGTGGTGGGTGGCATGAAATGAATTTTCTATATCCATGAATTTTCTATATCCATATCCATCCTATATTCTATATAGGATATTTCCTATATCCTAACTTAGGTTAGGAACCTAAGTTCCTAAGCCTCCTGAAATCAATGAATTCTGGGGGTGTGCTTGGTATTGTCCAAAACACAGGCAGAATGTTTCAGATGACATCACTGAATCATCAGTGATGAGGGCAGGAATACAGCACATCTGTGTGTTCGTGTGACTCCTTCCATCCTGCCACAGGCTCATTTTCTGCCAATCAGTCTGCATTGGGCAAGTATTTGACAATAATAAAGATAGGGAAAAGAAAGGGAAGGAAGGCAAATAGTAGAAGAATTAAAGAAAAATAGCAGTTGGATTGGTGTAACTATCCTTCTCCAGATTTTAAGAAGTGCAGGTTTGCATCTCAGGATATTAGGAAAGAATTGTAGGGGAAAAGAAGCAAAGAGGGAACAAATGAAGAGGTAGAGAAACAAAATCAAACACTGGACCTTGGCCTTATCTGACATACTGGAAGATCTATGAAAATAAGTAAAGAAATTCAGTCAGAATTGAATGAGTCTCCAGTAGTATAAACACAATAATATGGAAAAGAAAACCACTTAAACAAAACCATAAACTAATTACTATAGTAGCTGAGCTGTACATAATAAACTCATTATTTTATTTATACTGCTATATTAATCAGCATATAGGTTTTCATAGTTATACATTTACCACTACAAATAGTCTAAAAGCCCCTAACACCTTCTGTTGTGGTAAGTTCAAATTTTTATCTTATGTCTTGGCAATTTTTTAGTCTCTCCTAGCTTTAGTAGCCTGTAAATACACAAGTCTGGGATCATGAATAGGAATATGCTGCACAGATTTTTTTTAGTATCTTCTTTGGGTGGTCCAATACAGCTTTATTTATGTTTAATGGAGTTCATTGCTGAAGGTCAAAGAAAGTTCCTTGTGTTCTACTGCTTTTATAGGCATGTTTGTCATCAAAGGTCAGTTGAAACGTGGGATCAGGATGTGAACCTAATTCAAATATTCATCTGAATTGCATTACTTGGTATTAATTTATTTTCAAAACCTCCATTATTTAACAGGACAAGTTGTTTTTATTAATACTTGTATAGATTTTTGAATGCTTTGAGAGCTATTCCTTTAAATCTTCCAAAAATAACATCTTCAGGGACAACCTACCTATGTGAGAATTTCATGCCAGATAAGAACTGTTTTGAAAATTTACCAAGTATATAAACAAAAATATATAATGAAGACCCTGTAACCAACATGCATAAGATTGATGTCCTCCCTGAATGAGCTACTTAAAACTTATTTTTGTGCACTCAGCCCCCCCAGCCTGGACCACAGAATCCAGACTGCAGTTCCTGCTGCCGAGGTGACTTTGGAGTTCGACTCTACCAAGGGCCCCCGGGACCTCCTGGACCCCCTGGGATGCCAGGTAAATATGAAGTTTAATTCACTTTTTTATCAGTCTAATTGAAGACTATAAATAACAGATTATTCTATGAAATATCAGAGAGTGGTCCAAACATCAGTATTTGGGGACAGATTAAGGAACAAGTTTTTCTATAATTTCAGAGAAGACAGATATTTTCAGTTGTATTCTAAGGTACATTCCATTGAAAACCTATTTGTTATTAAAATTCAGCTTTCACAAATTCATATTGAAAGTAATCTTACTACATCTCTGAAGAAAATTGGTCTCTCTTAAAACAGCATGAAGTTCCCAATAAACTTGGAAGAACTTATTCCCTGGAGCTGATTATTGTGATCACCTTTGTATATCCAGCTGTGCTACTGTGTACATTTCTTCATCTAGCATACTGCTAGCCAATATTTTACAGAAACACAGATGTTTCTGTTCTCTCTCAGAAATTCCTTCACTTCCTTCTTTCATCTTGTCTTTCATAATAAAAATCCTTTTTTTTAAAACATTAAAAATGTGCACAGAAGAACAGCATACACAAGTAAAGTGTATACTTTGATCTGATAATTGATATGGAAATAGAAGAGCCTCTAGAATGGAAAATGTGGTTGCATACTGCTGTGTTTGTTACAGCTGTTACAGCAGCTACCTTCAGGAATTTGGAAATCACCATTTCTAAAGCAGAGGTACAACATAAATGAACAGGTCACTGAAAGACAGAATTGTCTCTTCTTCAAAAGCTTACATCTTCTGTTATCACAATAAAAACACAATTCAGTGATCCATTACTTATTAACAGTTGGATTTTTAGAAGCAAGATACAATTTTATACTAGACCCACATTTTCAAGGCTGCAATGGACATACTGGGGTGTGGTCTAGTCCCAGTTTTGCCCTTCCCTCGTGTCTCAGTCCCACTTTTTGTCACTGCAGGATACCACAAATCTACTTCTGGCAGCAGCCTCCTGTGCCCTGGGACTTCTGTCTCCTTCATTTGTTGGATTTCATGTTGTTGTGCCCATAAGGGGAACAGCAGCAGTTGTTTTTCCCCTTGATTGAATCAAATGCTGCTTGCAGACTTCTGTTCTGAACTGGTAGAGCAGTTCTGGCTTCACATAAAGGATCATTCTTGTTATTTTTAAGAGCTGCAGATTCCTCTATCCAAACAAAAATGTACATAATTTCTTTCACCATTTGGCTTCCTTGTTCAAAGTTGGGGTTTTGTTTGTTTATTTTTGTTTTGTTTTAATTTGTTTGTTTTTTATTTTCTTAATAGAAAAACTCTGAAGGATCACTTCATCATCAGATTTGATCTCAAACAACACTATTCTTCTTGTAAATTTGTAACCAGACTGAATAATCAAAGAACAAGCAGAGTGGCAATGAACCTAATTTCAGTTCAGGTAGAATTAGAACAATGATGACATTAATTAATCCCCTGAGCTGAAAGATCAGGCTTTTGCTGCAGGAGGCATAATAATTGCTCAGTGATTCTAGTCAACCTTAAAATCCTGTCAGCTGCATAGACATTTGTTCAGTAATTTAGTCAGTAAATACCAGGAAGTAAGTAATATGCAGAAGCATGAGTATGTTTTGTAATGAGTCTTTTTACTCATTTACTTATACAAAGCCATCTCAGAAAAGCTTAATTATAAAAATGTTGTCTCCGTTTAAATCTATGCAATCAAATAACCCTTAACCAGCGCCCTGCAAATGCACACTGTCCTGTTTTTAGCACAGATTTTAGGAATTTTAATGCTACAGCCATTCATCATTTGTGTGGATGTGTTTTAAAGACAGCAAAATCTTATTCAAAGTTATCTTATCCTATCATGACTGGCTTAATTTACCAGGAAATTGGTTATTATAGTAAAGCAAAAGCAAGACTGCTGGTTATTATAGTAAAGCAAAAGCAAGACTGCTTCTGCAGTCTACCTAGTATGTGTCAATAAAGAGTAGCTTTTGCTGTCCTTGAGCCTTCTGTCTGCTGAGGTCTTTTTGCACATCTCCCCAACAAAGCAATGACTTGAGACACCACCAGCTTATACAGCAATACCAAGGCAACATCAGGGTAATTCCCAAAATCTATGTCCTTCTGGAAACTTGCTCACCAAAACCTCTATTATCAACCTGACCACACAGCAGTTTCTTATCCATTACAGCTCAGCCTGGGGTTCATGGCACTGAAGAATACCTGTGTTGCAAGCTGGTGTGAGAGGACCCTGTCACACTTACCTGTTAAAATACAATAAATTATTTAAATAAAACAGAAAGTTTTGTTTCCCTTCAGGAAATCATGGTAACAATGGAAATAATGGAGCAACTGGCCAGGAAGGAGCCAAAGGTGAGAAAGGAGACAAAGGAGATATGGGACCAAGAGGAGAGCGTGGCCATCATGGACCCAAAGGCGAGAAGGGTTACCCTGGGATTCCCCCAGAGCTACAGGTACAACATCTCTGGCTCATATAGGTGGCAGCAAATCTCAGATTGTGATATTTTTCACTGAAAAAACAGCACCTTATTACTGTAAGAAGCAAATCCCCTTGTAAATTAATACTGTGACAGGCATATATGGCCCTTGTCCTTACTGAAAAATGTGCTTTGCCAGATCTTTCTGGAAAAGAAAAGCTTTAGTCAGAATGCAGCTGAGAAATAGGCAGGAAGAAACATATATGCTTCCTTTTGCAGGCAAAAAGCCAGTATCTGGGTTATTAAAGGAGAATAGCAGGGACTATCATTTTCCTACCAAGCTGTATCACATAAATAATTGCACCTCCCACAGCATATGGAAAGAGTAAAGGAGTCATGTTTCTCAGGGCAGCCAGGCTTTGTGAGATTCTCAAGAAGCACATGTATCCAGCTCCTCAAAGTACAGGCTCAAATTTTTTGTGTGCAGTAAGAGTCCTCTAGCTTCAAAAAATACCCCTCATTAGTTATCTATATATTTATATGTCTAGGTACTTTAAATATGTTTGGGGCCATGTATGTTCTGTCTATGAATGAGTAACTCAAAAGCCAGATGAGCATTTAAATACGCGTTCAAGCCTGAGCTGTTGAGCTCGACTCGTACATTGGCACAATTTCACAGCTTTTGCACTAAAGCTTCTTCAAATCCCAGGAATCTGGCAGATGGCAGAGAGCTTGTGTATGTGTGTGTGCATATATATACAGATACATATATATATATATATAAAAATGCATATAATATATGCATGTATAATACACATATAGTATATACTCACGGTATAGCTGAATATCTTATACCTTTAATTACATTCAATATATGTCCTTCTACAATTTTAAAATGAATTACAACTATTTTTTTTCTTACATAAAGACAATGGTAGTAATGTAATTAAAACTGAGTGATGAAAGAAGATGAACAACAAAAGTTCATATTATAATACCTATGTCCAATGTTTAAAATTTCATCACTTCTTTTAGCAGATATGTTTAAAAATGTTTACAGTATAGCACATTATTTCCTACCACCATAATTAAGAATATTAAAGTCAGTGGTGGAGAAAACACTTTTGAATACAATACTGTTTAAAGTACAGGAATATTTTGAAAAACTTTGTGTATCCGTGTTGACCTGCTACTTCGTAATGAGACCTAGGGAGAAAAGACATATTTTTCTGCTGTTCTGATCAGCCCACAAAAAGTAGCTCAGGGTCAAAGAGACTCTGAAATGGAATCTAGACAAAAGCAATAAATTCCATCAATCTGCCACTGCAGCTGCTTTCCTTTAACACATGATGAACTTTGATGTGATCCTGGCTGAGAAGCAAGATATTAACAATTTGCCGTCATAGAAAATGCATCCATGCAGGGGTAAGGAAAATCAGCCCAAGCTTTCAGCTCACATCTGGAGCTCCTTAAATTTCTGAACAGATGGCTAATGATTTCCGTTGTTGGATCCAGACTTGCATTTGATTGTTTTGGTTTTGTTCTGGCTTGGATATGAAATCAAAAGGAGTTTGGGCTGGGTTTTTTTTTCTTTTTTAAATACCAGCATAGCTGGAATCTCACCAAAAAATGTCATTTTTGGGATGGGCAGTAACAGCTGCAATTGAACACTTGTCATTTAAGAAGCTGAGATAGAAATAAAAAGCCAAGTCTCCATGTAACCTTCTGGCAACAAGGTGCAGCAATTCTGCTACTACCCCATTTACTCACATAATGGGGGTGGGAGGGATGATAGACTTACAGAAAAGATCATTCCTTTTCCTGACCAGCCCAGCTAGCAAGGTCATTCCTTGAAATCTTGCTGATGGTAATTTAAATTGTCTGGTGTGGGATGTTTTGCACTGCTTTCTATAAAACATTCTGTGGCATGAAGTGAAACAGGAAGTTGAGGCACAGTTTTCATCTTATTTTCCCCTCTTGGTCTCCACCACCCTCTGTTTTCAAGATGAAGGGCAACTGACAAGATAGAAAAAGCATCGAATATTGAGTCCCAGCTGCTGCACTTCAGAGGACCTCTAATAAAAGTGTTTCATGTATCTCTAAGCAAGAAACACGAATCTGCACAGATTTTACTTAGCATTGTTTATTCTCACACATGCAGTTAAAAGCAATATCCAGTTTAAATGCATCAGGGAATACATAAAAACTATATAAAACTCTTTTGTCAGAAACACCAGTAATTTCAATACTATGTTGTTGTTGCATCATTCTAGTGAGACTTAAAAGTGAATAACATCTGAAATTAAGGTTCTGAACTGCAAACTTGACCGTACACTTACTATACAGTCATGAATAGTCCAATTGAATACGAGAACCCTAGTCTTCTTCCAGTTTCATTCAATGGGAGTTTTGTTAACTGGAGTTTATTGGCCTTGGAGCAAACCCTAGAAGAACATCTCTGTCAGGAAAATAAACAGACTGCAAATACAGGAAAAAATTGGTACCTGATTGCTCTACACATGTCCTTTTTGTGAACAACTGCCTGAATAAAGACTGAATTTTTGCAGGTCGCATTCATGGCTTCAATGGCTACTCACTTCAGCAACCAGAACAGTGGGATCATCTTCAGTAGTGTTGAAACCAATGTTGGGAATTTTTTTGATGTCATGACTGGGAGATTTGGTGCTCCAGTGAATGGTGAGAATATGCAAAACAAAATAATGCAATTATTGGTATAGGGAAAAGTGTGGTTAATAAGGACCGAGCACTATTTAACAGCCTTTGCACTCTGTCTGCATAGCTCTTGCTACCTACTTTCCAGAAAAATGAACTGAAAACTGAGCAAGCCAAGAGGTGTCTTGGCTAGCCAGTGAAACTAGTGCTGACACAAAGGCAGGAGGAAGAGGCATGGCCAGGGCTGGGGAGGGAGCAGGACTATCTGCTTTGCTGTGGCTCTTAGCCCTTCAGCCACCATGAGGACAGAACCATGGCCATGATGTTGTAACAAGCTGCAGCAGCTTCACAGTTGCCTCCTCCACCTCCTGCCACCTGTCAATCTCTTCATCCCCATTTTCTCCCATGCCAGTTCAGCTGTGAGCTGACCTGAAACAGATGTGTGGCTGTAAATGAGGCATTACAGTTCTTCATGGGTTATTTTTCAGCTGCATCAATCCCCCCTCTTATGCAGCTGTGCTGCAGGAAGAACAACCCCTGTCAAAGGCAGAATTAAAATGAATCAGATTTTGGAACACTATATGCAGACGCAAAATATCTGGTGACAACTGGAAGGCAGTTTTGTCCACAGCTGTTATGTTTTCTAGGCAAGAAACACAAATCTGCAGCACGATTATTTCTTTCTATGAAGCAAATAAGTTGTATTTTTATAACCTTTCCAGGGGTGTATTTCTTTACTTTCAATATGATGAAACATGAAGATGTGGAGGAAGTGTACGTGTACTTGATGCACAATGGTAATACAGTGTTCAGCTTATATAGGTAAGTAAAGGGCCAGCCTATCTTAATGCAAAAAACATTTGTATGGATATGATAGTTTGCTCACATTTCAAGAAATGTAAAATTGTTCATTTTCTAAAATAAATTCTCTAGGGTAAAATACCCAACAAGATTTTTTTTTGCCATCCTCAGCTTGCATATTTGGACCATGCACACCACTGATGCTGAACTTAAAATTCAGCCTTGATCACCATTTCCTCAAACTCAGGGGAAAGGAGTTAGCACTGCAATGAAGGGTTGAAGTTCAGTGGTATCATGTTGTCATTCTGCTAAAATATATCTTCATCCAAATTTTGCTTGCCAGAGAAAGGAAATAATGAAGTGTTCAGTGACTAGTTACAGTCTTCTTAACATGAAGGCAGAGAAATTTACTTTCAAGTTGGAAACTGTTTAAATTGCAGTAGTAAGGATGAGTAAGAGGCAAAGATCTTCCATTTACTGGCCTTTTTATCATTAGAACACCACCACAGTCTGCTTCATCCTCAATAGATCTTTCCAGCAAAAGAAAAAGTGCTTCATTCCTATTCCCCCTGAAGCACTGATGTCAGAAAAGGCAAGAGGTAGAAGAAAGGGGACCAACACTCAGCCAAAGCCAAGAGGTGAGCCCACAGCAAATGTACCCATGTTCCAATGAAAGGCTCAGTATGGACTGAGCTGCCTGTCTGTTCACTGCCTGTGCTGGAAGAACAGGGCCCCTGCTCACATCAGCCTCCTGGCCTAGAGGCACTTCAAATTAGCTGGATGAATTCAAGGGAAAAAAAGCATCACAGGAAATCTGTAGTGTTTCCTGTGAAGTGTAGTGATCAATTAGCAGTGTTTCTTCTTAAACAAAAAACTTGTTCCTGTGTCTTGGAAAAAAAAAAAAGTTACAATTCCAGAACTTCAGAGAGGAATGAAATACACTTAGGTAAGGTGCAAAATGTGACTAGGAGATCAAATGCAGAAAGTTGGCAAAATTTCCTTATAACGCTGAAAAACTGTTGGTAAGTCTTTCAAGGAAGTTTTGCTCAGGATAACAATGTACTTCTTGGATTTTTTTTTTTAAGTTGTTTATTTTGTCATTGTTGAGAAACAAAAAGCTGACTTGTTAAAATATCCATCCTTAGCTATGAATCCAAAGGGAAAGCAGATACTTCAGGAAACAGTGCAGTCCTAAAACTTGCCAAGGGAGATGAAGTTTGGCTGCGAATGGGAAATGGGGCCCTCCATGGGGACCATCAACGCTTCTCCACCTTTGCTGGGTTTCTTCTTTTTGAAACCAAGTAAAAAAAGGAAACAACCCAATAGATGTTTATCTGAAGAAACATCTTTTTTGGAATTGGTATGTTTCACTGGACTGTGAAATAACATTACAGCATTGGAGGATCAAGAAACCTTGTTTTGATGGAATGTGTTGCTACTTGTGTATCAGAGATGAGCTGAATACATTGGGTAGCTGACACAGATTCACAGAATATGCGTTGTCATCTGGGTTGCACTTATTTAATCATTAAATCTTGTACTGCTCTCTTCCCCAAAAGTGAATGAAAAACAAAGGAAAATTATTTTAAAGAATTTAAAGAGCAGTATACATAAAGTCAATTTAATCTCTAAATATACTTTAGTTAAATATATGTCAGGAATTGAACAACTGTTTCAAAATTTTGAGATCATTTCTTCAGTTCTTCTTACATGTTCATTTAAGTTTGCATCATGGAAACAGGCCTGAATGTATTATAAGCAGTCTCAGGTGAGACAAGATCTAAAGGAAGGTGTTTGTACTGGAGTGGAATGAGCTCAAATTGAAGAAAAAAATGTGAAAATACAGATGTCAAGGATTCAGCTTTATTGTATTCCCATCTTGAACCTCTGAAGATGTATCTGGTGTCATTTTTCACAGATTTTTAGCACATATTTATGCTTAGTCTCTCTTTCTCTCTCTTAGAAGAAGAGTGTCAGTAGTTCTTGCCTTAGTAGCAGCTTGAAGCTAAGGTAATTTAGTTTGCAGTGTGAAGGGGATCAGGCAAGGGACCTGTAATATTTCTCCCTAGCCTTAGAATTTTTAAAACCTGATGTAATTGAATGCAGGGTGTCAAAGCAAAGGCATGTACGCTAGAGAAATCAGGATATACCAACAGCACAAAGATACACAAACTTTGTGGTGTTTGGAGCTCCTTCAGAAGGATGTACCTTATAATATTGCATATTTACTTAACAGTGAAGTTGTTGAAACACTTTTCCTAGCAGCCTTCCAAGAACCAGTATTTCAGGAAAAGCCATTGCAAAGCACCAGCTAAGCCAGTTCAATATTTAAACTGGTGAAAGCAAATGCTAGCTGGCTTAGTAGGTTTTGGTCCCAATACACTGGGCCACTCTTCAGCATTCATGTCACTGGCTTTTCAGAATTTGTGTACCTGAAATTCTGTCTTGCTATTTTCATTTGAATAAGCACCAAAATTAATACTGAAATTTGAATGTATCTTATTTTGGCTCTCCATGCAAAAGTTAATGAAATATAAATTTCTTTTTGCAGACATTACATTTAAATCAGATATTACCTGCCATTAATGTATAACAAGAAGGTGGGGTTAGGAAAATATTTGTTTGAAATTCTTTTACATTGGACACAGGTATCAGTATCACAGGTATCACAAAAATGAACGGAGCAAATGAATCAAAATCTGCCCTATGAATTTGTATGTCCTTGTACATGTTCCTAGCGTATGTAACCACATCTTATGAAGAAAAATGCATGTTGATACTTGATGATTATGACTTTGTGATCTTTTAGTTTTATGCATCAACCACTGAAAATATTAGCTTTAATGAACGGTTGTCTGATGAGTTTTTATCATTTCTTTATGAACTTGGGTCTGGTCTGTGCCACAAAGGTTTTCAAAACCTGAGGCCATGTTATTTTGTTAAGCTTACTTTGTAAAGCATATATTTATCCAATAAAGATTAATGGTTACAAAGCTATACTAGTTTGTTCATATCTATATTTACCAAGGACATTACCATTTGGAGACAACAGCGAGATGTTATTTTTAATATTCTTTTCCTAAGCATTCATTTTGCTACTGAATGGGAGAAAGCCGGCATTAAGGATTCAAATATATTTTACACATGTATATATATCTATATCTCTATCTATATATATATACACATATATATACATAAAATTTAAATCTGTAAGGTTTCCTTTGGGGACTTACCCTTGCTTTGTGACGCAGCCATTTTAAGCCATTTTGGTCAGAATGAAGCACTTACAAACTGTACGACATATGCTAAGTTTAAGTTCCTTATTATCTTATTATCTACTGTAATGGCCATAATATAAAAGAAAGTCATGCTTTGCCATGCCCATTTTGTGTTGTTTTCATGAGTTTTGTGCAACTTGGCCTGCTAAGAGGGGAAAGTGACTAAGAATTACCACAAAAGCTTCTTTGACAAAGAAAGCGCAGTTCCAAGGTTAAAGCTAAACACTTTTTTACATCAAGGTTATAATTTCACAGGTTTTGACTGAAATCTCAGCAGTCTTTTCTCTGCAAATTACTGCATGCAATCTCTGCTGAGTGTCATAATACTTTACAAATAAATAGTTAATCAACATATTAATTTCCTTCCAAAGAAGGAGAAAGATCCTTCAAAACACAGCAGCTGTGAATGAGAGTGTGTGTTTGTGTGTGCATGTGTGTGCGTTTTCTTCTTTAAAATTAACAAGCTTTATATTCAGTAAGTCATGTGGAATATATGATCTTTTTTTCTCACAAATGCTCATGAAAATCACTCAGCTTTCCATTGCTACTGATAACTGAAAGGCTCTTGCTTAGCAGATGCTCAAGACAAAATGTCTTCTGTCAGAAACTTTTATCCTCTGTTATAAAACACATGGTATCTTGTAATTTGTATTACAACTGCAAAACCTTCTAGAATCTGCAAATCTGTAATTTGGAGTATACTTAATGGCTTCTTGTCTTTGCTAGAAGAATCTGTATCTCTCCACCTCCCTGAGCTCCCAGATTTAACCAAAACTTGGCAAGACCCACAAGTTCCTGCCTGCCATGAGTGCTGTGGTTTGGTAGGTGATATTTAACCTCTGTTTTACGTGCTGGCATCCTGGCAGTTAAAAATGTTTCTCAACACAGAGCCAAGTTGAGATCTGCTATGTGTGAAACATCACCCCCAAATCCTGATCCTCCCTTCCCCCAGAGTTCCAGGGACTGCTGTCTTTGCCTGCGACATCCTTGCAAGGCAGCAACTCTCATCTCCAACTGTGTTACAAGCATTAATTCCTGCATTTTGCAGAACAGGGCTGTGTGCAACTCAAGAGGTGCTGGGTGCACCCCCCTGGCAGGGGTAAAACACAACTTCTGTGCAAAAAAAAAATGAACTAGAACAAAACCAAACTGGGGGAAAATGTTACATGTCTCAGTCCTAGTTTCACGAGTGGTGTTCAAAGAAAGCAGACAGAAATTAAGTTAGAACCTGTGGGAAAAGAAAGAAGTTTATGGTTTTACTTTCAGAAGTTAGTCCATGTCCTGCTTGACTGAAGAAGCAGTTTAGACTGATAATAGTTGACAGTCTCAGCCTCACTGAAAAGCCTGTAAGCCAAAGGGAAAGCTTTAAATAAAGCAGTATTTTTCTAAAGAGAGAATAAGGAACAAACTTTACTTCCAGATCTTTCATCTTCCCCTCTCTTTCACTGAGCTTCCTACATTACAACCTGCTGTTTGCCAAAGCAGTTTTTAATAAAAGAGGCTTTGTATTGAATTTTTTTTTGCCTCCTAAGTTCAGATTATTAAAATGTTTCTTTTGTGCTCAGGGAAAAAAAAAATCACACAAGGACAAAACATGCAGGGAGTCATTGAGTGGTGTGTGAAAAGACCCACAGTTCTTTATTTTGGTGAATCAGTAGCAAAGTTCCTCTACTTTGCAGTTAGTTCTGCTTCAGCAACCAAAGAAAATACAACCTGGGTGATCAGTTCGGATTCAAAAATCTGAGACAACAAAAGACTGTCATGTTCAGTGTGGGGGTGCATTTTTCTTAGTTTAATGTTGAACTATAAGTTGAAGTTAATTGTAAATTGGTTTGTTATCTGTACCCCTTTTGTTACTTGCTTGTGACTTCTCCCTACCCTTCCCCAGTTACAGTCCCCTAATTGGTCATTCCCCAAGTTATCTCCTAATGACAGTTAACTGTCAATCTTAAGTTATGTAACCCCTTGGTCCTGTCTGTCACTCCGGGGCCTCTCCCTGAGTCTGGAAAATTCTAG
The DNA here is from genome assembly GCA_037834095.1 of Argya squamiceps. NCBI lineage: Eukaryota > Metazoa > Chordata > Aves > Passeriformes > Leiothrichidae > Argya > Argya squamiceps. The sequence goes on from JBBMKD010000115.1 coordinate 63,623,299, forward strand.
GAGAGGCATCGAGTGATTGGGCAGGATCCAGGCTTCCCCCTCCCACTTCCCCATGATTTGTTATTGTACAAGTCTGTTATGTTATCAGCCACTCCTCTGCTACACCTCCATTTATAAGGGCCTGCCTCGAGGGCTGAGCGGTCTCTCCTGAGGCACTGGCCATGAGGTGAGGGCTCCGTCCCAGACCCAATAAACTCTGGTTCGGTTCTAACCTCTGGAGAGTCCCTCTTTTTGTCTCCTCGTCTTAGCCACGCTAGTGCTCCTCGGCTGCCAAGTCCCACTGCTTGCAGCGGTGCTGGGGCTAGCCGTGCTTGGACAAGTGGACACCGCCGCAGCTCAGACACCAGTGAAGAAAGTCATAAACTCCAGAAACTATCCTCATAAATAAAAGAACTTGATAAAATGTGCCTAGTATGACCAGGTTCCCTCTTACGCCAAAGGGCGAGAGCTCCTTTAGTTCTTGGGCCAAACCACACAGTTTTAGAAGGAATTAGAGCATCTGCAGCCCCCCATTAATTTCCAATCTTCTGTCACTGGACTGATAAAGTCAGTGCGCAGATGTTGACATGAAGACTTAAGGATGACAGTGGGAGAGGCTCAATTTTGTGCATCTGCATTTGGAATGGAGCAAGCTATCATCCATGAACCCATTCACAGAATAATAAAACCTATGTGGGGCAAAGTTTTATTAAATAAAGAGACTCCTTGTATTAACTGGTGAAACATTGCACAAATGAAGGGCTATTCTTCTGCTTTTCTGGAAACAGTCCATAGACATAAAAAGAAATAAAATAAAGTCCACAAAAGCAGTGCTTTAAAAGAATCACATTGCTATAACCAAGAGTGGAAACACCCATGTTCAAATTATCTTTGCCATCTCAGCTTCTGTTTCCTGTGAATGTGTGTTATAGTGTGTTCCTCCCATCATCTAGTCACATGCTACTTCTTGGTCTTGTCCAGCAGCAAGTATAAGATGCTTTCTGAATGAGGACTGGCCACATACTGGAATGTGATAAGAAGAAATTAATATATGACCATCTTCATTCAGTAACTCCATCCAAACGTACAGTTAACAGAGTGACTTTACTGTAGAAAATAGAACTTACACTACTACGTAAGACAAAACAGCAGAATTAAATTAACTGCAGCTACCTTCATTTTAGAATAGTTTATAAGAGGGTTTGTTCTTTTTTTTTCAATCCTGGCAGTTTTTTGACAGAAGAACACTCCAGGCTCTTACAGCATAGTAAAGATGATGAAAGTCAAGGAAGTCTGCAAAGACTAGAATTTCAGGACAGGAAATTGGAATTCAGAGATTGTGCCGTTCTGCCACATGCAAGTCCTGGTCTGCAGCTGAAGTGCTGGATGGAATTAAATTTGTCTCCTGTTCATTATTTAAACTAGAAAATAGTAGAAGCATGGTTGTTTTAAGGAAAATTTTTCAGATACTGCATCACTTCAGATCAATATTTTCTTTCCTCCAAGACTTAACTGCTCCTCAGAATGCTTGTTTTGTCAAATTATTAAAGACTCACAAAATAAATAACATGTATTAGGTATGTCATAAGACACACACTAAATGGCTCATGGGCAAGATGATGGAAACAGTTAATAAAAATAAATGTTTCTTAATTCATCGCACTATCAATGCAGGAGAAATTATCTTGTGAATGTGGCAGACAGTGCTATCTGGCGGGAATGGCTCACCGGAATCAAGTTTAAGGGAGGGTGACTAAACAGTGGTTCATGTGGTGTCCAGCTTAGACCTCAAACTCAGTATTCAGGCAAATAAAATGTGGAAATAATCCCAGTCTAGAGTTTCCAACTTCTACAATACTGGTTAATAATAAACTCACAGGAAAGTATTTATTGTCTCCTGATTACCAAAAATAAAGATTAGCTATATAAAGTTTCTTGCTATTTTCTTCATCTATTGTGAAATCATGAAAGCACAATAATACTATATGCTGTGTCTCAAAGGAAAGAAAAATATTTTGCTTCAGGTACAAGGGTTGAGGTCCAAAGTACAGAAACCACTGTCACAGACATCAGTAATTTGTTTTCCTACTTACCAGAGTATCAGGGGGCAAATTTCCAACCATGTGAAAGTTAAAGGCAAAACCTGTTCAGTACAGTTGGGACAGATCACCACCTCAATAACTGACTGGACTAAAAAAACTTGCAAGCTATAGTTTCTCAAGAATATTCTATTTTAGTGAATAGGGCAGCTTAGACAATTACTTTCTGTGGATAAGACAGAGCTTGTATTTCTAAATCTTTAATTCATGATCTCAGACAGACATAGCCAGATTTTCAGGTAGCATGACTTCACAGCTGCTTTAGAAGGGTATAATGAACTCAGGATAGATTTTTTGCTGCTGAGTTGTGGGATGTACACTTGGGAGAGCAGCAGTGTGCTAATCCACACTCACACGGAAGCACAGAAACACAGAAAGGCAAAGTGATGCTCCAAACTCATGAATCTATTGAAATAGCAGAGATTAAGGTGCTGCATTTGGCAAGAACATTGTACAAGAGACAGTGTGTCTCCACAACACAAGATACGAGATTAGAAATGCAGAGTATCACCCACACCATCTTTGTGGATATCAAGAAGTGTTATGCATGGAGCACAGTTTCTATTCAGGCAAGGCATAATAAAGCAACCGTGTTTGAAACTTTGACAAGCTTAGGAGTTAGAACTACCAGCACAAATTCCAGGACAATCTTTAAAGCTCTCAATTTCAGTTTAATGCAGGTATCTTTCAATTTTCTAGAGAAATTTCACCTGCTACTTATATTTTCAGGCAAAGATTTGAAATACTATAGTTTTTCCTTTTGCATTTAACAAAACCAATACAAACTGTACAGATATCAGTATCTCTTTAGCCAGGCAGTAAAATGGACTAAATTGTAAACAATATACATGTGAAAGAGGAGAATCTAGAGTTTGTATACAGCTGTAACTTCACATTGCTGCCTTAGTATTTTTCCAAAGGACTGAAATACACAGCTAATTGTAACCAACAAATCTGACACCAAATATAAGTCTGGCATACATATATATATATATATGTATAGCAAAAGTGCCTGCACCTCTGCAAGAAATGTTGATATAACTCACAGTAAAGATAATGTCAATCTTTTAACACTGACTGTTAAATATGCATTTTAAAGAATGACACAGACAGCAACTCACGGACATAATACAATACAGCACACAAAAGCATTCTGACACAGTGTGGATTCAATCCCAAAGCAACTCCTTTCCTATAGCCATTACCTCTGCAATGACGAATTCATATGCCCTCCTGTTTGCTTTTGCTTATTAATGAGAAATATTAAATGTCATCCCATAGATGAACATCACATTGTTTTTACTGCAAGCCCATGCTAGAGAAGGTCTCCTTGTTTTTAACATACACTTTCTGCTGGTCAACTTGTGCTGCTTCAGGAGAGTTTGGTGCACTCAAATCATTAGGCTTCACCTCATGGTTAATTAGAATTGTTTCTCTAACATCTGTTTCTCTCTCATGCCTGTTTATTTTTTGGCTTGGTAAAGTCCAATTTTTCAAATTGGAATTAATGCTCATAAAATGCTGCACTCATCTTCCTGAAACTGAAATAACTTAATAAGGTTCTGACTTAAGTGTTTCTGCCACAGATTATCCACTGTAATTCTGGATGACAGCTAAACAGCAGGTGCAAAGGACTGCTCAGTTTAAGCCATCACAAAATCCAGACATTATCCAGTGTGGGATTATGGTGTTATTTAGATGGAGTAAACTAAAGAGCATCAGGTGAAATCAAAGGTGATGCAACAGAAATTGCTTGTTCATATTCAACACAAACTCCAAGATCTGAAGGTGTGAGGGGACAAATGAAACTGAAAATTAGTCAGAGAAACACAGCATAACATCATAGTAACATCATAATATCTGTGAAAACCAACCTTTATATGGAATAGTGTCTCTAAGGGACACGGATAACAAACAAAACTAGCCAGCTTCATTTGAATGAAAATGCAAATACTTCTCTCCTGGCTATTTCTTGTGGGTGGCACCATAGTAGTGGACATAATCAGTGCCTGCATTACAAGACCTGGTGTCTACACAGAAAATTAAGGGTATTCTGGTGACAGACATGTTATTGTAGAATGAGAAAAAATTCTGCATTCAGATTAGCAACCTTTACACATTTTTGTAGTGTAACTAATTTAAAGAAATTTATAAAATGAGCATGGGATTGACATTAAGGACTTCTTCCCTCTGTCTGCTTTTTGGTAACCTGAAATACCAGGAGCAGGGCGTAAGTTTGAATAGCTGTATCAATACAATGCCAAAGGGTTCATTACCTTTTCTGGATTTACGTCTGTTCCTGTAAGCAGCTGATGTCGCAAGAGCAACACGGCCACAGACCCCTCTTTAAAGAAACACCTGGTGAAAAGAAACCCCAAGTTTTAATCACTTGTCCTACTAATACCCCATGGTGTGACCTGGCGGTCTTGGGTGTGTGGGTATTCGCCCATCCAGGTGCCCCGGGCATGGCTGAAGCCCCAGGCCAAGAACTGCTGACCTTTTTCCTAACAACAGGCAGAGCGACGTGTGATCCGGCCAGGGGACCGGCTGGAGCCGACGACATCCAGCCTCAGACTTCAGAGGTTGGACTTGACGATGTTAGAGGTCTTTTCCATCCTGAATGGTTCTGTGTTTCTGTGACTTTCCCGCCCTTAGGCTGTAAGGGTGTAAAAGCCCATGGTTTCCTTTTTATTCGGAGTCCCTACACGGAGGCACCAGATCGCTCTGGGTTTTTTTTTTTGTTGTTTGGTTATTGCATCACGATTAAATTATTTTAAGGATTTGCTCGTCCGAGCTTCTGCTACGGGAGAGCTGGTGTGACTATGAGTGTGGGGGGCTGTGCAGCTGCCAAGGGGCCTCTCTCCCAGCTCAGATGGTGGGAGTCTGACGGCTACGGTGGCTCGCTCCTGGATGGTCGGACAGGAAGTTTCCCCAAGAGCAATTGGGTGCCGACCCCAGCAGCAGAAAGCCTGATTCTCGCTGCCAGCCGGGACAGAGAGGCCTGGAGCTGGCCGCAAGCTGTCACGGGCTCGGGGTGAAGAAAGAGCGGCAGAGGCAGGCCCGGGGGGAGCCCGCCCCGTGCCCCGGGGCCGCGCGAGGGAGGGCGGAGCGGCCCCCGGGCCGATTCCGCGATCGATGTGCGGGCGCTCTCAGCGGCGGCGGTGACAATGGCGCTGAGCGGGGTACGGGTGCTGGAGCTCGCCGGGCTGGCGCCCGCGCCGCTCTGCGGGATGATCCTCGCCGACTTCGGGGCGCAGGTGGTGCGAGTCGACCGCCTGTCTCGGTCCGCCGGGGAGCACGGAGACGTGCAGGCCCGCGGGAAGCGCTCCTTGGCGCTGGACCTGAAGCGGCCGCAGGGCGCCGCGGCGCTGAGGCGGCTGTGCGGCCGGGCA
>JBBMKD010000115.1:63628868-63641072 GCA_037834095.1 Argya squamiceps
CCTTCTAGAACACCCAACCCCTTCCCACCTATTGGCCCGAATTCTCCTGTGGCCTCAGGCTATGTCCTGGGGTACTTGAGAGAGAAGGACAGGCCATTCCGGGCCTTTTCGCATGTGGAATTTCATCAATAAACATCTTCCTACCCTCGGCAAGGGTCCACTCTACATTCCAAAGCCTCATCCACGCTTCCAGCTAGCAGGACTGAGGGACCCACAAACTCTTGCTGTTGCTTGGAGTAAGCAGCCTCAGCCGGTAAGCTGCTCCCAGGGAGAAACCTCAGCAAGTACCCATAAGTATTCAGTAGTTAGTTTTCTAGCAACTTACAAGAAAAAGTGTATAAGTAAAAAAGAAACAAATCTAACCCCCATCAGGTGCATATCGTGATCTGTTCAGATTTTCACATAGGAATATTTATTCTTTTCAGTGCTTAGGGTTTCAGTGTTTCTGAAGCAATAGTGCACTAAATTAGAACAGCAGAACCTTCTTGTGACTTGGGGATTATTTTCTTTCTGGGATACCTATTGCAGAAATTAAATTCAGAATTTAAGCTTTTGAATATTATAGGGAAGGGAAAGGTGCCTGTGAGAATTGTATTGCTCTTTTACAAACCTGAGGATCTTTGACTTGGGCTCATTCGTCTGTTCCAGGCATTAACTCCAGCTTTAAAGTGGGTTTAAAATGGTATGTTCCAGTTACAATTTCCATAATTTAATTCTTAGCTTTTCTCCATATTTCTGGTCAGTTCTGCTGGTGAGCAATTTGGTGCTGTTCCACATAAAATATATTCAAAAACCACTTGATGTTTCTCTGTCTATATTCAGAGGGTAGATCAGTTTTGCCACTCCCATAGAATGAGAGTACAAGGATATGGATATTACAGATGCCAGTTGGAGATTTAAAGACTGCAGAACTGAGAAAGGAGTGTGATTGCTAAACCATTTGTCTCTGCTCACAGGATCCTGCTTAGCCAAAGCAGAACTGAATTTCTTTTGGTTTTGGTTCACTTCAGCGTTTCCCTACAGAGTTCCTGCAGGAACCCAGTACTGGACCCAAGTGCAGTTAATGACATGGTGAGGAAAGTTCTAAAGGAGGCTGCAGAAGGAAACTAAATTTAAGAAAATAGAGCATATTAGTTTGAGAAGATTGCTGGCATTGTAGATTGTGCTCAGCAGGGACAATTAAGTTTATGCTTACCAGAAATTTATTAATTAAATAAATTTTAAAAAGGCTTGATGAGAAACTGAAGCTATGTAAAATTGATGCTGTAGAGATGTATATTGGGCTCACTATTGACTGTTTGCTATTAAAAAACAAGCTGTAGTCCTTTCACGGGTATTAATTTTATTACTGCAAAAATCAGACAATAAATAGCTAAAATGCCTTGGCATCTGATGAAAAAATCTGATGGAAAAAACATTTTGCTACTAATGTTAAGCCTTAATCTTTCAACAGAAAGAGACAGAATGTCTTTCAACTGACCTGTGAATTGTTTCTGCAGGTTTGTTCTATTTTTGAGCAATAGGTGCTTAGTCTTGCTGCAGCCAGGCTACAAGGGGTGTGAACTGCTACTGTGGAGCAGATTAGAGTAAAGGTTTGATTCTGAGTTACATGGTGTAAAGTCAGTTACACAAAGTTGTGGAATGCCTGGATCTTCTTGAGGGAATGGACCATAGAGTCCTCCCTGCCTAGGCTGAAAGAGGGGATCTCGCCTGTGGTGCTTTGCACACTGTGGTCTGCCCTGTTCTCTCCTCTCCCACTGCCCCTGGTTCTGTGGTTTCTCCTTCCCCTGTTTCCCTGTGGGTGGTGGCACCTCAGGTGGTCGGCCCCGTTTTTCCTGTAGGTCACTGACCCCTGCCCGGCCCCTTGTACTGCCCCGTGCCCTCAGGGCATGGGCTGCTGAGCCCGTACTTAAACCTGTGCACAGCACACGGCCTGGTCTTTGTTCCTGATTCCCTTCGGCGCCTGAAATAAACCTCGCTGGAACTGAATCATGCAAAGGCCCTTCTTGCCGCTCTTTGCTGAGCTTAGCTGTGGCGTGTGTGGATGTGCGAGCTTGCTGCTTTGCCTGAATGTTCCCCCAAAGGGGCTTTTCCACCAGAGATGCTTATTGGGATATAGGTAGCAGCTCCACCACCTAGAAAGCACACAAGGTGAACTGACTTTACACTGGTGTAACTTTACACTTAAACTGGTGTGTCAGTGCTTTCCACTGACAGTCGCTGAAGTCCTGAACTGTAGTTCCTACTCCATAGTACCCTTTTCATACTACTTCAGTACTCCTACATTATATTGTTTCAGTTTAAAAAAAGAAGGAAAAAATTAGAAAGCAATTAAAAAACATAGTTTACATCATTATGAAGGATTTCCATGGGAATCCGTTTTGTGATTGTGAAGTACTGTGTACTGTATTAAAAATCTGCTGATACACTGAATGCAATACCACATTGTTATCGAGACATACAACATGGACAGTTTCCTCATTAGGTATAACTGATATTATACATCAGTTATACATAATGTTATGTTTTATTTTTATTTATTATGATAATCCTTAAAAATTGTACAAATAATGTACTGCTGCATCAAAACGTTTGCAATTATGGTAATTAAGTATGTCCACTTGTAGTACAGCTATGGTTGCATTTGCAATGAGGCCTGGTAGTACTGTGTTCCTGATCAACTGTCACTTTCTAAAAAATTCTTCAGTTTCAGAAATGTTGAGCAGAGAAAAAACTTTACATAGTTAGTTTAATGAAAATTCCCTACTCTCTTGGAATACTCTGAAACTCAATTCCCTCTCACAGTGGAAAGTTATTTTATTTCTGACAAATTTTATTTAGTCAGAAAAAGCACAATAGCCTTCACCTCGCAGCTGTTGTTTGGGCCAAAATTAAGGTTCCCCATACTAGATGATTTTATTCAGTCATATTATGACAATATAATTTCAAAATTGCTCTGGTATGACCATACATTTTTGAAAAGAAAATTAGCAAGTTAAACCAAGAAAATCCTGAACTAAACTCTGCTTTTAAAGTAGTATGACTGAAATAGTATAAAAAATTTTTAATTTCTGACATGCCAAAGCAGCTTCACTGATTTATCTAATGGATTTTGCTGGTTTCTTTATCTTGAAATCATACCTGCTTTTACTAGAGTTTGTCTAAAATTCTGTAGAAATAGAGATTTCAGTTTGCTGCATCAATAAATGATGTGGGGATATATGTCAGTAAAGCTATAGCATTTGATGAAGATTTAAAGCTGCATCATTATGGGGAGACAATTTTTCATTTTTCAAAAATAATTTCAAAGCTGTACTAGAGTAGGTTGACTGGACTTTTCTATACAAAAAGCCCTAGATGAAAATTTGAACAAAAAATCTTGGAACTAAGTTGTGATTGCTTTGTAAGATATTCTGTGTAAAAGATACTTTGCTTTTGAATACATTGAATGAAGTCTGTGCTCCTGTGGTGTCCCAGACAATTCTGTGCCATGTAATAGTTTCCTTGTTGAGTCAGTCCCTCCTGCTCTGATACTGCTCATCTGCACCACAAATGGTGAGCACAAGCTGGAAAATGAGAAGCTGTAATGCTTAAATGCTCTCAGTTCATCCTGTTTAAAGTTGAAATCTTCAGTGGTAAGCAGAAAATGAGGATGTAATACTAAATTCCAAGTTCTGCATATTGTTCCAGTTTGCCAGAGTATGTGCAGTGAGGCTCAGCCAACTTCCCATCTGCCACAGTCATCAAAAATAATTGTGTAATGGGATAATGGTAGAGCTCTGCTCATGTTGGACTGGTTGCTAGAACCCAAACCATAGTTAATAAGAAAATGAGTCTTGTGAAACGAAGTTTCCACTTGACAAGTTTCCATGCTTTGAGACAGAAGCTCAGGTAGTGAGTATTTACTTTCCTTTTGTGGAAGGAAATCTGTCCTATCTCATAGTAAATAAGTAAACTATACTGCACTATTTGTCTCTTGCGGAAGACTTTGAAAATCAATGATCAAATTAATTTTGAAAATACTGCTAGCTTTTATTTAATCATGATATTCAACCAGTGTGAGTTATCTTAAGCTGATCTCATTTTTAGGATGACATGAATGGTTATGGACACAAGAGTGTGAGTTGAGTGATATGCACATGGCATTATAAAACCATAAGGACTGATCATTTGTCGTATCATTTATTCTGGTATCCACAGGCATTTCTAATAAGATGTGAAAATACTTATTTTGTCTTTGACTGTGATGAATTTCTTCTGAGACTGAACAACTGCAAGGCTGTGTTTCTGAGTCTGGAGACTGGCGATTTCTGTATGTTTTCTTTTGAAATACCAAAGTAGAATTTCAAAGCATCTATCCATTTTCAAAACTATGTTTAATAATCTTGTGATCAACAGTGAAATTCTTAAATACTGTGTTAAACTGGGGGGTTACTGTGGGCCTCAAGAAGTGCATATTGTACAGATCATGAATGGAGAGAAAGGACTTAAGGAGCAGAAGAAAAGGCACTATCTCCCTTTCTTCTCCCCTGTATGTTTCAGCAGTGATATGTCTACCCCACTCAGTTGTAAGGAAGCCATAGAAACACAAGATACTTTAGATGTTTTCTGCCTATCTACAGCTAAAGACAAGAGGAGGTCTGTGTAAATTCTGCCTGCAAACAGCCCAAGCCTGCAACAGTTGTTAGTCTAATTATCAATCTGATACCAGATAACCAAAGATAAAAAAAGAATGCTCAAAATTAAACTTTTAAGAGCACTAAATTTTCTTTGCCTTTTACAGGGAGCTGCTGTTTTCTAAGAAGCTCATTTTTTTGTCACTTATGAAGCATTATGATGATAGTTGTTTTCTAGTCTTGCTGATTCCTCAAATTCACTTATTTAATATCCCTGCTTTTTCTGAACTTTTCCTGCTGTGTTCATGCTCCTGAATTTTGAAATGGGACTCTTAGAACAGTCTTCAATATATCACTTCTGATTTGGTGTCATATACTCTGCTTATATCTCTGTACTTCTCTGTACTATCTCATTTTGAAAGTGTAGTTCAATTGCCTTTTCTCTTTCTTGTTACCTCCTTTTTGAGACAATCTCTACAAGAAGTGATAAAAATTCTTGCATCTCCTTGAAGTAGTAGAATGAATGAGCAGAGAATGAAGAGAGCAGAGTCCATGAGAACAGAAACAGATACTGGAAACTGGCAGCACAGAAGAGATGTAAGCTCCCCAGTGAGAAGGGATGCAATCCTTAGTTCAGGGATAGATCTTGCCTAGTTCAGGAAATTGTCATTACCAGGCCTGTGTGCCCGTGCTTTACTCTGATGTCTCAGAGGGATGTGTTTAGTTTGTAGCTGGGTGGTCCCTGCAACTGAGATGGAAAGCAGGGTTATTGAGCAGTTAGTGAGTGAGAGTGCTGTGGGAATTGGAACCTGGCAAGTGTGCTGGAGCAGAGGGAGCAGGAAATACTGCTGGACCCTCTTTGGACAGTGGAGTGAAGAAGCAGGTCAGTCAGCCTGCAGGCACCTGCTGCTGAGCTGCCACAATGCAGATTGAGCTGGGCACAACCATCCACACCATCTTCTCATCTGTGGCATAGAAATAACCCCATCATGTTGAACTTCAAACACTGTAGCCTGCTCAATGTCCAGCTCTGGCAGATGTGCTGGGTCCTGAGAGGTGTGTTGCTGTAGTCCAGGACCCATTCAGCAGATTTCTGTGTTGTAACTGCCAGGTAGAGAATATGATACCTATTAGACAAGCTTTTCTCAGGACATCATTACCTTGAGGCAGCTGCTGCTTCTGTGAAGTGTTCATACAAAGCAGCGTTTATTACAGGTGCATACTTACAAGGCTGTAGCTTATGTGGTTTAGTCGTAATTGCAAGTATCATAGAACATTTTATTCCTCTGCTCCCTGCCCTGCACAGATACCCAAATAAAGTTCAAAGTGACTTTAGTATTGCCTGTAAAATACTATCTTCTTGAGGAATATACTTAGTTGTGGGAAGCACTTAGTAAATTAGTAAGCCATACTATAGTTAAACTTTGCTTTTCTCCTTTCAGGTCTTGGGCTAAATTTGGATGAACTCCCCACTCAGATGAGTGTCTCTGACTGGCCTGAAATGAAGAAAAAATTTGCATCCATATTTGCACAGAAGACACAGGCTGAGTGGTGCAGTATATTTGATGGCACTGATGCCTGTGTGGTCCCTGTTTTGTCCTTCGAGGATGCTGCCTCACATCCACATAACAAGGAAAGAAGTTCTTTTATCAAAAATGATCAGGGAGAGATGAGTCCTAGACCTGCTCCTGTTCTATCAAGGACTCCTGCTGTTCCATCACGTAAAAGAGATCCTTTTATAGGAGAACACACAGAAGAGATACTTCTAGAATATGGGTTTACTAAGCAAGAGATTGCTAAACTTTATTCTGATAAAGCAATAGCATTCAAGAACCTAAAAGCTAATTTATAATCTCTGACTATGCATATCAGATAAATTTCAGGCTGATACTGTAAGCTTTTATGCTTTAAAATTGAACTATATGACAAATAAATGTTTGCATAGTACTGCTGTTAAATAATTTGTATTTTTCAAATTATTGACATTTTGAATTTAATTTGAAAATAGCGAGACTTACATACTTGTGTACCTGGATGATCTGTTGTCTAGAATGATACTATAATTGTGTTCTGAAGATCTACACAGTTTACTTGGTAAGCACCTCAGAATGTTTGTTTAAATATTGTATCCTTTGGTCTGATTATTGTAATTCTTGGTTACACCATTAATGTGTAACACATGTTGTAATTACCTGAAAGCAATTATTTTAATAAAATATAGTTATATTCTTCTTAAATGAGTGATTGTGTTGTTTGTTCATGAATTAGAAGGGATTTTTAAAACTGTTTTTTCATATTAAGTAATTTGCTTTATCATGCTGAAACTATGGTCTAACTAATGCTATTCTCTTATGTGCTGCTGCAGAGCTATTATCTCGAAGTTAATCTGTTTAGCAGCCTGACTACATTTGCTCAATGCAGTCTCCTTATATTACACTTGGAATATCAGCTTGGCTAGACACTAAATTCAGAATTAATTTTTTTCTTTTTAAAATATCTGCCAACTAATAATCCTTTCCTCTCCTTATGTAAAAATGGTAGGCAACTTTGCTACACAGGTTGTAAACCATGATTATTCCATGTTGGTTTTCGTTTCCTTCAAACTTAAGCTGTCATTTGAAACCACCTCTTTCAAGGCAAAAGAAAATCTGCTTTTAAAAAAGAATTAGTTACATGGCAATAATTAGTGTTGTCCAGTCCAATGTGTGAGGAATTATCACGTGAAGGGTTGGGTGTTTTGATAATTTTGTCTATGTTTTGCTGAAGATTGGTTTGTTGGTTACAAAGGCTTCCACATCTTCCAAAGAGGTATACTTTAGCTCATTTTATATGTCTTGTGGCAAAAATGTCAACATTATTACCATAAATAAACCTTTTACATTCTACTTCATAAACCCCAGTTTGGAAGCAAGAATTATCTAGTAGGTCCTGACAAGTTGTCTAAATCATCAGCAAAAGCACTTGAAGTTTCCAGCTGATAATCAGTTTTTAGTGTAAGTTACTGAACATTATACACTGTTGCCATAGGGCATGACAAGTTTCTTGTTCCCAGATATATCTGATCGGGTTAGAGAAAAATCAGCCTTGTCAAATGTGATGTCCATCATGGACAAGTTTTGAAACCAAAATTACTGATGTCAATTTAAAACTTCAGGATAGGTTGATCAGCTGCCTCACTCAGGTGGCTAACCTGAAAAGTACAGCTTGAGTAAAGTCGCTACAGGTCTCTTCTAAGGCCTTCCCCTGGCAAGTAAGACTTTTTAAAAAATTCACCTCGAAGTAATTCGGATATTCTTTGTTTTCAGAACTCAAGAAATAATTTGTTCTTTTGAGAGCATTGCACAGCACATACAAAAAGGTACTCATCAGTTGCTGCTTGACAGATTTCTGTCAAGCTTTGTATCTGCCTCTAACACTCAAGGGCAATGGGATAGGTTCACTTACTCATCCTTATGAAGTGCATTGAAATCCTTTTCCAGATAGATACAGATTTTTCTTCCCAAGTTAGTCAGCACGGTCTGATGCTCATATTTGCTGAATGGAAAGATGAAGACTGGGTTCCTGGTGTCACTGCCGTCTTACAGCAAGATCTTAAAACAAGAGAAACAGCTTTGTGTCAGGCTAATCCTGTGCCTGGACCATGTGATGTATGTTCCCATTATATGTGTGCTTCATGCGTAAACAGTAATTCCTTAGTTGTGGATAGTCGGGAGCACTGCAGACGCCCAAAAGCTCAGATCTGCTAATGTGAACACACCCCGCCCCCTTCCTGGCATAACTTGTGATCGCAGAGCCATGAAAGTATGTGAGTCCCTCCCCCAGCACAGACCGATCCCACCCGGCATATGATCTGGGCCCCATGTCAGCCGGAGCTGGCAGCACCAGCTCGCCACGGCACTGCTCGCAGCCGGAGCTATGACCTTAACCAAAGAGAGCTTCCACGGGGCTCTTCTGCCCGCCTCTGGAGTGGCCAAGGCTGACATGGATGGCACCAGAGAGGAGGAGGAAGCTCCGAGGCAGCAGTCAGTGATGAGGACTGGAGCAGTGGTGCCAAGGAGGCGAGGGCTGGGAAGGCTGATCATGCACAGCATGGCCATGTTCGGCCGGGAGTTCTGCTATGCCGTGGAGGCCGCCTTTGTCACACCGGTGCTGCTCAGTGTAGGGCTGCCCAAGAACCTCTACAGCCTCGTGTGGCTCATCAGCCCTATCCTGGGCTTCGTGCTGCAGCCCGTGGTAGGTTCAGCCAGTGATCACTGCACCTGTAGCTGGGGCAGGAGGCGACCTTACATTCTGGGTCTGGGCATCATAATGCTGTTAGGCATGGCTTTGTACCTCAATGGGGACGTGATGATCTCAGGTGAGTGAGGGGTTTGTGCTATGCTGACAGACAAAACTCATCCTGGCCTTTTGAATCTGAAAAAGAAGAGGGGTTCCCCTTTTCCTTCTTAAAACGCACTGTTAAAATTTGATATCATGTGACTCAGGTGCACTGAAGGAGCTGCGGAGCACTGTAATTTTTGTGTACATTCAATCCTAACACTGCATGTTATGTACCCTGTGTATAGTGTTCTGTGGTCTGTGCATGTCATTGAACTCTGTTGTATGTTGGTTTGGTTGCCTGGTAAGCTCCTAGAGGTAAAGATTTGCTTAGGTCATGGAAGTTTTTATAAGCTAAGATCTACCTTGTTAGCTTAAATGATAGTATTGCTTTTGTGATATAATACATATCTAAACTGAATCCTCGTTCATCCCTATTTTAGCTGGATTAGTATTCAAAATACTCGCCTTTAATTATTGCAGCACTGGCTTGACTCAGGACTGTGTTGTGCTGCTGAAAACCAAAAATCCTTAACTGCTGGAAACCCCATTGCAAATGAAACACACAAAACAAATAGGAGTGACATCCCTATTTTTATATTTTAGCTTGGGGTGTAGCTTCTTAAAGCTGATAGAAAGGTGTTGCTGACTAGGCAGATTGGAGAGGTGTGTGTTTTATGGATTGATTTATTCTCTCTTCCTCAATATTATTGATGTTGAATATACTTGATTTCATTGACCCAGAAAAAGATGTTGCAGTCAACTCTTGATTATCTAAAACAATACAAGGGTGGGACAAAGACGATAAACTAAAAGTGTTACAAAATGCATGTGTTAGGCTACCAGAGCATGCCTTGAAGCTGTAAAGGAATAGATTAAGGATAGTGATTCTCTTGGTTGTGGAACGTGAAGCATTCTGAGCACGTGCTGACTCAAGGCAGTAAGTCAACCTAGCCCAGCTCAGCACTACACAGACTCAGCTCTCCTGCTTCTCTGATGAGATTTTGGTGTCACTGGACTCTCTGGCTTAACCAGTCATTGTTTAGATTTTGAGGTATCAGGAAAGACTAAATGTGGTTTTGCAGAACATGGCACTGTTGATGTCAGAATGAGGGTGTTTTTCTTTTTTTAGCTTTCGTCGATGAGAGAGAAAAGCATCGGATGTGGGCAATAATCATTACTATGCTGGGAGTTGTACTTTTTGATTTTGCAGCTGATTTTGTTGATGGTCCCATCAAAGCGTATTTATTTGATGTCTGCTGTCATCAGGATAAAGAGAAGGGTCTGCATTACCACGCTCTCTTTACAGGTACCCTGATTCCTTCTTTTTCTCCCTACCTCTCAAAGGAGGGGAAGGTAATTGCATGGATTTTATTATCACTGTGTTTCTAATCTTGAATGAACTGATCATGGGATCCTGCACTTCAGTCACGAGACTTTTGTTGCTGGGTTTTCACTACTCCAGAGAACAGCAACTTGTGATTGCTCTACAAGAATTGTGAAGAAGGCTGCAGGCACAAACAATTACAGCAACACAGACATGATTTAAGATTAATTGTTTTAAAAACTGAAGTAGTGTTTGTTCAGTTTTTCTGAACAAACTTTTCCAAGTTTTTGCTGAGGCAAAAATCAATGGATGTAGCTTGTTGCATTGCTATTGCACATAAAAATAACATTTTTGACTTGTCATGTGACATAGAACAAGAGCTGCACAACCCAACTGATTTCCATTCTTCAGTGGTGCTCCAGTATGTGCTGTATAGAGAAGGAGTTCTCTGTAAAATGCAGAAATTCACAACTCCCACAAAATAGGTCCAAGCGGTTCAAGTTCCTGCAAATAAAGTTAATAGCTTCATTTGCCTTTGTACCTTTCTGGAATGTTGTGGAGTTACAGAAGGATACAAAACTGTTGGAACAACTCCAAAGAAAGGCCATAAAGTTGATGAGGGGACTGGACCACCTCCCCTATGAAGACAGGCTGAGAAAGTTGAGGCTATTCAGCCTGGAGAAGAGAAGGTTGTGGGGAGATCTCGTAGGAACCTTCCAGTGCCTGAAGGGGAGCCACAGAGAAGCTGGAGAGGAACTCTTCTTTAGGAAGATGAGGGGAAATTTTGGCTGGATGTTAGGAAGAATTCTTCCCTGTGATGGTGGTAAGACACTGGAATATGTTGTCCAGGGAGGTTATTGGATGCCCAACCCTGTCAATGTTCCAGGCCAGGTTGAATGAGGTTTGAGCAGCCTGGTCTAGTGGGAGGTGTCCCTGCCAGTGGGCAGGGTGGGTGGGATGGGATGATCTCTAAGGTTGATTCCAACCTTATTCCAATGATGTACCAATGACATCATTGGTACAATGTGAGCTCTGTGTTGGAGAAATTCACAGGAAAGACACCTAAGGCTGTGTACCTGAGAAGTGGCCCAGGAGGAACCTCCTGCCACATCTGAGAGTAGTCCCTGTGAAAGCAGTAGATGGAAAGCAGACTATATGAGAAGTCATGTAATCTTTGTAGCTACTGAGCCCCCACCAGGAGCAGAGAGAAGTAGACGCAGTAGCAGTTACTCTGTTCAAAGAGCAAGGTGTAGTAGGTGCTGACAACAGGCCAGTTTTGGACGCATGAAATACCTGTGTCCAGGAACACAGATTATGAGGGAAGCTTAAAGCTACATGGGAATGAAATCTGTATTACCCATTAGAAACAGATAAAATATTAAAGAATCATTTGTTTGGACAGAGAGGGGCGTGAGTTTCTATGTATATTCAGCATAACTCTGGTTGCAATTATTTTGGATTATACTAAAAAGTCTCCGAGTTTAAAGCTACAGATTTGGCTGATTCAGTGTATGGAGCTGTGAAAAGGGATGCGGGACAAGTAACATGAAATAAGGCTGGGGTAAAGTGTGTGACTTGGTCCAGCATCCTGTGCCCTCCACAGCAAATTCATCAATATCTTAACCCTTCCTAACTGAAATTTCCTTGGTCTGGTGTCAAAATCCTTCCTTGATTGGAGCTCCACAGCCTCCCAAGGTAGTCTTCTCCAGCAGTTCATGGCCCTGGTGTTAGTTTTCCCTAAACTGTAATATTAATATCCATTCCCTACAGTTTACACTTATCATTCCCTATTTTATCCCTATTAGACACAGACAGCAATCTTCCCATTTCTTTCCCAGTTTCTGTTTTAGTGTTTTAGATATTATTTCTTTTTTTCGACTTCATTCCTTCCTTTATTGATTTATTGGTTCCTTCATTTCTTCTTTCCTTCCTTCCCTCCTTCCT
>JBBMKD010000115.1:63641172-63660912 GCA_037834095.1 Argya squamiceps
TTCCTTCCTTCCTTCCTTCCTTCCTTCCTTCCTTCCTTCCTTCCTTCCTTCCTTCCTTCCTTCCTTCCATCCTTCCTAATATTTCTAAGATTTTACTCTCCAGTTCACCTTCAGTTTAGGGTTTGAAGATGAAGCTTGATAGCTTTGCAGTTATGAAACCCAGTGCCACTTATTCAAGTGGAAGAAAGAGTGCACACATCCAACAACTCAGCATTCAGGCTGCATTCCAGTATCATGATGCTTCTTTTTCAAAACAGCATGCAAAGACGTCCTCAAATGTCAATCTCTCTGCAAACATACACTGAAAATAGGTAGTGTAGATTTTCTTTAAAAGGTTATTAGCACAATTGTTTTTTATGAGAACAAGGAAGGATACAGTCCCCTGTGAAATGCCATAGAACACAATGAAGGAGGGCCATAATCAGACCCAGGAGGGCAAAGAAAGTACAGAAAGCCCAGAACAAAATCAAAATTCCGTGTTTTGTTGGGGAAGCAAGTGCAGGTGCTGTTAATTTTTGTTAGGTGTGGGTCTTTGCTGTACACTGTTATCAGTTCTCCTAAGCAGAAGCGTAGAAATGCTTTCATGTTCTTGGCAAGTGCCTGTCCTGTGGAACTCCCAAGCATCCATCCCCCAGAGCCACCTGGTTAACAAGGTGTCAGGATTCTGCAAAGGTGCCACCCCTACCAGAGCTCTGTACTGAATGTAACAGAGGGCACGGTCCTGTGCATCTCTGTGTGCACTTGTAACAAACAGAAGAAATTGTAAGAAACCCAAACTGACTGAAAACTGGATTTATTAACTTCAGGACACAAAGTAGCATTCTCACTTTACCCTTTAGTCTACCTCTTCTGAAAAAATTAATAAATGGGATTACACATTTATATTTGTTCCTTTCTGTTTTCTTTTCCAAGTTATGTGGTACTTGGATTTGTATAAGTACAAAACAATTTATTTAATTTTTTATAAATTTCACATGGAGGCAGTATTTCTGCTTGGACTAAGCTAAATAAAATACATTTTACAAATTCTAAATGATAGATACTCTCAATATGATTTTAAAAATGTTTGTTCTGTGAAAATAAAAAAAAGAAAACCACATAAATGTTTTGTAGGATTTTATTTAGCTTTACTTGTATTATTTATCATTTCAAAGAAAATAGAGCTTCAAAGAGCCAGGAAAAGAGATGGACCCTATGTTGCTGTGTGGTCAGGCAATTTCTGGAGAGCTCTGCCTCACAAATCTGAGGAGGTTTTTCAAAGATGTTTTAGTAACTGCTCATGTATATGATTACCTCACTACTCCTATTTCTTATGAAAAATATCTGAAGAGTGATTATTCCATCATTTCTAGAGGGCGTGACATATTGAGGCTATGATGTACTCTTTGTGTATTTTATCAATGCCAGTAGACTTTTTTTTCCTTTTTTTTCCTTCATCATTGTAGGTTTGGGAGGAGCCCTGGGTTACCTTACAGGTGCTGTGGATTGGGGTAAAACTATACTAGGATATACCCTGGCATCAGAATTCCAGGTGATTTTCTTCTTCGCAGCCTTAGTTTTCATAATCTGCCTTACCCTACACCTGTGCAGTATTCCTGAAGTCCCACTCAGATATGAAAACGAAGAGGCAAAGTTCTTGTTGGAAGTGACTGAACCCCATAAATACAACTCCATAGAGGAGGAAATTAAGAATGGTTACTTAAAATCAACATGCACCGAAGTCAAGGCTGCAGCCAAGCCAGGGAGATGCGCAGTTGCGTCACGCACAGAGGTGAGTGCAGAGATGATTCTGTTGGATGTATCTTTGCATCCTTGGAGACCCCTTTATTAGCTAATGTGGATTGTTTGTAATGCAGTTCTTTCACACACAAAGAAAAGAACCCTCCACCAGGATACAGAGGCAGGAGAATGCCTGCTTGCTTTTTTTTTGCTTTTTTTTTTCTTTTCTCTTTTTTTTTTTCTTTAGAAAGTATTGCCAGCAAGAGGGATGAGACAAGCTAGTTCTGATGTTTGATCCATTGGCAGGGATGAGGGAGAACCTGGCTCAGCTGTCTGCTCAATGTCAGTTTCTTGATGTCCTCTTCATGTGAATTTTGTAAATAGGATCTACTTTGTCCTTTAGTCTTGATATAACTAGTATAAAATTGTGGACAAAGACTACAGACCATTAATCTTTGATGTAGGTCTCTAATTCTCAATGAAGTCCACACAATTTTGTACGTAGTACATGTGAAATGTGTATTCCCTGTCTAGCAAACACTTGGGGTTTTCTGCTGCTCAACATTTCATTGAGCACTAATGTGTTTAAAATTGCTACTTCTACAGCAGCACTACCTTGCTACCAGAGTTTGAATTTTATTTTGAGTGATATTGTATCTGTGCCTTTGGCAGAATTTTGAGGTGTGAGAGAACAGTGAGTATTTTTAAATCCTCACTGTTATTTTGTTTCTGATGCATTTTTATGAGATATTTCTTCAACCTAAGACACAGAGGAAGCGGTGAATCTATCAGAAAAATATCTAGGGACCCCACTTCTGGCATGGTCTAGGGAACAGGTGATCATTTTTACTGTTTTGTTGATGACTTTAAGTGCTAGAAATCCTCATGTCTATCTCATGGTACCCTAGGTAAGCAAAGTATAATGCAACAGTGGTGACACAATTGCTTTTCATACTGATTTCACTTTTGATTTCTTGGCATTATGCATATTATCCATCCCTGAGACACTAATACAAATGTTTGATAAATCAGGTAAAATGTACTAAGATTGTGCAAATGATCATAAATAAGAAAGCAATATTCTTGTTTAATCTATAAATAAAGGGATTTATTATCTTTTACTATTTGTAATTTGTTTTATAATAGCACTTGGTATTTCTAACTGCAAGAAAAATATTGTTACACCAGATGCAAGACATATGAAATGAGCATTGTCTGATGAGTATGCCAAGCAAACACAGAGTGGGGCAGACAGCAAGGCAACAGTTGTGGGGAGAATCTGACAAGAGCACTGTGATGCTGTCTGAACTTCCCCGCTGCAGGCCAACTTGGGCAGCCAGCATCCTTCACCAGCACTGTTTACTCTAAGCATCCTCCAAATTGTTAGAGATACTGAGCATCATCATTTGCTTGGACCATGTAGGCTCTAAAAAAAAAAGGAGGCAAAGGAAGATGAGAGAGTGATGCAGTGAAAGGCGGGCTAGCAGACTGTGGTTTGGGGTAGTCTCTGTCTTAGAAAGAAATGCATCCATGGAGTCAGTACCATGAGTGACATGGAGATGTATGTCTGACACTGGAGGGGAAGCTGTGGTGTCCACTGTGGGTGAGCCTGTGCCAGTGGCCTCCTGTCTGACCAGGCTGGGCAGCCTGCTAGAGTCCCCCAGTGCTTTGATCAGTCTCATGTTTCTTTGATGTGCATTTCTTTGTGTGTATGAATTCTAGACACTCACTGCTTTAATGATCTGTCTCCTGTGGCACATGTTTGCTGAGTTAATTCATTACCATAATCACTTCCTTGAAGAAATGGTTTGGCTTCCTGTTTTTCTGTCTCTTCTTTTTTTAATTGAAGGCATCATGGCTATATTTCTTCTAAATTAAGGCCTATGCTCTCACATGCTAATAGCTAACATGATTATTTATGAGATTTGACCTGTTACAGTATGAACAGACACCCAAAGCAATTAGCCTTGTATTCTTTTGAATGGTGCCAAATTATTCAGGACCCACTGCCACAAAACCCAAGTCATATTGCTTCCTCTGTATTCTTATTATCTTATTCCCTGAGTTGTAGTGATTTTATAGAGATTATTTGGTATTGTGAGCTTTCGAAGGATAAGGCACCTAAACAGAGCCAAATTTTAGCACATTTTTTAAATTAGCATGCAGTTTGTGTGCTGGTATGTTTTGAATGTGTGCATTAAACATTTTTGGTTTCCATTTCCATTCCCTGGAATACCTAAATAGAAGGAAAACATGTCTATCTGTCAAATTACTGTTTGTAATCACTGCAGTGTCTTTTGTAGTTCCATGACCTTATCTTAAAACTTTGATTGGAAAGGTTATTTTAAAAAGCAGTGTGGAAGAATTGCAAACTAAATTAAGCCAAGTCAAGCGATAGTAATTATCCTTGAAATAACACTAATGAGTCAATCTAGAAATTTTTTGTTTGCTTTCTGTTTATAATTGTGGAAGACTATAAAGCTTACCCTGTTTAAAAAAGACAGTGATGCCAAGAGAAATTCCAAGGGATTTGGGCAATATACAGTCCAAGGTGGAAGTCAGCAACTTGAATTTTGGCATTCCTGTGAGGATTAAAAACCTCACATTGAAGCAAAGTATTTTCCAACTTTATATGTGGTGATTATTCATAGAGTAGCTTGTAGCATAGCCTAGTTCAAAGGAAAGTAGAATTATGAAAAGTAAGTACAACACTGAAGTAAAAAAGAAAAAAGTAACATCTTACAGCAAATTGAAGACAAGATCCAGTCCAGGAAATTCCAGTAATTAGCATAACTTTTGTAGTTCTTCCACATTTTATAACATGCATCTTCCCTTACCATCTCTCCCAACACTGTTGTCTCCAAATATTATGAGATAAAATTGGAAGTCTTCCATGATGCACAGTTAAAATAGTATTTTTTTTTCTTAAAAGCAGTGAACCATGCAAGAACTTTAATACAAGAAGAATTATGTGTCAAAAATACCTGATATCAAGCACAACTACAGTAGTTTAAAAAAAAAAAAAGTAATGCAAATGATCTGATGAATGTGGCTGCAAAGAAACAGAGTTTTGGGGCACAGGACTGAGACAAGGAGGGAGATAATAGAATACATGGGGTATTAAAAGAGGTGAGAACATTTGATTTTCCTCATCAGTGAGATTTGTTAACCAACACCAAGTAAGTTTTGATTGTGAAATGAGTTATTTCTCCCATGATATGAGGTGTTCAGATGCTGGAGCTCACATTCTCTGTGTGCCACCATAATGAACCACACCTTCTCCCTGCTTCAAGGACAGTGCCTAGTGGACATCTCATTATATGCCTGAAGAGGTAGAAGTTTCCTTAGAAAAAGAAGTTTCCTATGGAATTTAGCTCACAGAATGGAAAGGGAATAAAGTCTCAGAAATGCTCAGAAATCCACAACTGACACATTTTAATTTCCAGGAAGTATTTTGAGCATAACTTTTTTCTGTGTCAGCTTTAAATTTTCACTGTAAAGCTGACAGTCCTTATAAAGAAATAACTTTTGTTTCTGGTTGTTACTGTTGTTGGTTCTTAGGGTTTTTTTTAAACTCTCTGAGTCTGCTTTGGCAGAAAATTTCCCACTGATTCTACATGTAAATAATTGTCCAACTGATTATAACAGCAAGAAATGTTACATTTCTGCTGGTATACTCCATCTTTTCCATAGTTTCTGTGAATTTTATAAATTGAAGGAAACTCAGTACCCAAGCAACCCTTCCTGGTAAAAAAGAAAAGACTTTGTAAGTTTAGCAATGAAAAGGTACCAGTAAGGCCTTCTTCATTTGCTATCAGCTATTTCATTAGCCTTCAGGACAATAATACTGTATTATTCTTGAATATTTGCTTTTAGGAAAAAAGGAAGATGACCCTTAAATCACTCTTGAAGACACTTTTAAGCATGCCATCCCACTATCGCTGGCTGTGTGTGAGCCACCTCTTTGGATGGATGGCTTTCCTGTCCAACATGCTCTTCTTCACGGATTTCATGGGGCAGGTAAAGCCTAAAATCATCTCACAACTCCTTCCTTGTAGCATCTCCTCCATCAAAAAGAAATGAAATGGTGTTACTATCCTGAGGAAATGACTCTGGTGTCAGAGCCATTTATATGTGGATGGCTCAACAATAGTTTCATAAACCAGCTAATTAAGGTCAGGCCCTTGTTCCAAGCCTGTCTGTGAAATCATTGGGGAAAACCTTTAGTATTTGTAGGGCTATTTGTATCTAACTGTTCCAAGTGAAGCTCTCTCTGTTGGTTGAAACACATCTGTTTTCTGCTTTGGCTTCAGAGCTGCTCCCAGATGGGCAGGTTTTCTACCTGGGGCAGTGTTTGGATGCAGCTGGCCTTGTCCTGGTGTGTGTGCAGCATCCACACCAAGCCCCTCACCTGCACTGCAGCCTCCCTGGCCTCAGGCCGTGCAGCTTTTTGCACACAGGGAGCTACTTAGTAGCAGAAAGTTTTATCTTCTTGCATTTGTCTGTCCTGAGTCCCTTTTCTCAGCAACTGTTTGCCTTCACAATAACCAGTGGTGCCTTTTCCATGCCATTCCCAGGGACTGTATGTCCTTAACAGTGATTCTTGCCTATATGGACGTGTCTGCTTCCCTTCTTCCAGAGTGCTGATATGCTCCTGGCACAAATCTCTCACTGCCACTCCCTGGTCTTCTGTGGTTTCCACACAGTATTCCCATTTCCTTGCCTTTTTTGTCTTTGTAGGCAAGGCGAGAGGGAGGGGTTTTTCCTTGCAGTGTAGATGAACAACTGAAAGAATAGTTTTGCTTGTCTAGAAAGGTAACTGAATAAGACGACAACTGTGTGGAAAAATGAGTGTGTTGAGGTAAACCTGAAAGAGAAAACATGAAAAAAATTGTAGATAAATTAGAGAAAGAAAGGCTAAGGCAAGAAGGCAGAAGTGGAGAGGGAAGGTGAGTTGGAAGTGAGACACCCAAAGGATAAAAGAGCAAACGAGTCAATGCAAAGTAGACAGTGCAGGAAAAGGCAGAGGGTAAAAAATGAGGTGGAGCCTGTCAGATTATAGTCCAGGAGATGTAGTGTGAAACCTGGAGAATTACAAATGGGTGATTACAACACTGCTTTACAGATTACATCATCCTACCAGGGATGGGGCCCTGTGCCCATAAGAAGGAGGCATTCCCTACATGCAGCCATTCCTGTCTTCTGTCACTCTCGTGGTCTCTTTCAGGTTGTGTACCGTGGGAATCCTTATGCACCTCACAACTCCACACTTTACCTTACCTACAAAACTGGGGTAGAAATGGGATGCTGGGGACTGTGCATCAATGCAGTTTCTTCATCAGTCTATTCTTGTAAGTACCCATGAACAAACTCCAACCCTGGGTTTGCTATTTGCCATTGTTTAAAAACCATAAAGGGATGCCAAATTACCTGGATTTTTTCTACATTAAAGCTTTGAGGAATGTTACATTCTCAGCATTGTTAGAAACTCGTATCTTAGCACAAACAGTTCCTGACCACATGATGAAGGGTCACTTTGGGAGCGAGACATTGTTCTGCACATGAACTGACCCTGAACACTGAAAATCATTCTGAAATTAACTGCCACACCAAATTCTTAGGTGCTCTTTCACTTAGCAATGCTTAGCTGTAGGCTCTCAAAAGTGGCCTCTCTCCATTTGCATTCCCCATGCAGAAAGTCTTGCCAGGAGCTTGAATCTTGCTCTGCAAAATTATGTGTAAGCATGCTGGCACAGCGCCTCAGGTAGATTTCACCATAACTTTTCCCAAGGATTTAAAAAATTACTTGCGATCTGAAAACTCAAGTAAGTAGCATTTTGGGGGTTGATTTGAGCATCTAAAGGGGCTTGAGGGAAATGTTTCCACCTTTGGAGGTTAACTGCAGCCATTTCTGTGTGGTCTTTCTGTGGATGAGCATCTATTCAGCACAAGTGTCTCTGGGTGCAGCTGCAGTGCGAGCTGCAGGTTGAGCTCTGGGTGGCATGAGCAAGCATTCTTTGGCAAGTTTGTACCTACAATAATCTGAGGTAATTTCCAAAATCATTAAGATTATCTCCTTCATTGCATTTTACAAACTACAATGTCTTAAAAGGAACTCCCTGATAAAATGTGACCTTTTTAAAAATTTTATCAGCATTTTTGCTTTCTTTTCACAGACTTGCAGAAAGCTCTTCTGCCATACATAGGATTAAAGGGACTTTATTTCATTGGATACCTATTTTTTGGACTGGGTACTGGATTAATTGGCTTGTTTCCCAATGTCTATTCCACTCTGGCTCTTTGTTCACTCTTTGGAGTCATGTCCAGCACACTGTACACAGTTCCATTCCACCTCATTGCAGAGTACCACAGAGAAGAAGAGGTGAGTGCAATGTCTCAAGAAGCATTAAGTTTATATCTGTGTGTGTGTGTTCAGCCTGTTTTGGGGGTAAACTGGATAGAAATGGTGAGCAGCTTTTAATTTTAATTTTGAACTAATAATAATGACACATATGTATAATAAGTTTCTGACAGAGAGAGTTAACATCCCAGCTCCAGACTCCAAATATGCCTTCAGTGAAACAAATAATTATTTATCATCACATCTGAAACAAAGCCAATCACAGTACACGTTCAGGCAGTAAGCAGATGACAGGGCTCCACTTGTGTTGCCTTCAAGTCCTACCTTTATTGTATCCCTCCTTTCAGCCACAGCAGCAGGGGACTTGACTTCTGAGTGCCGGAGATTAATAACAAGCCTCTAAAGGCTGTCAGAATTTTTAGTTAACCGCAAAGTGTTACAAAAGCTCATAGCTAATAAACAAATGACATTCAAGTAGAAATAGCTTTATATAGTTCAGTATTAAATCTTATACCACATTCATTGTCTTTCTAAATGTCTGTGGTTGGGTTTTTGTCTTCCATGGCCTTAAATCCTGTTTCCAAGGAAAATGTGGAAAAACTTGTACACCTCGTATCATGTTACTGGGCACATCAGGATCTTCATGTATTGCAAAGTGTTGAGTTCTTTAATGGAAAAGTTCTCTCAAGTCTCTTAAGTCAGTCAAACAGCTGGAAACAAGAAAAATTAAGGCGAGCTGGAAGAAATTAGGAAAAGTTCTCAGTATATCTTGGGACATCTGAAGAAACTAATAAAGGCAATGTTGAACCATTGGAAAACCACATAAAAACAGCTGAAAGCAGCACAGGGGTAGATCAAGTGCTAGACATGTCCTACTGCTCTGTACAGCTTTCACCAGCACCCTCTGAATGATGAACACAAAAAAATTCCTTAATTATTCTACTGAATGCTAGGAGGATGTCTCAAAGTGATTAAATATTTCATATATGTGATTCCTAATTTTTTGGTTAATTTCTTTGCTTCTTCCAACAGAGGATGATCATGATGTTTCATAAAGACAAAACAAGAGACTGGGAATGAGCCTAGGTTAGGGTGAGATCTCAATTCTAACCACACGTCAGGCCATCTTAGAGAGCAGGAGTAAATGCAAAATTTTTATCTGTTCCAAGACAGAAGTGAAATAAAATATGCTAAAGTGTGCATGAACTTTACACTTTAAAGACCAATATATTCATGTGTTACTTGTAAGACAACCACTTGTTTCTTGTTTGGTGTATGGTACTTGCTGTGACAGATGTTAAATGATACATAATTCTTTGTTAGCTTTTATATTAATGGTTTGAGGTTTAGCTCAAATCTTCTGTAATGTTCAAGATAGGGAAAAAAATAAAGAGCAAACATTAAGCACAAAAGTGCATTCATTCACAGATTCATATATTTGTAGTCGGAACTATTGCCACACAGAAACACTGGGAACAGCCCAGCAAAATAAGTACAATTTATTTTAAAAAGTGTCTAAAATTAGGACTTTATCATTTCAGAACAAGGAGCAGATATTTTTCCCCACTATGCACTTTACCAAAATCATGTGCTGTGTTTTATAATGCGGCCATTTCAGCTCCTGTTCCGTGCTGCTGTTCCCTAGGATCCAAATTCAATTTTTTTTCTACTGGATTAGGAAGAGACTTTTTGTCTCCAATACTTGTGAGCTTTGTGTAGCTCAAAGGCAAGGTAATAAGGTTTGCAAAAAGCAAAAAGCATCTTAATGGCTAAGAGAATTTGGATTCCAGAACACAGCGGTGCTGCTGGCCACTGGCGCTGTGGAAACTTCTTGTCGTTGGAATACAGCTCCTCCATTTAACAGCCTATACAGGAAGAAAATAAATATGTAAATTATCACATCATTTCCCAATAAAACAGAATAGTTTCTTTTTGGAGGAGGGCACCCCCAGAGGTCCTGCAGATCCTGCTCAAGGAGGGCAACCGGGAGCAGGTTGCCCAAGGTCTGGTTTGAATGATTCTAAGAATGGAGACTCCACAACCCCTCTGGTTAACCTGTTCCAGTGATCCACCAGCCTCACAGGGTGCTAATATGCAAGACATGTGCGCGTTATAAATGAAGGCTTTTGCTCTGCTATGTATATCATAGCAGATACACAGATTAGTAATTAAAAGTGGACCTCAGCAGCATAGAAGAATCCTAGTCTGGATGTTTGTTTCCAGGCTGCTTTCATCCCCAGCAATAGAAGTATTACATTTGTATTTTAGTACTGATTTCCTTTATGTGGTTTGAGGCATAACTTCAGGTTCCTGCCTGTATGTGTGTGGGGCACATCAGCACTGCTATAAAACCTTTGGATGTGGTTTCTCACAACATCCTTCCCTCTAAATTGAAAAGATGGATTTTATGAGTGAACTGTTAGATGCTTAAGAAAGTGGCTGGATGGTCACATCCAGAGGGTCATGGTCAATGACTCAGAATCCAAATGGATTTTAGTGACAAGTGGTGCCCTCAAGGGTCTGTATTGGGACCAGTGTGATTCAATATCTTCTTTAAAGACATAGATGAAAGGATTGAGTGCACCCTCAGCAAGTTTGCAGATGACACCAAGCTGAGGTTGTTTGACAGGATGCCATCCAGAAGGACCTGGACAAGTTTGATGAGTGGGCCCAAGGGAATCTCATAAGGTTTCACAAGGCCAAGTGCTGGTGCTGCACCTGGGTTGGGACAGCCCCCAGTATCAGCACAGGCTGGGCATGAACAGCCCCAGAGCAGCCCTGCCCAGAAGGACTTGGGGGTGCTGGTGGGGGAGAGGCTGGACATGCCCCGGCCATGGCACTCACAGCCCAGAGAGCCACATGTGTCCTGGGCTGCACCCAGAGCCCCGTGGGCAGCAGGGGAGGGAGGGGATTCTGCCCCTCTGCTCTGCTCTGCTGAGACCCACCTGGAGCTCTGCATCCAGCTCTGGGGTCCCAGCAGAGGAAGGACAGGGACCTGTTGGAGACAGTCCAGAGGAGGAACACAAAAATGTTCAGAGGACTGGAGCACCTCTCCTCTGAGGAACGGCTGAGAGAATTGAGATTGTTCAGCCTGGAGAAGAGAAGGCTTCAGATTGACATAATTACAGCTTTCCAGTATTTGAAGGGAGCTTGCAAGAAAGATGGAGAGGGGCTTTTCACAAGGGCAAATAGTGATAGGACAAGCAAGAATGGCTTCAAACTTAGAGAGAGTAAATTTTGATTAGATATCAGGAAAAAATTCTTTACTGTGCGGGTGGTGAGGCACTGGTTGAGGTTGTGCAGACAGCTTTTGGATGCTCCATCCCTGCAAGTGTTTAAGGCCAGGTTGGATGTACCTTTGAGCACCCTGGTCTAATGTAAAGTGTCCCTGCTCACAACAAGGGCATTGAAACAAGATGAATTTTAAGGTTCTTTCCACACAAACCATTCTGTGATTCTACGATGATTCTTTGATAATATGATAGTATGGCTCCTTCAGCCATGAGTCAGAACTAAATTACCCATTACAGGATGACCTGTACTGTTAAATTGCAGTTTGACAGAGCTCACATTGACCTGAACTTGAAGAAAATGTAGAATTTTTCTGGTCAATTTTCAATTACTTCCTTAAGAAAAGGAATAGGGGGTAAACTGCAGATGAGAAAAACTGGAAGCTTGGAAAACTCATTGTTACTTGTAAAATCTCTGTGGTAACCTCTATAGCCTCTATGGTACAAGAACAGTAGCAGCAAGCTATTGAGCTGTGCTGCTGCCTTTGGGGGGTGTAACAATGTCTCAGCCAAGAACCGCATGTTGCTGACACTGCCCCCGTTTCTGGGGTTTGTCCTGTGCTTCTTTGCAGAGCCTGAAGATGCAGGAAGGGGAACAAGCCGGAGAGCACGAGCGAGGGAAGGGCATCGACTGTGCTGCTCTGACCTGCATGGTCCAGCTGGCCCAGATCATTCTCGGCGTGGGCCTGGGGCTCCTGGTCAGTGTTGCCGGCAGCGCTGTCACCGTGATTTCGGCATCCACGGTGGCGCTGATCGGCTGCTGCTTTGTGGCTTTCTGCATTCGTTACGTGGACTAGGACTGCAAGGAGCAGCTGGAAGGAGAGTCTCCCCAGGGGAGAGTTTTCTTTCTGGGTCAGTAGCACTGATGCTGTTGCTGTGCTGACACTGCTGGCACATCTTCCTCTCTTACCTCCTTGGATCAGTTGCAATTCCAGAGCTTTATGAAATGGAGACTTAATAAAACTGGTTGCCTAATGCCTCAGACATCCCTCCCTCCCACAATGTGTTCACATGCTGTGACATGTGATGGTGTGTGGCCATGGTATTTTGATGCTCTGCACCAGGAGACATTATGAAACTCCTCATTACTGATTTGTGAAAGTTAATGGATGAAGAATGTGATAAATTGAAGTAATATAAAAGGACAGAGTTAGGAAGAAAGCTTTTATTTATCTTGTTTTTCAAGTCTCTTAAACTGGGGGCTGTTCCCTCCAGTAGTCAAAAACTGCAGGATATTCAAACAGGTGACAGAGGCCATGCAGGGTAGAGTTTTCTTATAAGTGGTACTGCTAAATAGGATCAGTTAATTACCAGCTGCTGTCAAAAGCAGATTTGAGTGTGAAAAATGACTAGAATATAAAAAAATACTGAAGCCTATTGTTTAAAAGCATTATCTAAAGTAATTATTTTGTACTGGATCCTGCTGCTTCTGTATAAATGAAGTGAAAGTACTGGCTGACCTTGTCAGGAAAGTCTGCCTAAGGCTGCTTTGCAAATCCATGTGTAGGTACCTAAAGTAACGTCCATGGGAAACAGCATCATTTCTTCCTTCTTTAAAAAGTGGCCTCTTAGTTCTGATGCTGTAATTGAAAAAATAAACTTGGCCAATGTAAGAATTTGATGGCTGGTTGACCACATAAATCTTGACATTGGATATGACAGCATTTACCTTAAAGTAGCATCTCTCTTTTCTCTGTTTTCCTTCATGCTTTGACTGAAATGGCATTTGCTCTCTACAGAATATTGTAAATAAATTCAGTTCTGCAAAGCACTATCAGGAATTATTGTACAGTAAATATATAAGCCCAGTTATTTGTATTTAATTGCATATAAAGCTTCATTCTTATTTTTATAATATTGCCAGAGTTTTGAAAACCTGTTTGTGAAAGCAATATACTGTATTTATACTGATTTTCCTCTGTCCTGAAAACTGTCATATCCATCCACTATGTTATATATATTAAGCCACATAAAGCCATCTGCTAATGCAGCATTGTTAATGAACATTGAGAGACTATGGGCAAGTATAGTATG
Source organism: Argya squamiceps (assembly GCA_037834095.1). Lineage (NCBI taxonomy): Eukaryota > Metazoa > Chordata > Aves > Passeriformes > Leiothrichidae > Argya > Argya squamiceps. The sequence continues at coordinate 63,654,577 of JBBMKD010000115.1, forward strand.
TTTATGTTTATTTTTGTTCTTAATGTTGCACATGTATCATCAACACCGTTTAGAGAAATGCAGTGTTGAGCTTATCAGCTCTTAGAAGCTCTGCAGGACATGAACTGACAACTCCAAAAATAAATGGTTACATTTGAGCATCAAGTGCTCCTGCAGAGATGCATCAGCTTCATCCTTTTCCTATGTTTTCAAGAGTGGAGTGAGTCACATTCTCAGGAAAACCAATCTTCCCTTAGGTAAATTCTTATTAATTTTAACAAGCCTGTGGGAGCCTCAGCTACCTTTTCTGTGTCTCCACTGTAGGCTCCAAAAGGGGCTCAGTGAGTGGCAAACCTCACTACATGCATCTGCATGTATCTGCATTCTGCCTTTTGAAGAAACCACATTTTATGGTTTCTTTTGGCTTGTGGCTCTTCATTTCACACCGATGAAAGAGAAGACCTGGGAAGACAGAGCCCCAGGACTGCATTTGAAACAGTTTGCAGGCACTGAGACGGCTGAAGCACGAGGGCCTCAACCAGGACAAACAGGAGGAAGACAGAAAATGAAAGATTGTTGTCTTCTCAATTAGCTTTATGCCATCATTAACTCACTAACTTCCTCTGTATCTCCTGGGAGGAGGAATTTTCATGGGAAGAGCAAGACTTCTATGGAGCCATAAAAACAGATAAAGGAGGAGGTGATCTGGTTATATAGGACTGCACCACACAAACCTGTGCACCAGGAGCTGAGGTCATAAAGCTCTGATTCCACTGTGAGGCTGCAAAAGAAATTTTGCAATGTTTACCTATGTCTTTGTCAATATTTTCTTTGAGGTTTAACATCATTAGAACATTAAGGTTTAAATGGTCAATGTTACCCCTGCTCTGTGACACAGAGAGGATGCTGGCATCGATTCAGACCCACAAAGGGACTGCAGATCTGTGGCTATGCGAGAAGGGTTCTGAACCTGCAGAGTGAAGAGAGAAGAACCCAACATGTATATCAGTACTTTTATTTACAGATTTATTCACAGGAAATAGTTTCAGGAACTCATAATTTCTCATGATTTCATGATCTTTCCTGTTAAAACCCACTGTGTGCTACAGAAGACAGAAACATTAAAGTCATCTTTTCTCTGGAAATCTCCACAAAAAACGATCCTATATTGTTCCCAGATCTTCAAAACAGTATCTTTATGAGTCCTTGTTAGAAATAGCAAACTGACAAAAAAAGTATATACAATCTGGAAAACAGTGTCTAACAAGAAAAAAACAACCAACTATGATGGTGCTCATTCTGAAGTTGAAAATGTATCTCAAGTGTTACTGAAAACAATATAAAATGTTACTAACTCATAAAAGGGGATAAAATCAATATTTCTTTTTAGCAATACAAATGTTACTAATGTATGTTACTAATATAATATATTACTAATACGTGAAAGGGGATAAAATATTTATTTCAGGAAAAGAAATGCTAAAGTGCTAAAAGTGTTGAAGGTGTTGAAGGTATTGAAGAACTGTACTGTAATGCTATTAATTTAAGAAGTTCCACCTCTTCTGTGCTTTTACACTAGCTCTGGACTTGAGCCATCAATATGATAATTTACTGTACTTAACATCAACTTTTATAGCAGTGATGTGAGTATAAAGTTACAAGTACCCTGTGCCTGATCTTTCTCATCTGGTTTTATTTCCATATACATAAAATGAAATAAATAAAGATTCTCTCTGTATCATGTTTATGCAAATGATACACTTAGACAGACCACACAGGATCGCAGGATGGGTCAGGCTGGAAGGGCCCACAGCAGGTTGTCTGGTCCAACCTCCCTGCTCAAACATGGCACAGGATTGTGTCCAGAGGGTTCTCGAATGTCCATAGTGATGGAGACTCCACACCCTCTCAGCCACCTCTTCTTGAGACCAGCCCCCTCAGCCTTTTCTCATAAGAGAGATGCTCCTGTCCCTCAATCATCCTTGTATCCCTCCTCTGAACCCTCTCAAAGATGAGATGACCTGCGACAATCAATCCTCCTCCTTCCTACTCTCACAAAAATAGTCATGGCTGAACAAAACAAGGCAGGAGACAAGTCTGTCACTTTATCGTCATGGCACTTCCCTTTTTCTTTCTCTTATGAACATCTGCCACTTATTCCCCTTTAACAAGCAGGCATATGATGGAAGCAAATCTTTAAAGGAATTTCTCGTTCTCTTGTTTAGAGGACTTGAAGTCTTAGTAATGTCACAAGTGTTCTGCTTTTTTTTCTTTTTTTTCCAGTGTTCATTCTATGTTTCATAGTGTTCTCATGACGTTTGACTTGCTTGAAAACAAGCAACTCAGGTGATTTGTAGCAGATAAACCATTTTTTCCAGAAAGGCTACACAAGTCAGGATGAATCATAAATGTCTTTGCCTTGGAAGAACTCAGCTTTCACATTGGTGCCTATGAATCACTACCAGTCCCCTCTAGCACGTCAAAAGATGGTGTAAGTGAATGTGGCAATGGTGACATTTGATATTTTTGAACTGTAGAAGGATTGGGTGGAAGTTTCTGCTGTAAAATATCTTTAAACAATTTTTGGCATGATAAAGCTATAAAAAATAAGCTATAAAATTTCCCCCTGTAAGTTTCCAACGTTCATTTCCATTCTCTAGCTGCTCCATCATGTTTATTTAAGAGGCAAATGTTCAGGGTCAATTCTTCAAGACTAAACTGTGAAAAGTGATTTATAATTTTTATGGCCCCTGACATGATGCATCCATGAGTGCTGTGGGAGCTGGCAGACATCATAGCCAGGGGGCTCATGATCACTTTTGAAAGGTCATGGAGATCAGAAGAGGTTCCTGAGGGCTGGAAGAATGCAAATGTCACCCAGTCTTCAAAACAGGCAAGAAGGAGGACACAGGGAACTGGAGCCAGTCAGTCTCACCTCAGCCCTTGGAAGGAGCAGGGGCCTCCTCAGGGTGTTCACTGATGGCACCAAGCTGGGAGAAGTGGCTGATACCCCAGAGGGCTCTGCAGCCCTTCAGAGGGACCTTGGCAGGCTGGAGAGATGGGAAGGGGAGAATTGTCTGAAGTTCAACAAAGGAAAGTGCAATGTCCTGCACCTGGGGAGGAACAACCCCTGGCACCTGTACAGGCTGGAGCCAGCCTGCCGGAAAACAGAAGGAGAAGGACCTGAGGGTCTGCTGGACAACAAGCTGTCCATGAGCCAGCAGGGCCCCTGTGGCCAGGAGGGCCAGTGGTGTCCTGGGGTGCATTAGGAAGAGAACTGCAGCAGGTTAAGGAGGTGATCCTACCCCTCTGCTCAGCCTAGGTGAGGCCTCATCTGGAGTGCTGTGCCCAGTTCTGGGCTCCTCAGCAAAAAATGTGTGAAGCTCCTGCAGCAGGTCCAGCAGAGAGCTACAAAGGTGATCAGGGGACAGGAACATCTCTCTAATAAGGAACAGCTGAGGGGGCTGGGCTTTTTTAACCCCAAGAAGAGATGACTGAGAGAGGTCCTCATCAATGCCTGTCAGTGTCTGCAGGGAGGGGTCAGAGGATGGACCAGGCTCTGCTCAGTGGTACTGAGCAATAGGGCAAGAGACAATGGGCAGAAACATGCACAGGAAGTTCCACCTGAATATGAACAATTTCTTTACTTTGAGAGCAATGGAGCACTGGGACAGATGTCTTAGAGAGGCTGTGGCATCTCCTCACTGGAATTATTCAAGAACCTTCTGGATACAATCCTGTGCCTTGTGTTCTAGGATAACCACGCTTGAGCAGCAAGGCTAGAACAGATGAACACAGTGGTCCCTTCCTACCTGATCCATTCTGTGATTCTGTTGCCTTCTATGATCAGTTTCATGCACTGCTCCTGTAGATATGCAAGATGTGTTAAGCAGTTGCATTTCCTAATTTTTTTTAATTGGAAATGAACATTTTACCTCCGAGGTATTAGTATTTTACCTGTGTATTACAGATAGTGACATCACATCATGCAGAGCCGTCAAACTGGAGGCTGTTCCCCTGTGTAAGCACTAGCAAGCAACAGGAAAACAAAAGTCAGCGCTTTCCAAACTGGATTGCGCAGCAGACTGAGATGAGCAAACCCCCTCTCTGCAGGGAGAGAGCTGTGGTGAAACGTTCCCGGAGCGCGGGGCGCTTTTGGCGGGTCATTCCCGGGGCTCTGCCCGCTCCGAGGGGAGCCGGGGGCTCGGCTGCCCCCTGGTGTTCGCTCGGTGCCAGGACAGCGCCCCGCGGAGCCGCCCTGCCGCGCCCCGCCCCCGCCTCAGCCCCGGCCCTCCTTCGGCCCTCGGCCATCTCTGCAGTTTCCTCAGCACCTGGCACTGCTGCCCTCCAGTTTTCTTCTTTTTTATTTTTTGTGCTTAAACAACCAAGGAAAGCTGCTTGCTGCCAGCTGTAGCCCGGTTGCCTAATGCATTGCAGACACTGCCCCGTGGACGTGTGGTGGTAGGAGCACCCCCTGGACGCGTTTAGCCTTAAACTCATGGCAGAATCTGGCCATGGAAACCTTCCGTGCCGAAGCCAAGAGTCAACCGGCTGTAGTGCAGCCGTTCCCCCTTGTTTGGCAGATGAGTTTTTGTTGCATTGGCTCACAGCGTCAGGGGACGGGGACAGTGGTGCTGTCCAGGATCACAGTCTGGGACACCTCTGCTTTCAGGGCCCCTCTGTTCGTTAGATACTGAGAAGGAAATGTGACAAACAGCAGATTTGTGGAGTCCAAGGAGTGACAAGAGGGAAAGGAAACGTTTCTGACAGAGAGGCCTTTTGCTGAAGTCTGAGAGCTTTATACTGGGGTTGCATGGCTGGCAGATCCCTCTATGAGTGCAAATGTATTACAGATGATTTGGGTATTTTTTCAACATTCAGATCTGATTTAAACAAAATTAAATTAATGTTAGCTTGCAATGCAATTTGCAAATTATTCAGTTTCCATAGATTTTGAGGGTGAGGCACTTATTTTCTTTAATAAGTGCTGCAGTTCCAACAAAACACACAATCCCCACAAGTAGGCCTTTAAGAAATGTATCTTAAGTTTGTTAGATTGTTAGATCCGTAACATTGCAAAACATGGCAACAAAACAGGTTTTGGAATTATGATTCTCTCTGAGAGAAAGATGGCATCTTATCAAAGGGTAGCGTTCTTTTCTGGGCAGGGATTTTGCATTTTGAAATATTTTCCTTGGAATTACTTTTTATCAAATGTGCTCAAAATTCAGGGTTTCAGTTTACATCTCTGAAAATGTAATCCCAGATCTGAAATTTGAACCAGATTCTTCTTTCCCGTGTTTATTATCCACTGTACAAACTGAACAGTTATTTATACTGCTGTAGGATCTCTTTTACCTTCAGTTCAGGAGTTCATGGTTTGCTCTCTATACCCCTATATACATCACTGGATTGGCCTATGAACATGGAACTGGATTTCAGCAAGAAGTGACTTTTGATGGGCAAGAGGAAGACTATATTTCCTCTGAGAAATATACTATATTTCCCCTCTCCACCATTTCAGCAGAAATTAAAAGCAATTAAAACATTTTTTTTCTTAAATCAGGTAATTTTAATTACATAGTAGTAGATGATTTGAGGGCAGAAAATTTTTAGAAGTTTTTCAGAATAAACATCGAGCAAGACAGACACTAATGCTAATTCTACTGTATTGGAACGAAGTTATATCCAGAGCAATCTATTTGCTATCACAGAATCACACAAAAGCACAGAATAGTTGGGGTCACCTCTGGAGACGACCCAATCCAAGCCCCCTGCCTACCACAGAGTTGCTAAAGCAGTACAATCAGTGTTAAGTCAGATTCTGAACATCTCCAAAGTTGAAAACTCTGCAGTCTCTCGGGGCAACCTGTTCCACTGCTTGACCACACCATTTGAAAGGGTTTTTTTACTTCTTATATTTAAATGATGGAATTTCAGTTGGTGCCTATTGCCTTTCGTCTGTTCCCCGGACAATACTGAAAAGAGTCTGATTTAACCTTCCATAATCCCTATCCACATTAGATATTTACCCACATTGATAAAGTCCCCAAGCCTTCTTAGGTCCAAGCTGAACACCTCCAGCTCTGTCAGCCTCTCCTCACATGGCACATACTCCAAGCCCTCCACCATACTTCAGCCTCCTTGGAAAATAATCCAGAACTGGGTAACCTGCCTAGGACTGGACAAAGCATCCCAGATGTGTCTCACCAGCCTGAGCTGAGGGGAAGGAGCCCCTCCCCTGACCTGCTGGCAGTGTCCTGCCCAATGGAGCCCAGAATGTGTTGCAGTGCATGTACCGAGTTTCTAAGTGCTTAGCCTGTTCCTTCCCAAACCCCTCCCCTGGCCCACCTTGTC
>JBBMKD010000115.1:63676844-63693441 GCA_037834095.1 Argya squamiceps
AGCCGGGCCGGGGCGGCCCCCGGTGCTGCTTCGGGAGCCCTCCCAGCGCTGCCCTCGGCGCTGCTCCGCGCTCTGGCTGCGCCTTGCTGCGGCTCCTGGGCAGTCATCGAGTTTGGCTGTGTAGAGATGAAGGTATTGCTGAATCCTGACTTTTGCAGATCCTCCTCGTTTAGAGGCAACTCTCTAAGTGCCAGAATCGTTTTGTGCTACTAAACCGAAGAAGTTTGCTGTCCTGATTATTTATTTACTTATTTTAAAACAAGCGATCGCTTCTGTACCAAAGCAGCAGGCGCTGCAGAACGATTGGTGTTATCAGGGTTCAACACCCGCTGCGAGTTTCTCGTATTCAGTGAGGATGGTAAATCTCAAGTCAGACTTCATCCGCGGGAGGGGTTTCTTTAAGGCCACCCTCACAGTTGGGTTATTTTCTCCCTCTTTTGCTGTGGGGAGTGCAACTCAGGAATTTAATTTTTTATTTTAGTTTTTGCCTGTTTAGGAAAAGTCGTGGCTCCCAAGGGAGAAAAAATACGAGTATTTGGAAGACTCTGCCTGGTGGTACAAGACACAAAAGTATATGAGGAAGTTTTGCTTCCTAATGCAATCGACAAGCTGTGGTGCTTTCAGGAGAGCCTGAACACAAAAGAGAAAGATCTTCTGTACCCCTGAGACAGCATGGAAAGGAAAAGTGTTTCAATAAGGTGCCTGAAAAGTGAATTTTCAGGTATCCTGAAGTTGGTTCCTGTTGGATTCATTGAAAGTGGATGCTAGCAATAATTACATCCCTATGACCCTACATGAGACAGAATAGGGATGGTTGTGTTAGCATGTAGTAGCTGTTTAATTGTCAGGCATTTGAAATTAAGGTAGAATTAATTTAACTTTCTAGGCATGGAAAACAATTCTTTCCAAGAGTTTGCAAACAGAGTTGAGTAAAAGGGCAGTTAAAAATGTGGCTTATTTTTTACAAAGATAGGTTTCTTGCAGTGTGGAGTGTGGACTGAAATTTGTGTATGGTACAGCTGAAGAGATCTGCTCTCTCTACATCCATAAGTGTGGCAGATGGGACAGGTGGGGATGCCCTTGCTGAGTGGTGAAGGCCTGCTCTCTGCCATGGGGCTTTGGAGCTTGCTGTGTTTCCTGGGTATGATGCTTCCTCAAAGATGAGCCACGCTATTTCCTATCCCAGGGAATGGTTTGAAAAGAAGCCAGAGGGTCTGAGGGGCAGATGTACACAAACTACAAAGGTGGAGATGAAACAGTGGCAAATGATGATGTGTCACATTTTAAAGGAATTTTGTCAGGGAAGATGTTGTGTATTTAAAGTAAATTGTGGTTTTCCTGTCATATGTGACAGATCATGTATGTTTGTCTCTTTATCCTAGTTTATTCACTTTGTGTGCTGCCATTCTTAATAAGGCAATTCTTTGCGATGTGTGGCAAATTTGGATCCATAGAGGAGCAGAACACATGGGAGTGGTTTTGAATATTATCAGATGTTTTCAATGATGCAGAATTAGGAAGGTCTGCAGGGAAGATTTCTCTGACAACTTAAACAATACTTGGGCTCCTCAAACAAGTGTGAAGGGCCTGAATGTTGCCTGTCCTGTGTGCCCAGAGGGCCTCAGCAGACACTGTGATTGAAGAGCAAAGTCCTGACTCAAATGTGTGCTGCTCATTGCCGTGCTTCCGTCTTGTCCACAGCACCAATGCAAGCCAGCATGCCCAGGTGTAGTTCTGGAAAAACAAAACATTCTCTGGAGCTACCCAGCCACCTTTCCTGGCCTGTAAATCCTGAGCAGTGCCCACTTGACAGGCAGGACTCCCCTGGAATGGAGTGTATGCTGGCTGTCCAGGTGGATGCTGTGACATGCCAGTGCCATGGCTGGCCAGTGGCATTTATTCTCTCTATTTATGTTTGCTGCTGCAAAGTTTTACAGGAACTTGTTGTGTTTTAATAGTAATTCATGTTACTATATGAAAATAGAGACATTTGATGTTGGAGCATGCAGCCCTTAATTTTGAGCAGTCTGGGTTGCATGTATTTAGTTCTTCTTTCCTAGAAGGGCAGAAAGGGATTAACCAATATTGTGTCTTCTGTCTTTGTTTTACACTCTTCTCCAAACAGAAACTATGCCATCTTAGGCTTCGTGTGGAGCTCAGTATATTTTTCTGCTATGGTTAGGATTTTCTTTTACCCAACAGTTTAGGTAAAACTGTACTGGTAGTGATTACTTGCAGAAATGTTGTTAGTCTCATCCTGTTAGACTTTTGTGTTGTAATCTTATTCCCTTTGGTCTTTTCAAGGCTTTTAAATAATTCATTTCTGCCGTTGTATTACAGTACATTATTATTGCAGCATAATTTCCCTTCCCAGTGACTAAAGAAGTATTTAACGAGCGGGTGGAAGAAGTTGAATTTCTGTGCTTTGATAATCCAGTCCTTCAGCATTATTTTCCATCTTACTGATGCTGATGGTCTACTTTCTTTAACCTCTATACACTAAGTGCTGTAGTGATGAAGTAAAGAACCTCGTTGCATAATTTTAAATCCAAAACGACAAGTTTTTGGTCTTGCATGGAGTTCAGCAGTTAAACCACAACAAATTAGGTTCAAGGCGTCAGGCATAAGCAAGTTGCACAGTGACAGCAAATGAGTAGGTTTTCCTTCAGGCATTTAATTTGATTATTTAATGAGTTGTGCTGAAAACCATAGAAATGGGGGCCTGGTCTTGCAGCATTCTGTGTTAGTCTGACTTTCCTAGCTCAATATGGGATGTGGGACTTCCCAGAAGTCTCACAATTTAACATGTGCAGATAAGCTGTATTTTTGGGTGTTTCTTATCTCTTGTACCTGCCTTTTTTTTTTTTTTTCTTTCCTCTGCTTCACTGTGGGGTGTGAGGAGGGGGCATCTTGGTTTAGCTTCAGCTGTTGAATTATCAGGAATTCAGCACTTTAAGTGCTATTCACAGGCTGTGATAGGTGCAGGCATGAAGATGTGCATTGAGTTTACAGTATCTCAGTCCTCTTACATGGAGAAGGGGCAGATGTCTCTCAGAACCTGTGGTAGACATTAGTGTCCATGTTGTCAAGATCTGGCTCTGTGAAAGCCCAAAACCCACTGCTGTGGGCTTGTCCTGCAAAGGCTCCAAGTCACTGCAGCTTGGTGGGAACGCTTGTGTACAAAGAAATCTGTTGTGCAAGAGAATAAGCTTGCTTCTGAAGTGAAGGTGCTGTTGAAACTAGGCCAGATTTCTGAAGTAGTTGTATATATGCTGAGAGGCTGGGGGTTTTGTGTGTTTTGTGTTGCTTTCCTTTCAATTGGAAATGTCTCAGTGCATGTGTCTCAGGGGTCCATGGCTGGAGGAAACTCAAGCCGCCACGTTTTAAACTGCAGCTAATAAGGACAGCTGAGATACGTTCCTTCCAGAAGGGGATGAATCCAGACAGCTGCCTGCTTAGGCAGGATTTTTCCCCTGTGACTTTGAAGGTACAGGCAGTGGAGGGAGAAGTGCTTCCAAAAGGTTTGCCTAACCAGACCTAGCCTGGAAGCAGCTGGAACAGGCTAATTGCTTTGTTAAGCAGCTTAGTTAATGAATGAGCTGTAGTCATTTCATGTGTAAGTGACTGGGACTTTGGGAGTGAAGAGCAACTCTGGGTAAAGAAGAACTGGATTAATGTGTGTCATCATAACTTCTTTTTAATTAAATGTGTTCAAACTGTCATTTCTTGGGTAGAATTCAAATATGCCAGCAGATCTGGCCCTTAGGGTATGAGTTCTTACGGATTGTGTTTTACATGGATTGTGTTTTTTTGCGTGGGGCTTTTGCATTTCACAGTAATTTAAAAAAAATAAAATTGGGTACAGGTAGTGTTTCTTCTGTATTTCTTCTGTTGTTTCTGTTGTTCCCGTTGTTCCCGTTGTAGCAGGGGACAACAATGTCAATTATGCCCTCTTCCCCTGCTAGATTCTGACAGGTGATAAGATTTCCACTCTTACCCTGCTTGGAACACCTTATATGGAAGAACACAATTACTTCATTCTCTTCAAACCCTTCTTTGAAATTCTGAAGCTGCAGCTGCTGAAGCTGATGCTACTGAGAGGCTGTTACTACAAATAATCAAGCCAATTTGTGTTCTTCTCACTTTTATGTGTTTGCTAGGCTCTGTGGTCGGTTTTCTGGTTGTTTGAAGATCACTCCTTGATCACTCGTGCTAGGTCTCCAGCACAATACTCCTCGATCAGAGTATCATGTGCTGGAGACCTAGGACATGGAGGGTTCCCAGCCCTTGTGGGACTGGGGAGGGGGGATGTGTGTGGCAGTCAGTCTTCTATATGAATGGTGGCAAAATGTTTGAAAAGAAGAATGTTTAGCTTCTAAACTAAATGTTACAATGGGAGAATAGAAAGCTCAAATGATGAATGTATTTATGGTAGTCTGTGCACTGCCTGCCTTTGTGTCAATAGGATGTTGTGGTGAATTGCTCTCACTTTTGCCTTTTCCTTTAAATTATGTGAGATCCAAACAGACCAGCACTCACTCTATTTTTTTCTTTTTTTTTTTTTTCCCTTTCTCTCAGAGCAATTTGTGAAGACAGTGCCAGAATATCATGTAGTTCATCCAGCAAGAGTAGATGCAAGTGGGCATTTTCTTTCTTTTAATCTACACCATCACATCTCAAGTCCAAGGAAGAAGAGAGATCTTGGAAAAAGTGAAGATGTGATATATTACAAAATTAATCATGAGGAGAAGGATCTGTTTTTTAACTTGACTGTCCACATGGGATTTCTTTCCCATAACTATGTAGTAGAAAGGAGACGTGGCAACCACACCAGAGCGAAGATTTCAGCTCACTCAGGAGCTCCTTGCCACTTCCTTGGCACAGCGTGGCAACCCGGCTCCGGCAGTGGGACAGCAGCCATCAGCACTTGCAGTGGCCTGGTAAGTGGTGTGACCTTTTTTGTGGTTCTGGGCTGTTTCTGGTGTCATTAGAGCTGAGCTGGTATGAATATGTCTGCTAAGAAACTGGATGAGCCAGTCTGATACCTTACTAAATCAGAAAGAAGGTTTAATTCTATGGATGTTGTTCGGATTTTTTTAAGAATCAGAAAGTCAAAAGGTGATGCTGAGGCCCCTTGGCATTAACTTCTAGCTAGATCTTTTTATTTTCTTTTTTTGCGATCTGGACTGAAGGTTTCTATCAGTCATACAGCTTGAAGCCATCCAAATATTGAGTCATTGCTTTGATTCCATTAGTAATTGGATTGGCTTTCCAATGCATCTGGATATGAGCTTCTGTTCTGTTTTCCTCTAAAAGGAATGTAGCTCAAGGACACTGAAACTGTGCTGTGAATCACATCCATGGATGCTAAGTTGGGAAAACACAATTGTTTCCTTATGAACTACACTGCAGATTCAAATAAAAGTGATAGGTTAGGTGCAGCCTTAACCAGAGCTTTGAATTCAAGTGTTAACCACTGCTAGGCAACTCTCAAGTCAAAGAGCACTTCTAAGGCTGGAGCTTGAAGTCGTACATTTCTCAGTATCCTGTGGTTCACACTGAGACAAGGAGATGGAAACCACTTTTTCCCCATGCTTTGTCGGTTTTAATCAGGTATAGCTTAAGTTCCTGTTTGTGCTAGAGCATGAGGCTGTGTGCCTTTCTGGAGGGGATGAAGAAACAAAGTGCCTGAGTGTGAAGGGGATGTAGGGAGATGGGTAAACTGGCACGTGTGATTTGTGGGAGGGAGAACCCAGAGGGTTTGTGGAGTGTGCAGGCGATGATGAAATGCCTGCAGTGTGTGTGTGCTCTCATGCTTTGATTCCAGAGTGGTGAATAACAGTGTTCAAGAGCCTGTCAAGAAGGGGACTGGTGCCCTTTGGCCAACACATCTCAAGTCTGCAGCAGGCTGGGCACTGATGCTTCATTTGTGAGCCTGAACACCAGGGCAGGTGAAGTGTGACCTTTCCCTGCTAACCTGTCAGTATCAAAGTGTGCTCCTTGCTGTTGAGCTGTAGGAAGCATTCATAAACTATGGAAAGTCTTCTTTCCATAGTGTGTGAGAAACAACATAAAGACAGTGCTGGTATATATGAAATAGGAAACTGGAGTTTATTTATGCTGATAACACATTTGGCCTGTTTGCTGGAGAAACAAGCCATTGCTGGAGGCCAGAAGTTTTCAGTCCCACAGGTATGAAGATCAGGGATTTCATTTTCTAAGTTACATTTCCAGTGGGGACCAACTTTTCAGAATTTCCCCAAAACATATTTTGGTCATACAGGGTCAGGAAGCAAAAGGAGATATGATGATACAAGTAGTTCCTTTAGTTGTTTTGTTTTGTGCTTTACCAGAGTGTCTTTGTTATTTTTCATTAGGGTGAGAGCTTGAAAATGAGGTGCTAGATCTGTATTATATCTTTGGAAGTATTTGGTCTGCAACAACAACTAAAAAACCTAAAAATTTAAAATTTGCATTTTAAATTCAGTGTGGTGATATTCTTAAAGTTATCCTTTCATTTGTGTTACAAACTTTTTGACTTTTATTTTCACTTGAAGGTTTTGAAAAAACTCTTTATCAGAAAAATTACTGTTGTGATTTTGTGTTCCCATCCTGCCCCAAAATGAAACTTTGAAAATATCTAATTATAAATTAATTCAGGTTGAATAAATGAGTTTTGCCTCTGGGTAAAAACATGATGGTTTTGATGTGATGTTTTTTGAAGTCCAGAAGTTCCTGCTCTGAAGAGGCTGCAGTAAGAGTTGGGTCTGTATCTTGATTCTACTGTGTGCCACAAGCTGGGGAACAGTGATTTAGCTTACCTTTCCCCTGAAAGTTTTCCAAAAGATCTGGTGTCATATGAAAACATCTATTGATGAATAATTTTGTTATCTGTGAGTAATGAAATCCCAATTTATTTTCATAATAAAAACCTCACATTTCTGAAACTTTTTTGTTTGTGGCTGTCTCCACATTTCTGAACTCTAGTGTTGATATATTTTCCTCTTGGTGATCCCCAAATTTTTGCTCTTTAGCATCAAATCTATTTCTGTCTTTTTTTTCTTTCTGGGATGAGTTGTGTTTTTCTATTGAAAACATTTTTTTCCATTTACTTTTGTGAAGGATGGGAGGAGAAGGAAGGAGAACTGAGAATAAGTAAACACCATGAAATTAGAGAAACTTATTTTAGATACTAAAGTAGCCTATGGCATGAGGAGAAATGGATAGCTTGTTTATTGTCCTAAAAACAAGCTGGTATGCTCAAGCCTCATAACCCAAGAGCTGGTGAAAATCAGTGTCTTGGCTTTCAAGTACTGGGAGCAGGAATGTTAGTGATGCTCCTTCCCTGATGCTGTTTTGTCTTGACACTTCAGGTTCATCATCAAATGAAAGCCTATTGTGCTTTTGTTGCTGAGGCATTTTTTAATAAACTCAGTGAAGCACCAGTTTACCATGGTAATGAATGACAGGAAATTCTGTGGTTCCCAAACTTCAAAATTTTGGCTTTCTTAGTTATTGGAGCTGGTAAAAAAATACTGGAAAATACTGATTTGATTAAATAAATATGTTTTGTGGAATGTCTTTTTGGTTGTCATTTTTAGTGTCAAAAGGTTGCACTATTATTTTGTAATTTTGCCCAAGTGAATTGCTGAAGAATATGTCCACCTGCATTTTACAAATGGTGGCTTGAATTGGAGCAAAATAAAATCTCAAAGATGCCTGTGGGAGGGGAATCTTAGTTCTAGTCTTCTGTATGGAATGACTTCTTCTCATTTCTTCTGTAAAACTTCTGACAGTTTCCTAATTTCCAGGACAATAGTGCTGTATTAGAACCAAAGAAAGAAGTGTGCTGTAGGTTTGTGTTTGTCATCAAAAACACTCACATACTGCACTGAAAACATAGAAAATCTAGAAATGTATTTTCATCTCCCTTTCATTTTCACTTTGAAATGTATTCCTGCTTCCCTTGGCATTACACAGGCATTGCTGATGTATTTTTTATGTTCCCAAAATGGCCTGCAAGGGAGATAACAGAGTGATAGGTGTGAGATATAAGAATGGGTGGCACAGTCATTGTGTGACGTTGTTCTTTTTTAAAAAAAAAGTGATTGTGTCTCTGTTTTCAGAAGTATACATGGAAAAAGAATGATTCATAAAGGGATTTGGTCAGAGTTGGACAAGAGGACACAGAGGATAATTAGTAGGGATCTGGAGGAAATAAGATGTGATTTCCAAATCCATTTTTTTCTTACACCTTGTGAAATCTTAGTTTCCCTTTCATGCTAAATAGATCATGACCTTCTTAACAGGTTGAAGAACATGATGCTCTAATCTCTGTCTCTTCCTCTCTGGGTCAGTTGTTTAGCAAAGTCTTTTGCACTTCTGAGCCTGTTTGAATAATGCATGTGTTAACATGGGAAGAGTGGGACAGACCTCACTGTTTATTTTGTGTCACACTTGGAGGAGAGAATCCCGGAGGGGAAGTCACTACTAGAACATGAGAAACATCAAACTGTGGCACTTGGAAGGGGAGCAGACATGAAATCACTTAGATACAGGAAAATTTCCAAGATGAAGTAAAGGGAGAAAATTATTCATTTTTATATCTTTGAGTGACAGTGATGCTTGGATTGGCTGTCTTGGCAGATTATTTAGGGCACTCTTTTAATAATGCTTTGAGTTTTCCCAGTGCCTTTCCACAGAAGACTACAATGAACTTTTCCAATACTAATGCCTTAATTGTCAGTTGTGTGCTAGTCCTGGGAATCTCTTGTGTTGGAGGAGTGGTGTCAGCTTGTCCTCTCAGTAGGGCTGGGAGCAAGCAAAGCCCAGTGAAGTTGAATGAATACCCTAGGTTTATATGCACAGAGTCCTACAGAGCTGGGAAGTGAGTTTTCCTCTGATAGTCCATCCTCTTCATTAGTAACAAGGCCCTCTTTTATCTGTCAGTAACACAGACATTGTTTATGGTATTTTTAGATGACAGAGCATCATTAAGGCTCTGTTTCCTTGACACTTGTTTACAGACAAGAGCTGTCAATCAACAGTTGCTTGGGTTGGGGGGGGAATGCATTTATCTTCAAAGGCAATGCAAGCATTAGCATGGAAAAGGGAGGAGGAGAGTGGAAGGACGTCAGTATGGAAATCTGTGCACATGTATCTAGTAAACTCTTGGCTGTAAGGGCCCATGGGCAGATCCTGCTATGGCTATCTCCAGCTGGTCAGAGGGTTGCCTCTGTACTGGTGGGCATCACTGTTTTCAAGAAGTGCTGGGTGCCTTTGAGAAGTTTCCCCCATCTCTGTTCTTCTCTCTGTGCTGAGCCACAGTCAGGGCAGCCCTTTGTGGACCTTTAGTTGGTGGCTGTATGACTGTTCCTGTAGCAGCTGGTAGGAGATGCTCCAGGTGGGACCTCTCTGGGCTCATCTTTGTCTATCCTTTGACTCCTGTGACTCCTGTGAAGTGGGATGGTGACTGAATTCTGCTTGAATGTAACTGTTCTCTTTATTGCAGGATATCACCGTTGTATGAAGCACAGAATGAGCTCCATTACTTATACAGTTCCACCTGTCTCCTCAGTGTAGCATAAAATCTACAAGCAGCATTTTATCTTTTGCAGACTTGCTTCAGTTTGGGGAAATTCACCATGACCTCTGTTCTCCTGCTACATGCCAATAAGCATTTATAGTTAGCGTGAGATGCTTTTTTTATGTTGACCCACATGTTGCTGTCTTATGATCTGTCCCAAGTTGAACAATTCTGTGCAGGTATCATGACAGTTATTTTAGTGATAGTGGACTCTATAACAGTGGTCTAATACTGCTGTTTAGACTTTCCTCTCCTATAGATACAGAAAACATCCTTCAACATGTTGGACTTGGTGTTTTCCTTAGATGAGGTTTAAGAATAAAAGAATCTTTAAAACAGTTTCATAATATTTGTTCTAAAGTAATGGAAGAACAAAATGCCTTGCTAAGCTTATAATACATATTTTTATCTGGTTCTGTATCTCCCAGCATTTCAGTTTATTTGATTACTGACCATTTTTTAATCTGTTGTTAAACATTGTTACCAGGGTGTAGCAAAGCTAAAGTACTACACCATTCACTCCTAAAGTGTAGAAAAATATCCCAGTCTTTTTATTTCTTTGTAGTACACATGTAGCTAGTAGAATTGTTCCTCTTCCAGTGGAAATGTCTTTTGATTATTAAAAGTGGCAAAATATGTGGCAGTGAGAAATACAGTTAAGGAACGGGGGCATGTAATGTCTTCCTCAGTTGAACTTCTGGTCACCTGAAACTGGATTCAGTGCTGATCCCTGACCTGTGACTGGACACTCCCAGAAAACATTGCTGTTTAGGTGGCTGGTTTAATTTTAAGGGTTGAATTGGAATGTATTCCTGTAGTTCTTCCTGACATACATTGATTCCATTCTGTGAACAAGGCTTCTGGGAGACAAAACCAGAAGTTCTTCAGGGGTCTCCTGCTCTTCTGTCATCTCTCCTTTGTTCCTCTAGGACAGTATCTTGCTTCTTCCTTTGTCTTTCCCCTGGGGGATGGTACTGGGCGGGTCCTGCTTTTGTTTGGAAGTATGGCCATGTCTGCCTATCAGTTGTGTCTTCTTACTTAGGTGTCAGTGACATCTCCACTGCAGCTTCCTTTGGTTTGTCTGGCAAGGGATAATCTGGTGGAACCAAAATGTGGGAACAGGGTGTTTGGAGAGTGGCAGGAGTGAAGTCAAGCTGCCAGCCTTTTTGTCAGGGATGGGAATTGCTCCGGGGCTGGATACCATGGAGCTTCCACAATCTGATTGTTGCAATTTGGCTTATTCTGGCAATCCTGAAGAAGGAAGGACCTGCCAACTAACCTGGTTGTGAGGCTGCTGTACATCTCTTCTCACATGCAGTAGTATGGAAAATACTGCAAGTAGAAAAACATGTGCTGAATGTAAATGCAGTTTTTGCTGTGCATCTGTTCTTTGTCGTGCATGGTTTACCTTGTAGTAATTATAGTAATAAATATCTTGGTATTCTCCTTGACTGACTAGTGTTATGGCTGCATTATGTGGTTGCGTTGCATGGTTTTGTTTTTCTTTTTGAAGATAATCCAAAGGCAGGGTGTGTGGTGTTCTACCCCCGTCTCCAATAGATCCATCATTCAAACTTTCATTAGTATTTGCTGCAGTACTTAACATCCCTCCCTTTTCTTTGTGTTTGAGCTTCTACTATCCATCTGCCAGCTCCCTTCCCCCAGGCTTTTGTCTGCAAAAATACTCTAATTGACAGGTCAAACGAATCTCATCAGTGATCTCAATAAACGAAAATCCAGCTGTGGCTGTGGCTCCTGCTTTTGGCCTTATCACCTTTAACCAATATGAAGTTGTTAGGCCAGAAACTGGGTCTGACTGGAGCTTTTATAACACTGTGGTTACATTTCAGTGGAAGCGTCATTGATGGGGTAGGTTAAAATAAGGATTAGTCTTTATGAGCAGGTTTGGACAGAGTACCCAGATTTAGAATGCTCCTTTAAGATAATGATTTTTGAGAATATGAAAGAAGGACTCTTATAAGGTAGTTTTAAGGAATCTTAATCTCCTGTTTAAATATGTATCTATATATTTGCTAATTATTTAGGAGTAATGTTCATGTCAATTTCCAGTTTCAACGAGTCTTTGTAATCAATCTACTATGTCATGATTTCATTACTTTGGTGGGTTTTTAATAAAATGTTTATGTTTACTGAGGGAAACCTGTGAGATTGCAACTTCCAAGTTCAGGATGCAGAAGTAAAGAATATGCGTCACATCTATTTTGCTTTGATTCTTAATAATGTAAGGTTTGTAAAATGGTCTGTTCTTACTTCCTTTAGTATCTTCTATTATCTTTGGAAGTTTTTGGCTCATTCTCTGAAAGAGAAGTGAAGGTATCAAAGCACATAAGTCCTTAAGAATTTTGTGGGTGAAGATGGGAACTTAGGATCAGTGAAATGGTGGATGTGCACACTCAGCTTGGCCAGTGGCTCAGCACAGCTGTAAGTTGTTACTGAGTGAGGTGCAATGCTACCCATGTCCCTGCTGATGGTGAGGAGTACTGAGAGTTCAGGAGAGATTGGGTGAAATTGCTTTGACTCAGAAAATGGAGCACATGTGAGAAGCAAATCTTGGGGGAACAAGGCTTTGACAGTTCTGCTGTTCACAGAATATTTTTTTCTTTACTCCATATTCAGGATGGCCTCTTCAATTCTCTTTGTCTGTCAGAGTGGAGCAGCTGCAGTCTCTGCACAGTGTGAGCATCAAAACTTGGTTTTATTTACACAGACACACAGACACACACAAATCCTTATACATACATGTAGCTCTGTCACTGCAGAACAGCTGCACTGCAGCTAAAGCTCTTGGGTTCAGATCTCTTTGGTGTGCTTCTGTCCTGTTGTATGTACTGCTTGTTACCAACTTGTGGCCAAAAAAATTGTTGTGTGGTTTGTTTTTTTTTTTCCCTCAAGAATTCGGTGCTTAAAAATGGACTTAGCCATCTCATTTGTTAATTGCAACAGAATTTAAGTATTTAGTGATTTAGTCTGGGTTATTTAAGTAATTTATACACAGACTGGCTCCAGTTGTGCTCTGGAGAACGACAAGCATTAGAAGTGAGTAAGTAGTCATGAGAAAGCTGGTGGTCTTGGTTAAAAAGTGGCTGTGTTTAAACTCATTTGTGATGTGTTCCAGTTCTCATGGCAAATAGCAAATCCCTAATCAAGTGCTTGTTGATGCATGGAAAGCCCAAGAGTAGGTCTAGATTCGTTCTGCTTGGAACTCACAGTAAGGGTTCATGATGCAGCTTAGGGTTTGAAGATATCTTTTTTCAAATTTCACTCCTTCCTCCCACCCCCTTTTGAAATGTATGTGTTTGAAACAAAGACAGTTTTAAATGATCAGTCCAAACTTGAATATCTGCTAATTTTTATGCAGTGTTAATTCTGTCTGTTTTCTTATCTAGAGCAGTCATGGACTAAATCTGGTCAAAACCATAGAAATGGAGACTGTGTGAGTCTGACACTGGGTGAGTGTCTGTTTTATCCAGCATCCTCTGTCCAGCAATGACTAAGTAAATATCTGGATATGAGGAAGAGCATGGCAGTTGGACATCTCCCATTTGGTTATCCATGCTTTTCTTTTCAACTCAGATCAAATTTCTGGAGAAAAACCTGTTGATTAATTAGTGTTTCACATATTATCTGGGCATCACTTTACTCAGTGTTAGAAACAAGAATCTTTACAGATGAATTATAACACTTAAAATTGATTTAGATGTATCTTCATTTGATTTTCACTAGCTTTTTCTATCAGTTTCATTTAATGCTTCCTGGAGTTGTTGTCTTGGAGGACACAGTGAAGAGTCAGACACTGAGCATAGTGCTTGAGATTATTTACTCAGTGACATAGTGTATTCTTAATTACGTTTTTTATTTCTTGGTAATTCCAAACACTTGACAGCTTTTTTGGGCAGTTGTTAAGATTAGTTTATTATATAGTTCTAATTTTTTTCCTCATGAGAACAGCAGCTTAGGTTCTTTCTGCACATTAGCAGGTGGATCAGAGTCCATATGCTCCCTTTCCCCCTTCACTGTGCAATGCTGTATCAATTTTCAGTCATCTATTAATTACATTTTTTTTCTTTCTTGTCCAGCTGCTCACTCTCAGGAGTTTTTTGACATTCATTGGTTGTCCTTTGTCCTTATTATCTGTAATAGCTTCTTAGAGTTTTCTAATATCCTGTATAAGAGATTGTAAACTAATTTTTAGTCCAGATGTTAAGACAAGGAAATTGGTTGAAGGAGAAAAGCCATAGCCAAGAAGCTTCGTTATTAATAAAAAACCCACAAAAAACATTAAGTTGCTTTTTCCAACTAAATTAATATAAAATTGCTGAATTGCTAACTCTGAGATCTAATCTATAATTTCAGTTGATTCTGTAGAAGACGGGTAAATTTGTAGAAAATTAGGTATCTTGAATGGCAGGGATGTAAATGGATAAAATGAAATAAAGTGATGAAATGAAATAAAATGATAAGGTGGTGCAGAAGAACTCCAGCAAAGTGATGATAAAGTAGACTTTTACTCAAGACATCCCAAACTGGAGGTCAGTGATTGTGTCCTTTTATCTTTGCTCTGTTCTTGCAGCCTTTCCATAAAAATCTGCTCGTGTCTGCTTTTGAAGGCTGCTGAGTTGGAAGGACCTTTATTTTAATCCAGTCTGGCCATTCTTGTGGCACAGGGTATGTAGCAGGTTTTCACCAGCCCGGAGTATTTTTGGCATATCTGTTTTTTAATATAGGTGCCTTCTCTTGGAAAGTTGTGTGTGGAGTGGAAAGCAAGAGTTGGTTGTTGTTGCTGCCGTGAGGCTTAAGAAATACTTTTAAATACAGATTCTTTCTGGCATTATTTTCTGTATGGAGTCTGGATGTCCTTTGTTGGATCTTTGTGCTCAAAGAGCCTCGGTGGATCTTAATGTTTGTTAAACTGTTTTTGCCATGTCTGTGGACAACACCAAAGTGTTTGAACTGCATTGCCTGCATATTTTACATCAGCTTTTGTCTTTTTCTAAATAACTTATAGTCAAAAGGAGAAACTATGTCTTGTTACATCATGTCAGTTCAGAGTGGCTGAGTACTTGCTGAGATTTTTTTGATGTATCTTTTTATCATGTAGTTAAATCACAGCTGGTGGCAGATGCTTGTCAAAAAACAACAGGTGTGTTACAATCCTTTTTTCATCAAAATGCACAGCACAAGCTACTCCTGCTTCTTAGAAGCGGGACCCCAGTCTCAGCTGTCAGAAAAAAAAGGGATAAATTAGAAAAGTACAGGTTTCTCCTTACACAGAGAACTGCATGTTTCTTATTTTATTGCTAGCTAAGCTGCAGAAACTTGCCACTTGTTTATCCAATTAAGTGTTCTCTTTTAAATCAGGAAACTGATTTCACTTGGCTTTGGAAAGATGAAAAGTCTGAGAGTAGTAGCAGTTCAGGAGAGAAATGCCAAGGAGAGTTATGAAGCTAAATGAGCATTACTACACCTGTGAAAGCAGTCCAGCTCTAAGGAGGGAATGAAACTGGAGATTGTAAATTAGATACAATTAACTGCAAAGCCCCTGCCTGCAGTAGGAATCACTGCCTTCCAGGAAATTGGTAGCTGTCTATTCAAAGAATATAAAATTCAATATTAATATTTTAGTAAGGTAAAATAGAGGTAATAGTAAATTCATTAAATTTCATGCCAGATCATCAGCTACAGTTATTTACCAAGTTGTGAGGGTTTAGGCTATTAAATTTATTTTGCACTGAATCGCTTTGGTCATTGGAAAGGAGTATTATCTCCAGCCCAGTTGTGTTATCTTTTTGGCCATATTCTCATGATTGGGATACATCATCTGGCAAGGCAGCGGAGCAGCTTTTGGCATAGAATCTTCATTTTATGGCTGTGAATGTTGCTTTAAATGGTACTATTTCTAGTTAAGTTGATTATCATAACACTTCTCAAGAAATGTGTTCTGTAAAGGACTGAATGACAGTTGGACATTTTAAAATATAAACAAGCCAAGTTTGTTTATGTCAAGCTTCTTAATGGAGACTGGAGCTAGCTGAACTGAGATGCATTTTTTCATCCTTTGACAAATGTTCTGTTTCTCCATTACTAAGAACTTCTGTTCTTTGAACTATAAAGTCGTATGTAACAGTTGAAATGAAAGCCATTATTCATCTGGACTGTCCAGTGTGAAGAAAGACTCAAGATGCAGAACACAGAGATGAAGTGATGTACAAAGTCTGTAAGTGGATAAATGGTGTGCACATTAGAAGCCCAAATGAGGAAAACACATTTGGCATAATAGCTCAGATTCTTGCAGTGGATGGATTTCTGTGAAGTGTAGGAATTCGTGAATTGTCCATCTGCCACTGTCATTCTTAGACCTCACACAGGCTATTTTTGTGTACAGGTCAGGAGATCAGAATGATATAAATTAAAAATAAAACAAAACCAAAAATTCAAAGCAGAAAACCTCCACTAACCCACTCCCCTCCCCCCTAACCCTTAAGCTTCAACAAGGGTTCTTAGGGTCTTCTTAATTTTTTTAACCTGGTTACAAGACAATGTCTCTTTAGGAGTTTAACCTGAACATGGCAGTAGATTGCCCTGTTTATCTGTGTAGGATCTGCAGGAATGCCACAGAGAATGGAGTAGTATTCTTCACTGTCATTTGTCATTCTACTGTAGAATTAAATCAGGTCACTACTTTATAGTTGATTCATCTACTACTGGTGACGTGCCACTGTGACATTGCTAACTGGTGTCCTGGGAGGCATTTGGGAACTGCCTGTCATCCTCCCTTCCCACCTGGCTGCATCCCAGTAACTGGGCTAAGGACATCTGGCAAGGTGAGTATGTGTTTATTTGTATGTAGCATTTTTCTCTTCCATATTTGGAACAAATCAAGGGTGCTGATAGCTCTGCATTTTGGATCACTGTGTCACTGTAATGGTTTGAAAGCAAAACAAACGAGAGGCTCCAAGTCAGAAATACAATTTAATAAGAAAAAGAAAAAAA
>JBBMKD010000115.1:63693541-63768106 GCA_037834095.1 Argya squamiceps
CCCATGCCACTGCCCGGAACACCATCTTGGGCCTTGAAAAACAAGTCCTGTGGAGACACGGCACCCCTGAAAAAATTAAGTCAAGACAATGAGACCCATTTCAAGAACAGCCTTATAAACACCTGGGCTAGAGAGCATGGTATTGAATGGATATATCACATTCCTTATCACGCACCAGCTGCTGGGAAAGTTGAACAGTGCAATGAACTATTAAAAACTACCCTGAAGGCACTTGGCAGAGAGACCTTCAAGAATTAGAAAATAAACTTAGCCAAAGCCACCTGGATAGTCAACACCCAAAGATCTATCAATTGAGCTGGTCCTGAACCCTTACACACAGTAAATAGACTAAGGACAAAGTCCCTGTGGTACACATGAAAGACATTTTATAAAAACTGTTTAAATTAATCCCACCTCAGGCAAAAGCAGACCCATCCATGGAATTGTCTTTGCTCAAAGACCTGGTTACACTTGGTGAGTAATGCAGAGAGATGAAAAAACCCGTTGTGTACCACAGGGAGACCTAATTTTAAGTGAGAACAGTGTGTGAGGTTTCATTCTGTATGCATGTATGTATATCTCTGTAAGAATGCATTGATTTGAGTATAATGTAAATGGTGATAGAACAAGAGGTGGATTATGTCCTGAGTTGTAGTATAATACACAAAGTATTCTATCACCATCTTCAGGAACTGTTGAAACCAATTGTTGAAGCAGTGTTCTTCCAGGTTCCCCCTCCCTCTTCTGTTAAGGTGTCTTCTGTTAAGGTGTCTTCTGTTAACAGGTCTTTTGTTAATGGGTCTTTTGTTAATGGGTCTTCTGCATGACTCACAGATAACTCCCTCAGGGAGTTATCTCTCTTTAATGGGCCGTCAAAAACCCGCTGTATGACTCATTATCAAATTGTGAGATGCTCCGCCCAGGGGGAGGAGCCAAGCATTCTCACCTGGATGTAATCTGGGATTTGGGACAATACGGGGGACCTTACTCACTAAATTCCCAGAGGATCAGAGCTATCAGACCTTTCTACAGGATCACTACTTCCATCATCCCACTCAGGTTGTATTCTGACTCTGTCAGTGGTCTTTTGTATTGTTGCATTTATTTTATTTTATTTTATCCTTTGTTCTTCTTCCTATTAAATTGTATTTCTGACTTGGAGCCTCTCACTCGTTTTGCTTTCAAACCACTACAAGAATAAAAAAAGGAAAAAAGATCTTAGGATTTGAGCAGAGACTAGAAAAATATGGAAAAATGTGACTAAAGGTTCACTCAGGATACAGCAGGCATTTCTCATCACTCTATTTGAAAAAGGGTAAGAACCTGTGGGAAGTACCACATCTTATTTTGTTATTGCCCAGGTGTTTGCTTTCAGCAGTTTTGAGAACTAGGATGGGGTTAAGAGATGTTGGTCTGGGACAGTCCTTTTCTTCCTATGTGAGATTTAGTTTTTCTAAGGTAGAACTGATAACTGGATTTGTAGATTTAGGGTGTCCCTTCTTGTCTTGTTTTGAGCTGCCTGAGTTCTGTTTTGAACACTGGGACCACAGTGATTTGTGGAGGATTCACAGTCTCTTCTTGAAACAAGCAGGCTGACATCCTTGGGAAGTCCTGGAAAACTAAGAAATCATAAATGAAAGTTTTAAATTGTAGTGTAAGACATGAGGTAATAGTGCGACATGATTTAGACATATGTGGCCCTATATGAAGATGAGATTTCAGGAAGTCAAGACATCCCCTTTCAGTACTGTTCTGAAATCTGATGGATAAACATCTTGTGTCCTTCATGAGTGGTCTTTGTTCACTTCAACCATACCTTTCTTTTAAGGATATAAAGACTAAAATGAAGATAATACTCCAGGGTACACAGTACCTGTATTTGTATAGGTCTACATAATGTGATTGATATAAATCATAAAACCAACACCTTTCTCAAATATAGCCCTCTGATTGCCCAAAGGCTTCTGAGCCAAGGGAGATACCTAATATGAGCTAAATTAACACACTTGTGGGTGATACAGGATGGCAAGGGAGACAAGAAGTAGAGACAGAACTTTAAAGACAAGGGGAAAAAATAGAAAAAGGAAGGGGTGTTGTTCATGCAGCTGATTGCAGAGGAAAGATCTTGGCAGCCTTGAAGTTCAGTTGTCTGGGAACTGTTATGCACAGAAGCTGAGGCAGCATGGAGTGTGTACAGCCAGAGGAGAGTGAGCGTGGCAATATTCCTGTAGGGCTTGCATTAAGGGGTGTTTTTCTGTGGTGTAACTCAGCTTTGCAGCTGGGGTATCTGGCACATGCTGCTTGTGGTAGAAAAAGTTGTTCTGGGCAAAAAGCATGTGTACAAAGGGTTTATTTCAGGGTGTCCCATCTGCCTTCCCATCTGAGGCATTTCTGTTCCTTAGTATTAACTGTTTCTCTACTGATCACCACAGGTATACAGCAAGAGAAAATGAAGGGGATCCTGAAAAAAAAGGGTTTGCATGAGGGCTGTACTCTGGACCCCATCCACTATCATCCTTTCCTCCTCAGACTTTTCCTAACCTCTTTCCTATGGGGGAACCAGGGAAAGGTTACTGGGTGGTTTAGCTCAGAAAAGCAGGGGAGTGCATCTCAGGACATTGGTGTGAGAAATGTGCAGTGCCCACAACAGCAAGTGCTCTGGCATTTGATCCAGTGAAAGGAAGGAGACAAGCATGAGGTGCAAGCAAGGCTTAGGGTGTTTTTACATCTTTCTTTGTTCCATTCTGAGATCAACCTACTGATGCAAATACATTTCATACCTGTCCACTGTGAACAATGAACCCTGGGGAGCAGTGATTGTATCACATCTTCTTGGCCAGTCTTAATTTAAAAAGAATCTCTGAGCAGACCAGCGAGGGTTGCTGCATCATTCAGGTAGGATGCACTAAAGAACACGAGTCCATCATAATTGTTTTCACCAATATGTAACAGGAAAATAATTTCTCTCAATTTTTTTCTTCTGCTTCAGTCCTGCGAATTTTCTTCTGCTTCAGTCCTGCTGCAGTATTTTGTATTAGTTAAAGTGTATGTTGTCTGAAGAAAGTTAACATTTCTGTCTTCACATAACCTTGTCCTAAGACCCCTTTTGTCCCTTCATGGGTGACACACTGATGCTGTGTTGCTTTGTGAGTGCAGCTCCTTGGTGTAATAGCAGCTGGGTGCGACTTCTCACTCTGCCCTGTGTGGTGTGGCTCAGCCCTCTGTTGTTTCCTTGCTCTGACTTTTGCTGCTTCCTCTGACCCTGCTTGCAGGTGGGGTCAGCTGCTTGCATGAGCTCCTCTAGAGTCCAGAAACAAGGATGGTATGAGATTTGGAGATAGTCTGGGCACCCCTTTCTCCCCTGCAGAGGCACCCTTTTATTCTCTTCCTCAAAGCGCTGTGGTGCCTTTGGGCAGTACCAGGAATATTTGATTGCAGGAGAAGGCTGTTTGAGAGCAGAGGTCCCATAACTGAGAGACTGTGGGGATGATAGGGGTACAAGTTAGTCTAAATACAGCCTCTGACTTTTGCAGTTAAAAAGGCTTCAGTTACTGCTTTCCATCTTTTGTTGGTGTCTCCTGGGGCCATATCCTTGCTTGTTAGCAAGAGTGGGGAAACCTGGGAGTGACTGGAGGTGCTGCCCAAAGTGCCCTGGAGCTCACTAACCCTTTGTCCAAAAGGCTTATTAGTGCTACAGTTTCTAAGACTATCATGTATCTTTTTGGTGTTGGTTTCATGAAGGATTCAAATTCTTTGCTTTCTGTTGCTGGGGTAAGATAAGGTATCTTACATTGGTTTGTTACATGATCGCAGAACACTGGAGTTGCAGAGAGAGGAACCTGGGCATTCTGTACTTGCATGCTAAATTCTGCAATGTAAGAGCCAGATTAACTCTTTAGAGGATTATTTTCTGAGCAGTTTGCCAGGGCTGGAAAGGCTTTTGGGGTCATCTTTCACTTTAAGAAGTTAGTGAGCAAGTATGTGAGGCAGCAAACTATTTAGTTTCTGGCTGGGATTCTTTTCTGCATAGACTTGCACTGGTTTTAGTCAGACAACAGACATGGTGCTTACTCTGTAGTCTCTGGTTTTTTTTAGATCTCTGAAAGGCTAATTTGTGCTCCAGCAACTGTATTAAAAACAGAGGGGTGAACCTGATGTGAAAAACAAGAAATTCTAATTGTTTGACTCTGCATAAATGTTGGATAACATCACAGAAAATACACCCTTTTACCTCCAAATCTGTCTTAAATGGAGGCTGAGGCAGGAGACCAGCTCTTCTGTTTTACTCTCATGCTGAAGAATGAAATGTGCTGCCTGTCTTCTGCAGCCGTGTAAACTTAATGGCTGACTTGTGACACAGTTCTGGGTGTTGTGTTATGTGTTACCAGAGCAGAGGTTACCCAGAGGGGCATTTTCATTCTCTAGGTACAGTTGAAAAAAAGAAAGTAGTTCCAGGTTATAAAATGAATTGGTTTTTACTCAACAGTTGTGCCAGATTTTTTGAATTTGAGAAATGGGTAGAACTGCTCCTACCAGAGATGAGGTGTGGGGACAGGATTGGGGTGGGAGGAGTGATGGTTAGAGCAGGGCAGCAGGGTGAGTCAGTGTGGTGGGTGCCCACGAGGGACCTATGGGTGCTTCTGGAGACCCTGTTGTGTTTTCTTGGCTGCCTCTGTGGGCAGTCTCTGACAGATTCCTTCCATGAACTGGCCAGCTGGCTCCTCTGCCCAGCCAGCCGAGTGGCTGCTTGCCCAACCCAGTTGTGAAATACAAATTAAAGGCAGTATTTAAATGCAGAGGATTTGTTTTTGCACATGAATTTGCTGTAAGAGGTCTAAATAGTATAGCAGCATTTTGGCATAGTATCTCATCGGGCTTTGGGAGTATGAAAAGAGTGGGGATTTTTATTATAAGAAAAACATTTTTTAGCCATAAAAAATGATAATATTATTTACAAAAGTCAGTCACAGCTAAGGGCCAAGTTCTGCTCTTGTTGCATAGCCAAGAAAAGGGTAAACACCAGTCTGATGTTGAATGTTTTTGTATGCTCAGAGAAGCTTAGATCTCTAAGTATGTTGATGAAGATTTCCTTGCATATAATGAAGAATGTAGTGCTTTTAAATAGTTTTTCCATTTTTGCAGGATTATTAGACAACATGACAGTCTCACAAGAGTGGGGTCTATAATCTGTTCTTCTGAAGAGTATAATGCCAGCATCTTCAGTGCAGCTCAGGTTACTTGTGTGGTTTTGTCAAGAACTGTGTGTAGAGGTACTGTTGCTGTCTAATGGGGTTTATTAAATATAGTTCAGTACCATTTAAAAATGGAGGTGTGCCTTAGTAGAAGATTTGAAGTGAACTGCTTGTCTCTGTAACTACTAGTGGTAGAAGTAAGGGTACAGTGGGACGTTTAGGAATAGCATCTTTGTCTGTGGACAGTAGTGAGTGGTGCAGGTTACTAGTGAAGGGATGCCTGTGAGAACAGGAAGTTTGCTTGCTGCAGTTTGGACTGCAGTTTGTATTGCTGTGTCTCATGAGGTGTAAACAGCTGTGGAAATTGGATGTGTGACATGAGAATGCAAGACCAGCACACTCCCAATTTCTGTACTTCTGTTATCAGAGAAGCTTGCACACATCCGCTCTGGTTGGATTTTTTTAAATGGTTTGTTTGTTTGCTTGGGGTGTTTTGTTTGTTTTGGTTTTTTGTTTGGTTTTTTGTTGTTGTTGGTTATTGGTTTTTGTTTTGTTTTAATTAACCTAATATATTTTAATTTTAAAGTGGAAAACAATCTCATTGCATGCATAAAACTACAGCAGGCTGCAGATGATACTTACTGAAATAACAAGCTCATAAGAAAGAGAGGAGGCCGTTGGGAAGGATCCCCTGGGAATATAATCAGAGTTAATTTTCAAGCAGTTGTATTTTTTTGTGTTGTTCCTGCTTGCATGGTAATGCTTTCAAGCTCACTGGGGAAAATAGAAAGTTCATGTCCTTAGGACAAGACGGACTTGAGCCTGGTTTAAAACTCATAGAGTATTCTTTGCTGCCACACATCCCTTCCCTCTGGTTTGTACTCTGTCCTAAAAACACCTTGTATGTGTCACTGCGGAAACACACATCAGAGAGTCTAATTGAAGGGCTGGTAATGGGAACGGGTTTAGACAGTTCAGATCATTGATTTTCAGGAGCTGTGTGTGTCTTTCAAAGAAAGTTAAGTGCTGCATTGGATTTGCCAAAATAGAAACAGCAAAGGGGAGAAGCAAAGCAGTGGCAGACACTGTGCCACAGAGAAGAGTGTGTTTCTGAGAAAACATGAGTCTGCTCATGTGAGCAAATCAACACTGACAGAGGAAAGAATAACAGGGTGGCAGAAGGTATATCTTGAGTAAGTTAAGCTCTAAATTTACAGATAAGAAGACCATGGAGAAAAATACGAAATACTGTGTGGTAAGTAGATAGCAATGTGCAATTTTGAAGTAAATACCTTTTCTTGTGATGTGGAGTGGCATCTCTGAAGAAAGAAAGCAAGTCTAGTCTGGTACCTGCTTTCTAGCAAAGCTCTTCTGTCATGGGAAAAGCCTGGATGCTGGTGAAAATAGAGTCAATGTATTCCTTAGGCAAAGCAGCGGTGGTTTTGCCATCCGAAGAGGTGTAAAACAGCACTTGCAACAACAGATGGTAGTGCCAGGAGAGATTCCCAGATCCATTGTGCATCTCCCAGGATTCTGTTAACCCTTTCAACTGCAGGCATACGTTAAGGACAGTTTTCAGCCATCCTAAGATGAAACAAAGATTCTCTGGGTTTCTGCTTTGCAGACAACAGCCTTGTTTCCAGAAGCAGATTTTCTCTTTTGTGTCAATTTTTGTTTGAATTTGTAGAAGTTTGGATTGTTTCCTGGAGCTCAGATTTCAAATGGCAGTGGTGGTTGTATGTCTTATCACCTGTATTCCTCAGGAAGATGTGTTCCTGCAGTGTTTGTACTGTCTACAGATGGGACCAGGAACTTTTTCATGTTGTCTTTCAGATCTTTGTACGAGTGTTCTGTGCCAGAAGGGACAAAACTGATCGCTCCAGAGAGTTTTGGTAGAAATGCACCCGCTTGATAATGGCTCCTCTTTTATAATTGTAGCTTCAGCTCTCTCAGTTATTAGGCTTTGAAACAGAGGGATGAGCATAGAATTGATTTTAAAAAAATCTTCATAAAAATGTGCCAAGAAAAATGCCTTAGAAAACTTAAATGTGTCATAAACATATGTTTTCTGGTCAAACTTGCAATCTAATTAGGAAATGTGATTAGAAAATGTAAAAAATGTAATCTCATTAGATAGGATCTGTTGGCTTTAGCCATACTTCCTGCTGTTAATTCTTTACCAGTCTGGTTAATATCAGCTGTCCTTCCTTCTTTCCCTTCCTGCCCCCCCCAAGTCATGTCAAGCTGACATGACTATGATATTCTGTGATGTGCTGTGTGCCTCCAGTACCTACTATGCAAGCACTTCTGAGTGTCTTCTGAGTTCCTGGGAAAATTTCTCATGTTCCAGAATTGGTTGAACACCACCTTAAGTTCCCAGGTGTTCTTGACCTTTCCTTTTACAACTCTTGGATACAAGTTATAAAAATTTGCTGGCCCTAGAAATGTAAAGATTTAGGGACCAAGCTTTGCTCTTTAACACTTTCTTTAGTTATTTTCAATGTAGGAATAGTATGACTACATTGCAGGACTCTCTTCCCATCTACAGAACAAGAGCAGCTTGGGCTAACAATTCTGGTTTCTTTTGTTTGTTTTCTTCTATGTGTCAACAGTTCAGTCATTTCAATTTAATAACAGAGATTATATTTGTCATTTGTCATTCCCAACAGGTATTTTATATTTGTGTTTCACTGTCTGTGTAATCACTGTCTGAGGGGTAGAAAGGGTGTACACAAGGTAGATGCATACAACAGTGGAGTTTTTAAATTCTTTCTCTCCACTGACCTAGGCATCTGTTCATTTTGCCTGTGGACATTTCTGGGGAAATTTGTAAATATCAGTCCTTGTTTCTGAGCCAGGTAGTTTGACTTGTTCATGATGTTAATGGATGTAGGTAGGGTTGGTTTATTAAGGTGAGATTGCAAGGACTATCAGTGAAAATAACAGCAGCATGTGGGCAGCTTTTCAGGCAGATAAGTCATTGTGTTTAGACTCAGCTTGGACTTGAAAAAAGCTTTAGTGGACAAATGCAGAACTGTAGCTTAGATTTACCAGGTTTTGACTCCAGTTTGAGCAGCACTGAAAGAAGTAGACTCTTTTTAAAATAGTGCTTTCACAAGTGTAGTTCAGAGCAAATGAAGTTATTCCGATTGTGCCATCTGCATAAGCTTGATCCTTTAAAACACCTAACAAAAAAAGCTGAAGAAATGAAGACCTGCACATCTGTCTACCTGAAGGTTTTGTTACATCAATATATTATTTTCAAAGATTCATTATTTTATTACTGTGTGACTATATCATGTTTTAGGGTGACTTTACTTGTTTTGGCTTTTCACTTTTAGTTTCAAGAACTAGTGTGAGATAAAAATACAAAAATAGATAAACTATATGAATACCAAACATTAGCAAAAATTTTGTTTTTCAGGAAGGGCAGAAATGCTTTAGTAATGGCATTATGGCTTATGCATCAAATTCTCCCCTGTTGATGATAGCTTATGTTCACTCTCTTGGGTCTTTTATAAGTTTTGCTTCATTGTGCAGGCTTGTAAATCTCAATTATACTAATGGGTGTCATGCTTTCACATTATAGGAAAGAAGTGCCAAGTACAGCCCACAGTGGGATGCCCTCATCCAGCAACTAACTCTTACACTATGGAGCCTTTCTCTTAGCCATCAAAAACATTTAACACTGGGGAAAAGAACATTAATACAGCTTGTATTTGAGTCCAGGGACAATGATCCGGAAAGCTGTTTGCCGTTGTGTCTGTCAGGCTGTTGCATATTGAAAAGAGAGGTAAAACAGTTGTCATAGGAAAGGAAGTAAGTGGCATTTACAGGGCTGATTGTCAGTTAATTATTGCTGAAAAATACATAGCAACTTGCTCTTGCTCTTTTTAGAGATGGTATTTGATATGGTACTCTCATTTACTGAAATGTCTTGTAAAATAATTCTTTGCTGTGAATTAGAAGGCCAAACACTTGTGCTCCCGTTTCTGAGAAACCAGTTCTCAGAAGGGCATGAAACATAGGTTGACACCATGATAGGGCATTTTAATGAGGCCTGATGTCTTGTCTCTGTTTTGAAAGAAATCGAGTCACAGATGTCAGCTGTGCTTTCCTGAGGACAGCTGAGTAGGACGGGTAACCCTCTGATTGTTACCGCACTGCTGGCTTGGTTGCAGTGTTTTAAAGACAGGCTGGACAAAACCATGTGCATTCAGAGAGATGTACAGACCAGTTTTAGAGGGTTTTGATGCTTTAAGCCAGTGCTCTTGGAACAGGATTCATAAGGTTTTGTTTCAGACACTTTTATGGGTTTATTTTAGATGCTTACCCAGAGGATGTTGAGGTGGGAGCATGTTTGCATGGGATGGGGGTTCAGCCTGCTAAGGGTGAGAGCCATCTTTATATGAAGGCCTCTGAAAGTGTCCCTCAGCAGCTGAGCTCTGAACTGAGGCTGTTGGTGCTTCACAGCTTAATGTAGCACAGGTCATGTTTATTTTTTATTAATAACTTCCATAGGTGTTTCAAGCACATAAAATTATGTAGAGGGAATCAATGATTCAATGATAAGCAGGGGTTAAGTCCTCACATTCAGAAAGGAATGAAGCTACTACAGCCAGGATTTTTGCATTGGCTAATCTGGTTTTTCTTCTCCAGGTTTGTGTCGTACCTAGAGGCTCCTAAAAGTACACTCTGAGTCTCTACCCTTTGACTGATTTAATGAAATTTTTTTTCTAGTCAAGAATTCATAATTTAACATCATCTCTCCACAAAATGGTATATTTTTTGCCTTTTCCTGTCTGTTTCCCTTTACTTTCTCCATTCCAGCCAAAACAAATTATCTTGACAAATATTTGACCTCACTGAGTATGCTTGAGACCATAGCAAAGCTGGTGGAGTTTTTGACTCTGGGGTGCAATAAACAGATTGACACTGGAGAGATTAATTTTTGGGATCTTAACATTCCCTAAAAATCTCTGCTGCAGGTGATGCAGCAGTTAGGATTTCTTAGAATTTAAAAACATGTGCAAGCAAGACAGTAGCACTACTTAATATGGTGGTTTAATGATTTCATATTTTAAACTTCTAACTCAGAGGGAAAACCATCTGGTTAAAAATATGTACATTTTTCTCATTTCAAGTATAGCCCCAGGGTTGTTTTTTCTCATTTTATTTCTTACTGGTTTTGATTTGGTCGGGGAACTAGTCAATGATGTGTGGCAATCAAAGTCATCAATAGCTAACAACGAAAATGAGAGTTAATTTTGTGATACTCTTGTCTCTCCCTCCCCTCAGTTATCCAGTAAAATGCTGCATGAACCTATTATTCCTTTTCTTAAGTTAGATTATTAGGAGCAGACACTGTGGTTTTCAATTGGATTTTTTTGGGGGGGGTTGATCTTTCCATTGATGTCTCCTACAGGTGTTTAATATGAACAGTGTGGAGATATCCACAGATGCAAGAATAGAAGGATGTCAAATGAACAGAAGTGTGACTTCCTGCTCTGTTCATAAATGTTTTTATATTTTAAAAAACTGCTTATATGGTATGATTTTTTTTTTAACAGAGAGTGAACTGTCTCTAAATGTGTAGTAGCAAGCACTGAGTTTCATAATTGAGGGCCAGTTGTTGCTCTGGATATAAGAGATGAAGTCTGCTATGTTACAAGGATTATTTCTTCTCTGGTAGCTGTAATGAAGGGAGCTGACTCTGCAATGATACTCCAAGAGTGAAGAGCTGGACGGGGTTGGGAGGCAGTAGGGCTGTTTAGCTGCTGCTCGAGGGGCAAGAGAGGTAAGTGGCCTTCTGTGAAGTGTGGGGTAATTGAGAGAGTATCACAGAGATTGTGTAGCAGCTCACCTCATCTGGACTTTGTAATGTGAATATCAAGGTGCCTGAGCAAGGATTGGATGACCTCAGGTACCAGGAAGGCCCAGCTCCATCAAACTCC
Organism: Argya squamiceps; assembly: GCA_037834095.1. Classification (NCBI taxonomy): domain Eukaryota; kingdom Metazoa; phylum Chordata; class Aves; order Passeriformes; family Leiothrichidae; genus Argya; species Argya squamiceps. The sequence goes on from JBBMKD010000115.1 coordinate 63,704,688, forward strand.
AGCTCCTGACAGCAGCCCAGACACAACCCCCTGTCCTGGACAAGGTGAATTCAACACCAACTGTTGTGTTTTTACCCCAGCCATGTGCTGTGCTGTAAATAAATACAGGCCTTGATATAAGTCTTAAATGAGAGGTAGTTTACTGAAATCTAAAAATATATTAAATAACCAGGTATCCAGATTTATTCTTGCTATTAACAGCTGCTAAGTTACCATCTGATGACACTGGTTGCTTGAATCCTATCACTTAAGTTGAACTTTGAAGATGGTGTGAAACTTTAGTTTTGACTTGAATTAACATTTCTGTTCAAAAACTTAATAAAGTCCAGAGTTTTCTCCTGTGCTTTTGCCTGCTTTGCAGCTCTGGTGTGCGAAACTAATAAATGAAATAGAAATGGCTTTTCTATGTGGCTCTGGGCTATAAGACTTTTCACACCTGGTGGTATATAGGAATGTCTTTGAAATAATAACTCATCTTTTTAGAGAAGGTAGAGGAGATGTGCGTGGCTGACACAGATGGCCTTCCTTCATATCACCTTCAAAGAAGCACTTCTTAATTATTTTCTTGTGGTCAAAGAAAAAGTAAAAATTAATCTAGAGAAATCCTAATCTCACAAGCATTTTAATAGATTGCATCTCATAGTTGTTGGTTTGGGTTTCTTCCCCTGGTCGTAGTCCCCTTATTGTATGTACTGAACTTAGGAACTGGTGAATGCTCTTTTAGCTTGCATGGAGAGGGTATGTATGAGAAGAGTGGATTTTCCAGCTGAAGCATGCTTGAAATTCATTACAGCCTCATTTTTTTTCTTTTTTTTTTTTAAAGCCTGTTTGATCTGAGTTTTCAAAAATATTCTCCTAGATGAGTTCCAGGAGCATAGACTGTCCCTGCAGCTGTCAGTGATTGCATTTGCCTTCCTTTGGGTGGCAGGTCCAATCTCAGTCACCCCTCCTTTTTCCTGTGAAGGTAGTATCTGAAAAATACATATGTTTGGGGGTGTATGGTCACCCTGTGTTTGATACACTCTTCTGTATAATTTTGTTGTATGATGAACTTGTGACAAGTGACTAATGAAGAATTTTGGACAGCAGTCACTTCTATGCATAGATAGTGCCACATCAGTGGCAGACAGAGGTAAGGAATTTTATTTCAAAGTGTCTCTAATGCTCAGTGAAATGGGTGTCAGTATTTTGGTGAGTTCAAGACATTACCCTACTTTTCAAAGTGGTGTTTGCTGAAAACCTATTGCATTCTGGCGGAAGTTACTACAATACGTGTTTTCATTCAGTCCTGCTGAAGGGAAAAGAGGGAGACCAGATAGATGAAGATAAGATCCTGAATGCTATTCAATTATTAAGGCAGCTGTGTAAAATCTTGCCACAGTCCCACAAAAGGATTCAGGCTTTCTGGGTCTTCTTACCCTGACAGCTCCCACACACCAACATCTCACCTGCAGCTTGGCTGCAGACATAAATTCTAGTGAAAGCAAGGCAAGGTTGGTTCTAGTCATGGTGATGGCTTTGGGAAATAACATTTCTCTTTTGTGTTACAAACTATTTGGGAGAATATTGTGCTCAGTACATTGGTGAGCCATGTCAAGGCTCAACTCAGGAGGCTTTCATTTCTCTCTGGCACATCCAGAAAATGCAGGACTTGCTTTAGCCTTGGATCTCTACTATCTGTAATTAAATGGTTGAATCTGTGGTGTATCTGCCTAAATAAGTGACTAAGTTGATTCCGTCTGAAATATTCAAAGCCACTGAGCTGAGACGAAGACTTCAGAACTTCCCTGACACAGACCACATAGATCCTAATGTTTATTTTTTTCATTTGCTTTTCAAAGGAAGATTTCCAAGCTTTCAGAATATAAACATCCCAGAGATAGAGAACTTTACTTTTGAGCTTTCAACTCCAGCTTTTATGTCTAACATCAGCAGCTGTATGGATGTAATCACATTGGGAAATGATACTGTTTTTCTGGTTTTGACTGTAGATTTCTTTAGACCGTGTGGTGCCCAGTCCTTAAATATGCAGTCGTCAGGGAACCAGAGCAGGAAAATGATCAGGAAGTTTTGCTCTTTCTTTTATCTGCATATACATAGCTCAGTTCCTGCTGTTTTTAGAGGAAGGTACCCATTCTCTCTATGGAAATGAAAAGGGAGGTATAGGCATTAGAAAAACCCAGCCCAAACCCCTACATAGAAAATTAAACCAAACCCCACAATAAATATCCCTGGCGAAAAGTAGCTGGTGCTGAGAAGAAGCAGTGTAAGACAGTACAGTAATAAAACCAAAATGGATGATGTGCAGCTTCTTATATTTTTTCTTAATGCATTAATTACCCAGTTTACCTGTGAAAGATTTGTGATATTCATAAATGGCATAGATGGGTCAAAATGCCATTTGAAAACAAACACCTTACAATCCTAGCTGGTGTGGCTTTTACTGAACATCAGTCCAGGCTGTGCTGGAGACTTAAGGTAATTTAATGGCAAGCTGTTGAGTTTGGTATATATAGATTTAGATATTTGTCTTTTCTGGTATAGACAAGAGTGCTTTAATACTACCCAGTTTTGGGTCAATGAATCAATGGCGACTTTAACTTAATGTCTTTGTTTTCTATCACTTGATAAACATCGTTGGTGTTGTACACAGTGGTTTATGTGTACTATTGAAAAACCCCTTATTTGTGGTTTTTTTCTCCTATCTGAAGCTTTTTAAGCAAACTAGCATAGATGGGAGCTTCATGTTTCGTTTAAATTTCACATGTGTTATGTTTGGGCCGTGGGTTGTATTGTTAACCAGATCACAGCTGAGCACCAGTTCTAAAAAACCCTAAAAGACAAGCGAGGTAAGCAGATGGACTTGGTTTTTTCTGAGTTCTTTTGTTAACTTGAGTAAATTCGTTTTTACAGGAGTCAGTGATCGTATCTTGTCTGTATTTTTTGAATTTGTGAGCATGGATTGTAAAGTCATGAAAACTGGGTAGTCCCTAGTGTACCTACTTTGCTGCTCAAGTAGGCTGCCTACTTGAGCAGCAAATATTAAATTGAAGAGTTGAAATTGAGTTTAGGTCCTAAATAGATGAATCCAACCTACTGCTTCAGGTTTAGCAATTTCAGAATTATTGTTTTCAAACTCCTGCATGCAACATGCTGTGAAATTACTTACTTAAATGCTAGCGAAACTGTGAAGGAGGAGTTTTTGTTTATTTGCTTATTTTTCTTTTTGGCTCAAAGTGATTCCAGTTGATTCACGTGGCCTACAGAGATAATACAACGTATCTACTTGAATTAACATATCAGACTCTTACCTTAAATTTCACCCATTTGAAGATGTTTTGACAGTGTTTAACATTAGGAAGCTGAATGTCTATGTGCTGCTGATGCAGAAGGGAGACCAAGGGCACCTTAAATACCTGGAGTCCCACAAGCACAGGAGATTTTTTGGTATATCCAGATGATTCTTGTAAGTTTGTTGTGTTGCAGAAAGTGATATTGGTTCCTTTTAGATATTCCTTGGCAAATTATTCCTTGATCCTAATCCCACAGATGGGGGTTAGTTTCATCTTCACTGCTTCAGTTGGACATCTAAAGATAACATTTACTGGCACAGATTGTATTCAAGTTCTTTCAGTCTTTCTTCAGAGTTCTGTTATTTCTATGTAGATATTCCCAAATATGCTGGCCGTATAACAGGAGAGACCAAAGGTGTATAATTTCCCTGGCAAATGTGGGGTTTGTGTGTGTGTGGTAGCTGGTTATAATGATTTGTTGGATGACTGTGCTACTTATTGAAACTTATCTTTTCATTTCCTCTGTAAGATTGATAAGAAATCTCCACTGATACAAAATGTGACCAATTTCTTCTTTAGAAAGACTATTAGAAATGAGTAATGTCTCTTATTTTCAGTGGCCTTTGCAGCTTCATAGTTTCTGTAGGTGCAAGGTGGGAGTTCTGGGTGGGTATTCCTGCTGTTTTTGCAGTGTTTAAATGAGTGAACCAGATGTGTTTTGTCCTTCTGAGCTTGTGTGTTTCTTTGCCAAAGGCAAATTTGCATCCCAGGCTGTTTCTCTAGGGTATTTTCCACAACCATGTGCAGCTAAAATTTTGATTAGGCCATTTCTGAAGGAAATTACCACAAGTGTTTTTTCTAGTTCTTTAGCTGGAATGCATTTGCATCTGACTCATCCCAAATGTCAGCAGCTAGAGAGAGCTGGTTTGAGTTTAGAGTTGCATCGGAGACCTGAAGATATTTGGATATTCTCTGGCACCAAGGACACCTTATCCGTCATCACCGTTTGCTCTTTAAAATTCTTTTTTTGTGAGATTGAGAAGCGCTGTCCTTCTCACAGGTGGTAAATTTGTACAGAAGTGTCCCTCACAGGCAGTTATTGGAGTTCCTGGGACAAGAGAGAGATTTCTAGGACCAAGGTATAGAGGCTGTGTGTGGTTGGGTGGTACAGTCAGAGCACTGGAAAAAGTGTGCACAAAGAAAAAATGTGGGAAAGGACATGAGCAATACAATAGTGGGTGAATCTGTTTCTTTTCTATCAGCTTTCGCTTACTGGAAACTCTAATTTAGGACTTCCCTGGTTCTGAATTTGATGGTGATTAAAGAAATGTTAGATACTTGCACAGGGCTTGAGAAACTGTTGATTGTATTGGGGAAAAATGGAGTTACTGCAAAAAAATGAAGTGCAATGTGCCCCTGCTTTTTCTGTTTATTTTATAACTTGGCTGATGAGGAGGATTTTATTCAGAAATAGCGTATAAGCACGGTGCAGTGGTCCAAAATCTGGAATTCAATGCCATATTAGGTATAGCTGCAATAAGCTGCAACTTTGTTGGAATGATTACACATGGGGACTGGAATTTGGAACATGAACAGGGTTATTAGCACAAAAATGCCATTCTGGTGGTTATTTAGCACTTAATTGTTTGGACAAATTACACTTCATATTAATGCAGTTTCTAACATTCTCCTAGTATCTTTCATCACCAGCCTGTGAAGTTGTTGCCCTGACAAAGCAAAGATGACATAATTTGGACTAAAAAACAACACTGTTCTGAGGTGAAAACTCTTAGTTTTGGCTAATGGAATTAGTGGAATTAAGAGGAAGAATTTAAAATGTACCCTGAAAAGTCTGTTAGATGCAACTGGCATTGAAAACCTTGTCACCAAGCCTGTGTACAGTTTTACCCATATTGCTGTTTTAAAACCAGTTAGAACTCCTAAATAGCCAGGAAAGGTCCCATTTGTCTAATCAGCACTTCTACTCCAAGAGCAGCCAGAAATTCAAGGCAAACATGGGCTGTGTGGGACACTGCATTAATCCCAGTTTAGCTGCTGTTTGCTGACTCCAGTTTGCAGTTACTGGAAAGCTGGTAAGGAGCCTTAGCAACAAGCGAGGGAAGAGGGTTCGAAAGGGATAAATAAATATCAGGTTCTGGCTGCTGTTGCAGGTGTCTAGGAAAGGATTCTACAGGACAAATAAGGACCTGCAAGGAAGGCTTTGAGGAAATGATGTTTAGCTCCAAAGTATTTTTGTAGCGCTGCAGAAGCCAGTACATTAGAGAGGAAGGATTTTTATCTGCCACACCATGTAACAGCTTTGTTGGCATTCAGAGGCCTTCAGAGGAAGAATGTGTTTGTGTTTTCCACTCGCATGGAACTAAGGATTGCCTCCCCTTTTTAATGCAATTTTCCTGCACCCAGTTGACAAGACTGTACTCTTTAAACCTTGCTCAAAGTACAGGGTACCCTTGTGCTGGAAAGCACTGACAGAGTTCTCTGTGACTGAATTCCCCTTCATCCATGTGCACTTTGAAGAAGGTCAGTTTTCATAAAGGTATCATATTCTTCTGGGCATGTGAGATAACAATGTTGGAAAACAAAAGCAGATAAGTCTCAGATTTCATGTTTCAGTCTTCCAGCAGTCTCAGGCACATGAAAGATTCATAGACTCTGGCTGTGCTTTCACAGTATTGCACATCTCTTATGTTAAGAACCTAGCTTTAAGAAACAATGGTCTGAAGGGGTAGTGTTTCCTGACTTCATCTGCATTATGGGGTCCCATACCTTACGCTTTCAGAATTGACATAGTGTATGCAGCACTATGTGCTCTAACCTGTACCAAGAGGGCACATATTATAAGCATCACTTATATGAATTAGAAAAATAATACAGATTAAATGACATTGCTTCAGGGTTAACATCTTCTAGTGTTTATGCAGTGTCATTTTTACATACTGCTTTGTTATGTTTTTATTTCATTATAGCTACAATTTGCTGATGGAAATGAGCACTGTAATTCAGCTATATTGGAATGGGATGGAAGAATTAAATGTCTTACACGGCTGCTTTGTGAGGTGTAGAAATAGACACAGTAGAGGAGGTAGCATTCTTTGAGTAGTTTTATTCACAGCAGCAAAAATTTACACAGGTATAAGAACCACAGAAGAACCACAACAGAGGGTGAATTTTCTGGTCCATTATTTTATTAACTGGTATTACTGCTGTAACTTCAATATTATGAAATGGTCATCAAAAGGAAATAAATGACAATAATAAATTCATAAAACCTAGATTAAGAGCAGAAAAGATCAGAAAGCTGTGGGGAAAAAAATTCCACAAAGACATTGTGTTACATAAATTAATGAGAATATTTAGATATGTGCTTCTTAATTAAATACTTTTTATATTTTGCTTCCACTGCTTTATGGTTTTAAATGTTTCATTAGTTTGATGAATGAGGAGTTACTGCAAATGATCATAATTTAGACATTAAACATATTCCAGAATCTCCATCCATTCCTCATGTGGTGGTTAGAATATCTCTATATTGTAGAGCATATTCTCAGTACTGCTTGTAGGTCTGCAGTGTTATGTACACATGCCAGATTCTACAGAAGTTAAATGAAGATATTGTGCCCCAGATGTCTGAACTTCACACAGCAATTCAGACAGACTGGGCAGCACTCAGATTTTTACAGATGAAAAGAGGTGGTTCTATCACCAGTGTGGCAGAGAGAAGAGTGCAGTGGAACACATAATACTGCAATGGTATCCCAGGTCACTGTAAGTGAGATGTATTGGATGGAATATGACTCTGTCCCCTTCTCAGCTTGTCCAGACCTACAGGATCAGTCAAGAGGACACTTGCGGGGCCCTTCCTTGTGTGCAGTTTAACTCCTCCCAAGAATGATGGTTCAGACCAGATGAACTTGCCTGTTCTTAGTAATGGTGAAAGAGATTCTGAGTGCACAAGCTTAAGGGTATATATTTACATCTGGTCTGAAGAGTGCCATGTCTGGAGTTTGATATTGACCTTGAAAAAAATTATGGGTGGAGCTGAATCAGCTAACTGCCTATCAGCCTAGTGCTAGGAGGGTAAATTTTTTTTTGTTTTTGTGTTTCAGCTTATAAGAATAAATTTAACATCTGGGTTTCATTTTTACCAGCTTTGCCAGAGACAAGACACTGCAGGGCAGGGAGGGAATCCAAAGGGATAAAATTGACAACGAAAAGCATCCCTAAAAGAAGTCAATGTGTAATTCTAATGCAAGACATTGGTTTATATGATTCAGGTAATAGTTTCAGTGGTAGTTGTTCTGTAATAATCTAGCACATAGCCACAAAATTGGTCGATGCTCCTTGGTTCTGCTCTAGAGTATCTTCTCAGTTAAGAGCTGCTGCTGAACGACTCTGCAGTGACCTTGCTGCATAATGTGGGCTGATGGTGGCATGTGTTCCTTTCCTTTCACAACCACTAATCTCTCTTCCCTTTCAGACTTACCCTTCTGACTTGTGTCTCAGCTTGGGATAACTGACCCTCAGAGTGTAGTCATGAGTCCATTCACCAGAGTCCAGTTCCCACTGATGGGAATTTACTCAACAAGATTTACAATGAACTCCCTCGATTTACGGTATAGCATAGCTTAGAAAAGAATCAGAGCATAAACAAGGTCATTATTACACAATAATTGCTTAAGTGTGTTTAGTCAGGATTTGAACTGGTGGCGAGCTGTATCCAGGGAATACATTCCTTCTCCTGCTGTAGTGCTACACATAGTGACTCCTCATGGTGTTCATGAACTGCTTTTTGTTTCATGTCACTGCTGGAAGCTTGGTAATGTGGCATACGAGCAATTGATTTATTTTAGCTCTGTCTGTTATTCATTATCACATGTATTGCATCAGAATGCAAGTCAGACTTGCATAAGTCAGAATAAAAAAAAGGCACTTTGAGTATTGCATCCTGTGTGTTGCAGATTAAAAGAAGTTAGTGTCTTTACCTCAGACAGAGAGCTGGTGCTTCTGATCATGATGGTAACAAAGGATTTGTCAGTGAAGAATAGGGATGGGCAAACATGACTAGTCAATGCCGGAAGATTAGAGATCTTTAACTGAACTGCCCACAGGCAGTCATTGTCTGGGGAGGAAAGCTGTTTCTTTATAATTCAAGACAAAAAAGGTAGTCCATTTCTTGAACCTTCATGATTTAGTACTTCCTATAGGTGCAAGCAAGTGGGTTGTGGTGCATTGAACTACCATGAAAGGTTTTGAAACTATTTTTCCTCCTGGCTATTGATTGAATCCATTATTAAAAACAACAAAAAATCATCTTGAGGGAAAAAAATCATTTTTTCTATCAAGCTAAATTGTTCTGTCTGCAGTCATCACTAGGTCTTAGTCTGTCTCTTAAATCACACTCTGAGGCTTTGAAAGTTCGAGGACATTGTGCTTGTGAGGCTCAGTAGTTTCTCAAAAGATCAGAAAAAGACCTTTTTTCAAAAGACCTTCCTGACAAAACATTCTGCTGTCTTCTAGTGCTACACAATTATATGGAAACCATGGGCTCATCTGTTCACTGCAGGTTGCAATACCCTCACTAGGTTTTCTTCTGGGAACTTGTAGCAGAACTTCACATGAGCTCAAAGGCTTTGTGTAGTAGCCCTTTCTGCTCCCCAGCCCTCTCTGTGGGCTTGTCCATTCTCATCCCTTCCAGTCTCTGAATTTTCAAAGATGCATTGGTGTCTCAGTGAGGAAAGGGCTGAGTTCTGCCAAGCTTGCTGTATCATCCAGCAACATTCAGTTGTAATTGTGAAGGAAGGCTCTGAGGTTATTTCTTGCACCAACATGACTTAAACATTGCCTTTTCAGAAAGTTAGAAAGTTTCTGGCTTATCTCCAGCTTGACTTAACATTTACCACCCCACAGCAGTTCACTCTGGAATCCCACACAGAGCGGTGATCCCAGAACCATTTGGGAAATATATCAGAGATGTCTAAGGATGCTTGGAATATCTGCTTGAACAGAACAACAAAGCCTCTGTCATGAAATCCATCCCACCAGAGTCCAGATCTCCACCATTAGACACTTGTATGAGATAACCTGCTTGAACAGTACCTTAAATCCCCCTGATGCCTACAATGCTTCTTCTGTGAAGGCTTTCACAACTTCATCACATCAAGCTACCAGCCCTCAGAATCAGCCCTTGTTCTTCCAAAAGATATGATTGAGGTTTAGCTCAGCACATGGTTTTAGGTAGTTCTTGCATGGCAGACTCAGAGAGGTAGAATCCTGCCACAGCAATATTCAAAGTGAGTTGAGGAGAAGCACAAATTTTGTTACTTGATTCCTGCCTATAGCCCATGAAAACAAAACATGATGGCAATACCACTGACTTCCCCAACCTTTTTGCTTGGTTGGTTGTGTCCAAATGGACAACTGAGACACCCAGGGCAGGTGAAAGGGCTGTCAGAAGGGTAATTACACCACGAGGAGGCAATCACAGGAGCATTCCCCTGGAGATAGAATGAAAATGCTGTGGGGTATTTTTCAGCAGGATCTCTGAACATAATAAACTTTTCTGTGTGCTCTTCCAAATGTTGTAAAACGATGTTGTTCTTTGATGGTGAATTACAAAAAGTGCCTTTTATTAAACAATGTGTTTTCAAAATCCCAGATGTTGGCAGAAGGATGCTGTGGTCTAAGTGGATAGGTCTGAACTTGGATAGAAATCTAATAGGAATTAATCCAGATGTACTTCTCATGTACATTTCACTATTCTGCTTGCAGATTTTTTTTCTGTCTGGCCTTTCCTATTAGAAATCAGTCCACGGGCTTTCCTACTAGAAGTCCCCATGGGAGCCCTCATGGAAGAGTGATGAAACCCTTATTTTTTCACTCCTTGCAGAGATGCCTGGTGTCAATTATCTAGGAAAAGGTCGTGTTTCATTTGCAGCATAGGGATTATGAAACGTTTCTGGAAATACAATACTGTGTTTGAAAAGTAGTAAATGTTGTAAAATGAGAATGAAAAGGTTTACCCCAGACTTTGTTACAGTTTGGGAGGAGAGTAATAGATTGCTGTTCTGGAGGCCCAGAAGTGTCCTGGATCAGTGCATCTGTGGAAGTACAGGCAGGCAAACTTTAATACACAGACAATTGTCTCATTTATGGACTGGCTTTCTGATGTGCTTCTGATTCATCTGTATATTGTGCATATGTATATGTTTAACAGATCCTGGACTCTGGCAGGCATTAAAAAAAATAAAATACTTAATTGGTGGCCAGTCATAGAGACCCATAGGAAGCATGTTTTTATAATGAACTGTGCCTTGGCTACCACAAAGGGAGTTTGCTTGGTTTCTGAAAAGGTAAAACGTGGTCCATAACATCTTGTAGCTTTGGCTGTAACATGGATTTTTTTGTTTCTGAGACTCACAGGGAGGTCTGTAACCCCACATATTCATCCCATTGTGGCAAATGAATGTACATGGTATTGTTTGTTGGACTGTTTTTCAAGCCATATTTCTATACAGAGCCCAAACGGTATCCCTCATTTGGGATATTACTCATTTTTACTGTTATTGTTATAAAGAGTAATAATTCATGTGGCAGTAGTGCTGTATGTCTGACTCACAGGCATTGTGGTAAGTTCTGCATAAACATCACCAAAAACTGCTATGAGACTGTGAGTGTAGAATAAAAGGCAGCAGAGTGAGTGCAGACTGGAAAGGGATGTTTTTCTTTGGAAGATGTTGTGTTAGACATACATTTTGCTTTTCTAACTTTTCCTCTCTGCAAAGGGAATAAAGGTTTCTGTTTGATTGTGAAAGTTTGTTGAGCCTTGCAGCTCAGAAACCCATCTTGCAAATGCTGGCAATTCTGTGAGTGGCCCTAAAATGTGCAGATGGTGTGTGTCACCAAGGAGGCAGTGTTTGCTACTGGGTATTAGTGTCACTAACATCAGTGTTAGAATCTTGTGTTTGTTTGCTGTTAGTCCTACAGATAATTTGGAGTTGTGGGCTTCACTCCATTGTCCAAAAAATTAATGTGGATTCCGTATGTGTGAAGAATCTGTATTAGTGAATCAGTAATATGGGCTGATATTCATTTTGTCTGTCTCTTTTTCATATACTGACACACGTGCAAGCAGGAGTACAATATTTCTGAAAGATCTGTGGCAGTAGAGGAAAATAATTTCTCTACAGTTTGAAAAGGCCTAATATATATACATATTTTTTCAACAAATGTTACATTTGCAGAACTGCAAATTCAGTTCAACTGACTTATTTGTGTTTATGCGTTACCAGTAGAATGAGACAAAGGTTGGAATGTTTGTTGCAAGTTGAGGATTGATTATGCTAAGAGGTCTTTTCTAAGTTCTAGTGTAGCTGCAGTGCACAGTTGCTCAAATCTTCTGTAACTGTAGGGATTCTACAGAGATGCCTGTTGTATTTCTAGTGTTTCATGTGTTCTTAATTTTAATGTCTGTGTGTGTATGTAACTGTATCTTTCATTTATCCCTCATTTGCTTACTTTCTCCACTACACATTGCTGTGGTTGAGAGCTGAGCATGGTTTCAAATGCTGGAGCTAGAGCCAATCTTTCACTTCTACAGCTGTGTTACAGTCTTCCTGAGTTAGCAGGATTACTGTTTAAGGACATCATACAATCAATCTCAACAGCTTCCCTGGAGCCTCAGAAGATAAAGGCTGAGACTTGAACTATGGAAGAAACCATCAGAAAAGACTGAAAACTAAGGAGACCGAAGATAAAAGCATCTTATCTTTAGATGTTTTTCTAATGCCTCTTAGTGAAAGGTAATCAAAGACTGTGCTAAATTAGTGGGATCACATTATGTGAGGAAGCCAAACATTGGGGTTTGGACAGTAAGTGCACAGAGAAGTGTAGAGCCAAAGGAGGTGGGATCTGAGCAGTGTCTGGGCAGGCACAGTACGGGGGTGGCTGTTGTCCTCTCAGCAGCACTGGGCAGACCTGTTGAAACTGTAAAAAGATTCATGTGAGTCTTGATGTTTTGAAGAAAATAAGACAGAATCCAGAGATCTCCTGCTCAACAACAGCTATTGATGGAATCTTGCATGGGGTCAGATGTGACAAACCCCACGGAGGTCTGTCACCTCTGAGGGGCCAGCCCTTGCAGAGAAATGGCTTAAAATAATTTTGCAGGACAGCTCTTCAAGTGTGTTTTGTAAAACAAAGGTTTTAATAAAAGCTGAAAATAACAAACAGTACAAAAGTGAAATAAAGAAAAAGACGAGCACACTTGACACGCCTCTGACACCTTGCTAAGACACCTCAAAAAGTGCTTGAGCTCCTTTATGCACCTTAAATACTTAATGTTTTCGGAGGGCCAGCTTGGCCTGCTGCCAATAGAAGCAGGTACAGATGTTGAGAAACATTTCCTAAGCCCAACTAGTGCCCCTGTGCTGGCCCTGGGCCAATTACAATAAGGGAAGAACAGAAAGTTCTGGGTCTTCTCCTTAAAAGTCAGGGGTGAAACTGGAACCCCTTTTCCTTATTTGGAAACACCTGCTCGGGCGTAGGAGTGCATTACTACAAACTATTTTTGGCTGTGGAAGGACAAAATACAGTGTATCCTGGTCTAGGATTAGGTGGTGTAGCTATTGGAAAACAGCCAGCAGCACTGGAAAAGAAGCCTTCCAAAAGCGATTTTTAACTGCCAGTTGCAGTGAACCAGCTCTGCAATTGTGTCTCTGGTCTGGCAGAATCAGTCTTGAATGTCTTCTCACACAAAATTTGAGTTTGGGACCTGTGAGTGCTGCTATGTTTTGAGTACTGAGCATAGAGTATGGTCAAACATATTTTAAAGTGACAATAGAAGGGATGGGAACAAAGCCTGTGTTTTCATCTGAGCCTAGAGGGGATTATTCGTTGCCTTTGGAATCCACATGTAGTTTGTTGTGTGATATAGGCTGTCAGGTCCATTCCTGCTGGAAATAAATCAATGAGATTGAGAGCCAGGGATGTATTTGTTTATTTTCTTGTTTTCATTGTCATAGAGGAGAAATAAAAAAAGATGACAAAGAAATACAGCAACCTGAGAAAATCTTGCCTGAATTGTTTTCGAGAGGAGCACACACATACACAAAAGAAAACTTTCCCTTCCCTTGTGCAAAACATTGTTTTTCAATGATAGCATTTCCATTACTGATGCATTGTCAGGATCTGGTATCATCCTGTAGGAAAAAAACCCCTTCATTTGAGAATGTGTCTTTCAAAAAATCACACTCTCATGTCTCAGTTGAAAAGATTTCTGCAGTATTCTGGTATTTTTCTGTGCTGATAGTGAGAATAGAATGGATTGCTTATTGTATATACTGTTTTTCTAAGTTCAAGTTTGAGAGAGTTTAATTGTGAAATAATGATAATTCAATCCAGAATTCCTTAATAAATTCATTTGTAAAGAGTTCTCTGGCTACAGAAAACCCTGTTAGAAGTTTGTAAGTCAAATACACCTCTCTTTTAAAGAACTCTTAAGTCCACTGGCGTTCTGTCAGGACTACTACTAGTATTTAGTATCTTCTATTTCTTCCCAATGCTTTCAAGTTTTTGAGTTTTTAGTATTCCTAGATTAGTAAGAGTCATGCTGAGTAGTAGCTGAAGATGCATGGTGTATTTTGTGTTAAGGGAACTTCTTTAGTAAAACATTTTATTGTGCAGAACCATGAGCATGTCTTAAGGAATATGTGTCATTTGCAGGCAACATCTCTCTTATCCGTACAAAAAGTATTTTCTTATTCTTTTGCATGTTTCCCTACATATCACTGTATCAGTGTAATGTAAAAAGTATTGAAAGTCCTAAGAGAACAAATGGCTGAATTCCTAGAAAAGCTGAACATCTGTGCCTTTTTTTTAAGTTTGAAGGGGTATTCATGGTTTCTGAATTCCTAGGAGGTACATCATGAGGATTTCAAAACATGCCAGTTTTAGAGGGAAAACTTTAACATCCTGTGAGCAAAAAAGAAGACAATGGAACTTCAACAGAAATAAAACGAGTCCTTTTATTATCATAGCAAAATACTTTTCCTCACCTGCTTGGTCCAAAGAATGTTTTATTGTATTTTTTTCTCCAGATAAATAGCTCAATTCTTTTCTGTTTTGGTCTTTTTTTTAGTGCCATGGCATACTGCATTCAAACCTATAAGGCTGCTGCTTTTAAGACAAAATGAAATGCTTTTATTGCAAAAAGTGTTGTACTTCCAAAACAGTGAAACCAATCTCTTTGTAGATACAGAATGATTTTGATGGAAAGTCTAATTCTTGTCAGTTTGAAATAGGACCAGTAATTTTTCAACTGTCAAAACCTGGGTTTTTTTACAGAAACAGTTTACAAAGAAAAAACCCAGACATATAAAAACAGTGTGAAATGGAAATCTCAAATGAATAATTTTTAGGCTGAAACCATATCCTTTGGTCCTTTGAACTCAGGCGTGAGTTGTACAGCTAAGACATTTTCTTTCTGCAGGCAGACACAAGTGTATTTCCCAAGAATGGTTTGTATGATGGACACTTCTTAAAGAAGTGGTTGCTGCTTGCATGAAAATCTTAAGACCTATGGCAGTGCAAGGTCATCCCAAAGGCTGCCCCATGGTCAGTCTGGAGCAAGAAGGATTAGTTTGACATGAGAGAGGTGTGGGCATGTTCTGCTGTGATGTCCCTGGAGGGTGTTTCAGGCTGATGTTACAGCTTCCAGAAAATAGAAACCAGCAGCATGAAAGGTACAATAGGGACAAGCCCTTTGGACTGCAAAAAGAATGAAGATGCACTCAACCAAGAAAGCCTCTTTTTCTACTGAAAAAGCTCCCGCAAAGGCAGCATCTGAGCAGCAGATTGAGATTTCCTCCTCAGTGGACAGTTTCAATTTTCCAGACCTTTGGCTTTGTTGAGTATGTGACTGACTTTCAGAAGGAAATCATGATCAGTAGCAGATTCCTGGCAAGATGTGTAAGAGAAGGCTGGAAAGTAGGAATATCTCCTTGACACATAGTCTGTTTCTGAGCTGCAGGTGGTATTTTTCTATTCAAAAATGGGACTAATCTTCCCTACATAGATTTATCCATCCACTTCTGGTACCTCTCTAAAACATTTCTGATTTCCAGTTTTTTGTGGCATCTAGCAGGACTTAAGCAAAGCATTTGACACTGTGCCACATGACATCTTTGTTTCTAAACTGGAGAGACATCTCTGGCCCAGACCCCAACTGTTTCCAGGGCTGCACCCAGAGCCCTGTGGGCAGCAGGGGAGGGAGGAGATTCTGCCCCTCTGCTCTGCTCTGCTGAGACCCACCTGGAGCTCTGCATCCAGCTCTGGGGTCCCAACATAAGAGGGATGTGAACCGCCTGATTTGGGTGAAAAAATGTTTTGTTTCCTGCCAGCTTGTTTTGAAGCTCCCTACCTTTTTTTGCTAGGACAAAGAGACAGGAGCAGTCCAGATTGTCTGTACTACTTGCTGCTCCCCGACGTTTTCCGTTTTCCAGCCTTTTTAGGTGCTTACTACACACAGCCATTCTCTGGAAGGTGTAGAACTTGTTGATTTCCCACCAGCTTCAGAAGCACTTTAAAGTATTCATCACCTCAGACCGTCTTGACATTTCATCAGATCACTCTCCCGGCAGAAGAGTCATGGAAATGACCAGACTTTTTTTGCTAGTCTTTATCTAAGTAGTTTACTGAGTTACTAGTTTTGTGTCAAACTTGATTTGGTTTTTATTGAGTATGTCTTGCCAAGTTTTGAGCAGCAACTTGATTGTTAGTAGATAGAGGGTGTTTTTCTTGCAGGCTTTTCCTTTTACTGGAGTGGGCTTTTTCCACAGCTTGTATTTCACAGTATAGGTCATCTCTCTGCAGCTCTGAGAGAGAAGTTAATTTTCTGCCTGTGAGCTGTAGTGTCTTGTGTGCACAGGTGAATTTGGTGATATACCAGTGTGTGCGCTGTACCTCTCATATTAGTTGGCATGGGTTTCAGTCAGAATTCAGGGTTCAAGCAGGCATTTACATCGCATTCAGAGCTAACTCAAATGCTTTGTGCTTTTAAACGGACCTAAATGCAGTACTGAATCAGCTCAGCTCCCAGCTCTGGTGTGTATGAGAGGGAGCTAGTATTCATACTAGATTTGTAAAAACACTCATGGTGGTGCCAGATGCAGTCATGAGAGCACAGCATTCTCCCTTCTCAGACTGACAGAAATAACCAGGAAAGTCAAGTGACTGGCATGTGCTTTGCCCCCGGCCAGAAGGAGTTTGGCACATCTGTGGTGATTGCCAGTTACCATCATGCTGGTTCCCAGAGTGGCACATGCTGAGCATGAGCTGTGTACTAGAGACTGCACTTTGTCCTCCAAGTCCTGGATCTCAGTTTGAATCTTGTTTTTATAGTTTCATTTAATTTCTTCTCCCCTCTCCTTCCACATCCTAGTTCCTACTTTCAGTCCTTTCCTAAACAGAGGCTAGTTTGTGGTGCAGAATAACCATTTGGTGTAATGTGTCACTCACTTGCTGCAGCTGCCTTCAGCTGGGACTGAATTTTCCTGTTTTGTAAGGTATTTGGTTTAGATAAGCTCCTTTCCCCTTCATTCCTCCCCAGGGATAGCACAACAAGCTGCAACTTGAGCATGGCTCACAGGCTGTCACAAGGCTGTGCAGAGCACATGGAGGGCAGCTGCTTGCATCCACCACCCTGGAAACAAGGGCAGTGTGCTTCAAGCTGCAGTTGTTGAACAGAATCCATGACTCCTCATGGATTCATTAGAAGGTTCTCCCTTGACACAGTGCTGCTCCTTTGATACTGGGAAGTCACCTTCTGGAAAGGCATTGGAAACATGCCTTTCCAATAGGCAAGTATAGAAGAGGCTGAGGGCATCAGTATGGGGCGTCTTTAAGGTCAGCTTGAAATGACACTGATGATAAGTGATGGCATGACCCTTCCATGACATTCTGAAATCCATTCTTAAGTCCTGTCTGTGCTGTGAAGCTTCATGAATCTGAAGAAAACAGGCAGAATCCTCCCCTCCCAACACACCCATGTGACAAATGCAGAGCTAAAATATCCTGTCTGTTCCTGACACCACTTGGTAGTTTTGGGCTGAACAGAGTGCAGAGAGGAGAAGAGCATCAACAGGTGGGTCAGTTTGATGTTGCCTTTCCTCACAGACTTCTTTTTCATCAGGCAAAATAATTTCTATGGAGAGGAAGATGTTTGGTTGTGACCTTCCTTTGCTCTGCTGTTGGGAGGAGTAAAATTCCTGACAGACTTTCATCCACTGGAAAATGGGATAATTGTGCTTTCTTCCATCTGTCTGCACACGTTGTGGCAGCTGTCATCATTTGTATCTCTGCTTTCTGGCTATTGACTGGGGGTCCTGTAGGTCACAGTTACACAAACAGTACTTGTCAATAGAAACAAAGCCACTTGTCATTTGATCAAATGTTTTCATTTAGTTATTCTCTAATAAAGTTTGAACTCTCCAGTATTAACATTGTCATGCTCACTGGCTTGAAATTAGTTTTAGAATATAAGTGAGCAGGAAGCCAAAACAGCCATGATGCTTTCTGTCTCTGTGAGAGATCATGTCTGCTGTGTGAATCCTCTTGCCTGTCTTTTCATTCTTAATAGAAAGCACTATTTAAGCATGTAACCTCTTAACAATCTGGTGTTAAATCTTTCCTCTTCAGCATTAGATAGGCTTTAAATCATCAAACATAACCTGTTTTGCAAACTGTGAAAATGTACTGGCTTCCAAATCAAAATTTCAAAACTTCTCATTCAAAGTGTCAGAGGGGATTTCAAATGCTGAGAGGTACAAACTATTTTTACATAGTTAATTTGCACTTTTATGAAAGGCAGTGTTAATATTAATGAGATAAAAATCCCCAGTTTGAGGGATATTTGAAAAATAAACCCCCTGGATACAGTGCTTTCTGAACAAATTTGATTAGAAAAATTAGAGTGAGATATTCCAAGAGTATTTTCTGTGAAGAAAAGAGCTGTTGCTCTTTCTTACTTTCCCAAACTGTCTTTGGAGGAATTGGGCAAACTCTTTTGTTTTGTCTCAGAACAGTAGCGCTTGCCTGAGTTGTTTTTTGATCCCAAATGAAGTAAAAACTTGATAATCTCACCCTCCTGGGACTAAAGTCAGCCTCTTGCTCATGGAAAAGCAGATGGGTTTTTATTACTTTTTTCTGCACTAGTTGCCATTACAGCTTCCAATATAAAAAGAGGGGAGGAGGGGAAAGGGGAAAGCATAAATATAAGGAATATTAAAAAACTCATTAAAGATATATTATTGTTCACCAAAGAGTGTCCTTCAAGCTGGATGGCAAAGCTGATTGATTTTCAGATTTATATTTAGCTTGCTGTTATATTCACCCTGAGGTAGAGCTTGAGAGCTTATTACATTTTCATAGTCCTTGCCTGATGCAGTGCCAGTGTGACCTAGCTGACTTTTGCAGCAGGAAACTCATCTGGGCCTGTTTAATTCTCAAGGTAACATCTTCAACTGATGTAACTTGCTGTGTGGCTCAGAGTACTGGCAAGGCACCATGCACCCAGGCTGTGCTGGAGGCGTGTCCCCTCACTGTCTTTGGACAGACCAGGCAGCCCAAAGATCTGTGATCTTGTCTTTCTCAGAGACCCAGGGGACTCAGCAGCAGTTGAGCAACAAGGAAATACTGACAGAAGGAGCCTCAGATCTTCAGAGTGCTCTGGACTTCATGCAGTTCTTGGTGGTCTGTCTCAGCTGCAGTGTGAAAATCACACTGGTAAATAGAAGAAGGCTTGAAACTGTATTTGAGTTAATGAATTATTAATCAACTGTGCCATGCCATCTACCTGCTGGATGCTCAGTGTGTGGCAAACACACCTTTTTTCAGCTTACTATAACCACCACTGAGAGCTGTGTAAAATTTATTAAATACTGTCTGCTCTATTTCAAGGCCATAGAAATGTCCAGTTGCTAGTACTCTACTGGGCAAAAAAGTTCTACCCTGTTGGAATTTATTGGTGTGTCTGAGCTTTAAATGCAGCGAAGAAGGACAGTTTTGTCTTGTGTGGATCCAATGGGATGTATTTCAAAAAATACAAAGTGAGAACATGGAAAGGAGCTGGACAACATTCAGTGACTGCTGCTGGGCATAGTTAGAAGATGTAGGAACTTCATGTTCTTCATGAACTACTGAATTTCAAAGCTGCAGAGATGCTCCCTAACAAGGCTCAGAGAAACTTCATGGCCAGGTGATTATTATCACTTGTGGATCTTCTGCAATGAGAAAAGAAGATTGAATATTTCTACAATGCAAATATAGCTGCAGCAACAGGGCACTCACAAGTGAATGTAAGAGTAAGATACCTGGACTGTTTATTCTCATGGAAAATCACAAAATAGAAGTAATAAATGGTTTTAGGATAGACAATAAAGATGGTAATGGAGGATGCCATGACATGAATGAAGCATGAACAAAGATGTTTTTTAAAATTACGTGTTCCAAGTTGTACGTTTTCAAGTGAGCATGCTACAGTCTCTACAGGAGATTTATTTCACAGAGAATTTCCTTCAGTAGAAATGAATGTATTACCTAGGCTGCTTCAGATTCTGTGTGAGGTGCAAAGCTTGCAGTGAGTTTGAGGTCCATAGAAGTGACACCTGATTCAGAATTATTTAATGAACTGTATCTGGGACACAGCAAAGGGGCAAATGAAGGCATGTTTTGGACTGTTTGTTTCTCTTACATGTTTTTATAAAAGCTGGGGGAGGATTTAATGCCTTAGCTTCTTAAGACTTATCCTAGATAACCTTTGTCCAGAAAGAGTGAAAAGAAGGAATGAAGTTGAGTGTGGTCACCAGCAAGCTGGTGCTATAACCCAGAGTATTGATTCTCTGCCAAGTCTGTCAGCTGAGTGACTGTGTGTCTTAAGTAGTTGTGTGGTAGCTGGCAAGTGTGACCCTGGAGACTTGGCTTCTCTCCTTGGCTGAGGACATGCCCCCCAGCCAGAAAGACCCATCTCCCTGAAGTATCCAGAACTAATGTCTGTCTCTTAGGAACCTGGGAACTGGAGGATGTCAGACAATTCTTCCTCTCCAGATACCTTATCTTCTTCCACAAAAGTCCATTTTGCTGTACATGTGGGTATTTTTTCCTTATCCTCTGTGTCTAAACTTTCTGAGCCCACGTTGTCCAGGGCATAACTCTGCACCTCTGGCCAGTTTTCTGGCAGTTCCTAACATATATAGCAAGTGTGACAAAAGAATTAAAATCTCATGGAATGATAGTATTCTGTTCTTTTATGTGTTTTGTCCTAAAAATAAGCTATTTTCGTTTCAGACCAAAGCTATGTTAAACTGGCTGTGTTTCGGTATCACACCCCCTTCTTCACTAAGTCATGCTAAAAGCATAGTTTTTTTCTGTAGAAGTGTGTTAGAGTGCTCTCCTTTTTTGTGGATGGTGTTCATAGAAGTCTTTCATCAAATTACTCAGTACCTAAACCCCCAACTCTTTCTGTTCTGAGCAACATCATGGCAGGTGTAAGGTGTATTTTTTTCTAGCTCTGTCTGAGGATGTAGTGAGAAATCTCACCTGGATGCCAGGTTTTTCTTTTTGCTGAAATAGGAACAGATGAAAAATTCAAAAAGAAAGATCCCTAGGAAAAAAAGGGACATACAGAAAGAAACGAAGTGATTACCTAAAATAAATTCAGTGTGTGTAATGTTAACAGATCAATTACTTCACCAGCTCAGTTTAGATTATTTGCAGCTGCAGTTCTCTGGTAATGTTTAATATGTCACAATTTTTTCTTTAATTCTAATTTCTTCTACCATATATTATAGTTATAATAAACACCTGGAGCAAAGTACCTAAAGGTAAAACTAGGATCTTGTCCTCTTATTTTTGTTTCATGTTGCTTCTAAAAGGCACTGTATTTTCCGATTCTGTCACTGTCCTGTTGTCAAAAATACTGTATGAAATTTGTTGTCAGAAATATTGTTTGGTTTCAAGGAGTTCACTGTTCTCACTACTGATGTTTTGTTGTTTGTTTTTTTTACATTGTTGTCAACATACTCAGTTATTATAACTTTAGACTACAGATTGTTGTTTTTTCCCTCCCTTTTTCTCCTGAAAAACACCCACTAATTCCAGGCCCTCCTGTTGGGGTTAGTATTGCAATTTCAAAACGGTACCCAAGGGTAAAGCTGCTCTTTCCCTTCCCACAGGACTCAGCTTCAGCTTCCCATATGGAACTGGTTGAAAAAAATATGCCAGAAAATGTAGTTTGACAAACTCCCAAGCTTTTGACTGAAAGAAATATGTGAAAAATATGTGCTTTCCACTGGAAAATGCAGATTCTACTGAAAATCAAAACAGTTGGTTGAAAACTTTAAGTCAGAAGTGTCCCAGGATCATCATTGTCCTTTTGGAAAGTGACATACAGTGTAGGAGATGTGATGTGTTCAGGGAGCTGTTTGTGTCAAAATAATGAGGCACATGAATTTAAAATCCCATTAAGTAATGTAGCAGCACTCCCAAATACAGTATGGTAAACATTTGCAGCCACAGAATGTCAGAATCTGAGGGCAAAGAGTGAGATTTGAAAGAGGGGAGAACAATAGTTTATAAAAAATACTGTGCTAGATGTGTAGATTTTCACCTGTAGGCTTTGAGAGAAACACATACCCCCCCAAACACACACACACACACACCCCCCCCCATCCCTATTTTCTGACCATTTCTGTTACTGTATTACATGGTAGCTTTCCATAAGGAAGTTCAAATGAGGAAAACTTCTCTGCAGTAATTTTTTTCTGTGGTGATAGCTAAACCCTTTCATAAATGTAAATATGAATGGCTTTTTTTCTGATGAGGCTTTCATAACTGCCCTCCTTTGTGTATTCTGAGGCTGTGTGAATGCACTGAAAAGCAGGTGAAGCTACAAACTCCTCAGAAAAAGCTTATATTGTATTTGCATAGCTTGAAATCTGATGCGCTTTAATGCTGTTATATTTGTGAGTCAGAAAAGAACAGCTATGAAGAGCAAAACTAAAGATGTATTTAATCAGCAAAGGGAATTTTGCCAGTCCCCAGTGCTTTGAAGTAAGTTTAATGTGAAGACTGATCTTTTTTTCCTTTGGTCGCAGTTAGTGTCAGCATTTAATTTGTTGGTAGATAGCCTGTGCAGGGTGAAAGTGCAAATGCAAAGCAAGAGTTCAGTAAGTGCTGGAAGTCTCTGGAAGCTTTTGGAAAGCCCCTGTGTGCTGGAAATGGGCTTTTACTGTCACATTCATATAATGAAGTTTTGCTTTTTTCCCTGCTCCATAGGGCGTGGATAAACAGCTGAATTTTAATGTGCTAGCATTGATGAGGGAGCTTGAGGTTACCACTGATAGGCTTACTTCACCTTTTGTAGGATTGTCTGGTCTTTCTTGTTGCAGACAGACCTTGACATAATAATCCAGAGACTATTGCCACTTGCTCTAAAAAAACAGGGTCTGCAAATGAGGATGGCTAATTCCTCCTGGTCCCAACTGGCTTAAAACCCCACAAAATAATCAAATACTCCAGCCACAAATTACAAATATCCAGGAAAGATTGAACTTGGTGGAATGGAAAGGAGTGGGCAAGGATTTGTGGAGGTGCATTGGTTCCCTGAGCAGAATGTGGAGAGCCACATTGCAGATTTCCTGGTCTGGCCACTGTAGATGGATTCTTGCTGTATGGATTCATTCTTGCCTGACAGTTTATCCAATGGGAACACGGATAAAACTGCTGCTTCTGTAGTGTGAGTCTGTTCCTATGCCTTGATTTATGATTTAAAAAGAAATGTGAGCATTTTTTGTATGTTCTTTAATAATCAGAAGTCTCAATCTCTTTTTACTTAAAAACAAAACAAAACCCATACAGGCAGTAGTTGTAATCCCAGATGAACAAACACATGTGACTGTGAGTCCTGAACCTTTGATGCTTTGGAGGTGTAAACGCAGCTTCAAACCAGCACCAGCCTCTGACTTCCATTGGAAAGAAAGAGTTTCTGATCTTCAGAACTGTTGGGTAAACTGTGAAATGACAGTCACAGTTATTTATTTGTACACATTTCCTGCGGGAGGCATTGGGCCTGTGGCAATCCCTGTGGAGGCAGAAGGTATCTCACTGAATTGCCCCTTGTCTCCTTGTATGTAGAGGCCACGGTTATTTTATTGTTTCATGAGTGCTTTTCTTCCATTCATATGATTTCTTTCACATCTTCACCCTTATACTGGCTTTCCCAATCACCCAGAGAAGCTCTAAAGCCTTGGAGTAATTGAAAAGATTTTAAAATTTGTCTGTCACTCTATGTTTGAATAGAGCAGCTGCAGGAACAGAGAGTTACTGCAGTTTTCTCCCTCTTCCAGAATAGGCTGAGAGGGATGCACTGACCACAGCAAGAACGTGAATGGGAAGCAAAACCCTGGAAAAAGGGCTGGAATACTCTAGCCTCCTGTCACATCCCCATCCCCTGTGGTCTGGGCTGTCAGTGGATCCTTTGCTTTTAGATTTAATACTACTTCATGTATCTTGACGTGGAAGGACAATATGATGGGTTTGCAATGTTTGCAGTCCCTGTCAAAATGCTGAGGCACAATGGACCAAGACCATGCCTGGTTGGAAGTGTGTCCTGTGCAGTCCAGATGAGTATCAAGGGCCCTGTAGCTTAGGCAAAGCCAAAAGCCTGATACAAAAATTTCAGCATGTGAAATGTTGCAGCCTTTGTTAGCTGACCTACTGGATATTCTTAATGGTTTACTAATTCTCAAAAAACTTCTTATTTCTTCCATTGTACTGTTGGCCTGGGGGCCATCTGATGGGTTAGGTAATTGATTGTGGGACTGCAGCTGGGAACAGAATTTCGATTTGCACTTATGAAACAGCTTTTATTCCAGTCTTGATCTCTGGGGAATGGATGCAAAACACCAGAAGAACAAGATGCAGCTCTTCCTCGTGCATCATGTTTGGCAAATCAACTTTTGACCTTTTAGTGGCTTTGTAAAAATAGGAGAGTCTTTGCCTCAGTTTCAGGTTATTAGGGAGTAGATATTTTTTCTGTTTCCCTTTGGACTGTAGTGGCTGTGAGGTATGATACAGCCAAGATGTATGCAGCAAAATAAATACTGGAAACCTGTTGTGTTTATATTTCTCCAGTGTAATGACTAGTTTATAAGGAAAGCTCGGGGTTGGTGGTATGAAGAGTATATTCATTTTTGACTTCTAGTACTGAACAGAAGAGATTAACTTTTTTGTGCTTATTTTCAGACTGGATATTTCCATCTGCCCCATGGGGATTACTTCATTGAGCCCATTAAAACGCATCCACAGAAGGAGGGAGCACCCCATCCCCATATTATCTATGGTGCAAATAACCTTCCAAATGCTTTAAGGAGAAGACGGGCCATCCTGATGGAAAAGGAACAAACATGTGGACTGAATGGTATTAATTTTGCTGGATTTCTGCCTATTTGCTTTCTGAATCTTTTTAAGCAGCTATTTTCCAGTGGTGTGTGCTGTTCCTTCTGCCAGACTTTTTAAAATTCTGTGAGAAAAGATTATGCAAAATGAGAGTATCTCAATCAAAACACCACAGGAGCCACCCATCTGTGTTCTTTTCTGAAAAATTAAATCCTCCTTATGACTACTGGGATATTTTTTTCACGTCATTGATCCTTTCTACTCTTCAATTTTTCTCCAACCAGAGCTGTTCAGTGAGTTTGAAACTTGAATTCTTGAGAACTTCTGGGATGACAGGATTTGCAGTCAGCATTATTTTTAATAAATATTCTCACTGCATGTGAATTCTGTAAAATAACTCCCCTCTAATCCTTAGATTTAGGATTTAGGATTTCTAGATTTTCGGTAATTGTTAGCAGATTATTTAAAGAGTTTTATTTAGTTATTCTGAAAGTGAAGTACAGGGCATCAACAGCAATTTTTTTTTTTTGTAGAAGTATAATTAAAAATAGCTTAAATATTGGTGCAATAATACTCAGGATCATGTCTTTTGTGAAAACAAACTAATACACTGTCCTGGAAGGGAAGTATATATCTAGAGGGTAGATGGGATCTCATAATTACAAAATTAGATCCTTTATTTAGTAAAATAATTTCCTTGATTTATTTCACTCCAAAAGTATACAGATTTTGTACTGGTTCCCTGATGTTTGAGGCCTTGAATCTGAGTCTGCACCAAATTTTAAACAGGCATAGTATTGGTAGGGATGAATCAGTAATTACCTACATGACCTAAGGCCCGAGTAGTATACAAATAGAGCTGCAGAGTACACAGGAATATATTTCTGTCTTTCACAGATCAGTTGATTAAGAGAAGTGGGTCCCTTTCCAGGAATGGGAAATGAAAGGAGGAATGTAGTAATTTTTAATCTCCAATCATGACTACTGGTGAAGTTTTACTTCTGTGTAATATGGATTGGGAAATTAAAGAAGCAAGGAACAACTTGACCCCTGCTATATTTCTGTTCATATACCTGAATTGCACTTCTTGCTGGCCCAAGGTAGTGCAAAATGGTAACAGGGGACAAACATGAGAAAGTTGATGGGGGGAGTTACTCGATCTTCTGTGGTACTGGGAAGGTAAAGTTAAAGGGAAGCCATGAGAATTAATAAGAATGCTGCTCCATTTTATTGTTCATAAAGTAAACATATATATATATGTCTACTTAATAGGTAATAACCACCCTGGATTTGAAAAACCAGGAGTGTCTAAAGGTGATGTTGATATTGGTGTCAATTTCAAATAGCTCCCTGAATTTTCATTCCTTCTGATGACTGCTGGGCTAGACAAGAGAAATTAGCTTTGATTTGGCTATGAAGAGTGAAGAAATTGTTCTTGCCTGCTGTCTTCCAGGTTTCTTTTATGGATGAAGTAACATCTGTATGCAGTAATTTTAAATGTGGAGAGAGAATTGGAGATTCACAGGAACATGCCATGTACTAGCTTTGTGTGGTCTGCTTATTTCCTTTCTACCTCTCACTTTTTGCCTCTTGTATCTTTCTTCAAAGTCGTGCAGAATGAGACAGAAAATGACTGGCTGTACATGGACACTGTAAAAAAAGAGCATAACTTCCCTGCATCACTTTGATTAGGAAAGTCTGCTCTAATAAGCTTGTTAATTTAAACTCCTTGTCTGATGTTAATTCACCCCAAAGTGACAGAATTAGTTCTGGTGATAGAATGTTCATGATAACAAAGGTAGTGTCTTACAAGTTAATAAAGTAGTAAGCTATAATTTATGTTTCTATTATTCACTGAGCTGGTCAGCTTTTAGAGGTAATATCTGCTTTTGACCAAACAGTAATCTTGGCTGTCATAATAGTTGAAGAATCAGCGTGAAAAAGTGCATGAGGGTAAAACCATTTCCTTCATTATATTTTTTCCCTTTGTGTGACAGCATATAACAATCATAGATATCTCAAAAGGCCTTAATGTTTATGTTGTGTGTTATGTGTCCTGGGCTGCACCCAGAGCCCTGTGGGCAGCAGGGGAGGGAGGAGATTCTGCCCCTCTGCTCTGCTGAGACCCACCTGGAGCTCTGCATCCAGAGCTGGGGTCCCAGCATGGGAAGGACAGGGACCTGCTGGAGTGAGCTCAGAGAAAGAACACCAAGATGATCAGAGGGATGGAGCATTTTTCAACCTGGAGAAAAAAAAGTCTTAGGAGTGAAACAAGTACGGCTTTCCAGTACCAGAAGGAAGAAAGATGGAGAGAGATTTTTTACGAGGGCTTGGAGTAATAGGACAAGGGGAAATGGCTTCAAACTGAACAAGAGTAGATTTAGAAAAGAGATTAGCAAAAATTCTTTATCTTCAGGGTGATGAAACTTTGGAACAAGTTGCCCAGAGAAGCTGTGTTTTTTTATCTGATTTCTGAACAAGGATAGAAGAAAGAAGGAATTCAGTGTCATTTTCTGTTGATACTGCATGTTGTCAGAACAGTTGCTTTTGTTAGAAGTGAAATACAGAACAAAACCAAAAAGTGATACATGTTGCAAGGTTAGAGGGTAGAAATGAGCCGAGACACAGACTTCTTGTTTATCACTGTGAAAAGGGTCCTGGTTTATTCCTCTTTACAACTCAACCATCTTGACTCCAACCATTCACTGACTCTGGCTGCAGGAAGCTCCTACTGTAGTTTTCCCTTGCAGCCTCTGACTTCTTAATTTTAAAAAGCCTAACAAATAAACAAATGCAGACACTCTGCATGATGAATCTCAGCCCACAAGGTCAAAATATCTGAACACCAGTTCTTGTAGGACATACAGTAGGCAACTTTTCATCACCTAAGCCCTGGCTCAGCGGTTCCTGAGGGTTGAAAATACAAAATGGAGTTTAACTTATAAAATAGAATTAGCTTTCACAATTAACTGTGAACTGCAAATTGGAAATGCCTTGCCTTGAAGCGATCCCAAAAGGCACCATTCTAAGCTATTTCTGATGTCATGTGAGTGTACAAGCTTTCTGGCACCGACCTCAAAAGCATAAATATTACATGAAATCCTGAAAAGGTGGCAGAGTCAACTTTAAAATTTATTTATGCACTAAGTATTCACAAAAGCCTAAGCAGTGAATACATTTGGCACAGAATGCAAGAATTGTACTAGAAGGGAATACAGGTGACCTTGCCCCTGATAAGTAACAGCTGTGTTAATTACCCAATACAGCCTCGCCCCGATGAGTCACAGCTGTATCCAATAAAGATAAGTACAATAAAAGGGAGTGGGTTAGCTGGTAAAGGGGAATCATGGAGAATTATGAATGTGAGGACCATAAAGAAGGAGGATGCTGGGGAGAGACAATCATGCTGTGAGGTCAGTCTGGATCTGCAGTTAGAGCCTGTTGCTGGAACCAGCAATCATAGTCTAGCTGGGCTAAAGTCCATATTCAGAGACTGCAAACCAATACCTGCAGTCAGAGTTCAGCAGGAAATAACCAGCCTGAGTTTGTTAGGCTTTTTAAAATTAAACTAAGATGCATGAGTTATTTCTGTGACTTCTGTTTGGTGTGTGTATAGGTTAAAGTGTGCTGGTGATTTTTGCTTGAAGAAGTTGAATCAACTCGATGCTTATGAGTCAGTGTGCAGAGTTGAGTGGTGATAATAGAAATCTTTTAGTCAGTGACTTACCTGTCAGGCAAGGAATATAAGGACTAGTTGTACAGACAAAATAAAAGTAAAGGAATTACTACAGGATGAAGTAGTTAGAGGATGCTGATCCCCTGTGCACCTGTGCAGTCTTCTTCCAGGTTTGTTTTTTTTTTAATGCAAGATCCATGTCTCTTGGAAAAAGCCTTTTGCAACAGTTTTTATAACTTTGACTGTGGCAACAACTGCATGAATATCTATGGTCCAACCTGCTTGTTACTTGTCTTGCCTACATGCAATAGTACTTTGGAATCAGTGACTGTCCTGTTGCCTTGCAATGATTGCATTAATTATTTTATAATTGGTATTATCTTTAACAGTTTTGGATACTTGGAGAAAAATCATCACAGTAAATTATGTAAATTAAAACTAATGTTTGTGCTACACACTCCCATTGCTGCTCAGGCAAATGCCAGCTGACTCAGTCATTAGCTGCATGCAAAACTGAGTTACTAATCTTGAAAGTAGCATAACAATACTGGACACTGCTAGCACCTGTCTTGCTGCACCGTTTGAAGTATGTGTGAGAAGTAGTAGAAAAGATAAATGAAAAATGTCCCTTTGCATTACAAAAAACGTCTCTAATCCCTTGTGCCCACAGGAGAGGAAACTGAGGATCTGGGAATTTGTTTTATTCTTCCAGATAGGTTATTTTAAAAACTTAGCAGTGCTCTGAGATATAATGTAAGGGAAGAGAAATTATCCTACCTTCTACAGAAAAAGAGGTGATCACATATTTCTTCTGCTTGTTTTCATGCAGCCTGCCACAAGATATTGTTTTTGTTTGTGAGCTTTAAAATAAGAGAAATTTTGTGAAGTTTGTGAGTGAAAATGCTGTGATGTAATGAAACTCTTCCTAAGTGCTGCTAAGAAGGGATGGATACAAACAGATGGGCTTCTTTTTCTTGGGCTGGAGAGAAGGACAGATTGCTGTAGTTCAGAGGGTGAGGGCAGTTAAGTTTATTCAGACTAAAACCCACTGATTGCTGCAGAAGGCTGTGATATATAACTAAGGAGTGAAAAGTTTAGGGTATTAAAATAGATAGATTTCTGAGAATATTTAATTGGAGCTATAGGTGTACAAAAAGAGTCATATGTTTTACCCTCATTTTGGCATTGAAGTATTTGATGGATCAAAAGTTAGGATTAGTTTGGATTTGACATGGGCCTCCAGCTCCTTGTCTGCAGAGAAGTTACAAATCTTAAAATTGATTTTTTTGCATTTGGAGCAATTTCATTCAGAACTTGGAATTGTGATGGGATGAAGCTGGGGTGGAAGAGAGAAGAGGCTGGCTGCTGTGTGAAATGATAAGGAGGGGTGGGGGAGTTAAAGGAGCAGAGCAACATTATCTGTGTAAATCTGTATTTTAAGTATTTTGAGTGATGATGGCATAATTAATTTAAGAGAAGTCTAGAATGCCGTTAAGCTGTTTCAGACAGTGACTACCTGTTGTATTTCCTGTGTCTGCCTGCAGGATTTATTCAATCTCGGTCTTGCTTTTTGATGATTAACTTGATACTGTCAAAGTTTCTCTTCAGATTTTGTGCTTGCAAGTGTCCAGAATGAACTAGTAATTACTGGCTTTTGACCCTGAAATCCTTTGTTTAATCACTTGAAGGAGGGGAAAAGCCCTGGGAGCAATTTTTTATTCTCAAGCGATAATCTATCTTCTTTTGTTTTAGAAGGACATTGTGGCCAATGTAAGCAGCTTTGCTTGAACTCCTGGTTGTAAGCTCAGAACTCTTGGTAGAGGCTCTATAGCTTCTTACTCTTAAGGAAAGTTGCTGATATTTTCCCAGTATTTGTTTATCCTGTATTTAATCACATCAGTTATAATTCAGCTTAATCAGCTTGGTTTCTCCAGGGCATGGAGACTGTTATTCATAGGATGGTAAGTTGGCAAATTGAAATTTAGTAACTGAGGTTAACTCAACCTCAGTTTAGAGAAGAGCATGTTTCTCCGTGCATGGCTCTTCTTCCTCCAGCAGGCTCTTCTAAGCTATTTATGAGATGCTTGTCATGAAGTAAAGAGCAAATAGGGTTATTCAGTCAGAATGACCTCTATTTTGAGACAGGAACAAGGAAGCAAACAACTTGCAGAAGAGCACAGAGTATCTCTCATCTCTGGAACAGTTTGCACCGTACTGAAAAAAGTGACTGCCTCCTTGTGTGAGCAGCAATATTTAGCATTTCAGAGGTCGAGGACCTGGGAAATAAGGACATGAGAATTGGTTTATTATAGCAGTCAACGAGAGAATTGCTGCTAACTGGTGTCAAAACACTTCCCCCCTCCCCAGTTATCCTCATGGAATGAAACCAAAAGATTCTAACTTTCTTTTGGTTTTCGGGATACACTGGTGGTTTTTTTAGTTGCTCTCAGTACAGGTGGAGGAGAAAGGAATAAAATACTGTATTTTCTGCCATTCTTCCTCTCCAGTTAAATGGGAAGAGTCAAAACTAAAGGTTTACCCGAGTGGATTGAAGTTTTGCTGAGCAAGGGCCTGAGATGGTCAGTGCTGGCAAAATACTGGAACCTGCTTTCCCAGTCCATGATTGTTTTCCCATTTTCTTCTCTTCTTTGATGGAATTTTACTTCCAGTATTTCACTTGCTCCTATTAACTGAAGCGAGGTGAATTCCCTAAGTGTTTGTGTTATGCAGGAGGTGAGGGAGAGAAAAATGTAGCAACACAGGATTGTTGTTAAAAGGTCATAATTGTCACTTGTCGCCACCAAAGGCATGATATACATTACCTCACTCAAAGACTGAATAAATTTTAAAGTTCTGTGACAAGCCATTTTCCAAATAATACGAATCAAACATATAAAGAGGAAAAAGTTTTTCATTTATTGTGATTCACCAATCTTTCTGCTCAGTCACTGTGCCACTGGAAAGAAATAGTGTTTGCTGCAGCCTGCTTGCTTATTGTACTTGCTTTCATGTAGTTTTAGGGGTAGTCTGTGGTCTCTTCCATGTCTTCATTGAAAGATTGCTTAACTACTCATCAGATTGAGGAGTCTCAGTCTGCATCCAGGCTAACTTAATTCAGCAGGTCTA
Organism: Argya squamiceps; assembly: GCA_037834095.1. Taxonomy (NCBI): domain Eukaryota; kingdom Metazoa; phylum Chordata; class Aves; order Passeriformes; family Leiothrichidae; genus Argya; species Argya squamiceps. The sequence continues at coordinate 63,736,251 of JBBMKD010000115.1, forward strand.
ACTGAGTACTGTTTTAGAGGAATTGTGCTCTTGCTCTGTACCTATAGCTTTCCTTATCAAACTGTATGTGATGCCATTGCACTTCTGGAGTTTAGCAATTGATTTGGTAAACAAATGCCTTGGTAATGCAAATGTTGAATTGCTGCAGTATTGATTTGGAGAGCAAGAGTACACTTTAAACTATTACATATCACATCCATCCCTTTCTCTTTTGTAGAATAACAGTAGTGTTGAATAATTGTAAACACATTTTCACAGGTGAAATAGAAAACCCAGAAAGCTATGCTACATTTGGTAAAACACTTTTGATGCAGGAGTTTGAAAATTTGCTCAGAACACTTGATCCATTAACGGAGTAGTATTGGCAGAAATGCTCAGCCTTCAGTCTGGTTAGGGCCAGATTTCTCAGTCATACTGAACTCCTTATGAGCCTTCTAATAAGAAACAACAATTGCTTTATTATTTCTGGGTAGATCACAGATTTCCAGTTCTTCTCAGAAGTGCTGTACTCATTCTGTGGGGCTGGTGAACTGATATGAGCTTGGTGTCCAAAATTAGTTTCTATGGAGTTGCATATCCTTGATGAGCCTCCTATTCTAGATGACACACTTTAAGCAGGTGTCTGAGTTCATTTTCTCTGCATGAAGCACTGTGTCCTTGCAGCTTGCCCACACTCCTTGCTTGTGACTGTCTTGTCCACTCATTGTGTCCCAGCAGCTGCCTGAACTTGGATCCATTTTGCTTGGGGAGACACCTTTGGAGCAATTGTACTTCAAAGGCATTCACAATATTCCTCTAAGTATAGATTTTAGCTTTATGGTTAGTTGGGAATGAGGGGAACTGCATAACTTGGGAGGGTTTTTTTCCTATCCACTACTACTTCAGTTAACTTGCAAGCTCCCTCATTTTTAGGGATATGTGGGGCCACATTTGCATTTATCCCACACCACACACAATTACTGGGGCTGCACAGATATTCTGCACTGCTGTGCTATTTATGTACTGTCCTGAAATACTTACTGCATGTAAGTAACAGACTGGAGAGACGCTGTTTACTGAAAGGTCATATAGGTGACGCGCATTCTTTTTCTAAAAAATGGAACTATCCCAAAGAAATAGTCAACCATTGTTATGCCAAAAAAAAAGAAAGAAGTGGACAGAAGATTGATATGCTAAAAGGTATAGAAAATGTTTTTAGTTGCTGCCCTCAAATACTGCATTTGTTTGAAGATTTTGTGGAACTGTTTTCTTGCATGTTCAGGTTTCTCTATGAAAGAGCATAGGAGAGAATATAGGAGAATATGGGATCCCCACATGATCTCATTTAGAGTTAGCACTCTTTTTCTCTTACAAATACTCAACCTAAACTTGCTTCAGCAAACAGCATGTAATAAGGTGTCTTAGCTGAAAAAAATAGGTATTCCTGTGCTCTTTAAACAACAGTGATGAGGTCTTTGTGCACATAAATTAGACGGCTACAGATAGTCTCTCCTAAAGCTGTTCTAATCGATGTCAAGGAACACTTGACGAGGACAAAATAAAAAGTCCAAAGCTTTTATGTCCTTCATTAATCTTTCTTGTAAAAAAAATCTTGGTCTAATATTTTGCCCTTTTGCAGAACAGCTTTTGAGTTGAAGCTACAGAGATATTTTTGTATTTTGAGTACTTTTTAAACACATTTTAAACACATTGTTAGCCTGTCTCCCATTCTGCCAAAGTTGAAGTTAGCAGCAAGTTTCTTGCCTGCCCAAACTTTAAAACAAGCTGAATCAAGTTCCTTCATCTCTGATCTGCACTGTTGTCTGTTGAGCCCCCAGTCTGGGTTCCTTTTAGCCTTGCAGAGGTTTGGATTTGAATCAAACTCTTCTTTCAAATACTGCGGTTTTAACAAGGGATCATTCCTGTCATTTTCTGTATGATTTGCTTGACATTATTTGCCTGACATTCTCCAGATAAAACATTCTCTGAACCACTCTCTGCTTTATGGCATTTTCTTTTCAGAAAGAAAGTATTGCTTGCATCCATTGCCCATGGTGAGGTGCTTCTGTCAGTCAGGTCTTCCTCAGAGTAAATGGAAGATGATGAGAGAGCTGAAATTTCATCTATCAGGGAGGTCACAGGAAAGAAGGCAAGTAAGAGAAGGGAGTTTCCTGCAAAGCCTGGACTAGTAACATTGACAGGCAGCTGAAAGTTGTCCAAGCAGAGATAACCTTTATACTGGGGAATGAGTTATTAAGCAACCTCTTCCTTAGCTTAGGGTTGTAACTTGGTTTTGGTCATCATTACCTATTTTTTGGATATTTTTCTTTCATTAAGCTATAATTAATAATACTGTTTTATGATGAATGTGAACTGGATGTTTCTTTCAGGCAAACCTGCATTTTTCCCTCTTTCTGGTCCAATGCATTTACATACCTTAATCATCTTCAGGCTTCCTGGAGAGAATAGGAGCCAGGGGATTTTTGCAAATAAAAATTGAAATTGTCATTTAGAAAAAGCCAGAGGCTCAATCAGTTGGCAGGGCTTTGTTTGATTCTCTTTCCACAGGAGTAAAAATTTCAAAGTTCAAACCCAGTTCTCTGCAAACACTTTCAAACTTGTTGGCATTTTAGTGTGGAAGCCCCAGTTCTTCTCTTGTCTGAGAAGGATTTGGGCATAGTTTTCTGTCAGTAGTGAGCACAGGGAGTTCAGTTAATTAAAGCTGATGTCACTGGTGAACCTTCAGTCCATGCATGACAGAAATGCAGGTAAACTAATGGGCTTATGACATCCAAAAGGTTATAGTGCCTCTGACAATCAGTCTCTAATAGGAAGCTGGAATCAAAAGAAAAAGTCACCCTCAAAACTCTGGCTAAAACTGGAAACATCCTTTAGCCCTGTAGTGGTATTCACAAAGAGCTGAGTGTGACACAGCTCACCTGAAGCTGGTGTTATCCCAGCAGGATGGCTCATGCAAGATGCCTGGTGGCAGGAGTTATTAACCTCTCACCTCAGAGATGCTGTTAATTGCCTCCCCTGAGATGATGTGATTTATCCTCTTGCTCCTTCTAGGAGTTTAGAGATACCTTTTTCAGCTCTCCCCAGCTGCAGGACAGAGTCTGTCCCTGCTCTGCTGCTTCAGTATCTGTTGTCTGTGTATGGGTGCCTCTTCAGTGGCTCAGTCAGGGAAATGAAATCTTGCATGCCAGGTTGGAACAGGAGAACTCAACAGTCATCTCTCAAAATGTTGTGAAGCTGGCAAATGTTTTTATCAGGACTTACTTCTAAGGATAGAAAATGTTAACAGCAGTATGTATCTAAGATTGTCAAGATATCATATTAGCATAATGAATTTTGGTGGCTGACCAACCCCTTCCCTTCTTCAGGGGGGGAGTTCTCATCTGTAAGAGCTGTGCTTTAAGTGCTGATATTTGTGGCAGAAGCACAGCAGGGTTGGGGCTGAGCGTGCACCTTTGAAGGCTGTATTGCTTAGTAACATCATCTGATATACCAGACATTTGGCCTCAGCCAGGGACAAGGAGGCCCCTCAAAATGCTAGCACGTGCTTTTTTTCTTTGAGCACACTAGTGTTACTGGTATTTTAAAGAGAGTGGAGAACTGGAATGGAAAAAACAACAGCCGGTCCAGAGAAAGGCCAAATAAACTCTGTTGTGTAAGCCCAGAGATAAGAAGGTTATAGCATATGCAGTGTTAATAGTATCATATCAAACCTTGAAAGAACAGCATTTTGTTCCAAGATTAATTCCAGACTGTTTTTCTCATCTTTTCCTTAGTAATCGAAACCAAAACCAAACTAATTAAAAGTCACTGTTTAACTACCACTTCAAAGACTATTCTGTTAGTCTTTCTATAGCTGTTTCTCTTTCACATCACAGACATTACACATTCATTTAGTTGGGCTACTTTACACTTCTTGAACTGTGGTTTGAACATTTAAAACTGAGATGCCAAATTTCAGGAATTATGAGTGAACTATAGTTGCTATTTTTCATGAATGATGAACTTCAGTGCAAGGAATATTTACCCGATGGAGTGCTCTCTTGAGAACGTGGCCTCTATGTCTGCAGCATACCTTGAGCCTGAAGGTCTTCAGATAGGTGCAAAAGGATTGAGAGATGGAGAAAATGGAACACAGAATTTCACTAAGTTGACACGTGATAGCGCCTCTCATTCATCAGTGCTCTATCCCCTTCCCCATCTTCCTGTCAAATTTCATCTCATGTTATGGTGCCAAGAGGACTGAATGGCCTACAGTATTTTATGGAAATGTGTATTTATTTTGGGTGTTTCTAAGGATGGCTGATGAGACAAGGAATAGGATCCAGCCATTCTCTCCAGCCTTTACCCTTGTTTATGCAAAATGGCTCATCTTGCAAATCATATTGTTCCATACAGTCCTTTCATAATGAAAATAAGTCATCATGGCTTTGAGTGATATCTGGAAGAAGTGCTGTTTTCTTCATAATTTCAGAAAAAACAAGGGAAAAAAAGCAGTTGAAATTTAAGTCCTGTAAGTGTAACATTACAAGTCAAACCTAAGGGCTTGTGCAGTCCGTTAGAACAGCTAATGAGTTCCATTATGAAATAAATGGCATTACCTATTTGTTTGCTCTGTTAGTTCAGGTAAATTATTTCTGAATATTACTATCAATTGGCATCTTCAGGCTGATTTGTAATTTTTAAGGTTTTTACATAGTAAAACTCAGTGGTAGCAAGTGAAATGGTTAGAGATGCTTGTCTTGTAGGCTTGAGTCTTGCTACAGAAACTGTTTTGGTACTGGTGTATTTCTAAGACCCTGAGGTGAGAGCAGGACAGTGACAGTGGCAGACAGGATGGAGTGAAGCAGACAGGGTGAAGCTGTCAGATGAAGTGTGTTTGCCAGGGAGTGTTGGATTCCCCTTTGGCATTGGAAGCACAGGTCTGCTTTCTTTGCTCTCTAATCACACTGTGTGGTCCAGCATGTCTTACACGCCCTCCTCAGCAGGGAGGTTACTGTTTCTTCCAGATCTACAGAACTTTGTGAGCTTGCAGTTGGTTATCAGCTTGCTGCTTGGCATAGAGAAAGCAGAGGGGAGAACTGAGCATCCTGCCTGTAGAGAGGGTTGCAATGGGGGTGCAAAAGCTGCTAAAGGCTGCAGGGAACAGAGCTAAGATGGCTCTGGCAATATGGGAGTCTCAGAAAAGGCTATTTTTCCTTGATTCTCACATGGAACTGGCACCATGACCTGAATTCTCTTGAGTTCCAGCCTGTCTACTGGGCCATGTCCAGTGTGCTGCAACAGGTTCTTGTTTGTCCCATATAAACTTTGCTTCACTGAAAGCCAAGGACAGCTGTTTTTCCCACAAGTTTCAGAGCATTTGTAAAGCACTGATTACTGTCTTGCTTTCCAGCTTTTAAAATCACTCCAAAGTTCTTTTAGTGCACACTGTGAAAAAATATTTTTGAGGAAACAAATGTGAAAAGGAATGTGTTTATACCAATAAGCTAAATAAAACGTTGAAATGCAGCACTAAGATAAAATCTGGCAATTTGTACAGGCACCCTAATGGACCTCCTGCTCAGCTACTTGGATGATTGAAAAAGTTTTGTTTAGAAGTAATGGGGAGTACTGTAAATGCTTTATATTTGGTTTTGGAGTACATTTCTTCCACCTCCTTGTCTCTCTGTATGTTTTGCTAACAAATTGTATGATATATTTTCTTTGATGCACCATAGGTCCTTCTACAGCTGACGTAGAGAGTAACTTCTGGTAAGTTTGGAAAAAACCAGAGATGTGTCTTCTATGTTAATAGACTTTAGATAAGATATTGAAAAAAGGGGAAGGTTTAATCTAGATTTTTTTTTAATATTCTCCCACCCTTTTGTGTTATAAATCAGAATTTCAAGGCAGCTGACAATTTTTAAACTGTTGATTGTAAGCCCAGGAAATTCTTATTGCCATTTCTCAGTGAAATAAACCCGTGTATATTTTACTGGATGCTTTGTTAATTCATGTAAGAAAATGCATCCTCATACATTTTAACTGAAATATGTAGGAACTGAGGTCAGGTTATTTCTTAATCAGTCAATTCTGCAGGCACAAAGACAAACTTCTATCTGGAACAATTTCTTAAAAAAAATTTAATTTTATCTGTTTTATGTGTAGACTTGAAATTATCTGTTTCTATTTAGGACTTCATAACTGGATTACCATGGTAAAACTGAAGAACTCTCTCAAATCCATTTGTTTTAATCTCGATTCTTGACTTACAGATCTGAGGGGGGTACAGTACGTAAATCTGTCTTTTTGAAATCTGCCCAATGTTTTTGTGGTGGCAGTTCCGAAATCTAAGGGCATAACAGTGGCGATAGTTTCAACTAGGCTCCCCAATTCCTTGGCATATGCATGTTCAGTAACCTACCTCTCTGTTGACATCTGGAAAGAGATTGTTTGAAATATGTCACAGTCAAAGCAGTACTTTTTGAAGGCTGGACTAGAAATTATTATTTCATATAAATGCAAGCGCATTTGAGTAACTGAATGATAAAATACCCATAAAATACTAATCCAATGCCAGAATGTGTAGCAGAAACCTGACATTGTAAACATGAAGAATAGCTGCAAAATCAGCCAGTTTATGTCATGAACATAAAGAGATCATCTTTAATAACTTTACCTGAGGAATTTTATTTAAAAGATACCTGTGGTATTCTCTACAATATATATTCTGGTTCACCACGTAACTTTTTATATTTAAGGTAAGTGCTGAGCTGGCATTTGTTCTCATTGTGAAACACTGTGGATATTCACATTTGCCACTATTCCCACACAATGAGATCGTGTTTGTGCTGATCAGTGAAGTACTCCAGTATTCTTTGGCATGGCTGCCAAGTAGCACACAGCACTCTTTGGGCATACATTAAGTTTTCTCGGTCTCTTGCTCAGAGTGGCCAGATCCTGACTCCTGAGAGGAATGGCTGGGCTGAGCCTCTGCCATGAGCATTTACACTGCCACAGCAGGTCTGACAGGCACAACTGTCTGTTTGCTGGTTTTGACTCTTAGAGCTGTTTGGAGATTCCTGGGGGATGAGCTGAACAGCACTTTCCGAGCTGTCCTTGACCCAGAAGGAGTCTGTGCACAGTGGAGGTGTCAGGGCAGAGAGTGCTGACATCTGAAAGAGAGTTGGCCTGAAAGTGGTGTGAGGGGTTCAGATGCCTGGACTCCTGGGGGTCACAGCTGAGCTGGAACCTTGCCGAGTATTCAGTGAGGGGAGTTGTTTGGTGTTCTGGAAAGGAAGAGGTGCAGTTAGGGAAGGAGGTGCAGAAGAATGCTGTAAGATTGGCACAAGGAGCAGTTCAGTAGTGGGATGATGTGAAATAACTTTAGTTCATCAGCCGTGCATTTCACACATAGTTTCTAACCAAATTGCTGAGATTCAGCTTTTGTGAGGGTGAAGCTATGAGCTGGAGCAGAGTCTCAACATGCAGGGAGGCTGCATCCTCTTCTGGGACCACTCAGCAGCCTGGGTAATCACAAGGAGTGGTAGCATCTCCCAGCTGTGTCGTGCTGCCTCTGTGTGTTTGCCTCTGACTTCCTTCCTATCCCTCCTGGAGAGGAGGCAGGAGCAGCTGGTCCCAGCTGGCTCTGTACTGATCATTTGCAAGCACAGAGAAAAATAAGTGGCTGATTCTGCTTTATTAACTTGAAGGGAAATGATGAGCCAATGAGGAGTTCTGTGGTACACAGGTTGGGTCTTGGGGACCTAGAGGAGGCCCTTAAACCCACTTAAATTTGTGATCCTGCATGGGGGAGCATAAGCAGGCAAAACAGTACTGGGCATATGTTAAGATCTGATTTGTGAGACATGCCTCTGTCCGAATTAAGGTGCAAACAAGACCATATGCTGAAGTTAACAATATGGATTTTATTTAACAATGAATGTGAGATAGAGAAATAGAAGTAGAAGGAGGAGGATGGAGGAGGGTGAGATCAAACAGAAGATAGTCATCACCTTTGGACCATCCCATTGGTCCTTCTTCACTTGATGTCCTGAGTACCACATTCATACAGCCCAAGTTCCACAGGATGGTCACAGATGGTGTTCTCATAACTTGGAGTGATACATGGATGAGCAGGTGCTTCCTTTTGCACTGTTTGCCACAGGAGGAATTTCTGTCCGGATGTGTTAACCAGGATGTGCTAACCAGATCCTGCTGCCAGGCCTGGAATAGTGCCTTCCTGCTGCAAATTCCTCCCTTCTGTGCTTAACTCAAGTTCTCACTGTGGTGATTTGTCTTATGGCAAGTTCCATCTGTGGCCTTGACAGTATTTGAGACAGGCACCTGTACTCCTTAAGCCCTTTCAAACGTACTGGTTTTGGCATGATGAGGATATTACAGGGAGCATTTTGCAAAGGGTGTTTGTGTGGAGGAAGACCTTCCTTGGTTGTTGCAAAGCTGAAAAAACCAGTATGGGTCCTTTGGATGTATGGAGCAGCAGTCTGTCCTCCCCAGGGAGGTGCAGTGACATATTAAGGTGTTTACAGGCGGCTGGTCTATGATTCTGGGAGCTAAACAAGAAAGCAAGAGGGAGCAGAAGCCTCTTGTTTTTCTGCACGGGGGAACCCAAGTGCCCTGTTTCAGTTCTGCAACAGTTTGTCCCTGGTCAAATCACAGGAAACCGTGGCTGAGAAAGGACTGTTGTGGAAGAAAGCACATTACAATCCAGAGGAGAGAATTATGCTGTCACACCTGCCTCTGTTGCTGTTCTTCAGGTTCTGGTTCTGTTGGAACCAGGTTTTTCATATTAGGATTTGATAGGTATCAGTACCATATGGACTTTGGTGTCTGATAAAAGTGGAGCTGCCAATTTCTGAAGTAAAATATTTTCACAAGGAAATACATGAGTTTACTTCGAATCCATTAATCAAATGTGTTTTTTCTGAATTATTCTTTCATGAGGAGATGCTGCTAATATTTACCAGGCTTAGATTCAGTTGGTCTTGTGAACTTCCCTATGTGAGCATGAATGCCATAAGATGCCCAAGTTGATTTTGTGCAAGAGGAATGGCTCTCCCCAGTTCCTATGGCACATCACCCAGGCTCTGGCTGCATGCACAAGCTTAATAAAGCCAGGAGGTGAAGGCCCCTTTGAGCTGCCTCTAGTCCCTTTAGAGGCTGGTTGCAATCTTCACAGCTTGAAAACCACATTCTCTCTTGTCTGAGCTACCTGCAAAGAGCAAATCTTCCATGTAAAGCATTCACTCAAATCTCAAATCTTTGGAATTGCAATCCTTAGTAGTCCTGTCCTGTCCTTTGCTTCTTCCGGCATAATTGGTTGGGTTTTTTTCTGGCACCTTTCCTTGCATTGGTGCTCTGTGCGCCATTCAGACAGTCTTGCCAGCTCTTGAAGCTTGGGATTAGGGCAGCCTGCAATGAGTGCCTTTGTGAAAATCACTTAAGTGACTTTAAAGAACTAAAGGGCACTCCAGAGACCTGTGCTGCCAATTTCTTAGTCCTGCTGGTGCATAACACTCTTCCTGTCCGTGAAGCCCCATAAAATGTGTGCCCTTTGAACATTTGAGCACTTTCTTTCATTGCTGAGTTCTGTAGTGCCAGCACAAACTTACCTGCAGCATTCAAGTTAAGGGAATAGAGTCACAGAATTGTTTAGGTTGGAAGAGACCTCTAAGATCATTGAGTCCAGCTATTATCCCAACACTGCAAAGTCCGCCAGTAAACCGTGTCCCTAAGTGCCACCTCTACACATCTTTTAAATACCTCTTGGAATTCTGACTCCACTGCTGCCCTGGGCAGCATCTCCCAGTGCTTGGCATGCCTTTTGGAGAACTTGTCCCTAATACTCAACCTGGACCTCTGCTGACTCAACATGAGGCCATTTCCTCTCATCCTGTCACTAGTTACCTGGGAGAAGAGACCCCACCTGGCTACATCCTTCTGTCAGGCAGTTGTAAAGCATGATCAGGCCCCCCCTGAGCCTCCTTTTCTCCAGGATAAACATCCCCACCTCCCTCAGCTGCTCCTCACCTGGCTTGTGCTCCAGACCCTTCCCCTTCTCTGGACTCATTCCAGCACTTCAATGCCTTTGTTGTAATGAATAAGACATTGTAGCCTTTTAGCCTTGTTCTTGGTCCTGACTGCAGCTTGTAGGTGACCTCTGATTGCCAGCGTGTACCCAGTTTGGGTTTTTTTTCATTATTATGTGAATTAAATTTATGGAACATAAATTTTTTGGAACAAAAATACGGAACAGAAATTCATGGAGTGTGATTCAAGAGCTTCTGGATACTGTTTGGAAGACCAAACTGAAAATCAGATCAACCCTGACAATGCAGACAACTACTTCAAGATATCACTCTAAGGTTTTTTGTGTAAATTTTGTGTGACTGAATTTTCAGAGAGAGACAAAAAGAGATTATTAATAAAGCCCATATGTTTTAATTCTCATTTTCATCATATTGGTATCCCAAAACTGCATTTCTGTTATTTTTAGGTTAGCAGTTCTTAAATTATTTGTTAAGAGACATTATTACATAGACATAAGACATAATTAATTGGTAATTTGGAATTTGTAAAAATCTGCAAATTTCTGTCACAGTGAGTATATTCTGTAACAGAGGATACTTGTTTTTCTTTAAATTTTAATAGAATTGTGCTGCAAGTTAAATTGTATTCAGATGCCATTTTACCAAGAGCTAGATTAATTTACAGAAATGTTACCTTATTATTCTAATCCAATTCAATAATGTTTTCACCAAAATAAGAGGCACCAGACACTGAAGTTGCCAAGTGAATGAGCATGGAAAGTTCAAAATACATGGAGTAATGTACTCCTAGGAAAACATCTGACACAGCTATAATTTTTAATTGTCCCTTATTGACTTGGGTTTAATTCCTGGCTAAAAAAAATAAGAACAGGCAGAAGGACAGTAATTGATGCAAAACACTGGCAACTTCAGGCGTATGTCTCCCATGACATTGTTCTCTGTGTACCTCTTGATGCCCAGCACATCTATCAGTTCATCTTTACAGCCTGAGTGGTAATGAGCAGCAGACACTAAGCAGCAGTATCTGATTAACTGCATCAGTCAAGGCAGGTCCAATTTTAGCTTCATTCTACTTCAGAGTGGTGTTGTACTTCAGACTTCACTGTTGGATATGCCATATTTTTGACAGCAGGAATGTCAAAGTTAAACAAACCTTGCTGGGTTGTAAGCTTGCTTTCTCTGTGCTTGTTTTCACTGGGACTTGGGTGTTGTCAACGTGGGCTTGTACGTGATTAAGTAGTTGTAGTAGTTTCCTGTGTGAACACTTCTTCACACTCAAAAAGCATTTGTGTGACTTAGCTTGGCCTGTTTTATGAATGCTTAAAAAAAGAGCTGGCTTAGTTATCTGTTCAGTTTTAAATTCACACACTTGCTTTCTTTTTTACAACACTTTTCCCATTATACCATGTGAGTCCTTATTCTCACATTGTTGTCATCCAGACTTAATTTTGTCTGTTTATAAGCAGATCCTGTGTGTACAAAACTACCGTGTTTATTTCAGGAGGGGTACTTAGAACAGGGGAAGAAGATTGCATACTGCATTTGATTTGTAAACAAGTACTAAGTTCTCACAGTAGACCAGCCATGAAAGTCGCTCACTTTCTCATGAGTGAAAGAGAGTATTGCTTGTACAGTGAATGTGTTTCAGAATGGTTTATTGACTCTTGAAAAACTCACCCCTAAACTGTATCATTTTGTTAATGCCTAAACTAAAGGCATGTCTTAGAACAAAGTGAAGGTTTTTGGAAGAGTCATAATGTTATGCAAGTAATGAGCAGTGTGGAAGTTATTCGTCTAGCGTCATTCACACCTCTGGTCTGGGGTTGTGATATTTTGGCTGTGAACAGTATAGAGTGGCAAAAATGACAGAGCTCTTGGCGCAAAGAGAAGGGAGCTGAGAGTAGAAAGTGAAGACACAAATCAATGCTACTATATTTTGTGTGAGAGTCTACAGATGTAGAGTTCTCCTCTACAGCTCAGTCATTCTCCTCTTCTGGGGACTTCCAGACATTTTCACTTCGCTTCTGCAAAGCCCTGTGTGCCTCCAAAGAAGCTGAAAGCTGGCTCTGTGTAGTTAGCACCTTGAGGTCCCCTTGTGTTGCACTGTATGTTGCACTCTTCCTTGAGCAACACCAGCAGGAAACAAAAGTGGGAAAAAGCCTTTTCTGTGGAAATCACAGATGATGCCTTTAAGTGAGGTGAGTTATGTTTGATCTTTAAGGGAATTTGGAGTTGTGGAAGGCAAGCAGAAATTAACTGCTTAACAATCAAGCTCATTTTGGGTGGATGAATTGTTCAAAGTGTAGGAGAACTTATGTGGGGTTTTTTTATAAGTGAGATTGTTGATGGTTAAAGATTAGAAAGCACATTCTTACAAAGGACTGGCAAAGAATGTTGTTATCTGATGAAAAATTAAATTGATCTGTTAGAGGGTAGAGCTTTTCTTTCATATACAGAAAGCATGTGTCAAGTTTTTGGCGTGTCTTCATTGAAGACTGTAGAAGCTGGGTAGTTGTAAAAGTCCTTTATTGCATGGCTAAAATCAGCCTCATGAAGGCAAAGTTGTTACAGTTCTTGCCAGTATGCAGAAAGCCACCTAGCATAAAGTCCCCAAGTCCCAAGCAGAAATGGCAACGTCTTTATCAGCAGCAGCAGTGACAGCGAACATAATCTGTGTTCTGTGAGCATGTTAGCTTTCTCAAAGCAATGCGTTTTATTCTATTTTTAGCCAATCAGGTACAAACACAATTTTTCCACAGTCTCGTTGGACCTATCCTAACCTAAGATTGATGTGCGAAAGTAGTTGTAATTTCTTACACAAATGCAACCTATATAACTCTATCTGTCCTATCTAGGAATACTAGCAAAGCTACATTGTTTACATTATGTCTAGAACTTAGTTAATTTTGTGCAAGGTGAAGCTACTGAACTTCAAACTAGGCTTTAAAGCTTTTTCTTACTAACTAATTCAGTCTCTTATTTGCTTAAGGCACTTAAAATATTTTCTACTTATTTAAAATGAAACTTGCATTTCTACCTCATGTCTGTGTGGATTTATGTATTTTAGTTTCTCTGAAGGTTTTAATTCAGCCCTCACATTTCTGAGCACCCCAGAGCCTGTGTGGATGGGGCCCAGAGATTTGTATCACAACACCATGCACCTTTAAACTGTCCTGAAGAAGTTTGTGCAATACTGGTTTTTTTCTTATATGGTTGAATCTTACAGATAACTTAAAATCTTTCCTAGTAGCTGAAAATTATGGGTCTTTCATGTTGGTTTTAGTCAAGTAGAATTTGTAGGGTAATTTCAAGGGACATTTTTGTTTTCACTAAAAACAATTTGGAATTTGATCTTAAAACCCAAACCATTTTGCTGAAGTTTATCAGCCACTTCTATCTAGAAGCTGATGAAATGTTGGCAATTACATTATTTCTTCTGGTTATGCAGTCAAATGTCTGGATATCAAGTATCCATGTTGGGACATGGTATGTTACTTGTTGAGCTGAATCAGATTTTCTAATGAAAGCTTCATATCTGCAAAATCATCTCCCACAGCAGCTAGAAACTTCTGACCATTGCTGCTTGAATTTCATGTACTTTGTTACGTGAATCTCTTACCAGCCTTACTTTTGTTTAGTCTTAGACTGTCCTAGTTACACTCTCAGCACTACATTCATTTTCTGTTCCTATGGACTCCGGCATTATTCCTATCTATATTATACTTCTTCAGAAATCCATGGCAACCCTCAGGTAGGAGTACCACTTTTCTCTGTTCTGTTTCTTGTGGAATGAGCTGTGCTCAGCAGTTATGATGGAAGAGAGACTTTCCTCAGACAGCACTGTTCCTAGTCCCAGTCCTGACCACCTAGCTCAGATAATTGTTTCATGATTTCCTCACTTCTTGGATAGTCCTGAACTGGTGGGCTCCAGTCAAGACTTCCATGCCTGAAAAACAGGGTGCCTGTGATTTCTGAGTAAATCTGAAATCACTTTTAACACTTTACTCATTGAAGGTAAAAGCAAGGTAAGGTTATTTAACTTCACAGTTAGATGGTTAAAAGAGACAGTCCAAATTTGGAGAGACATAAAAGCAAAAGTAGAACTATACTTTGTAGCTGCTTGTATTTTTGTGTGGCTCCAAGAGGTTATCACTCTCTGCTTTGTGTAACTAAAAAAGCTGCCAGGCGACTTCACACAGTGGGGATCCAGTCCTTAAATGTCATCTGTCCAGGTGATGCACCCTACACAGGAGGTAGTTCATCACTGAGGAGAGTTTTTCTGCAGAATCCTCTGGCTATCTGGCATTTCATTTTCACCTCTTCTCAGATTTTCATACATTACAGAGCCTCATGCTTAACCAGGACTCCAAACTTTGCCCTGAGGATTGTTCACTGCTGCAGTCTTCTATGACTTTAAACATTTTTACCTCCAGTGCTATCAGCTGCCCAGACAATTAACAATACTTTTCGCTAGCTGTAAACAGAAAACCTGACATCTGGCTTGAGGTTTTATTTGGCCATAAACAAAGCACTTTACCATCAGTCTGAAAGGAGTTTTTTGTTCAGGTAACTGTGGGGAGGATTTTTCTCAACACAAAACCCTTAAAAACATAGATAATGAGAACTGTGCTTCATAGAAATAAGAATGCTGAAAACTGTGCAAATGTACAAGGGAGGTTAATGAATACCAGCTCATAAATAGCCCCTCGTTGAGGAGACGATTGCTGTAACTGAGCAAAGATTGAGGGAGACAGCTGGAGTGGTGCTGCGGTGTGGGTTAGTGGGGTTAGGGTGCAGGTTATGGCAGTGATAGCTCATTGCTGTTGTGTGCAGCACACTTGTGCACGGTGGCTCAGTTCTAAATGTCATTGGTGTTATTTTGTTTATTAATGTGGCATATTTCAATTGTACACATTATGTGTTATCAGGATCGAGGCATCTTTCAGGCTGACCTCCGAGAACGCATTTCTGAAAACCTGAATATATAAACCAAGATACTTCCCATCTTTTACACCAAGAGATACACACATCTGGTGGTGCCATATTTTGTTAGGTACACAAGACATGGTGATTATTCTGTCTGCTCTTGGGTCTAAAGGGCAAACAGCTCATTCATGACAAAAGTGTAGGTGGTATGAACAGGCTACACCTGGGACCCAACTGCCAGGTTGTCCATTCTTCAAGGGCAGAGTGTCTGGGTAACTGCTCCTCTGGGACTGGGACTCTGGGTCTGCTAGACATGGAGGTAATGCTAGATAACTGTCCCCTGCCACACAGTCATGGAGGTGGTGCTGGAAAGTCAGCACTCGGAGCTGTCTTTCTGGCCTGCAGATGTGCCCCATCTGGAATTAGGACATCCTCTTTCATGAGTGAGATGACAAGGGACTACTGCAATACATGTAACAGAAACAAGTGCTCCTGATTCTTTGTAGGACTTGGGAAATCCCACCACTGCAGAAGCATTTCTCAGGGCTATGGATTGGAAAAATGCCAGCAGTTGCTGTCAAACTGGCATCTCATTTGCTTTTCAGGCCCTGCATTATTTAAGTTGCTGGTATTTCCCTGGTAATATGGACACCTGGCATTCAAAGCTAGAGTGAGTGCAGAGGCATTAGCCCCATTGAACACAGTGCAAGGTTACTAGCAACCCTACAGAGCAAAGACTACTTCCTGAAAAGCGTTAGATGCACAGATCCCAAACTACAGTGGAAGCCATGAATGTGTCCTGTCATCAGGCAGGATGGCAGCAGGCGAGGATCCCGTGGCTGCCCTGCTGGTATTTAGATGACACCTGCTGGTCAAGTGCCCCTGTTTGTCAAGGATATTCTCCATGCATAGAACAAGGCATTCTTGGAGTGTCACAGCATTGGACTTAATATGCCATCCTGATGAGAAAATGAGCTGTGTGAGGAAAGCGTATTCCTTATCTTAAACTATCAACTGGTATCATTAGAGAGGTTAGAGCCAAACCACTGGAGAGAAACTCCTTGAAAAGGCCTTCCCAAATGCAGGTTTTTTTCACTTGGCTCTGTCTCACAATGTAATCCCTTGTGCTTGAATGGGGTGACTTTTTGATACGTGTTTAATCCATCTCAGGAAATTCAGAACTTCACTGGACAGGGGCCTCAGCAGTCTGGTGTCACTTTGGAGTTGTCCCTGGAGTGGGTCAGGTGGGTGGCAGCCAGAAGAGTCACTTCCAGCTAATATCATCCTGAAAGTGTTACAGCCATACAGTGCATGCTTGAAAATATATTCAAGACAGCATTGTTTTTTGCTCTTCCAGATACCCACAGCTTTTTCAAACAGCAGCAGCATCGGAGGGAGAGATGGGAACAAAATCATGCAGCTGTCAGAAGGGTTTCTCGGCGCTCTGTCAGCAAGGAGCGGTGGGTGGAGACGCTTGTGGTTGCAGACAGTAAAATGGTTGAATATCATGGAAGTGACCATGTGGAGTCATATATCCTCACTATAATGAATATGGTATGTACAGTATTTGGGGGTTTTTAGATAGACAAATGAAGCAAATCTGAATTTGATTATCCTGCTGATCTTCTAACAGGTCTGCAGCATTACTTATGGAGAAAAATGTAATATATATTAATTGAAACGCTGTGTTTTTAAGTATTTTTTAGCTTGTATTTAGCATAGGCACAATTTTTCTCTGGATTTATGTGAGAGAGCTCTCATAGCTATAAATGCTAGCACTAGCTTGCTTTCCACTGAAATTCTCTGTTTCCCTTGGAACCTGTTGCACAGTGGTGATTTCAGATTTTTGGCTATGGCAGAGAGAAATTCTACAGGTTTTAAGCATATGAATTCTTTCATGTGTTTGTGGATGAGAAGGGCACACAGGAGCCTGCTGGAAGTTGTAGTAACTTTGCAAAAGCAAAAATACCAGTTTGTTACTGTTTTGGTCACAAATCCAAACAGCAGTATATGAGTTATTATGAAGCAAGTTGACTGTCCAGTTGAAGCCAATACAGCAGTTTTTCCAGATAAATATCCTTCTTGGAGTACAAAGTTCACATTGGAATAAAAAAAAAGTTGAATTTCACATGCTTTCCTGTGTGACAAGTTTCAAGATATAAGTCGTTCTGGGAAAAGCCATAGCATCTGCCCATAGATATGTCTTCTAATATAACTATTCTTCTAGTTATTAATACCTCTTATCAATATAATGTGTATCATGGTAGATAGTGGGCTTGAGAGTATACTGAGGATGTGTTCTGTGTGGTTATCACAGAAATGTGCAATATATGTGGAGATAATCAGATTGTAATTCTAGCCATGGTGACTGATCTGTCCTGTGAGTTTATACAGTATGTTCCCAGCTGTGCCCTAAGCTGTGCCCATTGCTGCTGAGGCAATGGGCCTGAGTAAACAGGTACAAAGGTTGTTCAAGCACGTGTGGTTTTGTCCACACAGGGAAAAATGCTTGGAATAAAACCCAGTCATTATCAGGTTCAGGAACAAACAAGACTCAACATTTTCTCTGCAGTCTGACCTTAGATATTAGGGTTACTTAAAATGTTTCAGTTTCCTGTAGAGTGCCTTGAAAAAGATCCATACCCAAATGAGACCTCTGTAAACACAATTTCTATTTCATTTTGGTATTTTCTCCTTTAGTGGTCTTCTCCATAACAGTTTTGACCCGAAGCCAATCCATTTTGTTAATTTCTATTTCCTGTGATAGATGGCATAGGTCACATATATAGGTATATATAGATACGTTGTGATTATCTTCTCCTCTGATTCCTTTTCTTCCTGCCTAATTCAATATTGTGATGATGTTTACAATTGGGTCACATTTTTGCAGAGTTCAGTTCTTGTTCTTTTTATGTGGAGTCGTTTTTGAATTGAGTCGTTATCTTTGCTTTTGTTCTTATCATCCTCTCCTGTACTCTGAACACAAGAGCAGCCATCGTTCAGCTAATTTCACTTTGGCTAGTACTGACTAAATTTTGCTTTTTTGTGACAGAATCCTGTTCATTTAAGACAGGACAATTTGATACACTGGTTTATTAGCACCCTGAGTGGACCTCTCCATCAGTGTTGTATGGCTGTAGATGTTGTATTCCTTTCTGCTAGTGTTTTTTATGAAGTCAGAAATTTTTGAAAGGGAAATTGACATAATATAATCTTGTTTGGGCTTTTTCTTTTTAGCTTAGTAACTTTTACCAAATGCTGTATCGTCATTCATTTGGCAGAGTTAGACTGCAGTAGTTGTAATATTTATTGCATTTCAGTAAATTTTCAATGATTTGAAAATTTAGAAAGCAAAACAATCCCCAGATCAGCATTATGCTAGAATTAAATGTATTTTCTCTCTGAAGTTGTGTTCTGCTATAGAGGAATAAGTTAATCTCTCATCTCCTGTCTCTGGCACAGGTCACAGGGTTGTTCCACGATCCAAGCATAGGCAATGCAATTCACATTGTGCTGGTCCGGCTCATCCTCTTTGAGGAGGTGGAGGTAAGGTTTTTATTTACCTCAAAATATCACTTACAAAATTTCTGGGTTCTACGCATTGAGCTGTAATCATATTTGCTTAAAATAGTGTTTTAAATTGATTCTGTTATTAACCTTCAACATCTCTAGTATTAGAATAAGTGCTGCCCTGGATAGAAAAGTATTTTAGCTGATGACTTCAGGTATTTCTGCATAAAATTGCATAGGAAAATGTACTTTAAGCAGGCAGGTTAAGAACAGGGAAATGGAATCTCCCCGGTGTCAAAAGAACATGGGATGCCAAAGAAGATCAGATGAGAAATAGAAACTACACATCAACATTCAGGTGTTCTAATTACCTCGCATTGCCTGAAATGTATTATGTGAATGGTAGCCCTCTGCTATTTGCAGGTCTCTGAAGAGGTAAATCTCTTAATGTGCAGTTTAAACACATCTTTCCCTTTTTAAATCTCTTCTGAAACAAAGAAAAATGAAGGCTAAGTCGATGTTAATTGCTGTAACTAGCTCTGTAATGATAGTTTCCAATGTCTCCGTTTCACAGGTATGTTACTATGTGCTTAAATATGTGCTGATTGTCATGATTTTATGGTTATTTTTTAAATGCTGTGCACGATACAGCTAGCTCTGACTGGAGGAACACCTTAAAGGGATTTTCTCAATGTCTTAAAATTTATAACCACAGGCCAGATGGTCGCAGTTCTATTGAAGGCAGTTAACCAAACTTCAAGGCTAGGTCTTCAGAAATATTTATTGGGATAGAGTTTGTCTTTAGAGCTCTCAGCATAAGTGTGACAAAAACTTGAGCTTGGACCTGAACAGGACAATTAGGACCTAGATCCGTGATGACTTCCAGTTAACTGTGTTTGCTGAACTTCTGTGTCTGTTTAGATAAAAACGGATTCCTGTTCAGTTGAAGAATGGCAGTGTTGGAAGTAACAGTGTTAAATATCTTTCAAAATTTGTTTTAAGTTCCCCAGAAATTGCTGTCTGGTAACAGTTAATCCCATACTTCAATGCTTGCTAAAAATGAAGCAAACTGAGGCAAGATAAAGTGAGTGTTCAAGAACAGAAATCAAAAAATTCAATTTTGGATGAATTTACTTTGGATACTTTTTATTTAAGGTTTTCAGTAATTTGTGTGTAAACTGTATAATAATAATAATTTGTGGAAGAAACACTTATGACTGCGTTGTTTCTCTTTGGAATTGAAAAATATTGTGAAATGGATACTCTGCTAGGAGCATAATTGTTATCCGAATATGACAGTGTTCACATCACACTGACTGCCAAATTCGATCACGAAATCCCACAATAAGTAATCTCCGCTTCAGAGGAAAATCTTCACTTCCTTCTCTTCAGAGGAAAATTTGATTTCAAGAGAATATAAAATGTTTGGAAGTTTCAGTTCAGTGCTGGATCTTACGAAGCTCATTTATCAAAATGTATGTAGAGTTCTGCATTTTGTAATTTTTTCCTTTAGCTGCCCCAATTACAGGAATGTCAGCATTTTAACTTAATATTCAATGTTAGATAAATAGATAAATAAATGTCATTGCTCCTAATGATGGTTCTAACTTTAGGGAAAAGCATAATAGATTACTTTCAGATTACCCATCTTCACAGCTGCCTTCACTGAAGTGTTACTGTAATGCAGTGTGGTCTTTACAGTAATATATTCCTTCATTTCCCATTAGCAAGGCTTGAAGATAGTGCACCATGCTGATAAGACATTAGCCAGCTTCTGCAAGTGGCAGAAGAGTGTCAATCCCAAGAGTGATGTCAACCCCACACATCACGATGTGGCTGTCCTTCTCACCAGGTATGACAGCAGTTGATGACAGCAGTATGACTGTTGCTCAGTTGCATTTCTTTGGTGGTGATATTTCCTTTAAGGGCTTATGCCATCACTTAGTTCATCCTGCACAGAGCTCAGAAGCATGGTCAAAATATTTATGACACCACATGTGCATAGGTGTTCAAGATGCATCTTAGTCACAAAATAGAGATTTGTGAGTCCCAAGAGGTGAGCAATTTCCACAGCTCAGGTCATTTTCCCCATTTGATCCTGTCTCATTTTGTGCTCAGTGACTGCTCTATTCTTCTTTGAGATAACATGCCAAAACAAAGGTAGCATGTAGATGAACAGCTCCTGAAGATATGTGCAGGTGCAGCTCAGAAAGGAAGAGTATTGTGCAAAAATGTGCATTCATTTTAAAGCTTTAAAGCATATGATTTTTAAACATCTCCATATTTAAGGAGACACAAAATATTTTTTTATGTCCAAGCAAGGGAGGAACAGAAAACTTGAAGTGAGGTTTTCTGAGGTTGTGCAGGGAGTTTATGTCATGGCATGAAATGGGACGTCTGCAGGTCTGTAAAAATTTATTCAGTCTGCACACAGGTGGCAGAAAAGATTGGGTCTGTGGTCTGAAAAAAAATAGTCCTCGGCTAAAGTCTTTCAGGCAAAAAAACCCCAACCTAAACCGCCCCTCAAGTGGCTCAATAGGAAAGAGTCCCAGAATCTTTAGGTTGGAAAAGACTTTCATCAAGATTATCAAGTGCACCCTTTGACCATTGTCTACCTTCTCAACCTCTTCTCAGTCAAAAATCTTAAAAATAAGAATGTGAAATAAAGTCTCACAATGATGTGAGATTTCACTCACCAAATATAAATATAAATAGGAAGCTGAGCTATGGTGACTTTAGTAAACCATGGTTGAAAATGCTGTCAGACATGGAGGTTCTAAAATTTAGACTTGTGGGAGTTGACAATAAATGTATGTATCTAGGCACTACAGCCGCATAAATGCTTGATACAAATTATAGCAGTATAATGATAGAGTAGAAAAAGTGCAGATTGTTCCATACATGTTTGTAAAAGACTTACTATTGGGGTTCCCAATACCTCTGAGGGTCCAGCCCTTGCAGAGAAATGGCTTGTATCAATTAGTGAAACGGCATGGTCGAGTGTGTCTTGAAAAAGCAAAAAGGTTTTAATAGGGAAAGAAAATAGTACAAACACAAAGAGTAAAGCCAAACACAATGTAAGGACAGGTCCCCATACACCTGCTACAACACCTCAAAAAATGTACTGAACTTCTTTGTTCTCTCTAGTGCTCAGTAGTTCAGGTGGGCTATTTGGCCCTTGGCCCAATGCAATCAGCAAAAGGCTTTGAGTTTTCTAAGCCCAATCCATGTCTCTGTGCTGGCACTGAGCCAATTACTGGCAGGATAGCAAAGACATTTCTGGCTCCTTTACCTTATAAGAAATGTAAGGGGTGAGTCTTAAACCTTTCCCTATTTGGTTTGGAAACACTTGCTGGGTGTGTGGAGTGCATGCCTGTGATGTACTTAAAATGCAGATTATCACATTATGAGATGGAAGTTTGCTACCCAGCGTCAGGGACAATCCACAGTTGGTTTTAAGCTCTTTAAATGGCACATCTCCTTTGTGATTCTAGAAAGGACATTTGTGCTGGCATGAACCGTCCCTGTGAAACATTAGGCTTGTCTCACCTGTCAGGCATGTGTCAGCCTCACAGGAGCTGCAACATCAATGAGGACTCTGGCCTTCCCTTGGCTTTCACCATTGCTCATGAACTTGGACACAGGTACAGTTGACCAGGAAGGGGGAACCTGTCTGAGTTGAATTTGTTATTTGCATGTTAATACTCAAATTGTGAGACAGAAACAAAACGAAAAGTGAGTTAATGTCTCTATTATTAAAATCAAAACTTATTTCAAACAATGAAATAAAAAATAATTTTTTAAGCCTTTGACCTGTTTTACATGTACAACTGTTCAGTGCATCAGGATGAAATAGTTAAGCTACAAAGAAGCATCATTATTTGTGCTAATTTTTCCAAATAGGTGCTAGATTTCTATGCAATTACTTTAGATAATCTCCAAGTTGATCCAAAACATTTACAGAAACAAACCTGTCTCATTATGCCAAGGCATTTCAATAGTGCAGATTAGTTAGAAAACATTTTTAACTCCTATAGTGAAACTCATATAGAAAAACATACATTAATATTATAATTTTTTTTTTTTAATGAACAAGTAAAGACTTTTTTAGGTCATTTCTTCATAAGTAGTATTTTCTGTATAATAATGCTATTGTGGATACACTTAGGTCCAGATAAATAAAGTTCCTGGATATTTAGTTTTAGACATGGTTAATTTTTTAAAATTGTTATTATTGGGCATTTTTGTTTGAGGTAAATTTCTCAGAATTTTAGATTTTTGGAGGTGCCTTGTTTAGTTAGATGGTTTATTAACTCACTTGAAAAAACCCTGATTTTTGAAATTCTTTTGACATAGCTGTTTTCCTCAGGGCAGAGCGTTATCTCATGGATACTCTGGTTTGACTGTAATGCCTGCACTTTTCAACTGGACTGTGTTGCTTGGCTAAGGCACACATTCATTGCTTTATCTACAATCAGGTTAATTTCACTGTGTGCCTAGTCACCAGTCAGGATGGAGTCTCTGTTTCCTGATGGGATATAATGATGATGATGATGGCAATGACCCTGTTGCCCATTAATTGGCCACTCTTTATTCAACCTCTCCATTGCCAGACAGGAAATAGTATAAATAAATAATGCTGAAATCACTACAATTGGATCTGGGTGCTGTGGGTTTAAGTAATTTGGTCCCCATAGCCTGTTGCTAGCAGGGAGCTGTTTTCATTCACAGTAATGATCTGAAGAGAGTTCTTCTCCATAGATTGATCCATGTGTGACCTTCTCCTTGTCTAGCCTGGCTGGCTGGTGACTCTGTGTCCTTTGGATGCTGTCAGGCTCAGTACTGCTGTACTTGCCCTTGCAGGAGTGGTGCAAGACCTTTCCTTAAGCACTGTCTCGCTAAGGAATGTTGAATGCTGTAGGGTTTGTTGTCACCCTGCTAACTTCAAGCCAGGTTAGTGTACACATGTAGAGAAGTTCAGGTGCAGACAAGTTTCTAAGAATAGATGAACAAAAAATAAGAAGACAGACATGCTCCCATGCCTTGGATGAATGCCAGAAGTCAGCTCTTCCCCAAACTGTTTCTTCTCTAGATGTTTGCAGCCTTAGGATTCAACAGACCCTGTTTGTGGAAAAGAGCCTGTCAGAAAGGGGAGATGCTTGCATTTATGCTTCTGACTCATGACTGGAATTTAGTCTGACTGAAATTAGCTCCACTTTTGGAACTTTTGACTCATGATATGATTATATTTTTGAGAAGCATAGTCTTAAGTATTTTGAACAGACTTTCTCTGATTCATGATTGAATCATGACCTGAATAAGCTCTCACTGCTCTTAGGACTTAAACACCTCCAGATGTTAGCAATGTAGGTGTCAACATCTTCACGTATCAATATCTTTGTATGTTATTATTTCAGATAATCCTCACACTGAGGTGATGAAGAGGCAGGTGTGTTTACTCAGTTGAATCCCATCCAAACTTTGTGTTTATGACTTCTGCAAGCTGTCGAATAAAAAAATTTCTCACCAAGTCAGAGATGCTGGAGAGAACCTGCTATGGAGATCTGTTTGCATAGATTGAGAAAATTAAATAGGATAAAGGAATAGAGGTTGGAGGCAATTTCACTGAACATTAAATAATTTTGTAAACAGTATCTCTGGTGCAGTCTACCAAAAGTTTTAAAAATAAAAAAAGCAGTAGAGACATAATTATGACAGAGTCTAAGACAGAATGTAACAAAGCCTCCTCTTAGTTAAAGTGGTGTAAGTTTGGCTTCAAGAGTTAGGAAACTCTTGAAGAGTTAGTCTTAGCTGTAACAGCCATAACATAACTTTTAGGTTTAAACTGTGGCTTCTGCCCCAGCTACTAAGGGAGTTTGGACACCCTTGAAAGTACACAAGCATGGTCTGTGACACTCTGTTCTTTATTTTGTGCAGGGCAGTGTTGCTGTGCATAACAGACATGTTTGAAAGCCTGTTGGGGTGTAGATTTTTCATAGATTTTGGGTCATATGTTCTGTGTGTGCATTTTCTTTTAGCAAACAGATAACTACAGCTCTGCAGGGGAGGAAGCACTGCAAGTGTCTTCTTAAGCACAGAGTAGAACCTGTAGGTAGGTGTTGTTGTGCAGCCAGTCAGCTGGAATTATTAGATGTTGTTTTTTGTCTCCAGTTTTGGAATCCAGCACGATGGGAAGGAGAACGACTGTGAGCCTGCTGGAAAGCGCCCGTACATTATGTCCCGACAGTTGCAGTATGACCCTACTCCCCTCACCTGGTCACAGTGCAGCAAGGAGTACATCACACGGTTCCTAGAGTGAGTGATCAGGTTGTGGCATTTGCCTGAATTGAGCACAACTGTGCCAGAGCTTAAAGTGTATCTTGTATTACTATCCTGACAATTGTAGGGGGTTTTAGTGTGCTTGAGCTAATTTCCATGGGGGGCATACCACTGTCTTGTTGGTTACTTATTTGGGAAAATCTCTGTGTAGACTTGTAATCTGGAAGTGAACTCAGGTCTTGTCATATTGGCTCGGGTGTGGTGCAGTCTGCAGCTTTTTGCAGTTACCACGAAGAAAGAAACCTCTCCATCAAGGGCACTGACAGAATTCCATAGACTTTGTCTTTGGCCACAGTGTTTGGCTTCAGTCACTTTTTCAAATCTGTTCCATTCTTTTTAAGAGTAGCAGTGTGCTATAGCTTTAACCAGAGACTATGGCATTCTCTGAAGTCACTCTGCAAATCTAACTGAGCTCATGATATTTCCACTTTTACAAGCTGTATTTTGCCATTTTAAAACGGTCTCTTGCTAGACGGAGTAACTAATTTGTTTGCAGCATTTCAGCATAACTTGGCTGGAATGTGGAAGTTATTTACATGGGCCATAATCAAAAGTATTCCTAAGAAATAGATACTAGAAGTCTGTATAGAAGTGTCAAAAACTTGTGGTGGTAGGGAGTTTTTTAATATGGATTTTTTTGTCTTTTAGTCGCGGGTGGGGATTCTGTCTGGATGACATCCCCCAAAAAGAAGTTCTAAAGTCCCCAATCATTGCTCCTGGAGTGATTTATGATGTGCACCACCAATGCCAGCTTCAGTATGGTTCCAATGCTACATTCTGTGAAGATGTGGATGTAAGTACTGGATATTTTTCTTCATTCTCCTAGTAAGAATTCAAAATTCCTAAGCAGCATGGAAGTGTATTCAGTGTATTCAGCACCTCATTTACAAATGCAGCATGTTTAGAGTCTCATAGGTTAAATGTGCAGTGCAGGCATTGCCTAACACACTTAATTCTTCATATTTTAGAAGCGAGTTGTTATGCTGTTTGCCTTGTATTTCACAAGATCTTTGCTGGATCTTAACTGTATCTGTGGTTAGGTGCCTGTCCTTCAGCAGTGGAGTCATTTTGGTTTTAAACGTGTAACGCTATTCTTAGGTAAATTATTAATGCAACTTAAATCCAATTTTAAAATATTCTTTAACCTTGTGGCTTTCAATTGATCAAATCATTCTGGGACCAAATCTTCAGTTCCAGGAAGTGTTTTCTGAAGAAGTTAGGGTTGTGTTCTCTTCCCATACATCCTGTTTTTTTCACAGTCTTTATGATCTAACAAACGAAAGAATATTTTGGTCCCTGTGGAAAATATTTATTTTGAAAAACCAGTATTTTTGCATGGAACTTTAGATATTTATGTGGAAGTGTATAATTCATAAAGGATCCTGGGGACCCTGGGGTGTGTCTCACAGCATAGCAAAACAGTATTGTGAGGAGATGCAAGGGAGCAGTGTAGTCACAGCAACCCTCACAAGATGTTGGAGCCCTGCAGAGTAAGAGGTTGTGTTAGCTAAAGTACAGTGGTATGGTGTTTTACTGGTACCTAGAATGTTCAGACCTCTTTGGGTCTGTACAGCATTTTTATACCTAGAACAGCTCAGAAGCAGTGTTTCCAAGTGCTAGCCTAGCTAAGTGATCACTGATTTTCCTGTGTTTTGAGCAGCAATGTTCAGTAAATACTGGAGACAGCCAGTAAATACCCACCCTACTGGCCCTGTCAAACACAGATGTGTTTTGGCAATTGACAGTGCTGGTATGAACACAGCTGTGGACTGGGCACTGTTGATGTTGACTGTTTATTCCATTCAGATAATTATGTGTATCTTCTACCTACCCTTCTCTTAAAGAAATTATTTCTGATTAATCTTTTCAACCTTAATAGATAACATGATTACCAGTGTTGAACAACAACTGCTGAATCTGAAGAAGGTATTGAAAGATTGCTTTCATTACCTGCTGTTACGGTTTCCTTAGTTACTATAATTTGTCTGTTGGTAGAGATAGAAAATTAGGGTGTAATTTTGCAGTATTGGCTCAGTCTGTCTCTGCTTGAGTTTGAACCTAACAGGCCTTTACATTCGCATCTCCTGATTATCCAATTTTACAGCTAGACATATGCCAGAAAATTAATTGGTACCATCTTCTTTTATGTTTTACTGAAAGGCGTGTATTTTGCTGGTAGTTGCACTGGCAGGAGATGGAATTGTGAACACTAGAGTCAACCTGGAATGTTGAATCATTAGTCTTTTTGTCATTTTGTCTAAGAGGTCTGACTCTTTTTTGACTTTCCTCTATTTACTTAACGTTGCTCACCATCAAGCTGCTTTTGTTTTGTACGTTTTAGTGTCTGACTGAATTTGATCCACAGATCATTTTTGAGAGAACAATCTGCATTTAGCTGAAGATGCTCTGGGGTTCAGTGATTGCACTTAGCAAAAACGAATATTTATAATTCAGATAGTGGTTTCCATGAAGCACTTAGGTAGCAAAGTGTCCTGTGAAGTATATAAATATTATCCTTCTAATAAGGTGAAGAAAAGCAAAATATGTATTAGATGGAGGAATTTTCCAAGTCATAGCCCATCACTTCCTACAGAACAGCCTGCAGGAGATCAGGACACTCATTTTATTGTCTTTTTCTCCAAAACTTACACTAGCTTCAGTGAAACTGAGGGGTTTTTGCATTCAACTTTTTCAAGGCACAGACCTTATTCTCATCATTTGGGTGGAAAATGTACATCATACTGCTGATGAAAAGAAAACCCATTTGCTTTGCAGTGAGTCCATAGCAGAGTCATGAATTTCTACATGTTACCTCGAAAGGCATGCAGCACGTAGTACATCCTCTCCTACTGCTGTTTTTTCGGTATTCTTAGAGACAGAAAACAGTTCTGGGACATGGAGATCACCATGGAAAAATCCTTGTAAAGCTAAAGAATTCTGTGAATTCTTGACTTTGAAATCTGCAGGTGCACCTAATGAGAGAAGTAACTGCCAATGAAAAGTTGTGTTAATTTTCTGTGCCAGTTTCTCTGTTATCTCAGGCATGGTGCAAGAGTACACTTTATTAACTAAACCCCCAAAATATATTCTGTGTACAAGAGTTAAAATAAAGAATGACTTTCATAAGGAGAGAAAATTCATCAGAGAAATTTCGTCAGAAAATTCACCTGGGTAACTCTGCCTTAAGAACCTGGCAATGATGGCTTCACAAGGCCTTCGTAAGGAATGCTACCCTTGAATTATAAACAGAACTGCAAACCAAAGTTTGTCTTGTGTACGTTGCCCAAAAACAGTGAACCAAGATGCAGCAGCCCAGACATTGTATTCCACCTGGAGGGTTGGAGTGCTTTGAGATGTTCCATGCCATCAGCTTTTTTCTGGTGCTCTTGTTGACAAACCAAGGTAAACACACAATGGAGAAAGTAAATAAAAGGGAACTCTCTCAAAGCTTGTGCTCAAGCATAGCCATTTTAAACAAAAGCAGGTCAGAAATGAGCAGCCAAACTCTGCATTTCCCACTTGGATGAATATTGTTGCTAGCTCATCGGGGCATTTTTGGAAGTGCACAGTTTATATGTTGGTTTCCAAATCTGGCATGTGGCATGCAACTCAGAATCCCAGTGGGAGCTGCTGGTGGGATCCTTTTTATCATCTCCTTTTTCTGATGACACTTTGAGTCATCCCTTCTTCACAGGGTGGTGCTACCAGCTCTTTTCCCTTTTTCAGAGCTGGACTATGCATCCAAACAGCCTGAGTCCAGACCTGGGCTTTTACTTCTGCTGTTCCTACTGGCAGTGCACAGTCCCTCTGAGAGCCCTGCTTTCTCCACCTTGGAAGTGGTGTTTCACACAAAGACTTGATCAGTCAGGAGTTCCTGAGCATGCAGGGCTCCTGTGTGCAAACAAAGAAAAGCTGCTGTGCATTTGAACTGAGGAGGGAGAAATGGCCCTCCAGCTCTGTCATCCCTTTCTGGAGAATAGTTTCAACTGAATGAAGTGGATTTGGTAAAAGGTAGCTGGAATGTTTCTTGCCCTGCTTTCTTTGTTGCCTCTCAGGAGTTTTTGTCTTTTCTATGGGGTTGGGCCACTGCACATGGAGCAGCAGCTGGAATGCTGTGTTTTATTGGCAACCTACTGCATTAAGCTGGCACCAGTTTCTGAGTTGCTTAATATGCAAACATTCACTAGCCAGAGCCTTTACTCTTCCCAGCCCACTATGCTTTTTTCTCTGCCAGCTAGCTGATGGCTTTTTTTTTTTCAGATCATTTTCTTGCCATCTGCCAAGCTGATATTTTAAGAGGCCTGATGACTTTTTCCTCATCTAGTTTTGGGACCTCCATTAATATTGTTGGAGAACATGATGTTGTCTTTATTTGCTTGCCTGGCCTCGGTAACCTTCTTTGATTTCACTGTGTTTTTAGGCAGACAGCAATGCAGAATTGATGATTGATTGTATTGGTTAATACTCTTCAAATGAAAATTGTTCAGTTTTCTGTTCACCTTATCTTCAAACAGTTGTGACCAACATTTGTTAAGCCATTTTCCTTGTTTTTATCTAGGAGCTGAGCAGCCAATTAAGAGAATATTTGAAGTCACATAATACAGAGAATTCACTTCATAGCAATTACCATTTTTTATTTTTCAAATAGTCCCTTTTTGCACAGTAATGACAAGTACCTGAAGTTGGACCTTTGGTGGTTCCTGTCCTGTGAAAAACCCTGATCCCTCTGGAAATACAACCCTCACAAGGCTTCTTAAGTGGCTGTACAAAACTGTGGGAGGCTTTTGAAAATCTCGGCCATAGGAGTTCAGCCCTGCCTCAGACTGCTGCAGTTTTCTTTCTTTTTCAGAACCTTTGCCAGACACTGTGGTGCTCAGTGAAAGGCTCCTGCCGCTCCAAACTGGATGCAGCTGCGGATGGCACTCGGTGTGGAGAAAACAAGGTGACTGTGAGCCATGCTGTTTGCAAGCTGTGCTGCCTGCCAGAGTGCAGAGAGGAGCCATGAGTAGCTGTGCCATTGCTGAGTGTGAAGGAGGGTCATCCTGTGACATCTCCATTTACATTTCCACTTAAGCGTTCAACCCTCATAAGCTGAAATAACAAATAATTCACAGAAACATCTCCCTGTGATAATGATCTGAAGCTCTTTGTGCTTTTTCTTCTCTCCTCAGTGGTGCTTCTCTGGTGAGTGCATTACAGTAGGGAAGACTCCCGAAGCAATCCGTGGAGAGTGGGGCGTTTGGTCCTCCTGGTCCCATTGCACAAGGACATGTGGGGCAGGAGTTCAAAGTGCAGAGAGGCCATGTGATAATCCAGAGTAAGCTGAGTGCACTATTTTTCCCTACTTTTGTTTAAGGTTTTTGAGGTTCTTAGGACATTGGAAACTCTCTTGTGTGAGACTGTTACCAGCAGGTGCCACATCAACACATGTCACAGATACTGATGCCTGTCTTCCCATTTAGGCAGACCTGTGTGAAATTCAGCTGGCTCATCTTTCACAGTAGTTGTTTGTTCTTTATTTCTTAGCCTCCACAGAGCTTATTTCAACACAAAATTAATAAAAAAACATACTTAACATTTATGCTTTGCAGAAATAGTGTAAATACTGCTTTATTAATACTGCTATGAGTAAAATGTCCTCAAACACCAGGTGAGAACAGTCTCTAGCAATCTGATCCTGAGCACTCACCTTTCATGTTTTGTTCTAATCATCAGCTTTGAGCTTCAGACACATGAGGTGTCAGGTACAGAACATGAAAGGCAGAATTCCCTACTGTATATCCGAGTTCATGAAGACTCCACATCTCATTTTCACAAATCACTAATGGCAGGAATAATTTGTCTTTTCAGAGAGAACTGTCAAATGCACTGCAAAGTACGGGATTTAAAACAGTCCATTTGATAGGTTAATTTGTTGTGAACTCAGCCAGGTAGTGCCAAGCACTTTTTTGGGGGGGGGGTACAGGTACAGGGGTTGTCTAGATTTCTGTGCTTCATACTGACATGTTTGAGTACTCAAACATGTGATGTGAACAGTATCTCTACCCTGTCTGCTCTGTTAAGGATTCAGAGTCATCTTGTTATGCCACTGGAACCTGAAATACATTGTTGGTTTAAATCTATTTTTTTTACCCACGGTCTCATGTCCCAGTCTCAATGTTCCTTTTCTAGACCCCAGTTTGGAGGAGACTACTGCACTGGGGAAAGAAAACGCTATCGCATGTGTAACATCAGCCCCTGTCACAAGGATTTGCCAACCTTCCGTCAGATGCAGTGCAGTGAATTTGATACAGTTCCCTACCAGAACGAATTCTACCACTGGGTTCCCGTTTATAACACAGGTGTGAAGCTACGAATTTTTTTAATGTCTTGTATAAAAAGTCAAAGTTACATGCCTATGAGAAACCTCTATGAGGGCAAGAAGTCACTAGAAAAATTATAAGTTTTTTAATGAATTAGAGAGAAAAATCTGGTGTGCTCTCATATGCTGGTGTGCCTTTTGTGTGAACAAAAAGGCAGTGGTTCTTCTCTACACATAGGTGCTTTTTCAGAGCTCTGGTGATAACAGCTGTGATTGTAACTGGCTTAGTTCCTGAAAAGATACTGCATTAAGAAAAGCTGTTGAAGTCATGTCTGTACTACTTGTTTAGGATATAAACCATCCTTTCCAGTGTCAGCCACAGAACAAGAAGCAGTGTCGCTTAGAGCTGCATCTTTCGGCTTGCAGGCCTCACTGCATGCAGTAAGCAGAGCTCTTCCAATGCACAAATGTGACTTCACTACTTCCAAACTCAGATCTGCATGCTAGGTGTACTTGGCCTTACAGTGAAGAAGTAAAATCTGAACTGGTTTGTGGAAAGGCAGCATCAATGACTCTGCTTTATAACTTCACAGAATCACAGAATGTGTAGGTTGGAAGAGACCTTCAAGATCATAAAGTCCAACCCAGCCCTATCACCTCAACTAGATCATGGTATCAAGTGCCACATCTAGTCTCTTTTTAAACACATCCAGGGATGGTGACTCCACCAC
>JBBMKD010000115.1:63768907-63790517 GCA_037834095.1 Argya squamiceps
AGCAGTGCCGAGGAACCCACGAACTGGTGTTGCGGCCTGGAGTAAGCAGCAAAGCCGGTAAGCTGCTCCCAGGGAGGAAAGCCGCATCACATTACATTGAACAAATGAAGATGAACCTAGAGCAGGCAGACCTGCAGTATAATTTCTGATGAAAGAAAATATGGTTGATAGCGATTTTTTTGGAAGAAACCCCAGAAAAAGCCATGACAAATGCTAACAGCCTAATGTTTAGGCCAAAACCAAACTCAT
The DNA here is from genome assembly GCA_037834095.1 of Argya squamiceps. NCBI lineage: Eukaryota > Metazoa > Chordata > Aves > Passeriformes > Leiothrichidae > Argya > Argya squamiceps. Next base: position 63,769,157 of record JBBMKD010000115.1, read on the forward strand.
AAAACATTTTCTGGACTCACCTGTTATCAAAATGAAGATTCCAGGCCTCTGTTACTCAGGGTGTACTACTGCAGGGTACAGTGTTCCTTCTGTTCGTGTCCTTTCTGTGACAATGCAACGGAACTGGTAGTTCTGCTTGTGCATTTATTACAGAAGGTCTGTTTGCAAAGGACATTGAGAATCCTGAGTCAAATGCTTACTGCACACTGGAAGGCATGGGCTGTGCTCTGTCTGTGCTGTATTTCAAATAGAACTGTTCAGAACTGTACAGACAAACCAGCTCTATTTAAAACACTGTGCTACTAAGCCTGATATATTTAATCTGGAAAATCATTTGCAAAACCCTTCAGATATCAAGGGCTTTGATTTTGTTTTTTTTTTCTGTGGCTTGAAAACTTTTTGACTGTTTTCACCCATTTTCTCATCACACAGAATTTCGTAGATTTCCATGTCTTCCCCATGACCTTGGAGATCCTTAATGTTTTCACTTTCATTCTTACATTCCACTAACAACATTTGAAGTGTTTTCTTGCTGCTAAACTCTTAACATAAAACCGGCTTCCTCAGACAGACGGACTCTCCTGGTAACACTCAAATAAGCAGCAAGCTGGCCAAATCCTGTGCTGATTCTTCACCTGACATCAGTGTATGACTGAGGGTGGGTGGCTCTCATGGGCACACTGCTTCCAGCTTTGTCTAGCCAGCATTACCTGTAATGCATCTGAGAGTTTTCTTCCCTTCTCAGTTTCAAATATTCTTTCACATTCTATCAGTGGCGAAAGATGTCCTGGGTGAAATAACTGCAAATAAAGTCACGAAACAGTGCTGTCTCTGAGAGACAAAGCAGTTTGAGCCTTCATTGTATATGTGTGTCCAAAGAAACCAAGACTTCAAACAAAAACAAACCAACAGCCTTTTGTAAACCCCCCACAAAAATGAGCTCATGTTTCAGGCCTCTGGAGACTTACAGTGTCCTCCATATGTACACCAACCTTTGTCAGTTCCCTTTGGTACTCCCTTAACTTGTGCAAGTCAATTTCAAGGTTTTTTCACAGCATTCTGTTAGTATGTTGTCTTGCTGCCAAGAAGGCTTCTTGTTGTGGCATTTGTAGTGGGTTAATCCTGCCTGGACACCAGGCATCCACCAAAGCCACCCTGTTGCTCCCTTCCTCAGCTGGATAGGGGAGAGAGAATGTAACAAAAGGCTTGTGAGTCAAGATAAGGGCAGGGAGAAATCACTCACTGATTACCATCGTGGGCAAGACAGACTGGACTTGGGGAAATGCATTTAATTTATTAGAAATTAAATCAGAGTAGAGTAGTCATAGGACACAATATTCCTTGAACCCCTCCAACATAAGTCCTTCTCTGCAGTTCTTCCTGAACTGCTCCAGCATGGATCTTTCCACAGGCTGCAATCCTTCAGGAACAGGCTGCTCCAGCATGGATCTCTGGTCCATGAGGCCTGCCAGAAGCCTGCTCCAGCACGGGCTTCCCATGGGGTCACAGCCTCCTTTGGGCATCTCCCTGCTCCACTGTGGGCTCCTCCAGGTGGGCTCCTGCAGGTGGATCTCTGCTCCGCCCTGGACCTTCAGGGGCTGCAGGGGCACAGCTGCCTTACCATGGGCTGCACCACGGGCTGCAGGGGAATCTCTACTCTGGCTCCTGGAGCAGCTCCTGCCCCTCCTCCTTCACTGACCTTGTGTCTGCTGAGCTGTTCCTCTCACATATTTTCACTCCTTTCCTCCAGCTGCAGTTGTGCAGGTTTTTTTCTCTTTCTTAAATTCATTATGCCAGAGGTGCTGCCACTGTCACTGGTGGTTTGGTCTTTGCCACTGTCTTGGTAGCAGCTGGTCCTTCTTGGATCTGCTGATCTGGGCTCTGTCAGTCATGGGGGAAGTTTCTGGCAGCTTCTCACAGAGCTACCCCTTTAGCCCCCCTGCTACCAAAGCCTGGCAACACCAACCCAATACAGCTCTTGTTTTAATATCAGGCATTTTGGATCCTCTCATTCTGCAGTTGGGATATAAAGGGGAAAGAAAACACAGTGAAGCTTTCCCAAGCCCTGAGTGCACATACAGTTTTTATGTGGAAGTGTCTAGCTAAGGAAATGGATGCCTGAGCCAGACATTCTGTGACATTTTAGACATTCTCTGTTCCTTCATCCCACTGGAAAAAATTATCTGGATGGTCACAATTCTCTCTCCTGGCTTCAATTTCATAGCTTGCGTAAAGCTTTTATAGCAAGTGTCACATACCTAAAGAGTCTTCTCTGTTGTGTAAATTGTAACTTCACAAGAGAACAAAGACATTTTTGAGTAGCTTATGATTTAATAAAACAACCAGCTTTAACAAGCAATCTCACAGAAAAGCAGTAAGTCACATCTTGCTGTTTTCCTAACCTACCTATGTTTGAAGTTTCAATTGAGAATTTTCTGGTTCAAATGAGTTTATGCCTGTTGGGGAACTTGCACAGTCCTGCTATGCAGTTGCTCTGGACCTCAGAAACCCATGTGCTCAAGCTGGAGCATCAGAATACCCCTGGGAATTTTAAAATGATGGAGACCTCCAGGTTCAAGGGTGATAAACTATCCAGCAGCCTGAGCAGGATATTTTCTGAATTTTTCTCATGACCCAGGCCCTTATTTTGACACTTTGGTCAGACTTCAATATGTATCTACTTCTCTTTCACCAGACTGACCCCATGTTTATTTATTTCATACCATTTGACAAATTCTATTTATATGAGTCTGATAGCTTCTCAGGGTTTAACTTAAAAGTCCTACATTAAATCATATAATCATCTTTATTTTCTGTATCAGTGCCAGGATCATTTAGTGTATGGTCAGATAGGGGTTGTGTTAAAAATGTTTTAAATTTCATATTTCTTCCAAAATATTTCTATGTATCAATTAAGATATGTTCTGATACAGTCACAGGGTCTGAGCTAACAGGATGAAATAATGTTTCTGCTGCCCTTGTTTCAAAACTAAATTTCATTTTGGAGCTCCAGGCTTGGTTAAAGTGATAAGTAGCTTCACCTCACCCATTTTGTCTCTTTGGTAATTGTCTTTTCTAATTTTCTTTGTTTGGAATTTCCTTAGCCAATTCTGAGCTCTCACAGAGTTGAGGGGTGGAAGAGAAGAGGCCCACCTCTTTTCTTCCTTGTGAAGTTGGGAAAGATATTGAAGCCTTATCTTCTTCTGACAGACACGTTAATCACATCCTTCTTAGTCAGGTTAAGCTGGATCCCTCCTGCATGTGAACTCATGGGAATCAGCTGTGAGGTAAACAAATTTAAATTGGGAAGGAAATATGTTCCTTTCTACTTATCTTCATGTTGCTCTGTTTACACTTGGTGAATTTGAACTTTTTAATAATATACAGAGGGGAAAAATATCATATGCCTAAATATCAGAATTTTTTACTCAGCTTTGCTGATTTGCTTCTTCAGTCCCATTCTGATTACAGATAAGTTACTGGGCCCTTAAGGGAGTGCTGTGGCTTGGGATTCCATTACATCTATGTTTCTTCTGTATATTAGGGAATTGGTCATGTCTCTGGTCAGATCAGCAGCAGGGGTAAGATGTGGACACCATGTGAAAAAACAGGTTGTAATTTCCTGGGCTGCTGAGTGTTAGTGGCACTTCAGCTAAAATCTTATGTCCAGCTAGAAGCAAGGCACTGGCAGACTGAAGAAGGTTTATAGGAGAGCAACATGGAAGTCAGAAAGTCACAGAGAAGGACTTTTTACAGGGGCTAGTAGAGATAGGACACAGGGAATGCCTTAAAACTGGCAGAGAGCAGGTTTAGATTAGATATAAAGAAGAAAATCTTTCCTATGGGGGTGGGGAGGCACTGGCACAGGTTGCTCAGAAAAGCTCTGGGTGCCCCATCCCTGGAAGTTTTCAGGACCAGGTTGGATGGGGCTTTGGGCACTGTGGTCTAATGGAGGATGTTGCTGCCCATGGCCAGGGGGGTTGGATGATACTTAAGATTTCTTCCAGTCCAAAACTTTCCATGACTCTGTGATTTGAAAAACACAGATTGAGAAAAGCAAGTTTTGCTCTAGAAAGGAAAATAAGGACTGAGTTAAATGCCAGCTATTTAGTGGAACATTTGATGAGGGTTTAGCCTGTGTATCCCTGAGCTGGTAGAGATACATGGTCATTACTGAGTGCTCACAGATTGGATCTAGTATTTCACGGATAGGCTGGATTGCAGGAATTAATGTATATTTTGGCTTAAAAGTTACAAAGGTGACAGCCTTTTTGTTAAAATCTCATCATGATTTAATCAAATTTGCTGAAGTAACTGAAACTGAACCAGCTGCTTTAATGAGCTCCTTCTCAACCACCCAAATGCTCCTATTCATCTGAGTTAAGTCTTTTTAGATTTTTGGGTTTGAAATAAGAAAAAAGGCTGAACTCAATGCAAGTGTTCTACCATTTCAGGAAACATATTTGTTTTCCTTGTGTGTGTGTTTGGAATCTGTTTAAAATTGTAAACCTTTGGAGGTCATTGGCTGATTCTGATACAGTTTATTTACAGTCCTAGAAAAACAGAGCCAAGGTCCCTGAGCTCAACCATAATTAATGATAATGATAGATAGATAGATAGATAGATAGATAGATAGATAGATAGACAGATAGATAATTTTAGACAGTGAATGCCAAATACAATGCTAGTATACTTTCCTCAGTGGTGGCCTAACCAGCCTTTCTGCAGATGAAAAATCAAATAAATACCAGATAGGACTGAGTTTTGGGTGGAGAAGTAAATACCCTATAATTTGCAGAGGGGCTCCATAGAAAACATATAGAAAGAAAAACAGTAACTAGTTTGGGGTGGGGTCTAATTTTAGATCAGTTAACACAAGCTGGAAAAACAGAAAGCTTTCATACCTAGAAAGCATTTGCAAGTATGAAAATTTGTGTGGGTTTTTGTTGTTTGTTTTTTTTTCCTTTTATTTTGACTTAGTAAGGGGGTTATTTTTCTTTACAAACTGATTCTGAGTTATAGATTTACAGCATCATAGTTATGCCAGGAGTTTTTCAGCACTGTCTGCTTCTTTTTGTTCAGTGATTTCAGAAGTGAAATTGCTTGTTTTCTCAACACACAACTAGGAGGAGGTACAGATATCAAACTTCTGTTCTACATATTTCATTAGAAAAAATGTAAAAGCTGAAATGGCTTTCTGTAAAATCTGTGTCTATCAGGGCAATTCTGAGCAGGTAACAGAGTACCTTGACTTCTGGGATTCTCCTTGTCATAAACATACTGTGCTTTGTATAGAAAAATGCTACATTGAGAAAGTAGGCAAGGTGAAGCAAAATTTAGAGCACTAAATTTTGATCAGTTAATGGTTTATTGATTAATCAATTAAATCACATGGCCAGAAAATTCTGCAGACAGAAGTAAAATCACTTGTATCGCTTACCATGAAGCTCTTATCAAAACAACTGATGAGTATTACAGCTGGCAGCTTTCACAGGGAGCCTGAGGGCTGGTGAGGATTACAAACTTCGTGTTCTTGCCTGAAAAAGCTTTTTAGCTCCATCTCCACTGATGTTCTTGAACACAATTCACATCAGCTGGAATTCCACCAGGGGCCATGCAGGTGCTTTGGGTCTCATTACTGTTGCACTTTATGAGGATATTTTTGTTTAAGCCAGAAGCACAACACTGGTGACAGACTTAAGATGCCATTTTAGCTCTACTGACAAGAGGGGAAAAAAACCCCCTTAATTAAGGTTTTGAATTTCCTTTACTGTTCTTTTTTTTTTTTTTAATTTGTTTTTGTTCCCAGTTCTGCAGTGTCTCTTTTCACATGAATGAGATTCACAGAACAAAGCTCAGGCTGTGTAGGATTCAGTTCTTAAGCTGCAGGAACTTTGAGGTGAGAAGCTGTAGGCACCCTTGTGCACTGTGTAGTGTTGTGTGTGTGTTGGTGCTGTACAAACCAGAGTAATGAGAGCGAATTTTCCTCCTTCAAAAGGATAAATCCTTTTGTTGGAAATTAATTAGTTTATTTGCATTATCAGAAGTTTGCGTTTCTCTCGTCACCAAAATTTTCTTGAAACACAGTTCTGTCTATGACACAAACAAAGCCAACAAAAGAGGAAAAGATAAGAATAAATTCATCAACCAGGATGAGGAAGGCTTATAGTTAACCTGCATTCCTCTTAGACCAAGGGAGCAGCTGCTGTCAATTCTGTCAGGCACAGGAGAAAACCCACTCACCATCAGCACCTCCACAGCACAAAGGGAGATAGTTTTAAAATGATTCAATAATGGTGCCTTGAAGTTACTACTGACTGGTGGGTTTAAGGCCCACTGCTTTTCTCAGCAAAGCATTTCAGGTTGCTGAGCATAAACAAAATGCTTTAGTGCCAGGTGAGACTGGGGTCTTTGAATAGATCAAAACCTGAAGATAAGTCTTCTGTTAGTGTTCTTCATTAGTTTCACAGTGGATGATTTTTAATTCAGTCAGATAGTTCTGGTTCCACTGGAGAGTTTTCAGAGAGTGTTAAGAAGGCAGGGATTACGTCTGTCTTCGCTTTGGCCCTAATTTCAGCTCTTCCATGCACACAATTTATTTATCAGACTTGTGCCCTTGGTCTCTCTGATGTCTCAGTTTCAAAGTTTCCGGTTCCCAAACGCCAGTATCTGTTAGACAGGGAGGTTGGTGTTTGGCTCTTCTTACGCCATAGATGGAATAGATTAAGGCCCTGATACATCACAGAAAATCTTGTTTCAGAGGCCACTGGTTGCACTTGCTAAAGCTTTTCTCTTCTGTGGGACATCTATCTGAAAATAGCCTGTCTGTCAGACTTGCAATATTATCCCTATTTCATAAGTTGTCAAGTAGGAAAAAAAAGAATGTTTGAAATTATTTATTAAGTGCCAGCAGGTAGATGAAAATTGTGAACAGTGCAGAAGATCAGCAGCAAGCAGCTGACTGCTGTCTGAGAGAGGCTGACAGCAGTGATGAAAAGTTTAAATTACCTCTGAAATTACTCAGTCACCAGCTGATGGAAAACTTTCTTGTCAGTGTCCTTGGCAATCCCACCCCTTCACTGGATTTGCTGGTTCATCATTCCCTTCTCCATCACAGCTGATGGCCTCATTGCAGCCTCACTCAGTAGTGGCTGCTGAGGTACCAGCCACAGAAAGCACGTGGGTGTGAGGGGACCAGCCTCCACCTGCTTCCCACAAATCCACAAGTGCTATTTATCAGGCCTCTGTCACCCTGGCTCTGCTGAATTCTTCTAATTCTGCCAGTTCTGGCAAACAGTAGGGGAAGTGGAGACCCTGCCATCAGCAAAGACCCTGAGCATTGCACTGCAGCGTCCTGCGGGCGCATTATCTGAGTTGAGTATTCTTGTTTTCCTTTCAGCAAACCCCTGTGAGCTCCACTGTCGCCCAGTAGATGGCCATTTCTCAGAGAAGATGCTCGATGCAGTCACTGATGGTACTCCTTGCTTTGAAGGAAGGCACAGCCGAGATATCTGTATTAATGGCATGTGTAAGGTATTGGGTATGTTTGCATGTTTCTTTCTCTACAATTTAATTTTAAAAAGTTATGGGAAAAATGATTAACCATTTCTTTGGTAGGATCAAGGCCAAGTACTCCATTTTATCACATTTTTATAATGAAAGTAGACCTAAGAATAATTTCCATTCTTTTCAATGAGTCTATTAGACGGACTGCTGATCACTTTTGGTGCCTTTTAAATCGTCTGGGTTTTGCCCATTATTTTAAAAGATCAGTTCAAGAAAGTCTGTTTCTGATGAAAAGTTTTCACAAAGTATTGTAGCTTTAGGCTTGTAATTGATGTCATCACTGTCTGTGGAGTTTTTTATGAAAATGCAATTTAACCACATACATGTAGCTGTTCTGAGCTGTCATTTAATAGGATCTGACTTTACAGTTGAGGGCAGTAAAAATTATTTTAGTTTACGACATTGAATTGAATAATATTGTACAACGGGTTATTGTACAACGTTGTATAATGAGATAATGGGCAAACACAGAGTATATGGCTCAATAACGTGTACTGAAAAATAAGTATAATGATCTCTGCATATTCTGTGTGTTGGTAGCAGATTTCCAAGATCATGAGTATATCTGTATGGCATTTGAAGGAGTGTTCTGTAATCTCAGTAACCTCCACAATCTTAGCATTGCTTTTAGTCAATTTCTTATAAATAAAATGACTACTTTTCTTTTAGAGGATATATTTACATCTGTGGTTTATTTCTTCAAATTGAGGGTTTGTGTCCTGTACCTCCTTGAAGCCCAATAGCTTTTTTGCTTTTAGCATCTTTGGAAACAGAAGCAGGACTTGGTGACTCGTAGAAACTACATTAGTTTATCCAGTATGGGAGTTGTATGCCCCAAGCCACTTAATTGTATAAAAAGGCAACTAGAAGGAACATCAAGAAGATGTCTGTTGCATCCCTCTACAAATTATATCCCTTTTTTGACATTTTTCACATTCTTTTCTTAAAGACTTCTGGTGATAGAAACTTTACATTTTTAATAGGTGATTGGTACACCCTCTTTTTAAACTTATTTTATTAGAATGACAGTGACCCAGAGACCAGTAATAAAAAAATGTGTTTGAAGCTTTCCTTGCAAGATTTGCATTTATGAAAGGGAGTTACCAAGACCCTGCTCAAGTTCACAGTGAAGACATCCTCCTTAACCTCGTTGAGAGCCAGGATGGGCCTTTGAACTATGATGGCTTTGGATGGTTCGAGCCAGAATTAATCATATCTTTAGCATATTGAAACATGTAGTAGAGGCTGTATACCATAGCAGTGCTTTTGACCTTCACTTAGAAGAGACCAATTACTAAATTCAGAAAGGCTGTCCTTGTGAAACATTTGTTTTCTGACTTCCAGCCCAGCTGGACTGGGATCACTGTGATTAATTTTAGTTTCCATATGCTTTCTGTATTGAAACCTTGCCTGTGGCAGTTCAGATTTATACCCATTTTAGAGATAGCAAGACTCAATAATTCAAGTTGAGAGATCAGAGGTGAAAGGGAAGCTAATCTAACTGTAGTTTATGGAGCCCAGATACACTTCAGCATTAACAGTTCTGTGGACCCAAAGTGTTTCTGAGAAATTCCCTCCAAGGCTGTCAGTGTTTCACATGGTAAATGCTGCTCCACATCTCCTGGCAAACAGGTTCATTTGGAGTGAGGATCACAGATTGAACAATACATCCATGCAAAATGAGAACAAATGGTGAATAGGTAACCCAAACAACTCACAGTATTGAAATATAGCATGCTTTCATCTGAAATAGGGGAAGTTTTTTCATATATCTTCATCTAATTTGCTAGTAGTTTTGTCTAGCTAGCTAAACACAATAGATACGCTACAGGTCACGGAGAATAAATCTGGAAATGTGTTTTATATAATCATTCTGGTACATCATTCTCGTAGTTTGATTGCAACATGTTGCTAATGATATGGAAAAGACATTCACAAGTGTTAAAGTGCTGTTCTGCATTTCAGAACTGTATCACACAAGAGCACTTCACATTTGTCCTGAGTACTAAAATAACATTTCATTTTGGTCTGAAATTGAGAAAAAAATAAAATTAGTGAGATATTAGATCCACTGTCTAAATTGCTCACATGTGATTGGTGTGTAGAGTAGCTATTTTTTATCAAGCAAGTTCAGGGTTTTGCTGCTGGGCATGTCAAAACAAGATAGATCTAGTAAAGAATTTTATCTTCTAAATTCATCTGCTTTCAGTTTGATTTTGCAGTTTGTCATGAATTTGTTCATGACATCTCAAATCATCAAGCTATACTATGACTAGTTTGGCTTTGTTCAGAGCAGTCAGAGAAGCTGGTCTTTCTTTGATGGCTAAATGTGGATTGGGGTGCTTCATTTTAGCTACCGGAGGTATACTGGATGCTTTCATAGCTGGCCTATGTGACAAAGCCACAATGTGCATCTTCAAGTGAGAAGTAAGTACAGGCAGACCACTGATTCACTTGGTCTTTTTAATTTATCCAATATCTCCTGATTTTTTAGAAGTACTGTCCATGCATCAGTGCTGAAGGAAGGCTTATAGCGAGGTGTTGTTAGCATGGTGTTCCTTTAGAACTTGTCAATTCAAGCTGAAATTGTTAATGCATTTGAAGGCCTGGCCTATAAAATAGCTGGGTCCTCTCTCAATGTCGACCTTACACAGAAGAAGACTTCTGTCAGGAGATCTGACAAGATCTGTCAGTAACTTAATCTCAGATCATCAGCCTATACTATGACTAGTTTGTTTTTTAACTGCATTCCTTAGCACTCATTTTTCAGTTGCCATTTTCCCCATTTTATTTAGAAGATCTTTGAAGCACCTAGCCTATATTCCTGTGCTTAAATTATACCTCACTACCTCACTACTGTACCCTTAATTCTTCTCACTAGGTAAGTCAGTTGTTCCCCCAGTGTTAATGAGTGAAGATAGTGCCACCAGAGTGTGGTTGCTTAGCACTGATAAATATGTAATGGGGATTTTTGATTAAGTACAAGCCATCACATCATCTAAAAGTGAAGGCTTGTATGTACTTTGCACTGGAGTGTGCTGGAGTATACTGAGGGTGGAGGATCTGGTATCTCTGATGTTTCTAGCAGCCATTCATCTCCTGCACAGAATTTTGATAGGCTTAAGTGACCTTCAATCATGCAAATCTGTGGTCTGCTCTCTGTGGTAATTCACGATTGTGATTTTGAGAGACTAACATTGTACTGGAGGATTACACAGCTTTGTAGTATTACTGAAAAGCAGATTACACAGCTTGGATTTTTATGCAGTAGCTTTACTGCTTCTCACTATGGTTCAGCTTCTTTCTCCCACTGCTAGTCCAACAGGACATTTGATTAAGATCCACATAGACAAATTACAAGGTAAATTACTGGCATCAGGACATATTGCCCTCCATTCAAGGCAATGTCATAGCCAACGTGAAGTAAACATGGTTTCTTTATTTGAAGACTCAGGGGGAGACAACAGGAAGGAAGATCTTAAAGTTCAATGTAGCATTCACATAACGGATATTCAGGCAGTACATCCAGGCCATACCCTTCAGTGACAGGAAGGACTTTGTATCTGCCCCCCACTGCCAATCTGGCACAAAAGCCTCTCCCTCTGGAAATGGAAAAAGGGCAATATCTATGGCTGTTTTCCCTTTAGTCACTGAGCAGCAGGAAATAAATTTTTTCTCCTTCCTGTAATTCAGCTGGGCAGTTCAGGTCATTACATCCGCCTTTGCACTGTGTTGTGAGCAGAAACACAGCTGATCTCAGATGCATTAAAGAAAGGCTCATGGTGAGTGGGACTATGGCAAAGGGCTCCAGGGAGGGATGCTAAGTTGTATTGCCCAGGCCATGGCACACTGTGGTTCCTGTAACACAGCATGATTCATAGGCTGAGGATGCACAAGGACATATGTGTATTAAAAAATCAGAGCCTAATAGCTGCTGATATTCTTTCCTGCTTTATGGCCTTCATTAATCTCCAGAACTCCTTTAGCAACTGTTTGTTAGAAATTCATCATAGAGTCATAGCGTGGTTCAGGTTGGAATGGACCATAAATATCATCTAGTTCTGGACTGCAAGTGTACATTAATGGGTCATATTGACCTTCTGGAAAGTTTGAGGCATGTTCAGAAAACGCAGCAAGTGCATCCACAAGAATAAGAATAACGAGGAAAGTAAGTAAAAAGCAGAATGAAGCATCTTGAAATTATTCTAATGGATGGCAAAAATAATCTGGTATTCACTGGAGTGGTAAAGGCAAACATGGTCTGGAAATTAAAGTTAATGGAAATGTATCTAGAGTAAATGAATGCTGTTTATTCTGACACATCAGAATATTGCTTTGTGATGGTTTTTAATGGCTTTGTAAGATGAGACCCTGCTGTTAGATGTGAAGGTCATGGTAGCACCAGCAGCACCCCAGGGCTGGAGAATAAAACAAAGCCTTTATTTACTGTAGCAGAGTAAATTGTCTGCCCTGCCTCATTCTTGGGCATTCCAAAACCCCAGGAATGTATGAGAATGTTGCATATATAGATAAGGCACACGTCCGATCATATACAAATGGTTTCAGATATCAGAAGAACACTGAAATACAAACTTCTGTTATTTTTGGAAGGGACAAAGGGATTCCCTTCATATCACAGCAGTGCCATAATTTGATGCCATAGATCTGTTGCTGAAGGAAATGGTCTAGCGGGAAAGATCTGAGCTGGTGGAGTACAGCCCATGCAGAAGCACTGATTGGCACTGCAAAGGCAGGGAAGTGATGGTACTTTGGTGCTGCCATCTCAGTTAGAGCCAGGGCTGCAGCAGTTCTAATCAGAACTAATTAGTTAAACCTTTGAGGTTTTTTTACACCACACAGTACTTGGAAGGGAAGTATGCTCAGTGGTGTTCATTTCAAAGTATCTGACTGACTGTGTGAACTAGACAAATTAATTCTGTGTGTAGCCTCTCAAACAAGAAGGCATAGTAAATAAAGATGGACAGAAACCTTTTCCAAAATGAATTTTCTACCAGAAAATGATAATTTGGCAAAAAATATGCAATTTGAAGACACGTAATTTTTAGAGAAGTTCAGAAGAGAAGCTTCCAGCAGTCATTAATCGTATTTTCTAATGGCAAAGCACAAAAGCAAAAGGGTTTCATCTTCAAACTTTGCTCACCTTTCTGTTCAAGTGTATATGTGCACAGTATAGAAAATAAACTTCAACTTCCATGACTCTCCAGAGTGTCTTATTATTTCTCTGGTCTAATAATAAACCAGATAACTATGACTTCACTGTTTGCAGGTAAATTAACAGATGTACTGATAGTACAGTAGATGTTCTGTGGAATGCATCACTCGGAGAAAACAGCAGGACTACAGCCTCTCCAAATTATTAGGAAGTGTCAAAGATAAACTGGTGCAGAGACAGATCTGAACTCTGGGAAAGATTAAGAAACATCTTGTTTGTGTAGCAGTGGCGTCTGTGTATTCTGAATAGTTGATTAAATACATCCTTGGTCAAATAGCTGCATACTTGGAGACAAAAAGTTAGTCACCTTGCTAACACGTTCTTATGTCTGTAACCTTCTGTACTGCTCCTAAGCGTGGTCCTTAGTGCCAGGATCTGTCTGTGTGCAAGACATTATAAAACCTTTCAATTTTTGAAAGTGGCCTTCACTGAAGGGAGGGAGAAGCTAAGGCTGCTGCAGAACCTTTTGACATGGCTATGACTTTTCAGAGCTGGTGTGAAAGGTGCTGGATATGAATTGGCAGTAAGTGATGGACTCATCTTTTTTTTGAATCTTCTTTAAAGTGATGCAGTTTGGCACCATCTGTAGCTTGAGGCCTTTCCTTGCTTCTGTTTTTCACAGTTTCTCTAATTGTTCATTACATCACTGGCACTTAGACAAATGTTCAGGTGTTTCTTAAGCTGAAAATGATAGAAAAGTGCTAGAGAATGCAGGAGCCTGTATACCTAGGTTAGTCTAATAGATGGATTTTCCTTTCAGAAGCTTGCAGAAAATTACAGTAGCTGATGTACTGAAGGTAACGTAAGAACAACATCAAAAGAGGTTCATATATCAGATTTTCATACATCAAGGGGGTGTTAGACAAGTTGGCAAGTATAGCACCTGAAAGCTGATTTCGAGAAAAATCAACTGAGAAAACCTGTCTTGGGGTGACTTAATGATACCATACCCCCTGTCTCAAACCAAGACAAAACCTTTACATACTACCAGACTTCTGGCTATTCGTCTATATCACATGCCTCCAGGTATCTTAGATGCTGTTAACAACCACTAAGTGTTGGACATTATGTTGTGCCCTGCAATCTTGCTTGTTTTTGAAGAGAGGCAGAAAAAAAAATCCCAAAACCAAATGAAAATTCTGTAGAAATGTAACAATATTAGACCACAGAATTTTTGGGTTGGGCAAGGAAGAAGTTATTTTCTGACTCAAGATGAATAAATTTTTCTCTGACTTTCTCTGTGCAGCAGAAAACTGGAAAATCAGTCTTTTCTAGTACTTGACCCACTTGACCCACTTTATCTTGACCCATGCTCCTGTGCTGGCAAGCTGGAGAGTCATTGATTTAATCCTTTATGCCTGCTGAAGAGGGCAGGGGCTCTTCTTCTTCTACTGTAGTAGAGGTTCTGTGCTGTGAGATGGCCACAAAAAGCTGGCAAGAGGTTTCAGTTCTGGTACTGCATTGTATTCCCAGGAATCAGTGGTGGCTCTATGATGTAAGAAAGCAGACATAATCCTAGATGTAGTGGCCAGTCCCAGATAATGAGGCCATTTGGGTGGCACATTTCTGTCTCAAGTGACTGGTCACTACTGTATGTTTTGTAATATGGTGGTGGTTCTTGTCTGTTAATTTGCTTTTCACCTTGGTGTAATACAGTATACAGGATGTATACTACTCCCCTTCTCACAAATGCAGTTCTAGATGAGCTCTCAGTAATTCATTGTGGAGGCCACATTTATTCTGACACTGTTTTTCCTTCTAGGCTGTTGGCTGTGATTATGAGATAAATTCCAATGCAACAGAAGACCAGTGTGGAGTTTGCCTGGGAGATGGCTCTGCTTGTCGCACAGTGAAGATGATGTTTAATCAAAGTGAAGGATTTGGTAATATGGGTTCTTCCTTTAAATTCTTCCATTGGTGAAGTCATTTTTCTATGTAAAAATGATTGAAGTGCTTCTCATTTGTGCTGATTTAGGGCAAATTTGGGAAGAAACTTCCAAGTTGGGTCCCTCTAGAAAGCAAAATTCAAGCAGCCCCTCCCCCAGCTGGTTCGGGAAAAGATTTCTTTGGAGAAAAGTGGAAAAACCTATTTATTTAACAAGCAAAGTATCCACAAGCATAAAAAAATGAGTAATATTAAACAATACAACCTTCTGCAGTGCTGAAGAGATGGCAAACTCAGAAAGTCCTTGTTGTGGGGTGTAGGTCATCTCGTTCAGTCCCTGATCAGTCCCTCCAGGGCTGGAAAATGCCACGTCCCGGGCCCCGCTGGGCCACAGGTGTGAGCTCCCGCTGCCCTTCTGGGTTTTCAGTCCAGAGCAGGGTGATCACTCCCAGGAAAAAGAAAAGCCACAGTCTGGGGAACTTCTCTGCCTCAGCTAGCTAAAAGCTAACTAAAGCAGAGAGCTCTCCCCCTCTGTCCATGCTGCAGACAGCACAGCCCGTGAGGAGAATGAGGGGAGCAAGGGCAGGATCTGAAAACAAACGGTGGCGTCTTCTCCCCTCTTTGCTCCTGGAACCCCTCTGGAAGGGGCAGAACTTACTTCTGGGGTAAACACATGAATGGCGTACAGTTCAGCATTATAAAGTCATCCTAGGACATAATTGGAATCTGAGTGATCATCTGCATGGGAAATTGTAAATGGATATTTCAGTGAATCATGCTTCTGCCAGAAAAAAATGCGTGCTCTGTGCTTTTTAATACACCTTGTCTTACAAAACTTGTCAGAGACCCAAGAGGTCCTATGCAAGTTACACTGTTAACAACAAAATCCAAAATAGCATGTGCATTTACAAAGTGGATGTAATGTGCCATCTTGAAATATCTGGACCTAATCTGTGTAAAGTGGAAAGCACCAAGAAAATGCTAGAGTGAGTGGCTTGGGGATTTATTTCTGAGTGTCATAACGGGGAGAAGAGTAACTCCCTGCAGGGCTGAAGTGGTATGAATAAGCACTTGGAGGACTGAGCCTGACTTCACTGACGGTAGTGAGACATTCAGGCTTTAAGTTGACTTGTGTGGGATGAATGGGAGATAGAGAGTCTGGAAGCAGGAGTGGGACTAAAACTGAGTAAGAAATATGGCAGTGAGCTGGAGGTGAAGGGGCGGCTGGGATGAACAGCTTTCAGTGGCAAACCAGGACAAGAGGGGCAGAGGTAAGAAGACAAGGCACTGGGGAGTTATTCTTAGGGTAAGGTCTGCAGCTAAAGAAGGAGGCTGATGCAGAGATGAGAAGTCTCAAGATCAGTAACTGGTACCATTTTACTGAGGAGGGGGAAATTGCAGTGCCTTAGGCTGACTTTCGGGTTTGTGGAGTTTTTCAAATACAATAGTTCTGCCTTGCACAAGTATGATTTGTGCTACTAGTTTAGAGCTAGTTTGACCAGATTTTCCAAAGTTTGGGGTAGAAGCTTTAATATTTCAGGGTTTTTTTTCTGTACTTGAGAGAGCTTTCCTGCTCTCTGTGTCCCAAAGGTGAGCTGTGAAGATGACTGCAATCCTGAAGCAGTTCAGGTTTCGTATGTATGTGAGACTTACAAAGGAAAACGTTGGACTCACTCTCTTTCAATGCAACAGTAATCCTTCAGCCTCTAATCTTCTGCTTCTGCAAATCTAAAATTCACTCTGCCTTTGAATGTGTGGGAGCTTTCCAAGGCTAAAGATGTGAACTTTATTTTTGAATAACAGTTTTATGTAAAAGGTCCAGTACTGTAACTTATGAAAGAATAAGTGCCTTTATTTAATTTAAATTAATTTTGTGTTTTATATTTACTTAGTTTTTCCTTGCCACAAGATTCAGTCAGCCTCACTGAAGATGTTGCTGAGGGATACTGAGTGTTAAGTAAAATTATTTCAATGCTTTCTTTAGATTTAATAAAAAAATTATTGATTCTGCAGGTTCTCTCCCTTCTATATGCATTGACTTGATTGCAGATGAAAAAAGAATGTCAGGCATGGCAGAGGTTGGTGGGCTTTTCAGGACAACATGTGGATTTCACTGATGTGCACAAGTGTTAAACTGGGAAAAGGAAAAAGGCTTTGTTCACAATATCAGTTTTCTTTTTGTGTCTGACAGATGTGTTGTCAGTGTTTTATCAGATTTTGTGGCAGTGTGACTGCTGAACAGTTTATGTAAACAAAAACTTCAGGCCATTGGATTCAGCATAGGTAACAAAACTGTACCAAACAAAGCATGCTGCCAGTCACTGGCAAGGAAGATTTGAAAAGTTCTTCTGTGCCCAGTGGCATAGAAAAATACACACCCAAAGCTAGTATATTCTGATTTAAATCTTTGTTCAGAATCTCAGTCCAGCAGGGTCCTTCTTGGTCTAGTGCTGCAGCAGTGTGTGTTGTCTGACTGAATTGACTCAGTTGCTATGACTAACTAATGAAATGCTAGGGAAGAGTTTTAATAATTCAGCCTTTCACTGAAGGTGAAAGGCAGGGTGATCAGTTTTACCTGAGGAAGCCTTCTTAGAAGTCTTCTTAGAAGTCTTCTTAGAAGTTGTCATGACTGACCTCATGGTCAGAAATAAAAGATGTGAAATCCGCATTATTACTTGAATTTTCCTTAAAAGTCTCTGTTTTTCTCATGGATGAAAAATGGGAATAGCAATCCAGGGGCATCCGACAGAGCCACCAGCATGGCCACATCCTCTTAGTAATGGCTTCTTGGTGTTTCATGGTGGAAAACAAATGGAGTTTCATGGTGGAAAACAAATCAGAGGTCTAATCTGAACACAGTGTCTCAACTGTTGACATTAATATTGGCCACCTTGTTTTCAGGGGGTTTGCTTGAGAATCATTTAAGTTGCTTCTACTGAACTTTGGTGGCAGAAAGGTTGCAGCATGAACTGGGTATGGAAAAGCAAGAAGGTCAAGCCTGGGCAGAGAAGTCATGGTAGCATCTAGAGCTCAGTGTAGAGGAAAGCTGTGCCTCAGGAATGTGTATTTTTAAGACAGGTTTGCAAGTACAACAGCCTGGAGAGTAGGAAAGTGAACTGTTGTGATAAGGAGAAACAGTCAGACCTGGTCATCATTTTTTCATTAGCAGTGCTGTGCTAATGTCTTAAGTAAAACTGTTCTTTTCTCACAGAACTGGGAAAGAAGAAACAACGTTTTCAGCACTTCTTGAGCTGTGTGTACAGCAGGTGTTTAATGAATTTGCTAATGACTGTTTTGGGAGCATATAGATTTAATTTTAATTAAAAAGGGAAGAATTAATAGCATCTGAGGGTTGCCAATTCATAGGCGTGCAGAAGCACCCACAATAGGGGTTGCTCGAGGATTTTATGACCCCAGTGTGTAGCTAAGACAGCTGACAATTAGACTGTTACTGAATCTTGGATCTCTAGAACCTTATCACGTGAAACCACATAAGCAGGAACAATTACATAAACACCATCCACACAATTTTTAAACAAAAAATTATTATGTTGAGTGACAAACTCAGAAGCTTGCTGCTGATTAACTTTCCTTTCAAAATCAGATAATGTTTATTGGGAATCAGCAAGAGGCTCTGGGAAATCAGGAAGTAATTTAGCTGGTGGGGAGGGCCAGGGAAAAGGCAGTGTGATACACTGAACAAATGGTAACTTCCCTTACCAGACAGTTGCAATACATTTGAAATAAGGTTAATGAGCAGCAGCAGGTGATTTAGACAAAAATAACTATGTGAAATCTTGAAAGAATATACAGATTTTTGTGTTGCAGCAGAACAAAAATTATTTTACAGTTTTTATGCTTTGTGTTTTGGACAACTGTTATTCTAATTTAATTGAAAAAAAAAAACAACCCAACCCTACTGTAAAAGGACACCAGCATTACAAAGTCAAGCTGTCAGGATGTGACATAATTAAGATTTTCCATGCTGTGTTAATTTGTCTTGGTTGTAAGTATGCCTTCTAATCAAGCCTTCAGTTACATAATCACACACTGTGTTCATAACATGTCTTCACTGAATGAATAGAACATTTGGGAGAATCATTAGACTTGGTTACTTAGAATAGACCTAGACCACTGATCTCCTGAATAATAGAAGTCCTTCAGTGAGCTTCCAGATTTTGTTACTTCATTCACTTAGAAAAAACTGATTCACTTAGAAAAAAACGTTTGGATTTCCACAGTCAGTCTAGCAGACTTGCAAAGGTAACATTCAGAAAATGCTCTTTCTTAAACATCAATCACTGGAAATCCATATATATAATTATATATTACCAATGTAATTAGGAAGGACCTGAAGTAGACAGGGTCTGTTTTGTACCATATGCAGCATATGACATTTTAACCAGTATTTTTTACACCACAAAATAGCTGCAAAGAAAATTCAGATGTTAAAGACTCTTATTTACAGCAGCAGTTGTTGTACCGCACATAAATAGTTCTAGTGGATGAAGAACATTGATACTGAAAACTGCTTAGCATGCCCAGTGTGGTTTATCTCACTCGTGTCAGTGAGTAATCAAAGGTGATAAGCTCATTTCACAAGGTGAACAGGATGTGAGTCTCAGAATTTAATTCATGACCTCAGAAGGGTGTTATGAGAACTGGGGAACTCATGTTCCAGTCTTGAAGTAAACCAGCACAGAATGCAGCTCACACTCTCAGTGCACCAGCTTGTAGCAATGTCATCCACCTAATTTCTAGAGCTCAGCTAGGGGCAATGACAAGAAAGCTACCTGTGTTCGTGTTCGAGTATCTATGTGAACTTCCTATTTTTACAATTTGGTGGCAGCAACAGCAGCTTCCTGTAAGGCAAGAAGCACAGAGCCTGCTGTCACATACTGCCTTGTGATGTGAACTAAATTCTGTAATAGATGCTTTGGGTCATTCTTAACACACGGACCAAAAATCTCTGAACAGATACCTACACGTGAAGAGCCTTTGAAGTTTGTTAGGAAAATTGGTAGTTTACAAAAATGTGCTCAATTTCTACTAGTAATTTGAGGCATTTGAATAACTTTCTTTTTGTTGTTGTAGTAAGGCAGACAGTCACAGAGAAGTTAAGTGTCTTAAGAGAAGGTACGTGGAATTCCGTACATACCTGTACACTGGGTACAGATGAAAATGTTCTTTGC
This sequence comes from Argya squamiceps, assembly GCA_037834095.1. Lineage (NCBI taxonomy): Eukaryota > Metazoa > Chordata > Aves > Passeriformes > Leiothrichidae > Argya > Argya squamiceps. The sequence continues at coordinate 63,789,033 of JBBMKD010000115.1, forward strand.
AAATTGAAAAAAAAAACCCTTTCCCACAACAGGCTGTTAACTTGCTGGAACTCCCTGGCGTTTCTCCAGATTACTGTATGCCGGAGCCTTTGGGCATGGTTATGGGAATGTTGATGCTCATATGTGGAGTAGATTTCCCCTGGCACAGCTCTGAAAGTCCTTCATCTCCACATCCCTTCTAAATGCCACTGACACTGCCTAAACACTATTCCCCAACTGATACTAGAAACCCTGACTTGGAAAGTCACACTATTAACAAACTGAAACACTAGATCTGTGACAGCACATTTGTATATTTTTTCAAGTAAAGCTGTTGTTTTATTCATCTTGCAAATAAGTAAAATGCAGTGACATTTCTGTTGTTCACCTCCATAAATTTTTCTTGTCTCTTAGGATATGTTGATATTGGGCTAATTCCAAAAGGCGCAAGGGGAATCAAAGTCACGGAAGTTACAGAATCAGGAAATTTCCTTGCTGTGCGAAGCAAAGACCCAGAAAAATACTACCTGAATGGAGGCTTCATCATCCAGTGGAATGGTGAATACAAAGTGGCAGGCACAATATTTCAGTATGACAGAAGAGGGGATCTAGAAAATCTGACTGCTCCAGGACCCACCAATGAATCAATATGGATTCAGGTAAACAGGAGATCATGAGCAGAACCTGCTCATTTGGATGGCAGCAGAATGTGCTGGGGCCCTGGAAGTGGGACTGGGAAAATATATATGTTGGTATATAAACCACTATTAATGTGCTGTCTTGAAAAACAATAGTATAGCTGTTTTGGAGAGAAATTACCACTGTGCTTTTGAGGGTTGTTCATCCTACCTAAAAACACATGTCCTGTATCGTATTCCAGTAGTTGTTAAAGCTGGTATAATCCTGTGCTGCCACTGGGACAGGGATCCTGTCACCTATAGCTGGTCAGTCCTTTGCCCAAACTTTCTTGTCTCTTGTACCAAATTTGACCAACACATGGCTGTGATGTGAAACAGATCCAGGTGAGAAATAAGTTGTCACAAAAAGAGAGCTGATATCAGGCTGTGAACAGTGAGACCTAGGGATGGCTGACAGCAGTGACAGCTTACACAGAGCAAGAAAAGCATACAGCATTACATAGATGGACTAAGAGCTTATGGTAAGTGAAACTGACCCAATTAACATCCACAGAGGCTGTTTTCTTTTGTTTCTTTCATGTTGTTTTATGGATTCTGACTTAAACATAACCAGCTTCTGTCAGTTCTGGAAAAATAATTTGGAATTGGCCCCTTGATCTTTGGAAGTATCTCTCATGGCTTGTTTGCATGTATATCCACCATGCAGTTAAAAGAAGTATTAGGGGTGTAGTGGGAGACCACTTTCACACTTTGAATGTCTGGTGAGAAGACAAAACTAACAAGTGCTCAGGCTTCACTTTTAATACAATTGGGAAGAAGAGTAAAATTCATGGCTGAAATTGTTTATCTCTTGATGCTGTTTACTTTC
>JBBMKD010000115.1:63790749-63829152 GCA_037834095.1 Argya squamiceps
CTTTTCTTATAGTCAGTAGAACACCAATTATGGTGACCCATTTATTCTCACCTGTGTTTGCAGAAGTGCATGGTGACCAGCTGTGTCTTTGAAAGATTTCTGTATGCCACTGTCAACACAGAAATGGAAATTGTGCAAGTCTGCTTCTCTGAACTGGTAGCAGACTCCAATATGGGCAGCTTTAATTCTTCCAGTTTCACACTTTGAAAGCCTTTGACCAGTACATTATCAATTAAACAATTAATGAGCCCCACTCTCTCCAGCTACTTTTTCAAGAAACTAACCCTGGAATCGAGTATGAATACACTGTACGTAAAGAAGAAAGTAATGAGAATGAAATTGGAGAGCCAGAATATTTTTGGCAATATGGAGAGTGGACAGCCTGCAGTGTTACCTGTGGAAGAGGTAATTCCTCACTTCCTTTTTCCCTTACTGTTTGCCTTCTTTACAGACATAGTCCTCAAAGAAGTAATGTTCTTTAATCTGCATTTGGTAGGAAATCAGATCACATGGTTACAAAAATAATGTGAGGAATAACTTTTTTACTTTGACGGTAGCAGAGCACTGGAACAGGCCATCCAGAGAGGCTGTGGAGTCACCTTCTCTGGACACATTCAAAATCTGCCTGGATGTGATCCTCTGGAGCTTGCTCCAGGTGACCCTGCTTTACCAGGGAGGTTGGACTACATGATTTCCAGAGGTCCTTTCCAGCCCTAGCCATTCTGTGATTTTGTGAATAATGTATTTTGACTTCTAAATAAAAATTTTTAAAGTTATCTAAGTCAAATAGGTTTCTAAACATCTGCCCTGAAATTCTCTGCTTCTGTGAAACAAAATAAGAAGGTACAGTTTTCTTTCCCTCATTGATACTGTCCACCATACCCCTTCTTCCCAGCAATATGAATTTATGACCTACTATTGTTTCCCTAGTAAGTCTTTTCAATATAGCAACTACAAAAAAATAATCCTCATTTCATTACTTGACAAGTGACAATTCTTTTTTGTGCATTGCTCAATAATTACTTACTTGCAATTAGTCTTGAGATTTTCTATGTCTTTGGCCAGTTTGGCAATGGGTTGGGTGCCACTGCAGTTATATTGTATAACGTTAAACCAGACAAGCAAAATTATGACTGTGAAGTAGGATTTAACAACTGGTCTAGAAGTTAGCTTCTGGTAACTCACACAAAATGCTAGCAGAACTTCCTCTGAAGTAGCTAACATCAATGAGATTAAGTTAATATTTGTAGTGAACCAACAGTAAGGATAAAGAGACCAAATCTTTACGTTAGTATTTTTTTTTTAATCCATCTGTTGTGGGAATAATTTTGAAAATAGGAAAAGGTTGTATATGAAGGGAAATCTGAACTAGGAGGAAAGGAATTGTAGCCTTCTGTCTGATTTTCACAGGACAGTAAAAGAATTCTGGAGATAGAACCATAACCTTGTTCTTTGACTATTCTGTACAGTGCAAAAACTTTAACAGTAGTTAAAGTAGTACTTTAAAGTAGTACTTTAAAAGTACTTTAACAGAGTAAAAGATCAGTGTTACTACCAGACCAATAATGTCAGAAAGCCCTTTTCTAATGCTAGAGTACTGCTATTGGGTTCTGGTAGTTACTGCTTTTTTAACTGCTTTGTAGAAGAAAACAAAAAGGACAGACAAGTGTTGTAACAAATCCAATTGTGATTCTAAAAGTAGTGAGGATTGCAGGAGTAACATTTTTAAGTCTCTCCTGTCAGAGAAGACACTAAAATAATGCATTTTCAGTAGTTTAGACAAAAGGCATTTTATGACCTAATTTTACAAGATTAAAAGAAGAACTTGTAGAAGCCTACTGTAAAATATCCCATCCAATACCATCCACATATTATCTAAAAAATATTTTAATATATATAACCAACATATTATAGAAATGTGCGTTCATTCGTATATAGGTATGCTTGAGTAGATAGATGTTGGGATTTGGTTTTTTTACTTTTTTTTGAGAAGAGTCTCAGTACAAAACTCTTGTATGCTTTCTGGTGGGGACACACATCCATCATTTTCTTTAAATAGGTGCACAAAACAAGTGCTTTGCTTAATTATGTGATGTAAGTTTTAGTTCTGTTTCCTGCCTAGTTGTGAGTCATGTTTAATGTAAAAATCGTTGTGATAAAAAGGGGAAAGAAGGGGAATATGTTAGCAGACTGTTTATTATGCTGTTTTGAGGTTCTTTTCACATTAGCTGCAGTTTTCCCAGAACTGTTTCTCACTAGGTGAATTGTAGCCCTATGTATTCTTTTCTGGCTAACAAACTGTGTGATGTGGCTTTGATTTCTAACTGCCACATGGGTTACTTAGATAGAGAACTGTGGTATGTGAGGCTTTTTCAGTTTTTATTTACTAATCGACTTCCTCTCTTGGCTGCATTTGTGCTCTTAAAAAAAAAAAGGTTTTTGAGCTTATTGCCTTTGTATGAAGTAGAAATCATGTGTCTAAGACAAGATTGTGGACTTGGAAGCATCAGTTGGAAGGGGAATCAGGAGGTGCATCCCAGTTTATGAAGGGCACAGACACCTCACCAGTTGTCTTCATTCCTTCATGGACAAAAGAAAATAAACGAATGAACCTATAGCCCTCTTTCCTCTGACATGCAGATGTTTAGAAAAGTAACTGGACAGGTCTAAAGAAGGACATAGTTTGCTAATGCAGTGATGCAGTCAGGGTATTGTCTCTCACTCCCTGCCCATCAAAACAGAGAGATCCTGGCACAAAGCTCCAATGCATCACTTGGAGCAGGGAAATCTGATATGCCAATCTACCTGCTGTTCTTTGCAGGTACACCTTTTATCTGGTTGTGCTCTGGGCCATCGGTATGTGGACCAGCATCACTGTTCATAGCACCATTAGGGTTGAAAAACACCTGCAAGATTATGGAGTCCAAGCTTTGACCAAACATGACCTTGTCAACTAAACCATGACCCCAGGTGCCATAGCCAGTTGTTTCTGGAACACTCCCAGAGATGGTGACTCCACCATTTCCCTGGGACTCTGTTCCAATGCTTCACTACCCTTTCAGTGCAGAAGTTCTCCCTGATTTCCAACTGACTTCCTTCCTTCCTTCCAACTGACAAATCTTCCTTCTGGCTGTGAACGATGCAATTGATTTTATGTGAATGTTCACTCTGTTTAGATTCAGAATGTATTGCTGTTGGCAGTTACACATTTGTTGTACCAAATCACTGGCATTCGAAGTGTTCTGAAAAGTTTATAAGATAAAAGTGCACTGAAGTAGACAAGATCATCTTCTGCTATGGGTGTGCTGCATGACAATTCTTATTGAAGACAAGCCTGCAGAGAGATAAATAAGAAAAGCTGTATTTATTTAGCCTAATGTTAGTAGTAAACAGCTTATAAGGCTTATTGCAATTACCATTTGGTAAACAATAAACCAATGTTTTTAGATTAAAGAAGGAGGACCAAGAAAGATGAACTATTGAACTGACTTTGACAGCTGCAGCCAGTGGGAGAAATTGATCCTTACCTCGACTTCTGGTCTCTTGGCAAACCTGGACCTGCCAAAGATCCAGCACAGGTCCTTTCATCACCACTGATCAAAAACACAACAGTAAATCCAAGGGTGCTTCAGCCTTTGGTAGGCACAGGAATCAGGACAATACAAACAAATGCTTTCTGGAGCCAAGAAAGAAAATTTGCATTAGGGAATAACAAATTGGGTTACAGGCAGGACAATGGACTGATGCAGGAAAGCTTCATGAGTCCTAAGAAAAAAAATACGGTGTTAAAACCCTATGGTGCAGCTCCTTACCCAGGGGAAATGTACCTGGAAAAAATCCCAGTGATGAATAAAGACTCTGTAGAGTGAAGCTGTCTCATCCCAGATTGAGCCCAGGGCAGCTCCCTGGACATATTTTCCCCCAGATTCTTGGTCTCAAGGTAGCTCCATGCCATGTCCTGATGCAGATCCTTCTCCAGCACTACTGCAGTGGAGAAACAGAAGATTCAAATGTTCTTGTGGCTTCTTTCATTTCCTTCATGTGCTCCCATATACTGTAGTGTCAAAGAAGGCTCTGGCCAGTCTACTGTAACACCGCTGAATGGGGGAAAAATACTCTCTGAAAAATCAGTGTTTTCTGTGGCAGGTATACCTAATACTGCATACAGGGAAAAGGAGAGCACATTGCAATACCTGATACTCATTTGCAATGTAGAAAATAGATAAGTAATTACATTGCAATCCAGTTCATGGAAAACAAGCATCAAAGGGGATAATTTGTAGTAAAAGTCATAACCTTTTCTCTGTCCTCAGTGCAGGACAGGTTGAGTCTCTTCCTACCATTTGCTTTCTGCTGAAAGGAATTGCTTTGCAGTCAGAATGTGTGCACACTGGTGTCCTGCAAATTGCTGCACCCTCTGGACAAGAGCTGTCCCACCAGAGCCTGCTGTCAAGACAGCAGGTAGAGCCTGTAAACTTTTTACATGCAGATTACATTAAATGTGTCACTGAAGTTCTTTTCTAGACCATCTACCTATTATTCATTCCTTCTTTAAATAATCATGGAATGGGTAATGTTGGAATTACAAGTCTAAATCGTTCCTCCTTGTCTAAAGGGTTTAATCTTGTTTCTTAGAATAAGATTTGAGTGGCATTAAATGTAACAAAAAGCATTGCACAGCACAGCTGCAACTAAGGGAGAGTATTAGCCAATATAAAAAATTGGTTTCTCCATAGACAGCATCAGAATTGGCAGGTTTTCAAAGCTCTGCAAGAGGACTTAACTCTTAAGATTTGTAGGGGGGTTAACTGTTACTTGCCCTCTAAATCCTTCACAACTTTTATAAAGGCTACTTTGCAAAATTATCTCCAAGTGTTCCTAAACCTGCAATGTTGGTTTTAGAATACAAAGGCCATTTATTTCCATTCACTATTATGGGTCTGAGTTTTATAGCATTGAGAATGTAAAGATTGGCACTTGTATTCTGTGCATAACTTGTGCATGCACAGAATATAATTTGTTCATTCAAACACAAAGTGAATTTTTTGCAGAGGATCTAAGTGCACAACTCAAACATGTTCAAATGAGCTCTAAAATCAAATGTGTGTTTTGCTCATACACGTTTTATACACTTGATTATGATCCTTCATTTCCATTGTTTACAGCTCAAACGGAGAGCTCTGAAGAATAAAGATTTCTAACCTCTCTTTCAAAGCCTTTCACACCCAGATGATTTGAACTGGTACCTTTCTTTGCAAACCAAGTAAGAAATCAAGATCTGTGTGGATCAGCTTCACATCTAGAGTCCTGCACTAGGGATGAAGTGTCACAGACAAGTAGAAGGAATCTCTGAGCAGATTTAGTGAAATGAAGATTATTCTCTGATCTGACAATTATCTTTCTTTGTTTTTCCTGTCTTTCCCAGAAATACTTGTAGGGTTTTTTCACAGAGCTGAGATAGTACACATCAGGTGAACTAGTCAGCATTGAGGTCAGAGAGGAGAAAAAGTGGTGAAGGGAGGAAAACAGCTACTTCTCAAAACAGTTTAGAAATAACGTTTGGGTTTCAAATATTACTGACGTTTCAGTATATTTAGAATTTTTAATCTGTGGCTTAAATATGATACTACCCACTTAATTTATGTGACTCTATAAATACTTGCTAGGGCAGGGTCAGTAGTGACTAGTTGTCTACTTTGCAGTGTGTCCTAGCCCAACTTGCTCAAGCTGATAAAACCATATGTTTCGTTATGTCATAACATGTAAACCTACATTTATGCCTGTATATTGATATATGCATGTAGGATTCCTTCCAACTTTGGAGCTGAACTGCCAGAGATTTTGAAACTACAGTGGGAGTTCGCATAACTTTAATAAAGAAGTTGTTTGCTAGAATAAACTAATTCATTTATGTCAGCTGATTATTTTATGAGAATGTACAGCTTCAAAGAAAAACTTCTGCAAAGGTTTATAGGGGCTGTAAAGTGAATTGCAGCAGCTGAAATGACACAAAAAATTTATCAAAGCCAAAGATTTCTTGTTTATATTTGGTACAGCAACTATCATGATTTTGAAAGGCACAGAAACATTTCCTGGAACTGCTTTGTTTACAGCTAGCAGAAAGGTTGCTAAATTTTCTAGTCACATTTATACCAGAGCATAAAAGAGAGCACTGCTCCCTGGGAGTCCTGTGCTGAGCCAAAAAGCTTTCTTCTGTTTGAAGTCACCTACAAATAAGAGATCACCATGTCCAGACTTAGTGCAGTCTTGCAGCAGCTTCCATACCATGGACCCTGGAGCTTGAATGGCTCAGTCCTTTAATCTTCCCTTGCAGGTGACACTAATCACTGTCCAAGAAATCAGCCTTCATCAATGACTGGTGCAAAGTTAGTCATCAAATCTTGTGCTGTAGTCAGAAATTGTTTTATATGTCTCAGTCAGAAGTCTGAAAGTAATCAAAAAGTGAAAGCATTCCTCACATACCTGATGTTCTCTGGTGATAAAAAAAGGGATATAGATTTCCACTGGTTTCTATTGAAACAACCCAAATCTGCATGCAAAACTCTATTCTGTGTTGTTGAGCTGGTGCAGGATTAATGACTGGGTTTGTTGATCCTGCAGGGTTTTTCTAACCTTAACATTTTTATGATCTTATGAGTCTATATGTTGCAGAGGAATATATTACTATTTCTCAATTATTTTCTATGGATTGCTCTTCTTATCTTCCACAAAGTTTCCCATAGTAGTTATCAGGAGGCCTGAGGAAAGGAAAAGCTTTTCCCTAAACATACTGCAAAATAATCTAACCTTGATGCCATGATAACAGTGCTGTTAGGCCTTGTGCATCCTGGGAGAAGGATAAAAGTTCTAGAGATGCAGCGATCTACCATATGTGTATTAATTGCTGTGAATTAACAGAATGGTTAATTTAATGAGAGTTAATAAATGCTTTTTCAGTCTTTTTAGTCTTTAAGGTTTGTTTGGACTATTTTAATGCCTCCATATCGGTCTCACTGCAACCTTTCAAACTGTAATACTGCAATACTTTGTTTACATTGGGTTGCAACACGAGATCTGCCTCAAATTATTGCAGAACTATGTGGGAAGTGGGCCTCTGGAAACTGGCTTTCTTCAGATTCACATTCCTAAGGTGATGTAGTATTTTGGTTCGTGTTTCTTTCTGTTAAATGAGTGGGATTTTGTATAAATGGAAATGTTAGGAAATAACTCAGATTATTCCTATGGATTGTTTCTGTGTGTCTCTTCATTGCTGTGCTTTGCCTCTTGTGCTGAATGTTGTATATAACTTACTCAAAAAATGTAAGACTTTTTTCATCAATTTCAGTCAAAATGTGTACCAAAATTTCTTAACAGTTGAATTCACATTAAGAGTCACAGCGTTATTCTGTAACTGTGGTTTGTGTTCTGCTTAAACAGCCTTTCCAATGAAGAAAGCAGCAAAACCAGATTTGCTGGGAACAGCCTGATGCTGCTGTGTTTCCTCTTGTCTGTGGGTAACTCAAGAACCCTTCACAGCCATTTAAACCTGCTTGAGGGCCTGCAGGAGCCCTTTCTGAGGCTAAAGATACATTAAGGAAAGTGCTTTCTAATATGTCACTTGAGCTCTGATCTGATCCAAAAGAGCTCCGCTTAACCTTTTCAGCTTGAGGTGAAGGGTTCACGTTCCTGGGGATATCTGCCCTTCCTCCCCAGCCTGCAGGGGGGGATTACTACTCCTTGTTTTGTGTGTGTTTCTCCGGAAGGGGTGCGGCGGCAGATCGCCCACTGCGTGTGGAGGGGGAGCGGTGCCACCAAAAACTCCTTCTGTGACCCAGCGACGCAGCCCCACGGGCGTCAGAAGAAGTGCCACGAGCAGGACTGCCCACCCAGGTAACTTCCCCGGGTTCTGGGGGCGGTAAATAATGTCCTTACCCCCAAGGAAGGTGTTCCTGATGCCAGGTTGGCGTAGCATCCACAGCCTTCCATGGTGCCGTGGTGAGGGCTGCCACAGAGAAAGGTGCCAGAAACCCCACAATAAACAAATCAGAAATGAGCCATCCTGAGAGGTTTCTGAGGCTAGTTACTGAGCAGTCTGTGCTAGAAATGGCAGAGATTGTTCTCTCGTGTATGTAGATGCTATTTTTTTTCAGTTTAGGTTCAGGTGTGCCTGAAGGCTCTGTAGGTTCTTATTTAAAACTCTATTCTTGGCTTAGCTCAACTGAGCTAAGAAGGTGTGTTCCAAAAACAACCTGTTTTTTTCCCAAAACAGTACTGTTCCTCAGTATTTTTTTAATACACCTTTGTCCTTTTTATGAGAGGTGATGAGTGAAAATGCCTACTTCTAAAACTAATTTTTATGCTTTCTTTCTAATGCAGTATTTGGCATTTTTTATTATGTCTCTTCTTATTTTTAACTTAGAGTGAAGTGCAGTTTTTTCATTCTGTGATCACATGGGAATAATTCTTTCCTTTCTCATAACATTGTCTTAATTTATATTCATCTCTGTTTTTTCTGTGCTAACCATTCTAGCGAGTAGGGTAGGGAAGATTAAACAGTCCAGGTGCCTGCAGAACTGTCCTGCAGGGCTTGTACAACAGGCACAGATTTACTGGTGGAGATCAATATTGGTTTTTATTTTATGCTTTAGGTACTTTGGATTTATCTTCTGTTTTCTTTGAAAGTTGTTTGTCATGCTGTTCTCAAAGACACACCAGTCTTTCCCTAGTAAATCTCGTTCAGTCAGAATCAAATTTGAAGCAGTGAATCCTTGGAGTTCCTTGTGTTGCATTTGCCAGCAGCAAATTTCATGAAACATTGATATTAAAAGTTCTACATGGTTGTTGGTTTTATTAGTTGTTTCCAAGAATCTTCACAACAGTATATGATGCTTCTGTGGGAGTTACATCTTGCTTGCAGCATAAACTACCAGCATTTCATAATTCTTCGTAGATTGCCAGGAAATCAGTTGACAGTAGACCAAACTTTTTTAGTGACTAGTTAAGAGCTGAGGCTACTCACACACATTGAGGTGTTTTTTATGGCACATACAAACTATCAATTTAAAAATTCCTCATTAACTCAATTTATACCATTTGTTCTAAGTGACAACATTATTCAGACCTGCTCTTGAAAGTGAGGGAGGGGAATTTGTCCCTTGTTGAGCAGATTGCAGAAACCAAACATACATAAAACAAACTTCTGCAGACCAGGCAGAAAAGTTCTCCTGTGCTGACACCCTGTGATGCTTCTTGAGCTCATTCTGTGCTACAGGGGAAATCACAAGTCATCTGTTTGAGGACATCAAAATCATGACAAAGTGCAGTGCAGGAAAACTTAAATTTAATTCTAGAGTCATGTTGCATATTTATTTTTCTCTTAGCAACACAAAAGTGACTGTAGGAGCTCGACCAAGGGTCTGAGTTCCTGTTCTGGCTCTCAGCAGGGCCTACATGCCTAAGGAGGAGTAAGTCAAATATAAATCAGATTTCTTTGTAATACTCTTCCAGCTTCCAACTGGTTTTAATTCAAGGCATTTCCAGAGGTTTTTATGGCTTGTCTAATCAGTAACCTCTAAAGAACCTCACTCATCCAGCCTCCCTCTGCAGCCTTGAAAAACTTCTATTATATACAACCTCCTCTGCAAGAACTGCCGCAGCTCTAGTGCTTGTTTGAAGCACCACCACGTTTTAACTGTTTTGAAACTGGCTCTCACTGTCTTCTGTTGGTGGCCCTGAGTTCTTGTGTCAGAAGAGATGGCAGCAAAGAATGGATTATTACTCACTCTTCCCAAACCCTACTATTTGTAAATCTGCTCTGTTCCAGACTGTAGACCCAGCATGAGGATTAGCTGGTGTTCACTTTTCCATGGCATATGTGGCACCTCTAATCCAGACAGATGGTTACTAAGCTTACCTTGAAACCCAAGGCAATTTAGTGCAGTTTGTTGGTTCTAAAGAAAGACTGAGTGCTGGAGGCAGGTGTGACTATCCCACGTGGCATTATGTGGGATAACTGAGAGTCCATGTGAAGCTGCTGAGGACAAAGTGTTCCATAGAGAGGTGGCTAAATTTTGTGCTAGAGGTGAGGACAGTGCTGTTAAACACAACACTGCAGGAGACCTTTGTTTAGTGCTGCAGCCACAGAATTGAAATTGTTGGATGACTTTGCACTTCTCAACAGTGAACCAGGTGCTTTACACCTGGTATAGTCCATTCTATCCGAAAAATGATGGTTGTTCCCCACTGAATCCCCCTGATGAAAAACATGCTACTAGACCACTAAATAAGAAATAGATAATTTATCAAACAGAAGCTACGGACAAAGAATAAAATGGTTGTGGCTCTCACAAACCAGATCTTATCTCATTAGTCCATTTCAGGAAGTCATTTGTAAACTGTTTACGTTTCAGACTTCTCAGAAGTCTAAGCCTTAACATTCTTGTTTGACAGCTGATTTGCTCTGTATTTATTTTATGCTTATTATTGCACTTATTATTTTACTTTCTCCTAAAATAATTCAGAGGAAAAAAAAAAAAACCCACAATGCATGTATGCCATGTTTTGATTCAGAACAAAATAAAGGTGGCTGGACAGCTGAGGGTTAAAATGTCATGCAGCCACTCATGTACTAATTCAGTGATATTTCTTAGGTGCAGTGCATTGAGACTGTAGCATAAATGTATGCCTTTTCCCACATTTTGCTGTGGAGTATGGTTTCCAGTTGAAGGTTTCTTTGGTAGGCAGGTATTTAGTCCCATAGGTGTTAATGTTAAAATCAATGGATACTACTTGGAAAAGAGTGAGATTTTAACTACTTATAGCATTGTGAATAAAGTTTTGCTTTCCCCTGTAAAGAAAATTGTCTGGAGTCTTTTTAACTTGACTACCCACTTGAACAGAGTAACCATAAATAGATTATTTTACAAGTACTTGGAATCTCCTGCTTTTTATCTGTTGTTATTGTGTTGTCCTTCTTCCAGACTGCTTAGTGCACTTCCAACAGCATAATAAGAATAGGAAATCCGATTTCTATTCCAATGCACAGAGTGAGAACCCATGACCTGTTGGTATTTGCTGTGCGTGATGCGGGACAAATACATAATGAAAGCCAGCAGTCTCTCTTTAGGTGTGACAAGCCATGGTGGGAAGGAGATAACATTCAGCCCCATAGCCCCAGAATCCCATGCTACTGCTTTTTCAACAGGATTCACACATCATTCACCATACATCTTCTGTGTGTAGATGAGGACTATGTCATGAGCTTTTGGGCTCTGCCTAATTTGTTACAAGCATTAGGAACCCAGTTTGTGAGGAAAACATAAGTCTCATTTATGGCGTCTGAATGCCACCTGAAAGAATGAGATTTTCTTCCTATCTCTGTCCCAGGTTTGATTGCAGAAGAGCTGAGCACGCACACCTGCTCAAAACTACCTGAGGTTATGTTTTCACCAGACAGACTGCTCTCTGTTTTGAGAGTCTGAGGAAAATTAGTGCTCATGCAAATTAATTACCTAAATTGTGCATTTTGCTTGTTTGTTTGTTTGTTTGTTTGCTACCACAATCTTTCCATGCCATGCCTGCCTATGGAGATAAGACAGTCATTTCACTTTGCAGGGATTTGTTGATGCATTATATGAACTTAAGAACCACTCAGTTGCTGTAGCAGTAAATGCCAGAGGTAGAATCAGAAACCAGAGGTAGGAACAAGTATTGGGTGGTGACTCCCATGAGGCTCCTAGGAGTTTCCACCAGCTTGTCCCAGTCTCTCACCACAGTCTTCAGTTTGGCTGGGAGATGCAACAGCTTGGTCATTTCATCTCAGAAGTTGCCTATTCAGAGCTATTTAGAGCTTGCCTATTTATTGTTGTGTTAATTCTGGATGTCTGTTTGGCAGTCACATCCAGTTTTGCTTATGCCTCTGCAGTGTGAGGAGACAGAAAAAGCTCCAAGATAAGCAGAGTTTGGCAAAGCAGTCACTCAGGTACTGCTCTCTTGTCTGTGGTCCAGAGCCTGCTCTGGGGCATCCTGTGTCAGAACAGACATGGATATTGGCTGCTTTGCCATCCTTGCTTTGCCTGTGGTTGACATGCCACACCTCAGGTCCTCAAGCAGAAACCACAAAGAGACAGGAGCACTGATGATTCCATGTCAGGTTTCTGACTCCTGGATGTTTAAGGCGAGTGTATGTACCCTAGGATGAAAATAGGAGAACGCAACATCAAAAATTCCAGTTACTGATAAGAGTAAACTTCCAGTTAGAGCAAGTTTTTTGAGATTACCTGCACTGAGTGAGGAAGAAGTCTACAGAAAAAAATTACCTGGCTGACTCTAGTTTTATTTTGATAGGAAGATGGAATAAGATAAAATCTTAATGCTGGGCCTTTCTAACTGTGGAGCACCTCACTTTTTGACTACTTCCACAGCTTTTAAAAAGCTTTGTGTGCAACAGTTAATTACACCCCATTACTGCTGCTCGAGATATGTTCTGTGGTAAGCTCTGATAATTTATTGCTTGGAGTTTGGTATTTCAACATGCCAATTGTTAAAGCCTCAGTCAGAGCCATTTGAAAATGGTGAGGGGGAAGAGGTGTCAGTTTAGCATATCTGTACTTTGAAATATGTAATCTGGTCCCATTAAAATTAATAGAGCAATTCACGTATTTATGTTCCATTTGTGCCAAAATGTCAGCAATTTACAAGATTATAGAAGAGATAAAATTGTAAAGAAGATGCAAGAGATGATAACAACCCTGAAATGGCTTGATTCAGATGGTTATAATTTATTCTATTTTTTTTTTATTGCTGTGTTCTGCTGAGATGTACTTACTTTTTCTATTTACTTGTTAGAGTTCCTGTGTTGTTTGCAGACCTGGAAGAACAAGAAACAGTCAGAAGGAAGGCAGGAGGGAGGAGGAAGATATTTTGGGTGGTTTTTTTAGTTTAATTTATTCCAGAGACCTTACCACTGGGTTGTGGTGGCAGTGGACTGCATTCTGGAGCAAAGCAGTCAGTGCCATGAAGGGCTTCAGAGTAACTTAAAAGGAAATGCTGTATGTATAGATTACCAAAGAGGAAGAAGATAGATGTAGGTACCACAGAGAGGACCAGATGGCTGCACAAACAAGCTGTATTGTAGCTTGATGGCTCTGAGTCTTGGTTGTGTGGGTTGTTTTTCATTATTAGGTATAGATACCAGTGCCTTCCATATCAGTGGGAGCTCATTTGAAATGGAAGTAAAAATTAATTAAGAAGCATGGCAACTACAGTGGGGAGGGGAAAGGGATTATGAGCAAAGACAAAGCATAGAAACTGTTATAAATCTGGGTGCTAAGCTTTGATGTATTTATCAGAACGGGATTATTTTGTCTCTAAGTTCATGGACCTTAAAATAAAAATAACCAAAACCAATAAAATTATGTTTCTTGTAAGCTGGAAGCAATTTTTTCTGCCTTTTTTTCTAGAAGGGTGGTTTTAAAATATATTCCTGCTTTGTTTTCATTATAAGGCTTTGTTGTGACCTCCTTGAAAGCTCTGGAACAAGCAAGATTGTTTAGGAGCTTTTGTGGCTTAAAGTTTAGAGCTGGGTCAGATTTTTTATGCAGCACCTTGAAGTGGTGTTCTTGCTTATGGTATGCTTAAACTGAAGGAAAAAGGCTTTTCTTGGTTTGATATTTTTCCTTCTTTTTTAAACTATGAAGATAAATCTTTTGGTAAATGTCACAGCTGATGCCAATGCTTCTCAAACTGTGCGAAATCTAGAAATTTTTGCTCCCCTTTCTTATCATGGAAGGCAGATATGCAGGTGCACAATCTGCTCTGGGTCAGCATGAGAAAAAATAGTTGGATGATGCTGGAGAAATGCTCAGGTGAACCAAATGTAAAGAGAACAGCTCTTGTTGGTAAGGTGTTTTGCATTGGAAAATACTGTTCTAGAGGAAAAAAGAGTTACCCTTAGTTTAGTGGAAAATTGCATACCACAGTATAAAAGACTGGCTTCAATCATGACAGAGACACATAAAGGACTCATTTCTACTTCATGAAGAAATGAAGTGCAGCCTGGTGCAGACCTGGACATGATGCCCAGAGGCACAGTGCTGCAGGGCACTGATCCCACGCAGCATAGCTCTGAGCTGCCTGTTTTTGGGGCTGTGTGCCCCACTGCTTCCCCTAATGGAGCAGGCCTTGTGGAGGTAACCCTTCTGGAGAGCCAGTTTGAGTATCTGTTACTGGCTGCTTAGACATGGTTAAAGGGCCCTTTCCCACCTCTGTGCTGTCATTAAAGAGTCCCCAGTGATTCTTGTTTATTAACTCTTCTGTACTGAGGTAGCAATAAACAGAAAAACAATAAGATAGAGTGAATAGATTACTTCCTTAAGTAAATTTGCTAGCAGTTCCTCAAATTTGGATTTGAAGGACTACCTACTTCAGTAGATTTTTACACTTTATTAGAGCATAACACTCAGTGCCTACTTCTGTCTGGAGATCCTGCCTTCTTCTGTCTTCTCTCCTTTACTGACTGGCTGGTACTAGAGCACGTGGTGGATGGGAGAGCTTGAGTGATCTGAACTTAATGTGAAGAGCATATATCTGAGCCCAGATTTTAAATTACTGTCTCTTTTTCTTGCAGCCTCTGACCTTTTCTTTGATGTGCTTTTGGTGGGTTGTTTTCTGATGTTTCTCACCCTGGTGGTTTTCAGGTGGTGGGCAGGGGAATGGCAGAAATGTTCAACCACATGTGGCCCAACAGGCCAGAAGAAGAGAACTGTACTTTGCATCCAGACAGTGGGATCTGATGAACAGGCACTGGATGTCACGGAGTGCCAGCACCTGCTTAAACCAAAGACCCATCTGTCATGCAACAGAGATATCTTGTGCCCATCTGACTGGACAGTAAGCAACTGGACTGAGGTAAATTCATGTCAGCTGAAACAGTAAACTTTTTTCTCAAAATTACCTATTTAGTCAGGAGAGAGGACCAATGACCTGCTGTTTTGCCTTCTAATTTTTTTTCTAAAATACTTTTTTATTATTTAATGTGTTCACAAATCCATTGTGCAGGGAAAAAAAATGTAGCCCTGCATTCTGAAGACTTTAGGAAGTGTTGCCTGTTAGCTTGCTGAGCTTTTGAGACTGTAGAACGTAGTGTGCTTACTGCCAGAGAGTCTGAGAGAGCAGTGGCTGCTGGGGACCAGACTGGGGGGATGACTACTGTCATCTCTGCAGGTCCCGTTTTAAAATTGTTTACATTCTTATCTCTTGCATCCAAGACTCTGCCTTTTTTCCCCCATAGCGTTGGGAACATATGGGAATTGTTAGAGCTGCACCAGGAGAGGTTCAGGTTGGACACTGGGAATCATTTCTCTACTGGGAGGGTGATCAGACCCTGGAACAGGCTGCCTGGAGAGGTGTTCTATGTCCCAAGCCTGTCAGTGTTTAAGAGAGCATTTGGACAATGCCCTTAGCAGCATGCTCTGACTTCTGGTCAGCCATGAAGTGCTCAGGCAGTTGGAGCAGATGATTGTTGAGGGTCTCTTCCAGCTGTAACTACTATCTTCCCTTCTTTTTTGAAAACTCCTCTCTCATCTTTCTCTTCAGTCTTTTTTTTATTAAACTCACTGCTATGAGAACAGTCACATACTGAACTAAAAAAATCTTGTGACTGTACTGGATTGGTTTATGCTGCTCACACGCCATTATCACACAATGTTGATTTGTTAATTGAGTAACCTCCATGTTTTAAATACCTGTGCAAAAATAGATTGAGCTTACATGACTAGCAGTACAATTATACAGGAATGGCACACTGCCAGTGCTCATGTGCTGTTGGACTGTATTAACAACTTAATAACAAAAATACATTTTTACACCTGCAGAAACTGGAGAGAAAGTGTAGCACAGGCTATTTCACCTGCACAAATGACAGGAGCTGATGAGCCTGTCTACTGGGACGCTATTCTGGTTACTTTCCTGCTCCTGTTGCTGCAGAGCTGATGTTGTTTTACAGCTGTGAACAACAGAGTGCCCCAGCAACACGAAGTCACTGGTGTTTCTACTGCCCCATGACCTCGACTAGCTTTAAAATGAGTTAGATGTGCCAGGGGCAATAAAGTCCTGGCAAAAAGAGAGTTCATCACTTCATATTGAGCACCTGGTTAAGCTTGCTTGCATCCTAGGAAGAGTTCTTCCAGGAGGTTTTTTGCAACATCTCCATCCCTGCTCAACCATTCATCCAGACTTAGTATTTCAAACCAGAGAAGTGAGGTTTTACAAAAAACCTTAGTGGAGTGACAGCTGCTGAGGGCATGGCTGTGCCTGTGGGCCTGGGGATGGAAAACACCACACAAAAGCTCAGTGTCCTTAGCTGCCAGCACCCTCTATACACAACAGCGCTCACATTTAAATAGAAGCCAAGTTGGCTACTTAATTGTGGTAGTCTCTAATTGAGGAGAGACATGCTAGTAGCTTGGGCAGCAGTTCATGGTTGTACTAAGACTAAATGAAAAATCCATTTCATAAAATCAGCGAGAGTCTGTGAGCTGGATGGATCACCAACCACAACAGGTTTGTGGCACTGTGAGCAGCACCGAGCCAGTCAGGTGTGGGTTTGATTCCAGGTTTTTAGTCTGTTTTTTTATAAATCTGGTGGAAAAGGTATTGGCTGGATGACTTTGTGAGTCAATGAAGAAATCAAATTCTGTCATATTACTTTGCTATTTTGTCTTTATCATGTAGTCTTTTTTCACTACTATTTCCCTGAGGTGACATTTACTGTCAAAAAATTTCGAAATAACTCCATGGTAGAGCAGAACATCACTAGAATGACAGGCTTGTTCTTCAGGAAAAGCTTTGTAATTGATTATTTGTCATGATGCTTCTTTATTATAAACAAATGCCGTCTGATACTTCAGTGTGGTGGAATGAAGAAGGGAGATACATTAATTCTTTTTCATTTGCAGTGCACAGTCACTTGTGGTGGTGGAATAAGGACTCGTAGTGTCACTTGTGCCAAAAATAATGATGAGCCATGTGATAGTTCCAAGAGACCAAACTCTAAGGCCCTGTGTGGTCTTCAGCAATGCCCTTCTGGTGGAAGATTTCTGATGCCCCCACAGGCACCCAGAAGAGGCAAGATCATAATCAGAAAAACAACTGCTGATCCTGAACGGAGTCTTCCTCGCAGAACACCCAGACCAAGCCCCAGGTTCCATACAACAACAAAAATACCCAAGCATGAAAGTGTAACTCCCTGTTTGCCTACATCTTCTAGTTTGGTCAATGTCTCAGGAAAAGAGGGAGCAGCCAACAGGACATCACAAAATAATTTTGCTGAATCAAGCGATGTTTACAATTACCCAACTGTTTCTACTAAAAATAGCTCATATGAAAGTAGTACTTCATGGCCTTTTCATAACAGCTTACCTACTGAAATTATAAGGCATGCTGAATACGCTTCTACAACTGAGCCAGTTTCTACTTCGGAGAGTGAGATCCAAGGAAGTGAGGACACTCCTGTTTCCTCTTTCACCAGTAATCCAGAAATAACATCCAGCTATGATTACTTAACTGAGGAATCTGACAATACTGATGGACCACTTGGAGTCAGCAAGAAAACAGTTGATCTCTTTTACAGCACAGAATACAATCCTGAAATCAGGACCAGAAGCACAATCTTGAACACTGCCTCTCCTGTCACTCAGAATGAGACTGTGACTTCTCAGTCCCCACCAGCATCTCATCACCCTTCTGTGCTCAGTCCTGTTAGCAGAGCAGCTCAAGGGCTGTCATTTCCAGCAGCAGCAAACTATGTCAGTCTGCAAGTGGATGTGCCTGTTGTAGAGGTAACTACCCCACAAGCACTGGTTACAGAAATGCCCACAGAGCTTGGTCGTGCACCCAGAGACCAGGCTGACAGCAGAGAAGAAATAAAGCTGCCTGACACCGTTACCACCAGCACACAACCCTCAGCTCCCAGGCATGTTACAAACAACCAAAGTGCAGCATCTGCGCGTGTTTTAATGAATGTCACAGGCAACAGTCACGTAATCACATCCAACAGTTTGCCCAGTGGTGCCTACTGGATAGTAGGCAACTGGAGTGAGGTAAGTTATTTTTTGTTCATAAGAAGTGGAGAGTGTGAACAGCTGTCTGAAACACTGCTGAGGAAATGAAGCTTCTTAGTTTGTTAACAATTTTCTGAAATCAGAATCATACATAGGAAATACTGCAAAAAAGTGGTAACTTAAGATATCTAAGATTAGGTTGCTTACAGAGAATGAGTATAGGCATCATGGAGCCTGACCATATTTTACAAACTTTTATTTAATACCCTTCCACTGTAAAGTTTTATTTTTATGTAAACAGAGTTCATTTTATGCTAATGGATTTTATATTCTTGAACTCAAGATACCTAAAATGTGAGATGTTGGTGTCTGAACTACTATAATTTTTGATGGCCTTTTTTACGAAGCTAGAGAGGGTCAGATCTGGAAACCTCCTAGTGCTGATCTGCCTCTGTGTCTCAGTATTGATGGAGAATGCTATCAAAGGTCTGTTTCTGTGTACCTGTTTGCCCTTGGGTCTGCTGGGAATGAGTCACAATCATAGAAATGCAGAAATTCAGGACCAAAAAGGACAGCATGAGAAAACTAAGTGTATCCCATGTCAGTGGAGGCTTATCTAGACCCCCAAGGCTGTGCTG
The DNA here is from genome assembly GCA_037834095.1 of Argya squamiceps. Classification (NCBI taxonomy): domain Eukaryota; kingdom Metazoa; phylum Chordata; class Aves; order Passeriformes; family Leiothrichidae; genus Argya; species Argya squamiceps. The sequence goes on from JBBMKD010000115.1 coordinate 63,809,447, forward strand.
GAGGCAGACAGTGGGTAAGACCCCTGGTCTGTCCCTAGTGCATCAGCACTTGTTTAGGACATGGACTCTTGAAGGCAGTTTCAGCTTTCATCTTGTGCCTTCCTGTGGCCAGGTGAGAATAGCCTTAGTTTTCCCATGTTCTAGTGGGACAGGTGAAGCATTCCCTCCTCCAAATACCCCTGTAAGAGAAGACCTGCTTTCAGATCTGCTTGGGTGCAAGACCCTACAAGAAACATCAAGGGAAGAGTTGTGGCCCCAAGCCCCAACAGCCTGAGCAAAGGCCTGTCATGCAGAGATGCTAGAGTCTGTCCTACTCATTCATTATCCACCTTGAAATATTTTCCTTATATATAGACAACATGTTCCACACTGAAAATGAGGATTCTTTTTTTTAATGTGCAGTCTGTAGAGGAAAATTATCTTATAAATAACTCTTTTCAGGTCTGACATCAAAATTCTTTGGAGATTTTCCTTGTGTTCTTTGAATATCTGGGGACTTCATTGTACTTGTCTGGTCTTGCTTCAGTTTCATCACATATTTTTTATCAGTGATGTTCATTGTGGCCCAGTGGACATATGGCATATAAAATTGACTAATTACTATCATTTTATTTATTACCCTCTTTGTGAACGTAGAAATGAGATTTGTCTTGTTGTGCAGCCATCTTGCTTTGATGCATTCAATTTGTGGTCCATTATGAACCCTGGATTCCTACTACAGCATTTCTAGATCAGCAGAAGTTCTCAATTACATTTGGGAGCTATTTGTGTATGTGTGTATATATGTATAATATGTGTGTGTGTTTACGTATGTATGTATGTATGCATAAAAAGTTTTCCCTAAATGTAGTATTTTTCATCTATTTTTTTTTTTTTTTATTTTATTTCAGGCTACTGCTTTCTTACAGTTTTTATTGGGGTGAGGTGTTGTTGAATTCAGATTTCATCATTCCTGCCTAGTCTCCCAGCTTCTCCAAATGTCTTAAACACAGTCTTTCTTCATCCAGATAGTTAATGAAAATGGTGAAGAGAGCCTGGCTTTGGACAGAGCCCTGCAGAATCATGTTTGAAATGTCTGTTCAGTTTGACACTGAACCACTGAGAACCACTTTATTACAGTTTTTCAGTTAGTTAACACCAAGCTTGTAATTATTTCACCTAAACTGTGTTTCCATTTGCTAAAAGAACAATTTGCACAATCAGATAAAAATGCATCACACCAGCCAGCTCCTTGTTTTCATTAGGCCATGTTCCCCTGTCAGAAAAGGATATTAGACTCAATTGAAATATTTCTTCCAGACAGGTCCATGTGGGCTTTTCTATTGCTTTATCATCTTCATTAGTATTTGCCATTTTGGTCTTGATTGTTTAATAATTTGGTTTTTATCTTCTTGTGAAGTCAGCTTGGTTGAAGCATTCCATTGGACCACAGATAGGACTTTTTACTTTCCTAGAGATAAATTGAAAGGTGTTGTTATATAATCCTTTGGGACTTTTCCAGTCTATTATAAAAATTAATTCTCAACAGTTCAAAGATTATTGAAAGAACACTTGAATGAATGTAGGGATAAAGTTAATACATTTGGTTTCACAGAACTGATGAAGGAAGTAATTTTGAGGATACTTAATGCATCTAACTTTGTTATGCTTTAGTAGTTTAGTAATCTTTTGCTACTGTCATTCAAGCTGATTCTTGTTAAAATAAACTTTATGGGCAGTGTGGCACATTGAACTTCATTTTTCAAATTTGAAGAAGTGATGAAAAATAATTTATGGAGTTTCCATCTTTGGGGATATTCTGAAGCCATCTCGACATGGTTCTGGGCAACTGCTGGAGGTGGCCCTAGTTCAGCAAAGGTCCTTTCTAATTTCAACCATTCCATGGTTCTATTAATAAAGTCAGCTATTCTCTTTCTCATTAAATAAAAGTTTTCTATTTCACATACACTCCTTGTGTCTGACATTCTCAGAACCTTCACTTTTTGTTCATTACTTAAAATTAATTTTCAATCACAGTTTTCTGACTTTATTTTTGCTCTTTCTGTTTGCCCAACATTAGTAAAACTTTGAACCTGTTTTTAGATGATATCTCTCCAAGACACTGGTAGTTCAAGTCCACTGCACCTACCCTGATGTCTTGGTGTGGTCTCTCTCTTTTAGTAGCTGCCAATATTTTGACATTGCTTTGCTCTGTAGGAGATGTCTATACTAGGAAATAAATAGTGCCAAGAGCAGTGAGGTGGAAGGGTGTGACTTGTCTCATAACAGGGCTGGCACTTGCTCCCTCAAGGGAGAACACTAATTTGAGTAGGGCAAAACAGTGCCCAATTCCACTGGTGCTTGTCTGTAACTTGTACTTACTTTCCTGCTACTTTCTTGGTCATCCTGTCACATTTCCCTTTCTAAGACCTTTCTGGGTAGCAAAAACACTTTTACCACCAGATCAGCTCATTCTAATAGCCCCTTTGCTATTGGTCATGTAAAGTCAACTGCACTTTCTCCCTCTGTGACTGACATCTCCTTTACCGAGAGGAAATCTCGATTCCCAAATGGCAAAGGGAAAAGCATTCAGAAACTTACTTAGCAGTCAAGAAACAAACAAACAACAGTCAAGAAAGCTAAGGCTTTATCCTGAAACCATTTGAAGTATCATGCCTTTCTCTCTTGACCCTGCACACAACAGGGATTGAAAGAATTGTGCTGTTACACCTTGCTCGGACAAGAACATAAGTCTTCTTCAGTGTGATCTGCCCAGGATCATCCATGGAGGCATCTTTGCTCTGCTCACTTGTTCTCAGAATAGGGCTTTAGTCACAGACTAAGCATCCCTTCAGTAAAGTCTTGGTGTTGCCAGACTGACATGGCAAAGCTGGGGAACGCATCAAGCCATCAGAAAGCAAGACAAAGGCAGTATGTCCTCTCAGTCAGAAAAATTCTATTGGATAGGTGTTTAACTAGGCAAAACTGAACAGTGGTATGCAGTTTCCTTTAACAGGACCTTTGTGGCCACTTGGACACACATTCCAGGAATTGCCATGAGATCAAAAATCTCCAGTATTGATTTTTTTTTCCTGCCTTATCTTCAGCTTAAGTTTTCTTATTTTTCCAAGGACACTTACTCAGCATTCCATATTTAACTTTTCCACTTCCACACAGGGGGTTCAAACCACACAATAGCATTTGCTCTCTTCAGCATTTTGCTGATTCAACCCAAGATTATTTATGCTGTTTCTCATGCTAGCTGCAGGCTGCTTAGTGTTTGTTGAATTTGGCCCTACATGTGTAGTTCACTGACCTTCCCTTCCTAAGGCAGAAAAAAGCAAATGGGTGTCTCCAACCACTTTTCAACCTCTCCTGCTTCAGAATAGAATGACAGTGTTTGAGGTTTTTTTGTGAGGAGCATGCACTCTTGGGATACGGAATGGAATAATCAATATTCTCCTTCCTCAGACACAAAAACCCTCCCAAATGTTGAAAACACTAAGCCATTTCCTGAATTAATAATTTAGAGAAACATTTTCCTGTACTGTTTTCCTAACATTCTCACATATTTATTTAAGATTTTTAGCATCATGCACTCAATTAGCTGGCTATCTCATCAGTAGTGTTAGGGGTAGAGAGGGAACAATGCTGAAGATTGGATGCAATTACATTTCACTTTGGATCCCCAAAGATAACAGAAGAAAACAATGGAACAGCTGGTACAGATTTAGAATGTCTTGGTAAGCAGGAGTTTGCCAAAGAAAAGGAGTGCATAGTATAAGTCAGGATTGGTATTGTCCTAAAATAAAGCCCTCCTTTAGAATATTAATTAAAATTTATGTTAATTTCAAATCTTCTTTCGGGTATCTCCGATTTATGTCATCTAAAATGGCTCTAGATATTTATATTTAGGTTCCAGGACTTTTTCCAGAATGATGTACTAATGTTGAGTTTGCCCCTGGGCTTTCCTCTTGCCCTTGTGCAGTGCTCTGCAACCTGTGGAATCGGGACTTTCTGGAGACGTGTGGACTGCAGCAGCAGGAACACAACCCACTGCCAGGACATGAAAAAGCCCGATCCTGCAAAGAGATGTTATCTCCGCCCATGTGCTAGCTGGAACACAGGAAATTGGAGCAAGGTAACTTCATTCAGAGCTGTGTGTGAACAGTAAGCTTGCAAATTTCAGTGGGTATAAAATTCTAAATACTTCATTTTTAAAACAATTATTTACTCAGTGAATGCATACATGATTACCAGTTGACCATTCAGCACTAATTTACTAATTTCCTGACCAAGTTATATCTGGAAACACATCTGCTGTGAATTTTGTTCTTCCTGTGGTGGGTTGTGCTCATTAACTCTTGCATCTAGAGCCAAAGTCACTGCCCATGTTCTATGGAGATGACAGAGCAAAACTGTACATAGTTGCTTCTGACATCTTTTTAATCTCTGCCTCCAGGGGCATATCCTGATTTTTAGAAGCAATGGGAATTGGGGAGAATTTGGGAGAATTAAGGAGTGGGAATTTGTCATGTTCCTATTCACCCTTGTCATGTTCCTTATTCACCATGTACTATCTCTTATACGACATGGTCTGTTCCCCATTCGCATAACCTGGAAGTTTTACATTAAAAAAAAAAAAAAAAAAGAAAATTGTACTGGAGAGAATGCCTGCTCTGTGTAGGATTCTGTTTGGTCCTAGTTTTGTGCCCATGGCCTGGTCAAGGGACAGAAGGGTGTCCAGGGTGCTAAGTGGAACCCAAAGAATTGGGCTTGAATCTCATTTTGGTATTTAAGTTGTGTAAAGAACACCTGGAAGGACTTTGATGACTTCTTGAAGCTTATTACATTTTGTCTTCACGAAGTCTGAAAATTGAGTTTCAAACCACAGGTTATTTTTCAAGGCTAAAAAGAGATAAACTACAAAATTCTATTTTAAATATTGTTGATTCAATAAGAAAAAGATAGGTGTCTCAGACTTTTCTAGTACAGATCATTTCTGTAGACAGTGTTGTTGCTATTGGGCTAGAGGGCAGATTGATACAAATCAAAGGTTATAGTTACAAAACCTGTGTTATTATTGAGCTCTTAGACATAAAATTGATTTGTACAGGAATTACATGCCTCTTTAGAAAGTTCAGGAAAGGCCAAGGCTTTACATAACTACATTTAAGCCTTGGAAATTAATTTTAAAAGATACATAGACATCCTGCCCTCCTAGCTGCAGTAGGGCAATTTCACTTTCACTTTTTCTTCATAAATGTCATTGCTCTTGCAACAAGTGAATGATGGTCATGTCACAAAAAATAGCTAGCAATCAGGTTTAATGATAAAATATAACAGGAAGCAATATTTTTTTAAATGTCAGACCAGTTACGAAACAAATTTCAAGAAAGAGGCTTCGCCTATCAGATTTTTGTTGCCCTCCTTATTTTCCATCAACTGAACTATACAAACCTAATTACAGTTCCATATGTAAAAATGGTTAAATTTTGGTTACTTTACAAGTGGCAATTGTTTTTTGTTACTCATTTCAAACATTTTTAAGACACGTCACGGCAAGATGTCTGGGTTCCCTGCTAGTGCAGTAGAGCTTTTTCTGTTCTTCTACTGTCCTTTAATTTTTCCCCTCCCCTAAAAGAAAGGTGCTTCAGACTAAATCTTAGAGTCTGTGGTTAATGCCAGATATTACTGAGATATATTTTGAGACTGTTGTACTCAATTTCTTAAGCAGTCACTTCTGTCCACTGTTTCTGTCCAGAGAGATTGGAACCTGTCTTGTGGACAAGAGTAAGAATTCCCTTTCCATCCATCCTTCATCTCCTAGGGGAAGTATTACATTCAAGTTCCTTGCACGACTGAAGGATGCTTATTTATGCAGAGGAGAGCAGAATCAGTTGCTATTGCATCATAGTGGTAAAGGTGAAAGATGATCTGAGAAGCTTTCAGCGGTGCAGTTGGAATTGGCTTTAATTCTCTTTGAAGACAAAATGTGTGTTTTTCCTTTTCCCTGGGGTAGCAAGATCAGTTCTTCCTCAGGAGCAGGAAAGGTCCTGAATTTTGGTGCCTGGAGACAGGATCTGGTGATGCTGCATGAGGCTTGGAAGAAGCTCTGGCTAGAAAAAGGAGACTGGAAGGATTCACTTCAGCAGAGCTGTAAGCTGAGCAGTGATTTCACAGGCTGTGAGTGAGGTTCAGGGTGCCTCTCTCTTCCCACCCTCTCAAACTGAGGCTGCTCTTGGGGATATGGAATCTGCTGGTGCCATGGAGGTGCAGGGAAGGTGAGGTTGGGAACTGCTACTCACTCCCTCTCCCTGAAGCAGCTAAGGAAATGACAACACCCCTGGATACAGAATCCATTTTTGTATTTATTGCATTATGACTCTTTCTTACGACATTTTTGGAAATAGCTGGCAAGATTTCCCAGTTAAATATGTATCCATATCACTAATGGCCGTAGCAGTGTAGCAGTACTTACACAGCATGTTCCAGGCTGCTGTGAGGAAAACCACAGTATTTAAGCCTCACGACAGATTGGTGTTACAGTAAACAGGAAATTTGTTCTGTTCAGGATGCTCAAAGCTCAGGCTGTCCTTCTGCTCTGTGTCTGGGGAAGGTACAGCCCCTCAGCAGAGCATCATGTGGAGATGTGCCCCTCTCTGTTTTGTGTGCAGTGCTCTGTGAACTGTAGTGGAGGCTTCAAGACCCGGGATGTTCACTGCATTGATGTTCGGGAAAAGCGGCTGCTCAGGCCTTTCCATTGCCACTTACTGGGATATAAACCACAGTTCAACACTAGCTGTAACACAGCACCTTGCTTGCAATGGCATGTGGAGCCCTGGAGTGAGGTACTGTTCTTTAAAAGAAGCTTTGTGAATCAGCAGTTTCCTTTCAGGTAACAGTGGCTGTTGGATCCCATGCTGTCAGGTAAAATTGTGCTTCAAGGAAGACACACGGCTGGTAAGTTCTTGTGTATGGCTGCAACAAAAATTAGCACATGTGTTTGAAAGGTTTCACAGAATCATTCTTAGGATTGCGTGTGATTTACAGCTGGAGCTACAAATTACCATATCCTGAAAGGGAGAAGCAGATGGCCTGGAAAAAGATTTGTTTTAGCTATCCTATTGGATCAGTAAATGTGGTTCATTTAGATGAATCCTTTTAGCTGATGTTTTAATGTTGCTTTCTCATTATGGCAAATTTAGAATTTTCCTTCACACTTTTGGACTGAAATTTTATGGAGCAAAGGCTTAGACCAGACATAGATAAATATGACTTTTGGGTCCCTTTGTAATACAAATCTGTGCCAACAAACTCAGAGGGAGCCAGGCACATATTTTTGTCAGCTAAAGCATGTGGCCTCTGTATTTTAGAATTTAACCCCGCTGAAAGCAGCTCTGGAGAAAGTGTCACGATGTTTGCAGTCCTGTCGACCTAATGGGATTTTAAGGGAGGTGATCACATTTTCTTTACAGGGCACTGGCAAATTACAGCTGGAGGAGACCAGGGTGTGCTGTCAGAGCAATCAGCAGGGGTTGGAAAAATAAAAATAGACAAATAATTGCATTTATTTGCCACTTGAAATACCTTGTACAAACACTAGTCCAGCCCTGGCAGTTGTCCTCATGCTAAGGACACTGGATAGAAATGGATTGAAAAGGTTAATTTATCAGATGTCCGATATATTTTTCTGTTCATAGGAGTACAATTCCTTGTAGTAACAATGCATTATTCAAAGTATATTTGATACCTTATTTCATATCAGAGTATAAAATACTTCGTGTATTTCAAGCAGACTCTACTATTAAGCAGACTTAGTGAAACAATAGTAAAAAATCAGTGGATAAATAATTCTATGTGGACAGAAGAATGTTTAAAAAATAACTTGGGTCACTATCTTTGTAAGACACTTACTGCCAAAAGAGTTCAATTATTGTATGGATTGAATTTTAATGTCCCCAAACACCTCATAAAAATGAGATGCTGCATCTTATGAACTTGTTCTGTCTTCATTTAATATTACAGATTAATCCTGCAGACATATGACTTCTAATCTAATTCTTGTTAGAGATGCTACTGCTGTTGGTGATGCTGATGAGCAGTTCTGTGTTGCCTCTTCTGTGTAGCCACTACTACTCTGCCCTTTAGTCCTTCAGTAGTATGTGCCAGGAGCAGCTTTTCCCCATGTAGCAGCTTCTTCTCAGTCTCCTTCCATAAGTACATGGAATAAGTGTCTCAGTGCAGAGATTTTCTTCATGTCTGAACTTTAGGACTTGATGTGCAGGCTAGCCTGTACATCTTGATAAACCCGTGGGCCTGTGACTCTGGGTTCTTGTTATCTGTGGCCCTACATTTGTAAATGAACAGGTCCAACCATCTTGTGGTCTGTTCCTGGTTTCTCATCCTTTCCTACCTCTGGCTGTGCCCCTCTTTTGGCAGTGCTCGAGGACGTGTGGTGGTGGCCAGCAGAGGCGGCACATCTCCTGCCCACGGGAAGGGCACTGTGACTGGACCAAGAGACCTGAAGCCATTGCATCCTGTAACAGGCAGCCTTGCACACAGTGGATTCACCAGGCCTGGAGCCCGGTAGGATTCAGTTTATTTCTGTTTCATTTTTGTCATCAGTTGGTCGTATTTGGTCATATTATCCACTTGTCTCTGAACCTCAGTGCCTGTGGCAAGTACAGTTTCTTGTGCACAGCTGAAGCTGCAAGAGCAGAACTTCTGAAAACATTCTGAACATTTCATAGCCAGCCCATGTCTGTTCCTTCAGGTAACAGATACTGTAGCTTCTACTTTTTGTTGCTGTATTAGATGTTGTTGGAAGTTCTTAGGATTTTTTATCTTGTCTAAAAACAAAGGAGCTTTACTATTAACATTCTTCCACTTCATGTTTGAAATTTTCCACTGTTTGAGGCTATTGGAGGGAATCGGGTGATTGTCAAAATAGCTTTGGGGAATATTGTACTTGCCCACACAAAGAGAAATTCTGAATTTTGACCAGTAGCCTCATACTTAGTACCTGGAAATCTTACTGACAAACATGAGGTGTATCTTTAGGGAACCTTCCAGTATCTGCTATACATATTTATCAATAAAGAAACTAGTATATCTAATAAATCTTTCCTTCCAGTTTCCTTAATAAACATTGCATACATTACAACTACTCCTCACAGCAGAATGGATATTGAAGGAATGCTAAAAGCAGGAACCACAAATCAGGAAACTTTGGAGTCTCATTTAACACAGAAAATTCCATGAGTTGGTTTTGACACAAAGCCAATAGATAGGACATGACTATAATGTAATGTAGAGTTACTGTAACACTTAAATACGGAAGCGAATCACATAAAATAAGTAACAGAATACCAAACATTACTGGAACTATTTTACTTATTTATTAATCCCATATTAATGTATTCATTAATACTTTTACTTTGTAAAAATATTTTAAACATCAATATAAAGTTGCTGCAAGAATACCTAAGATCTCTCAGTGCACCTCAAGCCAGTACTATTGTGCTTCATGTGCAGTGATGCACATTAGAGAGGGGATAATTTGCAGAAAAATTGCAGAGGTTCCACTCCCATCTTCATCTCTTGTACTTCGTTAGCTGACATTCCCTATCTGCTGAATTCTTTATCTCATTTATCTGCTGGCACTATTTAAAGTGGCACTATTTTTTTTAGAGAAAAAAAATAAAAAAAATAAAAACTAATTGGGATTCTCAGATGCTCTGGGAAGTCAGAAGAATTAAGTACATATACAGAACGGTACAGGAAGATATTTTAAGTGTTTGGGTTTGTGGCTTTCTGTGTGCAGCCAGAACAAGCAGCTGGCAGTTCTTTTGTGGTCATAGAGGAAGAGCAACCTCTGTTTAAAAGACAGGAAAGAAACAAAACCTTATTGGGCTTTTATTAAAATCTTAGCTTGGTCATTTATAGACCTAGCATTGCAATTGGTTATTCTTGTTTAACTTAGTGGAGAACACAGAAAGCAAAAGCCATCCTAATTTGTACAAATTTGGCTTGCAAGTCTCTTGTATTGTAGGACTAGCATTGCAAATCATCCTTTTCCTCCTCTGTAGAAAACAGTCCTCTCCCCCCGCCTCTTTACGCATTCCAAGATGCTGTATTTATACTATTTACCCTCTACTGTATCCTGCCAAATCTGGCCACAATGCACTGTGTGAAGTGTCTGTATGGAGCATACATTACACAGAGTACTGTAATGCTGTTGCTTCTGGATCATATGGCAGTTCTAGCTTCTGTCACATCACAGCTCAAATATTGCCATATTACAAAATTTCCATGTAAAAAATTTTATGTATGTTAAAATTGCTCTTTCAGTGTGCTGTTTCTTGTGGAGGAGGCGTTCAGCAAAGAACTGTGAAATGCATGAATACAGAAACTAATGAAACTGAAGATGACAGTATGTGTGTGGATAAAGCCAAGCCCACAAAATATCAGAAATGCAATCTGCAAGAGTGCAGAAAAAATACAGGTAGAGTAATACACCTGCATGAAACAGTTTTCTCCATTTGTGCTAAGATTCTGCAAAAACTGGGACCTAACTCAATCTATCAACTTCTTTTGAGTAGTGTGGGCTAAGTAATTACAGGTCACCCTGGCCTGGTACAGTTCAGCTGCTCTGTTGGCAGAACCACACTGTTGTCTCTTACAGCACTTCTGGCCTTGTGTTGCCATGATGGGGAGTGCAGTCTCTGAGCATGCATCACTAATTTGTGATGATACAACTAAATTAGTAGGTCTGCTTGTATTGACCTGTTTTAGGTAACCCAGGCTGCAGTGAGGACTGTGGAAGGACACATAGTTAATCCAAACAGATCCATTTCTTAAGATAGATCCCTCTGTGGAAGCTGTAAATTCTGGGCTGGGAATGTAGGCAAGCAAATTCTTGCAGCCACTGTGAAAAAATCAGTGTCCCACAGGATGAGACTGTCCAAAATCAAGAGGTGGAGGGAAGTACTCTTGTGAGTCAGAGTATCATGTACCCCTGTCCTTCAAAGGCCCAGGAGCCCAGCTGTGTATGTGGTTAATACCCAGAAAAAGAGGCATTAGGGGAAGGGGGAACCTTACAGGGGGAGGCTTACAGAGGGATATACATCTTTATGTGTGGTCTGTTACTGCTGTATCCAGCAGGTACCCTCAGGTAAGAACAGAAACAGCTCACAGTTCTACAAGAACTTTCAAAGTTTTAGAAAAACTTTCAAACACCTTTTGGAGAATGGTCTTCCCTATGTGCTAAGGGTCTAATTTGACAGTGAGACAATGGTTTGAGCCCTGACAGCAGTACAGATATGACAGATCTGCTCTTGAGAGTGACGCATCGCTCCTGCTGCTGTTGAAAGAGTTTTAGCACACATTTTGCCCTGGGGTGGATTGGTCTGCTTATGTCCTGTCTCTCTCGTGTTCATAAAGACAGACTCAGATAAATACTGCCTACACATATTAGTAATAGTTACTTCTGTGAATAAATGCTCAAGTGACCTGTAAAACGTAAGAAATGCCTTACTGGGTAAGCACTGGTCCATGCATCATACCCTTATATCTCCAACAATGGCATTAAAAAAATGCTGCTTAGCAGGAACGCAAGAGATCAGTGCTTTCCTGAGATTCATTTCCATGATAGTCCTCCAGAATTCCCAACTGACATATATTAGGACAATTAAAAGTTCTCCATGAAGTGCCTTTTTATTTAAATTTCCATTTATATGTTGCAAATATTTTTGATGCTGTGATGCTGATGGTGACTCCACTGCCTCCCTGAGCAGCCTGTTCCATGGCTGACCATCCTAACAGTGAAAAAATGGCTGCTAAAGCTAATCTGAACCTCCCCTGTCTCAGTTAAGGCCATTTCCTCTTGCCTTCTCACTGTAGGTGTAGCAAGGTAGGGTGACTCATACCTCACTACAACCTCCTTTCAGGTAGCTGCAGGCCTGTAGTCCCCTGGATCATCCTTCCTGTACTAATCTGATCATACTTCCAATCTACCCTCCTGGAGATGGCATTACATTTGCTAATTTCCAGTCAGCTGTAAATTCTGCAGTTAACCAGGACTGCTGGTAGGTGATTGAGAGTGGTTTGGCAAGTTCTCTCACCAGTTTCCTCATTACTCTGGGGTTGGTCCCATCTGGGCCCCTAGACTTGTAAGTGTCTAAATTGGCAAAGTATATCCCTAACCATCTCTTTCTGGATTATGGAAGCTTTGTTCTACTTCCCATCCCTAACTTCCAGCTCTGGGGGCTGGGTATCCTGACAACAGCCATTCTAGAGGTTTGCAGCCTGGTGTGAAAAAAACTGCTTTCATGTGTTTTAAACTTTATACAAGTTTTAATTGAGTTTCCCCAGTTGCAGTGTTGAGGGATTTGCTGGAGAGCAACCTTGCTAATACACCATCTTCCTTCTTTTGCACACCTTGTCTTCTTGCAGCTGAGGACTTCCAGTTTCTCATATCTGGCTAATCTGGCCCATTTCAGTTCATTAGAGTTACCACAGACCTATCAGCACAGTAGTTCAGACAGCAGCAGTCCCTGCCACATTCTGATACTGCAGGAATTAAAGCATAGCCCAGCTGAACATGCAGTGGCATGTGCATTGTCTGCTCCCTCCTGCCTGCCCTGGCTGTGGCTGTGCAGCACCCTGCCAGCACATGCTGCTTGTCTTAGGGGCAGTTACAAGAATGCAAAAGTACCAAACTCAAATCATTATTGCTAGGCCTTCTCTGGCAGTCCTTATCAGCAGAGAAGACAAAGTAGAAAACATAGATCTTTCGTGTCTTTTGTGTCTGCCACAAAAGTAAAAACTCGCTGAACAGTCATGAGTGCTGTGTTTTCCAAAACAGAAGGTCATATGTTCACTAAAAGACCATAGAATTTCAGAGGAAGGTACAAGGGAAGAGAAACCGTAAGACCATAAATAAGACCCTTAATAGACATGACAGTCTGGCATAAGGCAGTTCAGAATTCTAGAAATACAGGGAGTGAGTCAGCAAAATACAGCTAATTCTTGTCATCTTCTTCACTACAGGGCTGCCCTGCAGCAAAGACCAGCTGTCAGTTCACTTCTGCCAGAGGCTGAAAGGCATTGGCAAGTGCTTGCTGCCATCAATACAGACACAGTGCTGCTTCACGTGTAGTCAGCCCCGGATTCGTAACAAAGCAAGACATGGAGATCAGCGAGGCTTCAAACAACAAAATTATGCTAAATCTAGAAGAAAACCACCTCAAAACCAAGAGAACAACAACCAAGCAGCTTGGCGCTAGCTGTTTTTTTCTTGTTTTCTTGAATGGAGCTTCTGTTTACAGGTTTTACGTTCCTTATTTTTTTCTGAACTATCCAGCATAAATGGAAATCTGTGATGAAAACTGGGAAAAGACATCACCTAGGGTTATCAGTCATAATTTACTGCTTCAGTTTTTTCTTTGTAATAGTCCAAAATTTGTAACATAATTTTCAATGTACCAGCAGCTAATACTTCTTAGGCATGAGTAGACACTAGGAACAGGCTTGCAATAATTTTCTGATTTTTTGTAATGAATGTTTAACTTGTTCTTCCATCTCTTTTCCGAAACCCACTTGAAACACCGGCACTGCTGACTCAAGAGTGCTTAGTGAAGGTGGCCCTTGGGGCAACAGACACACCTGTGCCATGACCCAGTTCTCTTCATGCTCACTTGCCTTTCTTTCTTAGGAATCTACGTGAAGTGGCAGTGTTTCTCTAAATTCATTGCTCACATATTAAATTTAACAGCAGAGTTTTGTAATACCTGCTTACAATAGGCAGGATGAATTTAAGCAATTTTTTTTTCAGGAGAAAAAAATCTTTGCTTAGTACTTGACTGAACCTCTAAAGGATACCTCAGCCATAACCTGTTCTTGACAGTTTTTTTCTGCTACAAATGTCTTGCTGTAACCTGAAAACCCCATGAAATATGGGATGTTAACTTCCCAAATATGTTTTGAGCGGCATTTCTTGGTACCGCAAAAGCCAAGCTGTTTGCATCTACCACCTTAATAGTCACAGAATCATTTAGGTTGGAAAACTGCTTTAAGATCTACAAGTCCAACCTCTAAATCAGTGCTGCCATGTCCACCCTTATCATGCCCTTAAGAGCCTTATCTACGTGTCTTTTTTACACATTTAGGGGAGAAAACAGCAATATCTTCTAGACAGTTTTATACATTCCATCTGATAGAATAATTTCAGTATAAAGAAAAATTTGGTTTTGCAGATCTTCTGCTAGACAGGTAATAACATTCTTAAGTATCATCTGTAGTTTCTCTCCATTTAAAATTAACTATCCAAGGCCATTTGAAATGAGTTAAGGCAGCCAAGTCAAAACTATGGCCAGTCTCTATAGCTGCAGGTATTCAGACACAAATGATATGTCAGCAGGACATAAAAAGCTGTCAGGAAACTGAAGGAGCATAGAGGTTGTACCAACTTGTTCTGCAGCAAAAATTTAACCTCAGCACTTATCCTTTTGAAAGCATGGTGTTCTCTCTCTCAACTTCTCACTTCCACTGTTTTAACTTAGTGATCAGCTCAGTTTAGTTAAAGAATGTCACAGCTGCTGAACAGAGGAACCATGAACCTTCACTGTAATGATTTCCACTATTTACAGCAGGAAGAGTAAAGGAGTCACATAGTGAGAAAGCAAAAGACTTCTAAGTTGATATAGGTAAGGACAATTGGAAGTTGAGTTTTCTGCATTTAAAAACTGAAATCTTTCTGTTGTTTGACAAATTAAAAAGGAGGAAGGAGCAATGAGCTGGCCCAGCTAAACAATTTTGCTTATTTCATGTTAACTTGCATGATAGAATTCAACTTTACAGATGTAAACCTTTCCTGCAGCTTCAAATGTGGCATGGCAGCATTTCAGCTGGAAATGTCCCATACTACGTTTTCAAATCAGTTTTACACCATCAGCATAAAGGCCAACTATCAATTGAAAACTCTGTAATTACATTCACACAGATATTCAGTGATAGAGCTATCATTTGATCCAGTATCTCCTAGTAGAGCATAAGCCCACCAGAGCACTCTACCACCTCACTCACAGTAGACTTTTCCCACACTGTAAATCCATAATCCTAGTGGAACTGAGGGCTCCTGGGACAGGAATCTGAGGCTTGGAGTAGCTCAGGCCTCAGGCATGAGGGCACCACTAGCCAAATGGTGTATCTGTTTTGCTAGTGAAGAAAATGCCAAAACATACTTCAGGCAGCCAAGACTGGACCTTTTGAACAAAGCTGGGCATTTTGAAAAGAGCTGGGCAAGAACATTTAGATTCCTTTGGAATTCAGTAGGATTTGGACACCTTGGGTCTTCTGGTTTTTTTGAAAATCTCACTTTTGCACCCTACTTACGTTACAATTTCAGATTGTAGTACAGGGAAATGCACATTTTATGCAGTATATATGGTGAGACCGTGGTCATGAATCCAAGTGTCACTGTGGTTACAGAACTATGACTAGCAGTAGCTTTTTTTCTAGAGAAACATTTATGGAAGTTAATAGAAGTATTTCAGCCTAGCTATAATGTATTAACCTAATGATGGTCACAAGCTGAATTGTCATTTTTCAAAGGTTTGTGTCCTTTGGCTGAGGACTTACTTCTTCACTTGAAGTCTCTGGGAGTTGAAAATACGCAGCATGGTAAGATTAGATTTATTAACCTCTGTGATGGCAATATAACCCCAGTTTTAGGTGCTGATAAAACAAAATCCACTGTTAAAAATGTGGTGCTAGGTTAACAGTCATGGGGATGACTTGCAGTGGTGCATGTATGTGCATGCACACACTCTTGCAATAATATGTCTGGTGTTGCTGGCCAATGCCAGACATGATGCTTTTTAAGTTTCACAGTTTGCTTCTCTCCTTCTGGGGACCCTTTGAGCAATAGAAATCTGTGCAGTTCTTACTCCTCTGGATGCAGAAGTATTGAATCATGTGCAGGAGTAGGGGTGTCCTGCCTGATTCAGGAAGAATTTGGGGAGGGTTTCGGCTCAGACTGCATGGTGTAGAGCAGCTCCCTGACAGCCAGACAACCTGGACTGGTGGGCAGTGCAGTGCTCCTCACATTCCCAGAGGCATTCTACAGGATTTGGGTGGAACAAAGTTCCAGGTCAGATTACTCTGTGCATTGAGGTACCTGCGTAACATTTTATCCACACAGGTCAGCAGAAGGAGGCTACCAGGTATGTGGGCTAATGAGAAAGGAGCTGACTGACTGGATATGGTGCGGGTTGGAAGGAAATGCCTGCAGGAGTTGTCCTTTCCAGTGCTCCTTAGGGCTAGTATGGAGTTAAACCATTTCTGCCTTCATTGTTTTCTTCAGGGAGCTGTTATTTCATTTGAAAGGAATAAAAAGTGAATAAGTTGTACTATGGACATTAGTCAGAATAATCTTTCTACCCAGGGAAATGCAGTTATTACTGTTTCTCAGCTTAAAACTTTAGGGAAAATACTGTGACAACATGAACGGTTTTAACAGAGCAGTGCCACTGCTATTATGATATATGCTATTATATCTTAAGTAAGGTGGATTTGTGATCTGAACCCGGAAAGTCATTAGTCTCAGAACTGAATTGAATACTAAGTGCGGAGGTGTATTATCATTATATTATTGTATTAGCCCAAGATTCATCAACTCAACAGATTGCTCAGGAAAAAAATGTGTATTTGTCACATTCACAGCTTGTTCTAACATTTCAAGGTTTGAAAAGCAAACTATGATGACATACTTGTTGCAAGCTTCAATAAATGGCATTGCATATGTTTGATGTCTCTGGTATTTTATATTTCCAGTGCAAGAAGATTCATACAATGGAATTTCCAGGACAAAACAAAAGCCTTAAAAATATATTTTACATGCCAGGGATTCCCATCACTGAGTTGTTTTGGTGCTTGACAGTCCAGCATAAAAGAGATCATTAACATAGGTGAGGGGAAAAAGTAGAAGAATAGGGCATGGTGCTAAGTAAAAGATACACACTAAAAGGCTTCATTACTTCCTATGAAACAGAGGAAATCTTATCACTTCTAGTCTAAGCAGATATGTCTTAATTTGTTGGCAGCAAGCGAGTGTGTCTTTTGTGTCTATTGAAGAGCTGTATATAATATTACCATGCCCCTTGACACCCACCCTGAATCTTCTCAATACTCAAGTTTTGCCAGTCCTGCTGGTGCTTATGCCCAGAAACTTGATCAGACCAACCCTGATCCTTGACATGCTGCCCAGGAGCACAGTTAGGCTTGGGCAGGGAGCACCATCAGTTCTCACCCTGTCACCAAACTCCACCCCATGCACCCATGCATGGGCTCAGCCTCACAACCCCCATGGAAGTCGCAGGAAGTTGCTCCTTGCTTTAGAAAGTCCAGCCCACAGGGGCAGCACCCTGCATAGGTGCTCTAAGGGAAAGGATTGAGCTGATACAAGAAGTGAGTGGAAGCTCCCTCTGCTTTGCCAAGTCTCTTTATGCCTTCCTGAATGACCTGTTTCTTAGCACAGCCTGATGAGCAGATCCTGTGGTTGCTGCACTGTGTGGCACAGCTTGCAGAGCACCCCCTTGGCTCAAGCCAAGCATGCAGCACTGTAATGAATGGATGTGGGAGTTTAGATAAGTCCTTGCCTTTTTCCCAGGCCTCTGGCAGCAGGCAGTAGCTTTATTGAGGTGGCCAGCAGCCCAAAACCCACTCTTTGTTTGCAAGTTCTTTAATAATGGCTGATTTGGTCTATTATAGAATGAATTATTTATTCCATAGACAAAACTAACAGACATAAGACTTAAACTAATACTACACAGGAATAAAGACAAAAAGAGACAACTAGTAGGTAAATACAGCATGAGGTTAAGGGTACAGATAGCAAAGAAATTATATAACTTAGCATTCAATGTATCTTACCATCCAGTTGTTGGTGGAGGACACATTAAGATCCTTTCTCTCAATCCCGGGAAGTAACATGGAATTTGCATCCAAACTCTGGGGAGAAGTCTCCCATGCTTTCAGGGTGTGTGTGTAGAAGGCTTCTGCCTGATAACTCATATGTCTTTTATGGTTCGCAAAACAGGGTCTCTTAGTCAAGAATATTTCTTTTATCTCTTCCCACATCAGCTCTCCAGACTAAGATGTTGATTCTTAGCTGAGGTCTGAGCCCCTTTGGCACCAGAGATGCCCCCTTGCTGAGCCTTTCACCCCAGGTTACCACTTTATGCACCAGCTTTCTGTGGTAGAGAGGAGGGGGGTGTAGGTATCCTGCCACAAGAACCCACCTAAGGAACTGCCTGTTGGCTGCCAAAGTCAGCTCAAAATTAAACCAGCATGGTGAGGTAAGAGAAGGGGATTTCAGGTGGGGTGTTACAGACAGAGGTACTTGATGCAGCAGAACTAATAGTTTAATTTTGTGGAGAGAGAAACACAATACATTGCAGACTTAAGAGGAAGAAATTTCAGCCCTGTTGAATGTCCTATGCTTGTTTTCAGAGCGTTCTCATGTTCCCTGGAGAACAGAAGTTGGTGCCAGACACCTCTGTCTTCCTTGGATTGCTCAATCTGACTGTATTTCAGAACACTGATTAATAAGAAACATGGTTTATTGCTGTTGCCCAGTGTTGCAGCCTCACTAGCCCTTATTCTGCCAGTAGAATATGGGGAGCTCACATAAGGATACTACTTATTTTTGTCACTGATCCCAACCTCTTTTCTCTTAGTAAACAAATGCAGATACCTCCAGCATGCTCACAGGAACAAAGCCTGGGATGTGTTAACTAAGGAGTACAAGTTTCTCCTACAGATGCAGTGGTTACAGCAGTAAGACCCAGGGAATGAGAAATAACCACAGGACCCTCAGAGTGGCCAACCACAGTCTGTAAGCTGTGGTGTCAGGGTTTCTAAAGGAATCTCTGGAAACCAAGGAGCTGCTAAATAACCTGGGCATCACTCAATGCCAACTTGGTGACACAAACTAATGAAAAAGAAAATACCAAGATTATTGAAGGCTTCTCCTAACACACTGTTACTATTATGAGTCATCAAGTTATCATTTGCTAGATCAAAGTCAAAGATTTGGGACAGGAAAATAGTTTCCTGGAGGGATTGGATGTTTTGGAAGGCAGTCTTTTGCTAGATGTCTGGAGTTACCTCTATCTCTGTTGTGTTAAAAGCAGATGAGATGGTCTGGATTCAATGATTTAGTAGCTTTGACTGGGGCCTGAGACATCAGAGAATGAATTGTAGAATCACAGGATGGTTTAGGTTGGAAGGAACCTAAAAGATGATCTAGTTTCAACATCTTGCTATGGCCAGGGACACCTTCCACTAGACCAGGTTGCTCAAAGCCCCGTGCAGCCTGGCCTTTGACACTTCCAGGAGTGGGGCATCCACAGCTTCCGTGGACAATCTATGCCCATGCCTCACCATCCTCACAGGGAAGAATTTCTTCCTGATATCTAATCTAAATCGACCCTTTATCAGTTTGAAGCCATTCCCCCTTGTTCTGTCACTAGATGCTTTTATAAATAATCTCTCTCCATTGTTCTTGTCAGCTCCCTTCAAGTACTGGAAGGCCACAATTAGGTCACCCCAAATCCTTTTCTTTTCCAAGCTGAACAGTCCCATCTTTCTCAGCCTTTCCTCACAGCCAAGGTGCTGTCTAGCCCTCTGATAATTTTGGTGTCCCCCCTCTGGGCTCACTCCAG
>JBBMKD010000115.1:63842958-63862265 GCA_037834095.1 Argya squamiceps
TATAGAGATAGATAGATAGATAGATAGATAGATAGATAGATAGATAGATAGATAGATAGATAGATAGATAGATAGATCGTTTTGTTGTTTATTGTTTGTTGGTTTTGGGGTTTTGTGTTCTTTTAGGGGGTTTTGTTTGTTTGTTTGTTTAATTTCTTTTCCTTTTAGGATGCTGAACACTTTGTGTTTGGTTGGTGGTATTTTTCCCAGTCTTCACAGCTACTCTCTGTGCAACTCAGAGCATTTTTTTGTTTGCAGAAGGGCTTTGTGATCCAGTTTGAAGGCTGTAGTTTTCAGAGGGGTACAGGTATCTGATGTATTGAAACTGAACATGTAGCCCAGATGATTTACCCTCAATGTCTGAGAACATACAAAATGTCCCTGGCTGCCCCAGTTTATCTGAGCACATGTTCTTGTAGTGATTTATCAGAAGCTGTTAATGCATGCCTTGCTCCAGAGGCTACATGAAAAAAAAATTAACAAAAAACTTTTGGTGCAAGTCCAAATGTATCTCATTCTGTATGAGCATGCTCAATCACAGTGACTAACAAGGTATCAGCGCATCCAGTCAACTGTGAAAGAATATTCCTGTCCAAGGCAGATGGAAAACACTAGTGTGTAGAAAGGCAGAATGATTTAGGAAATTCTCTTTAAGCACCAATCAGTAAATTCTGTCTTTTTAAAATAAACGTAGCCTTCAGCAATTTTTAATTTCATCACATCAGTTTATCATTGTCAGATTTGAGGGCAAATTGCTTAGATTTTTGACAGAGGTGACTGTGCAATTCAGAAATGATGGAGAAGGCAATCATGAAATTACACAGGACATGACCTGAACCTCAAATGAGTTTTCAAAAACCACTTAATCTTGGTCTAGTCTCACAAGGGAAAAGTCAGACCTAGTGAAAAAATTCCCTTTTATCAAGGAGCATGTATGGACTGGGTTTGGATGCAGTGGGAAAAATGTAGTCAGGCAAGACTGACTGAGTAAAGGTGCCTACAGCAACTAACAGTTTATCTCACAGCTGGGTTCTCCCCAGAGGTGATGCTCCACTGCTTCTAGAGGAATTGATACATGACTGAATTTAAGTACTGGAACTACATCAGACTGACCCAGTGCTGCAATGGAGTAAGTATTATCATCCCAAGATATGACAGGAAGCACCTTAGTGGAAATTACCCCTCATACTAGCAGTATCCAGGTGGCTCTGTTCCAGGGGAAACCCTTTTAGAGAAGTTTGCAGACCTGAGGAGCAACACAGAACAATGAATCCTGGCACAGTGATTCCTGACAGATACAGAAATTACTGCCATACGTTATTTGTATATAGTTGGATGATCTATCAATAAGGTATCTTCCTTCTCTGACATTCCATGTGCCTCCTCACTTTTTGCATTTCAGCAAAGCTTTTGATACTGCCACAGGATCCTTCTGGACAAACACATCCTGTGATGTATGAGCAACTGGGTCATGGGAGGGGCACAAAGGGTTACAATGACATCAGGCTAGTGACCTGTCACTAGGGGGGTTCCACAGGGGTCCATCCTTGGCCCTGCACTTTTCAACATCTTCCCAAACTTGGATGCAGGATGGGAAGAGATACTGAGCAAGTTCACAGATGATACAAAACTGGGAGGAGCTGTTGACTCCCTTGAGGGCAGAGAGGTCCTGGAGAGAGACCTCTTTGGTCAGAGGGCTGGGCAATCACCAACTGCATGAAGCTTAACAAGGGGAAGAGCTGAATTCTGCATCTGGGCCAGAGCAACACTGGATGTACAGACAGACTGGGGAAGGAGATGCTGGAAAGCAGTGCCATGGAAAGGGACCTGAACATGAGCCAGCAGTGCCCTGGCAGCCAGGAGGGCCAACCCTGCCCTCGGGCCAGCGTGGCCAGCCTGGCAAGGGAGGGGATTGTCCCACTCTGCTCTGCACTGGGGCAGCCTCACCTCGAGTGCTAGGGGCACTTTTGGGTGCCGTAGTGTAAGAAAAGCGTTGAACTATTAGAGTGCCCAAAGAGGGGGCAACGAGGATGGTGAAGGGTCTGGAGGAGAAGCTGTGTGAGGAGTGGCTGAGGTCACTTGGTCTGTTCAGCCTGGAAAAGACTGGGGAGACCTCATTGCAGTTACAACTCCCTCATGAGGGGAAGAGGAGGGGCAGACACTGATGTCTTCTCTGGGGTGACAGTGACAGGACCTGAGGGAATGGTCTGAAGTTGTGTCAGAGGAGGTTTAGGCTGGATATTAGGAAAAGATTCTTCATCCAAAGGGTGTCTGGGCACTGCAACAGGCTCCCCAGACAAGTGGCCACAGCAGCAAGCCTGACAGAGCTCACGAAACATTTGGCATTGCTCTTAGCTGTGATTTTTGGGGCTGGTCCTGTGCAGAGCCAAGACTTGGACTTCTTGGATTCTTGTGGGTCCCTTTCAACTCAGCATATTCAGTGATTTTGTGAGACTAAATTCACAGTAAAGTGAAGTTGTGAAGTTGTGAAGTTGTGAAGTAAAGCCAAGTTGGAGACATACATTACCAGATAGTCCACAGCAAATGTCCAATGAAAGCTTTCGTAAGGATATACAGACTGAAAAGCAAATTGCAAATGACTTGAATTTCTCTTATCTAATGCTAGTAATCAGAACAGACTCTGCCAAACTGGAGAGGTGGTTTTCAGCCTTCTCAAACCCTGGAATGAATTCTATAAAAGCCTCTTTCCTGCTTGACAAGTGGTCTCACCATCAATCTGTGACACCAAAGCTGCACCATCCTGCCGTAGGAGACACACAGAGTACTTTGCTGGGAGCTTATCCTACCAAGGATGGTAAGCAGTGACCAAAGCCACCGTCCAGAAGACTTCTAGTTGAACCAAGGGAGAGAACGTGCTGCTTGGGCCAGACAGTGCTATAGATGAAGTACCACACCTCATTTGTAACCAAGAAACAGCAAAAAGTTTATCAATGTAAACTAGCGATTTAATGAAGTTTGATCATAAATGTGACAGTTTTAACAAGATTCAGTGGCAAGGCACACTTGATTTTCACTGCACAGAGAACAGGATCAAGCAAAATTGCTGTAGAGAGACCCTACTTGCCATTGAGTCATGAGGTTCAGGGAGGACGCCCATGCATTGAAAGCTCCTATCTGAGGAGGAGTCTAGGTGCAGCTGGATCCAGTCTTAGTCCCAGACTCAGTCAACAACTTCTGTCTAAAGGATTACATGTGCACAATCCATCCTTTGTGTCACTTAGCCATTATTTCAAAGTTTAGCATGCTATTAATCACTTGCTGAGAATCTGTTGTGGCAAGGATTCTCCCAACCCCAAGGAATAACCTTGAGCAGAGTCCTTACTCAAGGGGACGTGCTGGCATGCAGCCCACTGCCATAAAGGAGAGCCCAACAGGCCCTCAGCTGTCAACTATTTAGAGAAGACAACTGACTCACAGTATTATTTACATACCAGATGTGTCTTGGGTTGGCACTTGCCCAACTAGCCCTCAGCTGCTGAGGAAGATTTACAGCCCTTAACTCCTGTGGTGCTGTCTGTAAGCCAGATGCAGCCATCAGGAGCACTGCTGAAGGCTGCTGCTCGAGCAGGGAAAGGGCTGGGGGAGCACAGCCTCAGAGCCAGCTTTACTTCTGTGCACATCCACAGCTGAACTGCACTGACCCGACTTGGAGGCAGACACCTCAGTCCTGTCACCACCCTGTGGGGACTGTGTGCTGTGCTGAACTGTACCTTGGGTGGTGTTTCTAGAAATGCATGCATGTAGTACATATCCATTGTTCTATTGGTATTTAAGATCACAATCTCAGCAAATGAGGTTGCTGTAGAGGGACCACCTCTTCCAGACTGACACCTACTGCGCCATTAACAGCAGCAGCTGCTGCTTTACAGCACCAGCTTCTCATTACTCAACCGGGCAGTTTTTGGGTAGTTTAATGCTGGGGTGCCCAGGGATCCCCAGAAAAGGAAAGGAGAGCTCTCTGAAAATCAACAAATACACCAGTGGACAGGCAGCATGAAGCACAATTTCCAGAGAAAAACAGAGCTAGTGGCTCCTTTACCCAGGGCCACTGATAACTACCTTGGGTTTGTTTCACCAGTTGATGAAGTCCTTCTGCCCCAGGGGTAGCCGACGTCTGCTTCCACAGCAGTTGACCGCATGGCCAAGAGTCACTTCTCAGCCAAGTAGAGCAGGTGCAAAATACGGAGATAACAACCCTCACAAAAGTAACTCTGAAAGCAGCAAGGCAGTGAAAAATCAATTTCCCCCTCTTCCCCCCACAGCAGTTAGATGGAACCTTTAATCTCCATGAATGAAAGGAGGATGAAATAGACTGCTGAAAATTGCTGGGGTTACAGTGTGCTGAGTCTGAATTCACTAAGGGTTCAAATGCTGATAAAATGTGACCATCACCCCTGAGTAAAATAGGTGAGAAAAGGCAGGATGAAATGCTTCTGCCCAGACAATAATGGAAATGGCAAGACACAGAGGTTTTCAAAAGGTGAGATATTTCAAACCTGTCCTCAGACTTGTCTGCTGTTTGCTTAGGCTGTAGCAATAGCTTTTTTTCTTTTTAAATGAACTGTTATCAACCACCTTTTGAACCTGTTCAAGTTAAGATTAATAAAATAAAAAAGATGCAAAAAAACCTCAGACCAAAATTTTATTTTTTGTCAGTGACAGTCATTTGCCTCTTCTTAGCCAGATGTAGAGAAAAACCCCAAACCAAACCCAGAATCAATAGATGAGATCCCTCAGCAGTAAGATATGAAGGGCTGCTAATTACGAGATGCCTTGGACTAGAAGCTTGGGAAGGAAGTGTTCCATGGATGGCACTGTGCCTATTAAAGTGAAAACTAGCATTTGTCTTAAAGGAATAATCACTACCTTTTTTTGTTCAGCACATTCTTGTGTCTGTGTGATAGATGCCCTTACTGTAATGACAGCTCAGAGACATGAACAGAAACACCATTTGTTGCTTATACTACTGGTTTCCTCAGCTGCTGTTTTGGCCCTACTGTGCCCTGCTTTTTCCAGACAGTGTTATCCCCTTTCTACAGCTCTGAGGACCTTACCTGCAGAGCAAGCACATTTCAGAGACTGCCTTTGGAAAGGGACACAGTAGGCTTTGGTTAGCAGCCCGGCGCTCTGCGGCAGAGTCAGGAATGCCTCACTTTGGCAGCAAGAGACACTGCCAGAGGTAACAACCCCTATGGAAGGAGGCCTCTGTTCATGTCCCCCTTCATGTGACTGGGAGCTCTGGAGAGTCAATATATTCACAATTGGTAAGAGACCATGAGACAGGATGGCAAAATACAATTTTCTTTGCTTGTGGAGACACTCCAGAAGCTGCCATGAAAAATATTTGTTATCAAAATGTATGTTATTCTTAACAGGGCAGTTAGAATGCCACAGATACCCTGATTCATGTTTCAATCTTCCCTAGCAGTCACAGAAAGTAATTTCATCTTGCTTCATCTGTAATTGGTTAGAAGCCAGGAAACTTTAATGCAATGTTTTTGAAAAACTTGATTTTTTCATATAAAAAGAGGCATTTTTGACTGAAGAAAGATCCCCATTAAAATGAGCAAGAGGTTCAAATGTGAAATATACTTCAAATCTGGCTCAGAACAAAAACTCTGGTTAACTAAATTAGGAAAACTACAAATTCTTTATATGCTGGGTAAAGCAGATGGTGTTAAAATTCTTCTTCAGCTTGTCTGGAACGAGAGCACTTCAGCTGCAGCAGCCTCTCCACAGTGTCTGCAATGGTTCTTTCCCCATGCACCTTGTTGTCTCGGGTGCGGATGTTCACTGTCCCACTTGCCTTCTCCTTTTCACCAACAACTAGAAACAACCAAGAAGCAAAAGAATTAACTGTTTTTTCATGATTCTGTCACTTATTCGGAAGGTAGAGTTTCCCTGTCAAGAGCTCCTTCAACTCTTAATGGATCACAGATGGTTTTAACGCCAGCACTACATCCCCAATTCACACAACAGGACTAACATGCTGCCTCAAAACATGTACTTCAGGATGAGTTTCTACTTTTTCCTGCATCACTCTCTCTGAAAGAGGCTTCTCTTATGCACGCATGCCTAGTTCAGAAGTGTACCACAGCTGCATGCAATGAAAACATATTGCTTTTGCTGAAGTAGAAGGAAGAACATAAATTATGGGGAGGATGGAAAATCACTTAAAATCTGACTGATAAAGGACAAGAGACTTCATATTTATCCCCAGACTGCTAACCAGAGGACAGCAAAAAGTATCAATAATGCCTTGGGTCACAGTGATCTCCCTTCAGGGACAGCTATACAAGCCAGGAATGCCTATGATGTCAGCAGGAGAGGTTATCTGCAATGGAGGCTCTTAGGAACAGATTGATCTGAAACACTGATTACAACTCTCTGCCTTGCTCACAGGATGATCAAACCCTGTAACAGAAGGGTCAGCCAGTACAAGGTAACTAATACCTTACCCAGAATAAAGTTATACTGCGCAAGTTGAGCATTCCTGATCTTCTTGTTCAGTGTACACCCAGGATCGACATCAACATCTGCCATAAATCCAGCATCATGGAAGTGCTGCCTGACCTAAGGAAAAAACAAATATTTAAACTGTCACTACTGGATATTCATGATCATGAACTGATCATGACCTGT
Source organism: Argya squamiceps (assembly GCA_037834095.1). Taxonomy (NCBI): domain Eukaryota; kingdom Metazoa; phylum Chordata; class Aves; order Passeriformes; family Leiothrichidae; genus Argya; species Argya squamiceps. Next base: position 63,849,622 of record JBBMKD010000115.1, read on the forward strand.
TGATTTAAACCATTTCAGATTATGTGAACCCCAAAAACAAAGCCACTGTCACAGGTTCAGACTTTGGAGATGAGCACAGTTCAAGAAATTAAAATATGTCAGCCATCATGCAACTATATACATAATAAATAATTATGTAAGCAGTGATGTGAACATCTAATGTTTGGGCTGAGTAGCGATTTGAGTTTGATATTGTAAAAGGCAACAGGATGGTGGAGCTATCTGATTAGAAGAGATTTTTTTTTAATTTTGTAGACTATTTTATTTATATATAATGTACTTGAAAGAACTACAGGCAAAAGGGTGCTGGATGCTAAACATACAAAGACTCATTTTCATCTTTCTTACTGCCCTGCAAGAGGCACATGGCCATGGGGGATTAGAACCTGAAGAGTAAGACAGATTTGAGTGAGAGAAAAACTAAGTTTTCCAAAAATAAAAGTTTCACAAAGATCAACATTTGTTGTTCACATATCCAAAATATAACTCAGGTTATCTTTAAGTGACCTGCAACTTCAGCAGCTAATTGTCACTGTAATACAAAAATTACTCAATGTAATATACAAAGACTTGGAATACATCTCAAATAAATACTATTAATCATTAATTACTAAGTATTACAGATCAATACAATATACTGAAAACAAAGCCTTGAAACCATATACATCACCTTTTGAGCATATTCATCACATGCTGGTCCTACTGGTACCACCATTACTTGCTGTGGGGACAGCCAGAGTGGCCTTCAATAAATAAACAAAAAAAGTTTATATAACTTTCAGTGTTTTTTCAGTACAAAAAATACTATTTACAGAGAGGAATAAAATCTACACAAGAGACTCTTAAAGCCAGCTGCACAGATTGGGTTCAGAGGTGATGAGAGCCCTATATTCATTACACTCATTTCCCCAAAAGAACTGAGTGTCTAGAAGGATTGGAAAAGCATGGGCAAGCACTTGCTGACTGGAAGACTGCTGATGTGTTTTATGACAGCTAACAAAGCCTAATTGATTGAGCTCATTCCTAAGTAAGCACAGGAAAACCTTTACTTTTGAGTCTTGATATAATCAGAGGGGTCACTCCCACTGGGTATTAACACAGGCAAAGTTGCCTTTGGTTAAAGGTCACCTACATAAAGGACTCTACAAGACAGTCCTGCTGCAAAAGCCGTTGGGATGCATATGCCGTGGGCAAACTAGCTGTATGCTGCACCTGTACTGGCAGAATCATGTAGAACATACTGTATCTTGAATCACTTCATATCTAAGGAAGGTGGTTCAGAAGAAATTGCCCTGTGGTATTCCTAGGCATTTCACCCTAGCAAGCAAGTGGAACGAACAGACCCTCTTGACTCTCCAGTACTTGGGGCTAATTTCTCTCCTATGAAGAGGAGAATGAAGAGTTTGCTTGAACTGGAATAATTTTCCAACATTACCATTTGCCTCCGTAGTTCTCAGTCAGAATGGCAATCATTCTCTCCACAGATCCCAAGATAGCCCGGTGAATGATAACTGGTCTGGTCTTGTCATTGCCGTCATGGCTGTAAAGAAATGCTTTTGTAAGGCTTTTTTTCCTTGATTCAACCTTATGTCTGTCACTGAAGCTGGATTACACAGAAGTTAAAACCACCAGCCTTTGCGCTTACCTGACAAAGGTGAGGTTAAATCTGACTGGCAACTGGAAGTCAAGCTGAATTGTAGCACATTGGTGGTAGCGGCCAATGGCATCCTTAATCTGAATGTCAATCTGAAGAACAAAAGGATAAACTTTTACAGTTAAGAGACAAGCATTCCCCTCTGAAAGCAAATTCACTGTTTTGAGATGGGACTTCACTCAATGAAGACAAATTCTATGTAGTTTTAAACAGCATAGTTTTACTTCAGCCTTCATTAGGTTTTAAATTATTTGCAAGTTGTGATGCAAAAAATGTTAGAGCTAAAACAGGGGGAGTAACTAGAGAGGTAATGTATCAGGAGGGAACTACATTTAATGTCTCAGACTATATTTTGTCAGTTTCAGTCTGGAACTTTCATGGGCCTTTTCACTGAGTGAATACAGCAGAACATAAATACAGAACTGAACATGTCTCCCCACAAACGAGATTTCTTCAGCCTAGAGGTGGCAAATTTATACTTCTTTATTATGCAGTATTTGAAGACTTTGTAGCTTGTGTTACAAATCCAGGGCATGAACACAGGACAGAAATTTGTTAAAGAGTCCACTTACCAGCAGGAACTCCTATCAATCAGCAACACTTGTTCTGACCTACGAGTCAAGCCTGTTCTTTTTGTATCTAGCACTTAAATCCCAAGTACACTTATGATACAACTTCGACAGAGAGACTTATAGAAAATAATAGACTTACAGTGTCCTGATCATAGTTATTTATTACACTGCTCACTTACTCATCATTTTACCAGTCTATATCAGGCTATATATTGAGGCAGTATGCCTTATTTTCATTCCTGTAATAACAAACAGATCAGTATTTTAACAACTTAAGATCTAAATGTCTTTCGATTTTGCATCCAAAATGCAGTTTATCATTCAGCTAGTCACCAAAGAGCTTCTAATCAAAATAAATTATTTACAATCTAATTTAATTCCTAATCCAGACTGTATAAAGAGCAAGTTTAAGATTAATTAATGTTAACAAAGTTTCCTGTACATTTGTTTTCCTTCAATCAAATACGGAAATGACTAAATACTAGCCGCTATAATACATTCTACCTACAAGACACAAACCAAAACAGACTAAAGTGGCACACAAATAGAGAAATCAGATAAAAACACAAATATAAATGTAGTGTAGGCCTATAAAGGAAAGATTAAAAGGCCATTTCATAATGCTCTGTGTCCTTATGTGCAAAGATAACAATGAAATTTCTAAAAAGCCCTACTTAATCTGTCCAAACTGAGGAGACTGTTCTTAAGAAACCTAACAAATTCACACGATCGATGCATGGGGATTTTTAAACTACCAAAACTCACCAGTAACTCAATGCAACTTCGAAACTATGCAGTTAAAGGAATAAAAATTTGTTTAACCAGTAAGTTTACTTTTGATTTTCTCCTGACTTAGGATTCTGCTGAAAGCATTAGTTCCAGTGCAGAAGTTAATCTGCTAAAACAGGTCTTACAGTGCCACCTTGTGTTTATGTCACCCACTAAACCAGCCAGCTGTCTAAGCAGCAGATGTGTAAGCAGGAGAGTATTAGTTTATTAACGTTAAATTAATTTAATGAGTGTTAAAGCAGTTAAAACTATGTGAAAACCAGGATCACAGAAGATTATTTCCCTCTCAAGTATGTTAGAGTTTATGTACCTGGAAAAACAGAGAATTTCAGTCAGACAGCATCTTAAAATGGGATAACAAAACAATAATCCCTTCCTCCTCATCCCAGCCTTTTGCCTTATCCAAATAGAAACAAAAGCCAAATCCAGCTAGGGGTTAGCAACACACTAACCTTAGGTCCATAGAAAGCTCCATCACCAGGGTTTAACTCCCACTTCTGACCAAAGGCATTGAGGCTGTTTTCAAGTTGCTGGAGATAAAGGACACACACACTCAGTGGCTTTTTACACATTACAGTTTCAGGTGAGCCTGCACCTACAAATAGGTAACCCTACCAAATTCTCCCTACTTCTCAGTTCCTGCTGAAACACATTTGTTTTCTGAAAAAGGGAACTTTTGGAAGAACATCACCAAAAAAAAAAAAAAATTTTCCAAATTTAAATGCACAAAATTAATGCACTCATTTTGGAAGAGGCCAAACAAGCATTAGCTAAAATACAAGAATTTTTAATATTGAATTCAAAGCTTGTAGTTAATGTTGAGACGGTTATCTGCCCTGGTACACCAAATGTCTATTCCTGCCCTATCTTCTCCCCAGCATTGCACCTGCAGTGGCCAACCCCAAACCCTTTCAGCCTCACTTTTGAGAGATGGCTTTTAGTGTTATTACAAGGGTTGCCAGAATCGATTCCCTTCCTCCTTTTTAATTATCAGAAAAAGACAAGAAGAAGGAGTTCATTCGATGCTTACATGGAGACTGCCACTATACTGAGAGCAAACTCTTTACAGCAGCCAGACTGAACTGAAGGCAGTTACTGAAGTTATACTGCTCATGCCTCCATCCCAGCTTCACTGTACCTCCCAAAAGGCAGTAACTTCTTCTAGAAGATGCAGCCTTACATCATTGAAAAGAATAAAACTCGTGTTTTACCTTTTCAGCTTGATTCCACACTTCAATATCTCCCAGGTACTTTTCAGGACGAGTGGAGAGATTCAGTTTAAACGAAAATCCAAAGACATCATACACGGTACGCAAGAACTCCAGACAGCTCTTTATCTCCTCTTCAATCTTGAAGATAATAGAAATCGTATCTCAAATATGGAAATTTCAGTTTACTTGATTTTAATACCCAGTGTCATTCAGCAGCAGCCCCCACCTGCTCCATAGCACAGAAGATGTGGGCGTCATCCTGCTGGAAGCGGCGCACGCGGGTGAGTCCTGTGAGAGCTCCGGACAGCTCGTTGCGATGCAGGACACCAAAATCTGCCAACCGCAGTGGCAGCTCACGCCACGACCTCGGCCGATGGTCAAACATCAGGCTGAAGGAAAAGTGTATTACTTGAAGCCCATTGAGAACCAAAATTCTAAAAAGAACAGTCAGGGAGAAAAAGCCAGTGACAAAGCACATGCCCGTAAGGCTACCAGTGTAATCTCGATAGAGCCATCAGTCTTATCTAGATCTGTCAGGAAAACAATCTCCTTTAACAGCTGGTAGGCCTTTCTCTCCTCACAGAGAGGAGATAAAACAGCTCCTAAAACTGAGCAGTAAAAGCTGAATGCCTGAACTGCCACAAACCTGACAATGCCCCAGTGATGATGGGGTCACTCTAATGATGGTAAAATGACATGGCATTTCTCAGTGTCTCAAGTGAAGAAGCATGTAGACAGCAAGACATATAATTACATCATTCCTGACTTCCTGACAGAATGAATAACTAAAGGTATCCATGTTTATAATTACACAGGCAAAGGAAGCAGAGTGGATTTCATTTGGGATTTTTTTCAATCAGCACAATCTCTGAATTTGCTATGTATTTACCAGTGTCCTGGACAGTTCATAGGCTTCAGAGCAAAGATTTCTTTCTCCACTTCAAAGGAAAACATATTCTCACTGTAATGCTGCCAGTGCCCTGAAGTCATCCACAGTTTGCTGTTGAAAACATTTGGAGTGACAACCTCCTGGAATCCACGTTTTCGATACTCACTCTAAAACAGGCACAGTACATAAAATAAATAATAAAGAAAACAAAAGTAAGCACAGGCTTTAATCTGCAGCCACAGAAATATAAAAATGATGCCATGCAAAAGTCCCATGACTTAGGAAGGGAAGGGAGAAAGGAAAACAAAACTTCAAGTTGGACATGCCAGGATACATCTCTTCCACCACTCTGCCCTCAAACAACTTGTCTAGTAGAAAGCAAGCAAGAAGAACAAGTTTCCTCCCTGCAAGCAATGCAGCAGTCTCTAATTACTTAACAACCCTTGATATATTACACTGCAGCCCAAATATACAGACTTCAGAATTCTTTTCCTACACACATTTTCAAAACAAGTAAATCTACAAGACCAAATGAAGTATGTTTACTAAAACAAATCAATATGCATCAATGGAACAGCAATAGTGTGAGCTTAGCTCTACTATTAGATGTCAAAGAATTCCTATGACAAAGCACCTTTATCACAGCTTTAACTGCAGATATAAATTTTAATACTGTTAAATGTAGCATGCTGTTATGTATTTTTTTTAATTATGCAATTTCTCCTACAAGATTTCCAAAAGATATTACTTACCCGTATAAATTCAATTAATGTGTTATAAATGTAAGCTCCTTTTGGCAAGAAAAAACAGCTACCAGGGCTGAGCTCATGGAAGAAAAACAATTCTTGGTCCTGCAGGAAAATATTACTTTAAAAACTTAGTATTTGCACCCCACCTCTTTCACATTCACAAATGAATTGCTACTTACTGGGCACCACTAACAAGAGTTTCAAAAAGAAAAACATGGGGGAAAAAGTAATATCCAATACACCAGATACATTTTCACTATTCTTTTATGTCTGTCAGAAGTTACAGGGGAAGGAAATTTTTCAGTTTGTTTCACTCATCACTCTTGAGCAAAAACTTTACACTGAACTCCCAACTGTGCCCCCAGAGTTCCCTTTGCACATTGACAAGTATATGTTTAGTTCTGCTTCTGCAGTTCTTCAACTATTTGCAGATGAACTGAACGTGTGAACTTACAGTTGGTTAATGTTGTCACAAACAGGTACACACACCTGAGGTCTGCATATGGGGAGTTCTTCAGTATTTTGTCATGATGTACTAGCAGCAGACATTTTAACCCTATTCAGAACTATCAGTTATCTGACAGGGGTGTCCATCTGAAAAAATAAACCCAAAATCCAGCCATCTGAAAGCACAGCTGTATCCTGCAGATTCAGAAATCATGCAGAAGGAAAGAACTGCGTGAACAGGCTGCAGCAAACTGCGTAGGAATGAGCACTGCCTGTGGACTGGAGCATTCATGGGTTGCAGACTGAAGTCTTTATATCCTGTACTGATCAATGTGTGCAATAAGGATACCACTGTGTTTAAAGCATTATAAAGTTATTTATTTTAAGATTTTGATGCTCACAAGAAAAGCAGGTGACTTCACAACCCAACTGAAAATAAAATTGTGTCACACCTTGGTTGTGGCAGCAAGGGTAGGCTGTCTTCAAGATGCTTTCAATTAAGGGGTTATATCCCCACAGTGCTTTTGAAATATGTTACTAGAAAAGCTGTCTCACCCGCCCAATTTTTCTGTGATCTCTGCTTTTAGCCTCCTCCTGGAATTTCTCCCACTCCTTCAGCATTTTTGTATCTGGGAATGAAATTCCGTAGATCCTCTGGAGGGACTCCATATCAGCCTTACCTTCCCAATAGGTAGAAGAATTCTGCATGCAAAAAGAAAAGAAACATTGAAGAAAGGGAGAAGCCTCCACATTTTACTACTTCTGCTGGCTACAAAAAGTCGTGCAATTATTAATAAATCATTACTGTGGAACAACTAAGGCATAAGGAGAATTTTAATGTGAAATTCAGAGCACTGATTGAAAAAATCCTTAAACGTAAATACACTAAGTCAAAATGATTTCAGACTCTTGTCTCTTTTAAAAGCCAATGTGCTGTGTAGCTAGCCTATTTCAACTGTTTATTCACAAACAGCTACTATCAGCAGCTGAGCAAAAACTATAAACTCTTAAGTTCAGCCAGACCTTAAACCAAACTCACACTTGTGCTGGAAGTGCAGGCCCTGGACACTTAGTTGGGCTTCACACCGTGAGTATCATTCTAGCATACAACATTTCACAATCTGTAACACTAAGATTTTGGCCAGCTTACCCATTTCACAGTACATTCCTGGCTAAGCCCAAAGACAGCAACGCATCTGAAGTGTTGCAGCGAAAACATCTGCCTAAGGCAGTTCCGGCACTTACCTTATGAATTTTTATGGTCTTTATCTTGCCAGTATGTCTGACATGAGGCCCTCTGCATAAATCTATCAGGGGACCACACCTAAGAAAAGGAACGCATTTATTTGGTATATTTACTCCTAGAACCATAAATCCAGTAATACTATGATGCATGCACAATTACCTGTATACTGTAGTAGTTGGGGTATTGACCTTCTCATTCAGGATGCGACACTTGAATTTATTGTACTGAGAAGAAAAGCAGCACACATACTTTTAACTCCTTAGAGTTAACAAGTAAGGAAAAAAAAGTAGCAAACAGTTTAAATTATTTGCAAACCTGATGCTATGTTGCATCAGAATAGCCCTGAAAAGGAGACAGACAGGAGGACACACAGTAGTGGAGGAAGGTGCCCAGCGAGCAGGCTGTGCAATATCTGTCCTTGGAGGTTTTGAAGGCCCAAATGGACAAGCCCAGGAAACCTGGTGTGACCTCAGTGTCCTCATGTCTGACCCCATGTCCTGTGCATGAGACTGGACTGGATACCTATGGAGGCACCTTCCAACCTGAACAACACTATGATTCTCCTGATGTCCTAATAGTGAAAATTCATTAATGTCTACCTCAGGAATGCCAAAAAAATACTTGCAGCTAGATACTAGAGAGAAAGGGTCAGGTTTTAGTGTTGCTTGGACTCTTTTAAAAGTCTAAAAAATGTTTTATAAAGCTTTCTGAATGCAGTAGCAACATATGCAGTCAGAGTATCACCAAGGACAAGATAACACAACATAACTGCACACATAATATGTTGCAAACATACATTTTTGGGAAGTAAATAAAGAATGTGGCTTCAGAGAATTTAATTAGATCACTCTGGGGAAGAATGAGAATTCTAACAGTTTTAGAAAATCAGAATGCCTATTTCCAAGAACCTAAGAATTGCTTCCATTTTGTTTTGGTTTTTTTTTGGTTAAATATCACAAATGATTTTCTAAGAACATATCACCTGAAAAAGTTAACTTGATATACTTTCTTCTACCACTAATAAACATGCCCTGAAGTGACAAACACTTGGAAGACTAATTGCTCAAGGCCAGAAACAACCTTCTACAGCAGCCCACCTTAAACATTTCAAGCAGTGTTTCCTTCTTAACTTCCAGTCTTTCAAAGGCTTGTTTTTCCTTCATTATCTTCTTGCATAATGTTTCCAAAGCAGAGAAGTCATTACTTGATACACCCCTAAAATAAACACACAGAGAAGTGAGTAATTTTTTGCTTTCATTGGCAATTTGTGATCCAGGTGCAATGCACCAACCTGTGGTTGGGACATCCTGCAAAAAACCAAAGCCATCTGCAGCAGCACATACGACTTTGTTCTAGGAACAAGCACACAGCAGGAATTTTGCTGTGATTGCCACCCGTCCCCAGCTCCTAAAAGAACACAAAATAGAAAACCTACCCTTCCTCAAGAAACATGTCATAATAAAATCCATTTTCTATTGGAGGGCCATAGCACAAACAGCCACCATAGATTCGTTCCATAGCTTCACCCATTATGTGAGCACTTGAGTGCCAGTAGACCTAACAGAAGTAAAAAAAGAAGGGCTCAGTCTGAATAAACATGAGGCACTTCCAATTGTTTTATTTAAAACCTTCTCTGAAACACTTGCTTTTAAGGATACCTGAGGCACACCCCATATTAGAGCAGTGTGCAGAACAGAAGTGACCCGCCCAGCAGCACTCTCATCCTCAGCACCAATGTTTCCAAAATGCAGCATTTCCACTGGAAAACTGTGGAAATGGAAAACTTACGTTCTGGTACCAAACAATTCTTACTTTCCACTATTGCTGACATAATGTAATTATTGTCAAGAAACTAATTCAGAAACCTTTTTTCCTATGAACTTCAGTCAATCAGATCTGCGTAACAACCAAGAGATGTGCTTTCAACATAAGGCAGTGGTTCTAACCCAGCAATCTTATGCATGGGAAATCCTGCACACTCCATCTTGTAGAACACCTGAAGTTTTGACAAAACCAAACCTCTTAACATTAGTCTGCCTTGGTTAGCACAAACTGAAATCATAACTTGGGGGCTGCCATTCAGCCAACATGAAAACACTAGTTTTGAATGTAAGACTTCTGTGATGAGTTTGACTGACTAAGCTTCTTGGACGGATTTTTTTCTAAAGAACCTATTCACAAATTTACTGGTTGTGCACATTTATCTGATTGAGTAGCCAAAATAAAAAAGCAGATACTTTTGCATACACAGAGAAAAACAGCAGTCTATTCAATATTTTTATGATTCTACATAGAAAGTATTTTTCTACTCAGTTTTGTTCCCAAAATCAGTGCTGAAGATGTTCAGGAGACCTACTTTACATTAACATGAAGGCTGAAAACACGAGTTTTTAGCAAGAACTACAGCAACTGCAAGCAGACTTGGCTACAAGTACACAACAAAAATGTACATTATCTGTAGTACCACAACCCTCAGGTGAGGAACTATGAGGAAATGCAGATATATCTAAACCACAAACCTGTTCTCTTCATCTTCTGAACACAGTAAATATTTAAGTAACTGCAAGAGGCTGAGTTAAATGTAAACCTGAAACAAAAAAAATGGTTTGGTGAAAAATACTCACTGCTTGAGCCTCTTCATCTTCAAACTTAAGCAACTCCAAGGAACAATCCTCCTCCAAAGGACGGTCTAGATCCCAAACCACCTTGTTCACTTTGGCAATGACCGTGTTATCAGCTAATCCCTGACTACAGAACAAACACAGAAACACAATCACAAGAAAGTATATTGTATTTTGAAAGCAGCAAGCAGAAGTTCTCCAAATTTGCCCTTCAGTTTGAGTAAGACTTTAGAGTGCTCAGAGTGGATATAATTTCATAAATAAATTCTAAATAAATTACCAGTTTAGCCAGTCCTGAACAATCATGAAAAATCCTACTTATATTTTAGGGATATGGGAAAAAAACTGTGCTGTATACTTAACTTTCACAGATACTTGACTTAGAGGCAGCATCCTCCAAGAACAAACCTGACTTCACAATCCTACTGCAATATAAGAGAGAACCACTCTCTTTAAAGTTATCAAATACCATTTTTTACATAGAAGCTTTACTCTTTGTATCCACTAGGCAATATACCCTTTTCGTGATCTCAAATCACAGAAACAAAGAAGGTTCCAACGATATAGCACCTTATTATGGACAGGAAAAAAGAAGGGGAAAAAAAAGGCATTTCACCCTTAGGAATCATCCAATCTTTGCAATTTTAATTGTCAGGGTGTTCACTGAGTATCATTCAAAAATACTCCACAGCAGGTATGAGTTACCTGGAGATGTGCAATGCTCTTTTTAATAGGTATCGCCCATGTCCATAAAAGTTGAGAATATTCATATTGTTAAATTTCTCTGTAATCTATTGAAACATCACCCAGCAGTCATCTTCCTCAGGTCAATGCAAACTGGTTTGCAGTGCTAACATTCAATCAACAGCAGTACTTGAGTGGAAAAATACGCTATTAGAATGTGTCTAAACCAACTAATTTTTATTTTTATTTAATTTTAGAAACTGTATCTTTATAAGGCAAAAGAAAATTGCACTCCAAAGCTAAAACCCTACTGGTTACCTTCAGTTTACTGTATACGAGGTGCTTTGAGAAGACTTGAGATAAATGACAAAGAAATTATACCTTACCCATCCCCTTAAACTCACTACCTGAAAATGGTTGTTTAGTATGACAGAACAGAATCATACCTAATTCCACAAGCGACTTGATAAGGAGTAGTCTTCCAAGATTCAGCATCAACCTGTTTGCCATCTGGTAATGTAACTTTAATGGGCTTACTGTCATTTGCAGCTCTTTCTGCAAGGAGTGCATCATGTTCAGCCTTAAGTTTATTGTACATCTCTAAACGCTCATTGATAAATGCAGGCCAGGGATTCAGCTGTATATAATAAAGACAAAGGAAAAGAATTAATCTGATTATTAATCTGATAGGACATCATGTCAAGAATGCCAACAAAAGAGATACACTTTTCGTAAGCAGCTATGTGACGATATCTGTATATGTGCTACATGGAAAAAATAATCACCATTATTTCAGGTTATATAATTTTAATTATGTCATAAGACCACAAGGCTTCAGCTTAATGAAATCTGTACCACTGGACACCTAATAATAAAAAATAATAAACTGCCTATGTTACCAAACAACTACACTATCTAATAAACTACACAAGGACAAAAGTCAAGTAGAAAAGGCTGCATAAATTCAAGCTAAACCAAGATTTTTCTTATTAGGTCAAAAAACTGAGGGAACACTCTAGTCTGAGCCACCCAGACAGGAACTGACTCCAGCTTAAACACGTGTAATGACGTCAGGACTATCCGCCTGGGAACAGCCCAGGTTGCACAGCCATGCACTTGGCTAAGGACTGCTGCTGAGTAGCAGCTGGCCCTCCGTGGAGTCAGAGGGATCTGTGTTTACCCAACATGAAGACGAAAAAGAGGAGAGCACCTTAAGCAGGCTTTCTTCACCTCGGAGATCTGCTGTCTGCTTCCTGCTGCAAAGAGGCACAGGGAAATGCACCACCTAGCCCAGCTACGGGAATCTGAGCTGTTCTGCTATTACACCAATGCACCTTAACATAAAAAATTCCAATGGCACTTGAAGGCACACTGTCGGAGGTGTAACTACAACGCCTGATAAAATACTTCAGAAACACAAACTGTAGCAATACCAGCAGCGCACAGGGCAGCAACGAGGACTCTGCATCCTCCCACCCCCGCGGCCGAGGGGCTGCTCACCTCCGACCGTCCTCCATCGCCAGCTCCTTCCTTCATCTTCTTCTTCCCGCAGTCGGCTTTCTTCTCTTCCACAGCGTCCACCTGCAGAGCGCGAGCACCGTTTAGTCATGTCCCGGCAGTCCCTCACACGTAAGGCGCTTTAACTCCCCCCTGGCCGACACAACGCGGAAAAGACCCAAACTCCTCGTCCCGCAAAACCTGCGTGCCGCCAGCTTCCTTCTCCTTTCCCATTGGGCACACCCCACCGCCCCCCGGAGCTGGGGAAATCCTCGGGAAGAGCCT
>JBBMKD010000115.1:63862737-63875062 GCA_037834095.1 Argya squamiceps
TTAACAGAAGACACCTTAACAGAAAAACACCTTAACAGGAAAGGGAGGGGGAACCTGGAAGAACACTGCTTCAACAACTGGTTTCAACAGTTGATGAAGAGGGTGATAGAATACTTTGTGCATATCTTATTCTACAACCCAGGACAATTGGGGACAGGAATTGGGGGGTGAAAGGAACATACCAAGTACAGACAAATAACAAAATACAAATACAGATTCAAAAAACCTGAAACTCGCGCTGCTACAGCAGACCGATGTCACTCACGTACCATCTTTTGGACGCCAGAAATATGTGCATATGTCTGTAGACACATTCTCAGGTGCAGTGTTTGCTTTGGTCCATGCAGGAGAAAATGTCCAGTTCACCAAGAGGCATTTTCTCCTCGCATTATCCACACTAGGAGTATCACAACAAATTAAAACTGATAATGGACTAGCATATGTGTCTAAACAACTAAAGACTTTTTTCCACCAGTGGAGCATTAAACACTCTACTGGCATACCCCACTCACCCACAGGTCAATCAGTTGTGGAAGGAACCCACCAGACCATCAAAGGGATGCTCCATGAGCAGTGAGAAGGAACCGAGCCCTTACCTCCCATTGAGAGGCTCGGTAAGGCTTTTTGTTATCAATTTCCTAAATTGTTCTAGTTCAGAGCCTAACCAAGTTCTCAGTTCCAAAGTTCTTATTTATAAAAATTTCCTTTGCCAGAAGCTCCCTTTCCAGTCAAGATGCTCAATACACACTGTGTGAGACACCTGGTCCTCTGGATGCTGATGTACCACCTAGCAGTGGATGTGTGGCTCTCAGCACAGCCCTGTGAAAAGGTCTGGGTTGCCCTCGCCAGGTTGCTTCAAGGACAACATGTGCCTGTCCATGGGCAGCACAAACAACCCGTCGGCCACGTGCCTGGTAGGGCTTCCCTTCAAGCCCAATGAGTAAAACCCCTTTGCAGGCAAGAAACCCAATCTGATGGACGCTTGGGACGAGTGGACAATGATCCTTCCGCATACACCAGAAGAACCCCAAGAATTGGAGCTATTGGGGTCTTCCAAGGCAACTTACTGTATTCGGTTCTTTTACAGGCAGAATGAAAAAGCCTGGATATGGTCCGAGTATCAAAAGTCCATGTACATGAAGGATGTCTCTCCTACAAGGAGAACCTATGAGGCCCACAGTTGGTGTAATTATACCTCTGCTATACCATTAATGTCCTCTCAATATCCCATAGTGCTCCCCCGAGGGGTGTCCTTGATCTGTGGGGATAGGGTTTGGGCTGGAATTTTGGCTGGAATCCTCTCCTGTCTCCAAGGGAGTCCTTGTCCCTTGGCTTGCTTGCCATCCTCACCCCCAACATTACATTAATTCAGGATTGGATAAAAAACAGGAACGAATTGGCACACCAAAAAAGAGAACTCAAGGAATTGGATGAAAATTGTGACAGTCAAACTGCTGATTGGCCACATCAGAAAAGGGTCTTGATGTCCATCTTTCTGCCTTGAGTAGCAGCTGCTAAGGCCCTAGGTGAGATTTCTCACATGGAGTGATGGCTTGACAAGACAGCCCACCTAACATCTGTAGTATTAAGGGATCTCCTAAAAGATAAGGAGATTGCCAGGCGGGTCACACTGCAGAACCCCGCAGCCATTGATTTCTTGCTGCTTGCCCATGGACATGGCTGCAAGGAGTTCAACGGGCTGTGGTGTTTTAATCTGACATCTTACAGTGACATCATCCACTCACATCCAGAGGATCCAAGACTCGGTGAACAAACTGAAAGTCAAAAAGAACCCTGAATAGTTTGAGGACCCTTTTGGACATTGGGATTTGAAAAGTTGGGTTGCTTCGTTTCTGAGAAGTGTTGCCTGGATTTTAGTGACAGTTGTCATTGTTTTGTTTACTGTTCTGTGTCTCCTCAAGTGCTTCCTTGACTTTTGATACTACTTCAGCTTCTGGCGACTCACTTAAAATACTTACCTTTTTTAGGAAGACAAGAAAAATAACTGATATTTCACATGAAAAAAGGAGACAATTTTGGTTTGGTTCTGTATCTATAATGGCTTTGTATATATCCACTCTCATATGTAGTCTGGTAATCTTCATGCACCAAGAGGTTTAGCCAAATACTAAGTGCGGCGGTTTTGGTGTCTCGAGAGCCTCTTCCCACTTCGCCTGGCCAGCCCTGACACCGGCTGCAGGAAAGGTATGGCTTGGTATACTGGTATACCTCAGCAGTCCTGTGGGCTCTTTGTCCCGCAAGCATGTACAGCGATGATGGAATGAAGGGAGGACGCTGTCGAGGTTTCAGCTGCAGGAGTTTATTAGCGCCCCGCAAGGGACAACCTCACCTCCAGGGAGTCTGTCTCAGCAGAGTGCAGATCACCCTGGTGCAGCAACTTAAATACAGGGGTGGAACAATGGGAGGGGTAGAGCAAGGGACCAATCAGATATAGGTAGGGAATGGTTCTGCAACTGAGGGACACACAAAGAAACCAACCCGGAGGGGAAGAAGGGAACAGCTGGGATCCTGCCCAATCACACGACGATCTCACAGGAACTTTCTAGACGCAGGGTGAGGCTTTGAAGTGACAGACAGGACCCGGGTGTTATATAACATATGACTGACGGATAACAGTAACTTAGGGGAAACCATAGGGAACAAACTCAGGCGGGTACATGGAACGAACCATTAACATACATATAACAATATAAGAACAAATCATGAACACACACATTAAACTGATAAAACCACACCACTACAACTGTGCTTGTTTCTGCTTTTTCCAGGAAACATACACTCTTGTGCATGCTAGGGAGAAGATCCTCACTAACAGTGGAAATCGCAGAACTTTTGTAAACTGGAAACACACTTCACAGAGACAGCCTTGTCACACCTCTGTCCCCCAGGAGGGAGGTCCTCTCCACTTTTCCCTCTTACCTACTTCATATCTGCAGCAGTGCAGGTAATACATTCATATTACTCAGGGTCAGTTTGTTCTCTACAGCCAGGCAGGTATTTTGAGTAAAACATAATAAGGGTGTATTTGGAAAAATGCCGGAGACAACCAGTTTCATTGTTCATAGTTGCAGGTGCTGAGATCAGAGGTTATAAATTCCAGGTGAAACTTCAAACCAAGGTTTACTCCTTGACATCAGATGAGTGTTAGACTTCTACTAAGAATCCTTGGGCCTTTTAAAGGAGAGAGATGCTGTGTGATTTTCCCTTCCCTCCCTCCCCAGCTTTTTCTCTGTTCAATAAAACAAGATTTGGCTTTCTGCTTTCTTTGTAACAATTAAATTAATCTTTGTAACAATCAATTAAAACTCATGTTTCATTTCCCCTACATCTCAGTTTTACCCCTCGTTCATTTGGTTTAAATGTTTTAGCATTTAGCATGTATAGCTGAGCCAACAATATTTTGTCTCACATCATAAAAAGTAGTAGGTGTGCATGCATTCCAACAAACTCAGCTCTTTCTTGTGTTCTTTTTGTAGAGCTCAGACATGTCATTTTGAGGGCTGCATTGTTAATCCATTATTAATTGATGTATCTAGGATTGAGATACTTTTCCAAACTCCTACCTTTAGGATAAACTGCCCCTGCTTCACAGTATAACAGCAGATTCCTCCTATTTTATGATTCTATTTTCCAGTAAGATATTGCACTTAAAACTATAATTTTTAATTGAAAGCTTTTCTTTTGGATACTGGTCTCAGAAAAAGATGTGCTGTCTGCAGTTGTGACTCCTACTCTGGTCTCCACTCTCAGTCTTCTGACTGGGCTGTGAGATGTGGATCTCGAGCTCCTGCCTTCCATTTCCTGTTTGTAGGTTAAGATCAAATAGTGAGGCACCAGTCAGTTTACAAGGAAAATAAAATGTTAGCTATTTTGTACACTGAAACGGAGAGGTGATAAAGTAAGAAAAAATTAAAATCACATGTCCTTGACTGTCCTTAAACACCATATTAAAAATCACATTGATACATTTTTTGCCAAACTTCTGAAATGGGGATGCATCCTTAGTTTTTGTAACTAAATTAAAACGAGCTTTTACTTTAACTGAGCATCACAAAATTATTGCACTGCATAAAACTTTTTTGCTTAAATGTGGAATTTTCCAGAATACAAACTACCTTATTGTTAACTTTTTGTTGCTAAGAAAAAATCTATTATGGTTCACTTTAGTGTGCATTTCAAAATTCAAAGTTTTAGAATGTGAATTTTTACAGATATGTTTATAATAATGGAATTCCCTTTTTTCTTCTACTTATCACTGATATTTTTTTCCTCAGAATATTTTTTATTTCTGCAATGGCCGATCATGGATATACTTATGTAATACCTATACAAATAAAGGATAAACTTTATAATTTCTAAAATTCAAGAAATGATTAGCGCAAAAGAATCCCAAACAAACAAACCAACCAACAAACAAACAAACCCTTGTCAGTGCATCTTCCTGATACTCTTATCAGTAAATGCACTGATTTCACATTACTGAAATTGAAGTGTTCCTCCATCTTCTTTCTGGGCCATGTCATCCATGCCATGGCATGATGTGGCACATGCAGGAATTTTCTACATAATGCAATTAGAAGCAGGAAATGCTTTTTCCAGTAATTTCCTGAGTACTGTCCATAACCTTTGGGTTTCCAGACTGAATTTCTTATTCCAGGCAATATCTGTCTTACTCCATAGCACTGAAAATTATCTCCAGATATCAAGGGATGAAAAATTCTTGCATTATCTTCTGCTAATGTTCCATCTGACAATTTTGGGAGGAAATTGCAGACAACACAGGGAAGTCAGATATTGCATTCTAGGATTTTGTTCTCTTTGACCATATTTTTCATTGCAGTAATGACCTAATTTCACATGTTTCCAGTGAAACTTATTTTATTTGAAAAGTCTGTTCTTGGTTTCTCTTTTTAGCTATGACTCAAATGTTCTGGTGATGTTCTCATTAACCTCCCTTTTTAGTGATGTTTCAGGGACACAATCCAGTAACATTACTTTAAATAAAGGAACACATGAAAGCTGATGAAAAGAGGTACATCATAACAGTGAATTTTGTCAGACCCCTTGTGACAAGTTATATAAAAGCTTTTCTCTTTGTGTCCTTTTCACTTGGAAGTACTCCGAATATTACTAAAAATAATACTAAACTAGTAAATTATTTCAAGGTTTTGTAACTATGGGGCTAGAGGACAGAAAATGCCTTAGTTAGCAGTAGCTGCCACGAGATGGATTCCTAAGGGACACCATTGTTAGGTGCTCGTCAGAGGAAAAAGATATTCCAAGGGGACATGCAAAGTTTAATTTATTCACAGTTGACCTGGAAGAATGGGATGGGATGTCTTGGCAATACCATGGAACAGAGGAACCAACCCGTCACTATCTTTGAAACATCTGCTCCATATGGAAGGACCACAAAATGTCTTTTCAGTCTTTTCTTTCCTAGACAAAGCAAACTTAATATATTAATCTGTCTCAGGAAATGTGCTTCCAGACTCTTGTTATTCCCTTTTCATCTCTCCAGTCTGTGATTTTCTCAAAACAATGATGCTTCAAACAAGCACAGTATTCCTGTAGAGAAGAGAGAACTGTTGCTGAGACCTGACATAGAGCACTTCAGTTGATACAACAGCACAGCATCGCTCACTTACTTTCAGTTGGTGGCTTGTTAGGATGAGCAGCTCCATTCCGTACTCTGTCCTGCTTTTCTATACACTTCCCTGAACAGAAAAGCACTGGGCCATAGCAAATTGTTTCTTTGATTTCAGACTACCTCTCCAGTTCGTTGGTCATAGATTTTTAACATGTACTCTTTCCTCCCTCATTAGCAACTAATGACTTTTTGGGCAACAACCAAACATAGGGTAGAATCAGGGTAAAACCAGCTTGAAATATCCTTCTAGTTTAATGCAGTTTCATTTAATCATGGAAGTATTCAGTAAATAATGCAGCCTATATTATTACAGAGCTTTTTGTTTCAGTAAATTGATTATTATCACAACCAGCTGCATTTCTCATTGCTGTCATGTCTCCCTGATGTCTGCCCATTAGTTTGGCATGATTCTGGCCTCTTCTTGCGATTCTCACTTACAAGGAAAGCACTGCATCATTCATTGCATACAGCCCATACTGTTACATGAAGGTCTCCTTTCATAAACATTGTAGGTTCAATCACCCCTTTAAACAAAGGCACAGTTTAATATTAACACCAAGAGTTAACCACAAGAGAAGGAAATATAATAAAATATAGATATTTTCTACATTTAGTTGTATATTTTATCATCTAGATCACCTGGGCCCAGTATGCCATCTTGGGTGTAGCTGCCTTGGGATAAGAAATGTGTTACTGCTGCTCACCTGGAGCTGTTTTCTCCACCAGATTGTCACGCCCTCCAGCCTCTTGGCATTTCTTCATGTGGATCCACTCCCTAGCCCTGTTTTAGTGACCTAGTTTAGCAGAAATGCCTTTTACACTCAAATCAGGCTGACAGAATAAGGGTAAATAGCAATTACACGTGCACTTATCCTGACATATCTGGAAGGGCAGTAAAGTCTGGCAGCAGAACCCAGCCAGAAAGCCCCATCTTTCACGTTAGCTACTGGCAGAATGGGTATGACCTGAAATTTTTGTGGGGTTTTTTGCCTTTTTTTTTATTCATGGCAGTCCTATTGATTTTGGCAGTTGTACACGATAACCCAATAGTCCTGCTTCAGCTACAAATTACATTGGGTCTTGCTCTGTTCTATGCTGGACCAGCTCTCAACTGCCTTTGAGAAAATTAAATTGGCCACACACATCTGCTTAAAAAGATCTGTCTGATGTTGGAAGAAGAACAGTATAAAAACTAAGGATGAAGAAAAAAATAATTAAACCCCAATATTTTCTGTTCTTTTTTTAATGTGAAATCTGTTGGGAAAATTTAAGAGGAAAAAGGTAGTGTAGAATTGCTTCCTTCTTCAGAAAGACGTCTAATTCCTGCTAACATTTCCACGACTGCATATGTTTGCTCTTTCTGTCTGCTTTGGCCACAAAAGACATGAAAAAGTATATTTTTTTACAAATATAAGGAATGCTTATGTCCTTTTGACCTCGGTCTACAAGTGTACTTACAGGAGAACGAGTTAAATATTTTCAAGCAGGTTTTCTGTCTGTGTGTGTGTGATAAAAACACTTATGCTGTCAGCAAAAGCAAAATATAAAACTAATGGAAAGAACAAATAGGCTCTTAGGAAATACATGATAAACTGCACATAAAAAATATATCACTTTCCAGAGGTCTCTGTTATCAATGTGTGAATAAAAGCCACACTTTCAAAAGGCCTTTCTCTGTTTGCATAGAGCATGAGGATGCCTCCATTTCCTCCCATGCTGCTTCTGGCAGATGTGATCACTACTGAGTTCCTGCCTTCTAGCAGGAACTAAAACCTGTTAAGTGCTATTCACTTTATTTTTTGAGCCCTTATACATCTTGGTCTAATTAAATTATACTAACTGATGTGTGAAGTTTGGTATTAGTTGTAAGATTTTCTTTTTTGCTTTACTTTGTTGTATCTCTGTTGACTACTGGCATCCCACTCTGCTCTGTACTTTGTCTTCCTCCATCCACTCATCTGTTCCTTTTGTCCTCACTCAGTAATGTCATTCGTTCCCATTCCTGTGATGTGATGACAAATGACAACTGTGTATTCCGCCAAGTCCTTACATTCTTTTTTTTTTTAACCACATTAGTGCTTAAATAAACTGGAAATTACAGAACTCTTGAAGCACATTCTTATTTAATTTATTTCTTTTATTTAATTAAATATTTAAAAAATTTTTGTATCAGCTCATTGGAATAAGATCTGTCAGTAGTATTAAAAATCTTTTTCCATGCATTCCTTGTGATTTAATTCATTAACTAACATGCAAGAGAAAAGACATACAGAGATCTCAGTACTAATTTCCACTAAGGAGTTCCTGCCTCTCATCTCTGGCATCTTGCTGCTCTTGTTTCAGACCTCTTGCTCTACTGCGGCAACACAACCACGAACCATATCAATGAACTCATATGGCTTAAAAAATAATCCACATTTTGCCTCAGAATATTCCTAAAGATCAGTCAGTTCTTGAGATGATATTTCTGTGTAAACTGACACAGCCTGCAGAGCTGAATATCCAGACAAAGCATAGATGTCTGGTTTCTTTATGTTGTGAGACTCCTGTTCCTCTTATATGGGAATGCATGTGAAAGTAGACTTTAGAATAGTTCCTGTCTTGAGATTACACATAACAGCAATGCAGCTCTTTGGTTGTCAGTGATCTGGGATATCTGATCCCAATTCTTTTTGAGGGACACTGATAGTATTTCTTACTTTTTTTCTGCAAGCACTATGGGTACCTATTGTAGGGTTACTAGATTTCAAGTAGAAATGATCTTTGCTCTCCAAAGCTTTTTGAACCCTCTGGACAGAAATGCCTTGATATTGGTAAGGCACAGCTGATGTTTGTATTTCACCACTCACTCTTTATCTCAAACTATGATACAGTTGTTTGATGGAGGCAGATGCACACAAGAAACAAGGTGGCCACCATCCCGTGCACTCCAGTGACCATCCAGTGCTGACCTGTCTAAGACATGGAAAAACAAACAAAAGTGAAAATCACAGGAAGAACTTGGATCCAAGACAACTTAGTTTACTTAGATCCTCCTAATTTAGTTTAGTTAGCAAAAAAATCTGTTCTATACCCAGACATTATCTATATTCAGATATTCTCGCTAAATACAGAAATTCGTTGCCTAAACAAAATTAGTATTTTATAACATAGTCCAGTCAGAAAAGTGATTTTAGCAGAGAGGCAATATAATTCACAGTAATGTATAAGGTTACACTGTTAAAAAGAATGGAACAGTTGTATTCTTAAGACTTGTGACTACAATTCCTCGCAAAATAGGAAATGTAGGTATGCTTTTTAAAGTGCAAATAATTGCAATAACATTTTTATTCTTAGAAATAAAAGTTATCTGGAAAGTTATGATGTCAACTTCTGATCATTATATTCTTTCATAGGCTTCAGTGGAACCACAGGTGTTCTGTAAAACACTAATGACTAATGCAAGGAGTCTTTGCTGTGTATAAAGCTGCATTTTGCCCATGTTGCATGTTGTCTGGAGTGGAACAGGGGCAGCAGAAAATAGTATTTTTGCTCCTTAAACATTCAAGACAAGAAGTTTAACCTTTATTATTTATAAAAAAGAGTGGAGGCCAGTCTTTTTCATCCTAGCATCTCATTCATAAAATCAAAATTACATCTACCTGCCTGCCTTTAATCTGCGGTGAAGTGGAAGCTGTTCAGAGAGCAACAGTAGCAAAGTGTTGTTACTCTCTGTGTGTGTATATATCCGTATGTATGTACATCTATATTTTTTGTGCACTTTTGTGATCTTGTGATTTTTATATCTCCACGGATTTTGGTGTCACTTAAAAGGAAGGGAAAAAAATCCCATTTCCATCTATTTTTTACCATCAGATTGGCTCATCTTGGGTTTTCATGCTGAAGTATTTTCACCTGAAAACCATGTTGATTTTTTACTTAACGGAAGTATATGAAGGTAAGGTCACAGAAGACATAAAGAGACACAAGATACTTCATGATACATTTAGAAATCCTTTAGGTGCATTCCAAAAGAGTATAGATTCCTTAAAATAGGAAAATAAGATATTTCTTGAAAAACAGGGAAAGCGTTTGCAACTCTGATTGTCAGGGCATGCTTGCAGTACAGGCGATGTTAAAGCATTTCATCTTTTCAGCCTGTAGGTGGGACTGTGTTTTCAGTGAACCCATCTGTGAAAAGAATTCTGAATTGGCATCAAGCAGCTGAGGCTGCTGCTAACACTAGCTGGAGCAAGTCAAGTGATTCTTGACTTGTGTTTGAGCTATTTCTGGGGAGAAAATAGCCTGTGTCCGAAATTACTTCAGTCCTAATGGGCTATTCTGAAATCTCTGTTTTCACTGCAGTCTGTGGGCATTCTGCCTGCTACAAATCCACAACTGCAGGATTTGTTCCTATTAAAAAGCATTTACGTAGCTGAAAAAAATAATGTCTGTGGAGAAATGTTGAATTTATAACTATGGAAAATACTGTAAGTGAACTGATGATGGTGTATTAAGTGACATTTTGAATTGGGGTTAACAAGTAAATTCTCATGCCTAAGTTTTGGCTCAGAAAAGTAAGTCAGTCACAGGCTGGGATTCTTCTTTATAAAAACACTTAGGGCAAAGGGGAACAGAAATGTTTCTAGCCCTCTAGACCCACAGAGACAGTGACTCCCATAACACTGAATGCAGTTACTCAGGTGAGCAAGAATCACATACTGTGGGCCAAATGTTTTTATGAAAACACTGAAATTAGACTCTGACACTACTACTGCTACACAGTACTTTCTAGATGCCTTTTGTTTCTTGTTTTGCCTTATGCTGGCCCTGCTTGTCCCACTCTTACTCATTCCAAGCAGTACTTTACCTCACAAGGAGCAGCCCGTGTAAAAGAGCAGCAGCCCTGTGATTTACAGGCTTACTATCTCTTCTGTTGTATTTACACAGCTTACACTCAAATAAGACAGCTAGGATAGTATGGAACTCACATGTAAAATGAAAAAGATATTCTGCTGGAGGAAGAAGGAAATCAAGAGAGATCCGACCAGAATTTGGTGCTGTAAACACATCTGTAGGGTCACCATAAAGTAATGACTACAAAGGTCAGCATTTCAAAATTTGTCTTAAGAAAATGTTTTTGCAAGCTTTGTGGTAAAGATGGCTGGTGTGTTGTATATTGTAATATCCTGCTTAATCTCCTCTATGTTATACGGAGTCATTTACAACAAAAAATGCCTGACATAACTTACAGCACAGGAACACACAAAACCAGCTTCACCAGGGTGGATGTTTATGTAATCTTCAAGAACACTCTGAAGTTTGATTCCGTAATCAAATAAAACTACGAGAGGCACATTTCTCAGAGACACTACCCATCTTTGAATTTCTGAACTTCTTTATTTTACCGAGCCTTGTTAGGTAAATGTTGATGATTATTTCTGTACATCATGTTATCTGCTGTTTTCATTCCACTTCTCGGTTGTAATTGCACAAGCGCTTTGAGCTTTCTTTATTTAATTGAGACATCTTAAAGGTGAGCAGATGGTCACCACAGGAGTGCAAGTTTCCCATTCATAGCCTATACAGCAAAGGCAACAACAAAAGTTAAGTTTACACATACTGCCCTGGCAATGACCTCTGTGCTGAACTAAACAAACCCTTTCTCTAAAGCCAGGAGCAGTTCTCTTACCTTTCAAACACAAACCTGGCACTCTCTAGCAACCATAAAACATCAAACCATGCAGCCCCTGCTCTGGCTTTCAGGATGCATACTGCTACAGGGGACACAAAGCTCCACAGAGCACCATCCTTTAGGATATTGCAGTCAAAAAGCATCAGGTGTTCCAAAGCCTCTTTCACAAAACATCTTGCGTATTTCACATCACTTTATTCCAGAAAAGGCTAACAAAATCTGAAGCACAGCGGTTTAGGCCAGTGAGAATAACTGAACAGGGATTTTCTTAGGACTAGACAGTGTTGTCCCAGTAATTCCAAAAGTTCTTTTTTTCCCAGTAAAATTATCTCAGACCTTTCCTTCACTGCGGTCAACCTCTGTTGCTTGGGGCATGAAACTGTCTCTCAACACACTGGGAAATGACAAAACCTGGCATCCAGATCTTGTTGCCACGAGGGGCTCAGAAAGATCCCAAAGGGACACAGGCAGAGGTCACAGATCTGTCAACTTCCCCGTCGACTTACACTGTGCATGGGCACCTTTCCGGGTGAGACGGGAGCAGGGCAGCCCTGCTTGTGCCCTGCCGCAGCGCCCTTCAGGCTGCCGCCTGCATCCCCTGGTGCTGATGCTGCAAACCCTCCTTCCCCAAATCCCACAGCCCTGCCGAGCGCCGAACCCCTCAGCTCCCCAGGTGCCTCAAAAGCCTTCCTTATGCAGTAAAGGACAGCTTAAGCGGGCTGGAGCAACCCCCAAACAACATTTAAGAAAAAAAATAAAGTGCAATCTTTACTCCCCGGATCCGATTGCGGGGACTCGCTTGGCGAGGGAGGGCAGCAGCCGAGCAGGAAGGTAAACGAAACACACACATCAATGTTAGATGTACGCGATAAGGACACCCCCCGCCCTCCCGCCCGCGGAGGTGTGCGGGGCGGGGGGGCCGCAGGGAGGGGGCGGGCGGGAGGGAGCGCCCGGGCCGGCTCCTCCCTGCGCACAAACCC
>JBBMKD010000115.1:63875467-64000508 GCA_037834095.1 Argya squamiceps
GAGGATAAGCTGATCCGGGTGCTGGTGCTGCTGCCGCAGGACGACGCCTACCTTTTCTCGCTGGGGCGGGTGCGGCCGGCCATCGAGTACGCGGTGCGGAGCCTGCGGGAGAGCGGCGCGGGTCTGCCGGCCGGCTACGCCTTCCAGCTCACCTACGAGGATTCGGCATGCGGCAACCGCGCCCTGTTCAGCCTGGTGGACATGGTGGCCCTGCAGCGCCGCCGCCCCGACCTGCTGCTGGGGCCGGTGTGCGAATACGCGGCGGCGCCGGTGGCGCGGCTGGCCGCGCACTGGGACGTGCCGATGCTGTCGGCGGGCGCGCTGGCCGCCGGCTTCGGCGCCAAGGGCGGCGAATACTCGCATCTCACCCGCGTCGCGCCCGCCTACGCCAAGATGGGAGAGATGTTGCTGGCCCTCTTCCGCCACCATCAGTGGAACCGGGCCACGCTGCTCTACAGCGATAGCAACCCCGAGCGCAGCTGCTACTTCGCCATGGAGGGCGTCCATGTGGTCTTCCAGGAGGAGGCCTTCCACATGGCCGTGCACAGCTTCGACGAGACCAGCCGGCACCTCGACATCGACGACGTCGTCCGCGCCCTCCAGACGGGCGAGAGGGGTGAGTGGCGGCGGAGTGCCCGGCTGGGCTCCTCCACGGCATTCGGTGACGGCTGGGGCGGTGGGAATCCCGCGGAGGGAAGGACCTGCGGGAGGAGAAGAGTCATGGCTCGTCCCCGCCCGTGGGGAAACTCGCTGCGGTGCTGCGACGGCAGCCCCGGGCCAGGCATTCCCCGACGGACGGGAACAGCAGCCCGCAGTGAAAGCTCTGCCCGCAGAGTTTTGCCTCCCGACGGCGTAGAGAGCGGTCTGCCCTCGGGGACCACCCTTAGGAGGGCTTTGTGCCATGGTAAGAAATCGGCTTTCTGGTGGCGGTCTGTTTTACCCAAAATTATCCACGTCTGCAGGGCAGCAAGTCTGTTGCTTACTCTCTGAGGTTTTTGCAGTGGCTAAGTTCAGGGACTGAGCAAAGATGTTTTCCTCTCACTCCGCTGTGCCTTGCAGCGGGAGACCTTTTCGCGACTTCTGCCATTGGGAGCCATGTCGAGTACCTTGTAAATGACAGATGCATTTAAGGGAAATGGCAATTTCGGGAGATGTGTGCATGTGAAACACCTGAGTGCATGCCGTGATATTGTCACCAACGGTTAGCAAGACACCGTGGAGATAAACGGCTTGTAAAACACCTGGGACAGTCATGTCTGGGCTGGATGAGCTCACTTTGCATCATGAAGAAGCAAAGCAAAGTGTTTTGGAACGTGCAGTTTTATAGTTAGATGTGCTTTAAAGTAAAATCTTGCCTAGCAATGTGTGGATGGATATATGGGCTTATCAGAAACACTTCTTCTGTGAGAGGGTTTTACCAGCCACAGGCTTCCCTAGTAAGTAAAGCAAGAGGAAAATATGTATTACACGAGTGAACTGCCAGGGTGAAGTTAAAATCCTTAGATATTTTCCAAGAAAGCCATGGATCTACAAAGCCCTTCGTGTAATTCTTACATATCACGTTGTAGAGTTGTTAAAATAGCATCAGAACTGGACAGATAAACATCATGCTGTGTATGGCAGGCGGAACTGGGGTTGTGGTGCTGTAGGCTCTGAATGGAGCTGCCTTGCACTGCTGATGTAATGCTGCTGTGAAATCACTTACATGCCAGAGTGTGAGATAACTGGGGTCTAACAGTGTAGGGCTCTTTAGTCTCATCTTCACTGAAGCAGGTGCTTGAAGTAGAGCTTTCCTTTTAAGTACCATTTGAGGAAATATAATGAATGGAGAGAAATAAATGTGTCAGTGCTGGAGGAAACCACAGTGTGGGGAAAGATGCTTGTCAAGTGTGTGTGTGTGGCTTTCCTGATGCTGAGTGTTACAGCATGCTTACAGCAGGAAAAGACAAGTGTTCACCCCAGCCCCACTCTTCACACATGCTGACAGTCAGTGAAGAGACCTTGCTTTCAACCTGGGCTGAAATGCATTGCTGAACTGAGACGTTTGATCTTTTGCAATTCTTGCAACTTGCAAATGACTGAACAAAAGCAGCCTTCTTCTTTCTCCCCATTGTGTCCTGTGGGGTGCCTCCTTCCATCTCATCTCTTAATTTGTCCTCTGATTCCTACCACTCAAGTGGGGCACTCCAGCTTCCACTTGTGCCTTTCTGACCTTAAAGACTGACTGCAGGACTCACCTGGCAGATTACTTTGGCCCTGCTGCTCATGGCATCTTTCAGGTTACCACAATATTTTAAGAGGTCTGTACCATGTGGGGGGTGCACCAGATGAAGTTTGAAGATCAGTCAAGGTCTCTATTTGTCCTGGGGACTCACTGGAGATCCCCCAAGTGGGACAACAGGACTTGTGGGCAGCAGCACACTGTCAAGTGCACTTTCTAGAAATGCTTTTGCTGGGTTGGTTTTCAGTTTTTAATAATCCCTGACACTGTCCTTGGCCCTAAGCCCTCACCTTCTCTAATTTTCAAAGGCTGCTGCTGTTTGGGGTCCCACCAGAGTGATCAGCCTTCACTGAACTCCCTGACTGGGAGCAGGCTTTCAAGCAGAGACAGAATTCTTGCTTGAAACTCCCCCAGAGCTGAGACAGAAACTGCTCCACAAGCTGTCCTGTGGGAAGCAGGACAGAGGCTGACCCCAGGGGTGAGATTGCTGCTGGCTGGGGGTTTGCACTGAGTTTGCAGATGCCTGGGAGCAAGCGGCACACTCATCCATTCACCCCTGTGTACCTGGGACTCTGTGCTCAGTCCCTGGAGCTATGTGAAATGACTGACGTCTTGGAGTCACAAAAAATAATGATGAAAAATATGATAATAAAAGTTAAGTGCTTGTCTACAATTTGATTAGTAGTTCAAGCTTCCTTATAGGCTCAGGTAAGCCTGCTGCAGAGTTCATGTTGTAGGCTCAGGTTTACTGTAAGGTTCACAAATGCAGGGCGTCCTTAAATATAAGTGTGTATAAGCATGTAGTCTAAGGGATGTGTGTAGCAAAGGGAACTCTTATTCCTTTAAACTGGAGTTAAACTCTAAAGTATTTTCAGGATGAGTCAATAATCCTAGTCAATAAATTCAGTATATTAGTATTAGAATTACTGTGGTCTGTGTGTATTATGGTGCTGGGAGAACATTTTGTATGGGTTTGCACGTACACGTTTGTACGTACACAACAGTAAGGTACAGATGCAGATTGAATACATAATTTACATTTTTGGAAGATTGTGAGAAACATATTCTAACTTATTTGCTTCAGAATCTTGAAATATATAGTCTTTGCTTTCCTGCTGAGTTAGAAACCCCTTCCAAACAGTTAATATTACTTCCCTTACATTCCTTTAGAGGCTTACAAAATGCGGTTTAATGTATGTTAAAGTAGTTCCCCCCACACTCTCTTTCTTTTATTCCTTTTGCTCAGTCTTTTACTGGTGTTGTGGGAATCCCTTTGATTCCATCTACAGATTACGTTTTTATGATAGAAGTAAATTACAAAGGCAAAGTCAAGGAAGAATTGGGAGGGCAGCAAGGAAACATTTCAAAAGGAAAACTCTCACCTATACTGAAATTAAGAACAGTGAGACAAATTCATTCCTGATGTGCATCTGGAAAATATTTGGTCCAAATTTTATTGTAAGAAAATTTTTTTCTTGTTCGTTTTTCTTCATGCTAATATACTTCACAATGGTCATGAAATATGTCCTGCTCTGTTGCTCTGGAAATTATTATATTACTCTGCCATAATCAGTAGGACAGAGCTATGCATGGTATAATTCTCCTGAAGCATGGGGTTGTACTGAACATGAGTCATCCCAGCGGCACATCTGGAGGTTTATGCCTGTGATGGCATCCAACCAGGAAGGCGATGGGAGAAGATTCATTGTGTGCGAAAAGATTTGGCCTCTTTGGCGTTTTCATTTCTTATAATAGAAAACACTTCCACCCAGAAGAGCCGAATGCGGTTTTGATTCATTTTTATTGTTGGGTTGAAAATATTTGCATACATTATTGTAGCTTTTGAGTCCTGCCATGCGTGACGGTGTTCTTGGAAATATGCGTGCAGTTGGTTTTGAATCACCGTCCTAGCTGGATATCTTATGCCTCTGCTGTGGGATATAGTCCTGAAGCACACATGGACAAAATACTTTGGTTCTTCCTCTGATATCAGGATCTGCATACCTCTAGTCTTGTGAACCTGTGTAAGAGCTTGTAGTGTAGCTTGCTCTGTGTGAGAGTCCTCTCCCCATTGCTGAAGATTTCACCTGTTGGGATTCTCCCTTCCTTTTGCAGAAGGAAGGAATAGCAAGGGGCAGTAGTCCCCCTGCCCAGCAGAACTGGGAAGGGACCTGCCAACCACAGTCATCACAGTGGGGTTGCAGTGCCCACACAGAGCACCCATTTGGCCTTCTAAGTCTCATGGTAGCAGCAGAGCCTATGCCTAGCTATTGGCACATGATAAATGGGGCTCTGTGGTGTTTGTACCCACCTTTAATCTTCATACCTATAAAGTGGTGCTTGGTTTTTCCATTTATTAACATTAAGCATGCCATCACAGTTGTTGCCTAGGCTTATTGTATGGTCTCTGGAGAGGAGGTCACATTCTGGAAAGATTCATACCACTGTCCCTGCTGCACAGGTGCTGCTCTCCCTTAACTGCAGAGAGACAGCAAAATCTAGGCCAGAGACCTAAATATTAGGTAGCTGAGGTATAGGCAAGTTCAGTCTACATCAAACTGTTCAATGGAATGGAAATTGAAATGGTAAGGTCATGGTATCTCCATCTTCATCTTATGTCCACTTAGAAAGAACAACAGAAGCTTGTGATTGTGGGGTAAAAAAACCAGATCACACAAAGGCTCTGTTTAATTATCTTCAGAGGAGACAGGGAAAGAGGAGGCCTCTCTGTGTTCACTACCTGTCTTGTGAGCTCTTTGGGAAATCAGCTTTGTTTGCAATCTGTGTTTTCATGTTTGTTGCAAAACTGGGAGGACAGTTGGGGTCACTGTCTCTGGCAGCCTTCTTGCTTCACAGACTGTTCTCTGAAGTTCTTGGGCTGCTTCTTATCTATGTTTCTCATTTTCTTCCAGTTGTAATCATGTGTGCCAGCGGTGACACTATCAGGAACATCATGTTGGCTGCTCATCGGCAAGGAATGACCAACGGGGACTATGCTTTCTTCAATATTGAGCTCTTCAACAGCTCATCATATGGTAATGTTTTTCTTGCCCAAGTATGTTGCAAAGTCTTTTGTAAGCTTAGTAGTATTTTTAGATTTGTTAGCCTCAAAACATGCAGCCCTGAGTCCCAGGAAATACCACTGTCTCTCCTTGTTGTTGCAGTTATCTTCCACTTGGGCTATGGTGTTGCAGGAAATAAAACAGACCTTGGCTATGGTTGCTACTGGGTGGGTCACAAGATGCCAAATATGCTACAGCAATTACTTATTTAATTACTTGTTGGGGAAGTAGCACCAGAGACATTGGTTGTGGTGTGATTCTGCAGTGTGTGTGCTCTGCAGGTCCAGGTAGATGACTTACACTATCCCCAGCCTTGTGGCTGCCATCTCTCAGGGCAGTGACATTCTTGGCATCCTGGTGACTTGCGGGCTGAGCAGATGGCTGGAAGGGGTTAGCAGCAGCCAGCACTGTGGGCAGCTGCAAGGTTTGGGTCTCCAGAAATTCTCTCTGGACTGGGACATCTACACATCTGATTTATTTATCTTTTGATCACAGATTCTGTCTGCAAAAATATTTTGCCATGCTGTGTTAAACAGAAAGCACTGGATGGGACTCAGGCAGTCCAGAGTTTCTAGAGCAAAGTGATTAAAAGTGTCTTTTTACACCCATAAGTAAAAGGGGTAATTTTTGTCAAACTGAAACATGACTTCGAAATGTAAATTAAATGTGTATTCTTTTTGAAATATACTTGTATGCCAAAATATAACTGTAACTGCATGGCCAGCACTATACCTGCTCTCAGCTGGTGTAGCTATCTCACTAAAATCCAAAGTAATATTGGAGCAATATGTTTGCTAAGATCAAACATCAGGTGGTTGAAGCTGGGTCAGGTTTTGTTGAAGTATAATATGGCTCTTGGAAGGAGCAGATTCTTTTGCAGGTGTAGAGAAAGTAATTTCCTCCATGCAGACTGCTTTAACTAATCCACTACAGTAACAAATACATTTCAAGTTAAAAAACAAGTAGAAGTTGAGAAAAAGGGCAAAGTGTGGGGGTTTACCTTCTTTAAGCTGCAAAGGTTGACCCACAAAAACAACTGAATTTTTAAAAAAAGGTAAATTTTTAAAATTAATCTGTTAATTGGAAGTTCTTTTGCATAAACTTTCTGTTACTCATCTCCTACTTCTGAGATTATTTCACAGTAAAAAGTGGTATGTGGCACACTTTATAATGAAGGTATGTAACTATAAATTCAGAGATCTAGATATGTGCAGAAGTACAGATACTCCTACATATGTCAAGATTAGCTAAAGGATGCCAAATTTTGCCAGATAAGAAGGAAGTCACTCAAATTTCTAAAACGTGGAGTTGTAGCTCAAGATCAAAGCCAATGTGGAAGCTTCATTACCACCGTCTTTGCATCACAGGTAGTCCAGTCTTCTTGTAGCTTTTCTGACAGATTAATGAGAACTGTCTGACTTCTGATGTAGTGTAGTTAATGTGGCATTTCCTGACATTTGTTTTAAACCAATTTTTCTGCTTTTGGATGTGTTTCCCATGTAGAATGAAATGACTGTACATCAGAAGTTGACTTCTGAGCAGATGGTCATTGCATGTGAAACGCAAACACAAGAGAAGTGTAGAGAAATTCCCCCAAAAATCCTTGTTCACAGTGCCTTAGGTTTTGTATTTCGTAAAACCTAAGAGTGGGTGAGATTGGATAGTTGGCACTGTCTTTGTGTTCAGATGACTTTATTGCAGTTTGTTGTTGCCCTCTGTTCTGAATATTTCTAATTTTTCAGAAGAGCAAGCTTATTAAATGCCAAGACTGCAATAATTGTACACAAGTATTGTAACAAGATGACCTCCCACAAAATAATCCATGAAGGAATTTAAATATGTAAATTATTCTAGGAACGCTGTTATGCAAGTGAACCTTCCCCAGTCCCAGTGTCGGGATTTAAAGAAGGAACATGTATAGTGTCCAGGACAGAAGGTTACATTCTACTAGCACTACCTTCTTTTTTTTAAAAGTTTATTTTTTTATGTTTATAGTCTCATGCTTTTTAGCCATTTCTATTTGCAAATGCAAAGATATAGCAAAGCCCTCCGTTCTGTAGTCTCTGCTGTACTCCTTGAATCCAGCACCTCCAAAGTGCAGGTGCCCAACTGGGGCAGAAGCTGTTCAGCTTTGAGGCTTTTGCAAGGCTTGTGCTTTCTTTCAGGGAAGGTAGCAAGATGTGCTTGCTTACAGCTGCCAGTTGTGCACTTTTCCTTTGAAAGCAGTAAAGAGGACAGGTGCAGGCACTGAAGGGAAGAGTGGAAAAACCAGACAGGGGGATGTTGCTGTGCAGTGTCTCCACTGGGGGTGATGGATAGGGTTCTGTGTAAGCGCTTTTGACCTTTTGTTGGGAAATAAATCCCTCAACTAAGGCATATGTATCTAGAGCTCCTTTGTAAAAAAATTAAATAATTAAAAAAAAATAGGAAAGTTCATGGTATGTCTAAAGATTAGTCCTAGGTGGTGCTGGGCTATGGTAGATAAGGCTTTCCTGGGGTGGACAAGAGAGGTGAAAAAGCTTAGGTGCTCCTATGTCTCCTGCCCTGTATGGGGGCTGACCCAAACTGCCCTGGACCCAAAAGCTACAGGAGAAAGGGCTTATCCCCCAGACAAGTGCAGGGCCTTTACTCTTTCCCTTGTGCTCTCTGAGGAAGCAGAGTAAATTTCCAGTTAAGTCCCAGCAGCAGTGCTGGGAGGACAGAAAGCAAGCCCTGTTTACCTGCTTCACATCCAAGAGTTTGTTCTTGCAGCTGCATGATGCAGCTGGGAAGCACTGTGCAAGGAGCACCATGGGCTTTTTACCCATCTCCCATGACATCTCTACAACTTGATTCTCTTGGTCCAAATGACACTGTGGTCCTCAACCCAAGCAAAATAACACATCCTCTCTGATTTCGGGTTCCTGTGTGCCTCCAGGTCACCTTGGGAATTTAGCTTTAGGTATGTCTTGGCTCATTTAGCCATAATGGGGTTTGTTGTTGTTGTTCAAAAAATAAAGACTGTCTATCTTTTAATTACTTGTAAGCCTTTAAAGGCTCACTGCTTGGGGCTACCACTGTTCCCTTTAGCCTTTTAAAGTTATCATTTACATCAAATAGCACAAAACCTGCTCCAGAACAACCTTTCCACTGACCTCCTGAAGCTTTGGATCAGGATTTCAGGGCCTGCTAAGGTCAGGGTCTCTTTGTCAGAAGGACTTCTTTGCTAATGAACAACTAGTCAGCTATCTTACTTTTTAAAAATGTGTTTTCTTTACTGGTGGTCTGAGTTAAATTGTTCCCTTGCTGTGACACAAAACATGTGTAAACACAGCGCAGGCACAGGATTCAATTTTATTTCTATGGTACTCCTTTCCCATTAGAAGCAGGGCTGGTCTGGCAACCATGGCACGCATGGTTTTGTCCTTGACCACAGTGGGAGAGCTGCACCATCTGCCTCCCATTCAGGGTGATGATCATGCTTTTGACTTTACTGGTGCCTTTCTGACTGTTCAAGAGGAGTCATGTGTAACAAAAATGTTGTGCTTGAATCCACCCTCACTTCTTCTAAGTTAAGTATCTCAGCATTTGAGATCCAGCATATGTGTTTGGCTCCAAGATGCCATCTCACACTTAGGATTTATTCCACCCTTTTGAAATAAGCAAACACAGCATGAAGTAAAGTTGTTCTTTGGTTTGCACATTTACTTCTTAGTATTCCTCACTGCCTGATTTCCTGCACACCTTGAAGAAGGGCCTGTTTTCCTTTATACTTTACTGTCTCTCCAATGATCAGAAAAGGGGGCTTTGGGGTGGAAAAATGAATCCCATAAGGGTACCTAGTTTGGAAATATGCTTGTTTCTCTCTTTAGGAAATGGCTCTTGGAGAAGAGGAGACAAACATGACCTTGAAGCCAAGAAAGCATACTCATACCTCCAAACTGTCACTCTGCTGAGGACTGTGAAGCCTGAGTTTGAGAAGTTTTCACTGGAGGTGAAAAGCTCTGTTCAGAAGCAAGGTCTTCATGAAGATGACTACGTAAGTACTTGATGACAGTCTTCAGATCATAGCATCTTCAAAAACATGCTCCTGATTAAAGCAGAAGTGGCAATGNNNATGCTCCTGATTAAAGCAGAAGTGGCAATGAGGCCTTATCAGGACAGAATCGCCTGGACTTGCAAAATTGTCCTGTTGTAGTTTTTGGGTTTTTTTTTGTGGTTAATGCCAATTGCAGGGGTCTTGGTCTAGATGCACTATATTTGTGCACCAGTATCCATGACCAATTGTTCTGTGCTCATCTCCGGTCATCAGCAGAAAGGTTGGGCAAAAGCAGGTCTCTCTCACTCTACCACTCCTAAGTCTTAACAGGCAAAGAAATTCTGCCTTTTTTTTTGTTTCCTCCCAATAATACATTTTTATTTTTAGAATTCAGTCTCAGAAAGTTACACTGTCTGTATTGCATGCAATGAAGTCATTCCTGATCTGAATGAGAAAAGTGGTCTAATTTCTCAACAAAGCATATTTAGGTAGTTGCTTTTTTTTGTTTTGAACTGTCTAAAATACCAACAGAGTCATTGCAAGTTGCTTCAAGCCTTGGGGAACACCACTGTCTTCCAGAGGTGGGCATGGGAAACCGTGCCTTTTTTTAACCTCTCAAAATGTAAGAGGAAAATGCCTTTGAAAACTGCTTTTGAGCTAGTGCTAAGCTAGTTCATTTGACATTTTCATAGAAAAGTCGTCTGCGGAAGCAGAATGTACAGACATACCTGCAGGGATTTCTGCATGCTGATACAAGTACTTCCCAGACAGTCAACCTTCTCCGTGGTGCAGTGTAAACTTTCCAAATAGACTTATAAAGAAAAGAGGCTGGAAGAGAATTGGGTCAGTCCTTAGCTGTAGAAAATGAGAACCTGAAACTCAAGGAAGCAACTCAAACCCTTCATTTCCCACTTTCCACTTAGGCTTCTGTCTCATCCCTTTGCTTTAAGCATTGTGTCCATCTTTAGTTCATCAGCTTGTGCATGAATGTTGTGTTAAAGAATTAAAGAATTGTGTTAAAGAATTAAATTGTGTTAAACCTTTCCTGCAGTTGTATAACTTTGGCTACCTTTAGAAAATCTGTGCTTCTTAGAACATGAATGTATTTTATTTAAATATTTTATCTAAAATGTTAAATTTGAATCACAACAGTGGTTTGTATTATTCCTGTGGTACTTTCAAAATCTAGTCATAGTCTTTTGTTGGCATGTTTTGTCTTGGGTTAGTGGAGAAATACCACCACACAATTTCAAGGTGCTGCTCTGAACCTGCTAAGTGCATTCTGAAGAAGACCATGGGCCTTTAATTTGTGCCTTTCCTCCCTTTTCTCTCTTTTGCAGATGTCACTTAGCAAGTTATGTCCTTTGAAAAGCTGCTATTTGCTTTTGGTTGTGGTTGGTGAGAAATGTGATTTTAAATACTTAAGATCCATTCATCTGCAGTATTGTGGTGCTTTTTTTCAGTCTGGGCAGTGTGAA
Source organism: Argya squamiceps (assembly GCA_037834095.1). Taxonomy (NCBI): domain Eukaryota; kingdom Metazoa; phylum Chordata; class Aves; order Passeriformes; family Leiothrichidae; genus Argya; species Argya squamiceps. Next base: position 63,886,247 of record JBBMKD010000115.1, read on the forward strand.
ATCTCCCCAGATTAAGAAAAGCCTTATACTGCTGAGAGTCAGGGTGCTGTCTGTGCACAGTTTGAAGGCAAGCAAGAGGATGCTTTTCTCTTCTTTAGGATAGGGATCCACTGCAAACCCTGTGCAGTGTTGATTGGGACTGCATGGATACAAGCCCTGTCCTGGTCAGCCAGAATTGGATCTAGGGGAGAAGAAATTCCACTGTGCCAGCACGGGGGAGATTTTGCAGGCTAATATGTTTGCTGGGGGGACTCCCTCACAGCTGTACACCTACTGCCAGAAGTCCTCTGTTGTCATTCTTCATGCCGTGGCTGCTGTGTGTACTGTCAGTGCTCCTGGCTGTCCTGGGGCAGCAATGGGGGCCAGCTCCCTACCATCTCATCCTTCACTTTCTGCCTGGCTCTGAGGGCTGTCTTTCCCTGTGTCCCATTTCCACTTTTGATTCAGAGTCCTTCACCTTGTTTCAAGCCCTCCTTCACACAAAATCTTGAGCTTTTGCTAGGGCCAGGCAAGTTGCATAGGCCCCCTCCTGCTGCTGCTTCTCCTGCTCCTCTCCTTGTTCTTCTTTCCCACTTAGCTTTCTGCTTGCTTCCTGATCTGTTCTTGCTGGGACACAGAGAACATCCTGTGGTCTGTGTACACCTACCACAGATTCCTGCCATCTGAAACATCAGCCCTTGGCTCACAGGCCGCCTTCATGATGGAGGCCATTGGGATCTGGAGCTCTCTGTAGAGGAGATACAGGTCATGGCTGTGGAAGGAATTCAAATGTGGAGTGTTCTGGTATTAGATGGATGCAGAGCCTCCTTTACCTGCTTTTTCGTTTTTTATGGTAAAATAAAATGTCTCTAAGAGAGTTAGTTTCTGAAATAAACAGCAGAAATAAACAGAAATAAACAGAAATAAACAGAAATCGCAGAAATAGCAGAATATAAACAATAGCTGTGTTTCTTCTTTAACAGTGTATGAACTTTAACTTTCTGGTTTGCTTTGCATTGTTTATGATGAATTATACATTTCCCCACTTTGGACAGTGGGAAAGAGATGGATCATACTCCCTTAACTGATTGTCTTGCTGCCCTTAGGAAGAGATGTTTTGGGGCAGCCTTTGGGATTAAGAAAAAAAACATTCTGAAAACTAATGGAGAAAAATAAAAAGCCAGACTGAAGGCCAATTCCTTCCTCTCTGAAAAATTTCTGGATAGTGGGCACCCATTAAGTGTGCTTTCTTTGGCAACATGGGAAAAAAGTAGCCAGGGTATGTGTTTGGCAAAGCTGTGTCCTCCAAGGGAAGACAGGGAAGGAAAAGTCCTTGAGCTGAGTGGGTGGGAAGTGACAGAGATTGATTTTGCTCTGCTGGATTCTGCTCCTGAAAACAAAAACCATATAGAAAGATAATCAATAGTACAGCCCATCTCAAGTCATATTCACGGGTGTTGAAATATAGTCCTCATTCTTTTCTGCAAGCTGTGTCCCAAGAGGAGATGCTTAGGGAGGTTTGGATTTGAAGCATTCAGTGTGTCTGCTTTTCTGTGTGGATTTTTCCAATGTCATGGGAAAATGGGGCCCCAGACCCATGGTCTAAATTATCTCACAGTGACCCTAACTCAAACAAAAGTCATTAGTGCTGCCATTTTGTCCTGGCCTCTTGCCAGCACTAATCCTAAAGGCCTTATTATCTACCAAAAAAGAATATCATAAAAATGGAAAATAAGCAGATGACAGAGGGGAAGATAAGGGAGACAGAAAGGGCAAAGTCCTAAAGCAGCAGCTGTCCCACTGCCAGATGCAGAATGCATACAGCCTTTGGAGGAGTAACAGGTCAAAGAGTGTTGGCTGTCTTCATTTCCAGCTGTGAAATCACAAAGAAAAGAGAAAAATGTGTTTTGGGTACGTCTTTCCCAGCTCAGAAGTTTCTGTTTTTTCTGCATGGGTGTTATGCTTTGGAAATGGGGAACGTGGAAGAACCTGTGTCTTATGAGGGAGCAGGAAAGTGTGGGAAGGCATTTCTCCAGGAATCTCTCTTGTGAAGTAAAAAGCTTCCTTAAGTACCTTTTAACTAGACAGCATTGAAAGTAAGAGTGGCAGAGAGGTTCTGAGAAAGCATCTTAGAAATATTTAGGTTGCACAGCATGGGGCAATGGTGATGTTCCCTGTCTGCAATGTCCCATTGCAGCAGCTGTCTGAGTCCATTAGCAAATACTGTTAGTTTGCCTGTTCACCAGTCTGAGTGTGAAAGCAGTTGCTGTCATGTTAATGTAACCCAAAAAACTGTGGGCTGAAGCAATAAATCTACTTAACCATCATTTCAGCATTTAACAGTCTCATGTTTTTTCAAGAAACATCCTGTAGTTTTGTAGAAAGCCTGACCGTTTTGTTCTGTGCCTACCTGAAGATCTACTACTTGGATAAAAGAAGCAAAAAAGGAGGATTTTTTTCAAAAGTCTAATGAAAATTGGGTTTCAGGCAGGCAGTAGAATCACTTTAATGCTTTTATACAAATTGTGGCAGGTTTCTTGCTTTTGTAATGTTAATGCATTAACAAGACATTAACAGCAGGGACTCCTATTCTCTATAAACCAGCTAACCTTGGTTTAATTGCAAAATACAGGGCAAGTTCTGCTTGCAGACCTATATCCTAGTTGAGGCAGACAGCAGTGGGAATTGCATGCAATTACTTGAAGGGAGAATTTAAAACTGCCTCTAAATGGGTGTGTGAATAATTCCCAACACATACTGTAGTTAAAAATGTTTATGAATAAACAGTGTTTCAGTTAAAGTATATGCATAAGCCATTTTTATTAAATAATGCTGAACACTTAATGATTTGGTGGTAGGGTGCAGTTTGGAAGTTCTTAATGCACCTTCTGTTCCTGACTCAGGTCTAGGACTCAATAAATGCTTTTTTTATCTCCAACCCAGTATTCTGAGCTCAGATGATTTTACAGCCAGGAATATTTGCTCTTCTGAGGTTACAGACCACCCATGGCTTGTTTTTTCTTCTCATTTAAAAGCTGAAAATGTAACTAATTGAACAAATATTTCTGCTGTGTTAACTACATGACAGCATTGTTCACAAGGTGGATGCATGGGGTTTTTTCCTGCCCACAGCCTTTTTCACCCTGAAAATGAGCATTGGAAGAAGGGAACTGGAGCCTGGTTTGCCAGCAGAGTTATCTCAGTGAAGAAATGAGCTGTGTAAATTAATTAGATCAGCAAGATGCCACTCCCTATTAGAAAGGGGAACTCTGTTTTATTTAACATTTTCAGCCCTCTGAAGAGAGCAACAGTGCACTCAAGAGCAACCTTTCTAGCTCCAACAGTCGACTACAAAAGCTTCATGGGAGGTAGCTGTGCTCATAAAGTTGATCCTCTCATCCATAACATCCTTGCCAGACTCTTCCCTGTGTGTATTCCTTACGTCAGCCTTTTAATTAGGATTGCACACCAGCTAAGATAAGGCTGAGAGAAGTGAGCAATTCAGTCTTGTAGCTGTGATGCTGAAAATGTAACTTATTCAGCAATGTTCTTCTCACTTGTCTTTATTCAGACACAGGCAGGCGAGATTAATGTCAGGCAGTCTTTTGTGTCTTCTGACTGCATAAGGATGGGAGAGAGTTTTGAGGAGATTTAGGGAGGAAAAAAAAAAAAAAAAGAACCCCCAAACCCTGCCAGGGGATAATTTGTTCAAATGAATGGGTCTATTCAGCTGCTGGAGTGCTTTGCTAATTGTGTTTGAAAGAATAAAAGCAAACCACAAGCTGCTTTCAACAGCCGGAAAAAATAGTTTCACATGCCAGCTTATTAGCAAGATGAATTCTATTAGTAAAACATATTTAGGATTTTCATGACCAACCCTTCACCCCTTGGAATTAATGAGAGTGCCTTTATTTTCTGTAAGAGGAGTGTTGACCTGTGGACCGCTAAATTTGGTGAACACTGCAGACACTTATTTTTTCCCTGAAGTTAATGCATTCTCAGTGGTATGAAAGACCAGTGTGATCCACGTCAGGGTCTTAGGCAAAACTACAGTGTAATATTAATTTATTTGCCAGTAACAGATGTCATAAAAGACACTAAAAGAAATTATTATCCTCTCTTCCAGTGGATTTGTTTAGCTTTCCTGGCCTAAGCATACTTTTGAAGCTGTCTTAAGCCATGGAGGAGATAGTGTAAAACTGTATGTATATCTGGAAATAGTAACATCTGAACCTTTTTGGGAATGTAAAAGCTTAGAGTTGATCTTCATGGATATGTTGTATATTTTCCATAGCCCCATGTTTTTACTTGGATTTCACAGGTATTCACATTCCACTTAACTAAACAGGCACTCAAAAATTTATGGGTAAGGCCCTCTTTGAAATACTTCCTTGAAATATACCTTATTTTCCACTAATAAAGTGTGAAAAATATGTCCTCCTGCAAAATTCATAGCCTGTTTCTGGTTTTAGTGCTTCTCCATGCTATTTGCATTGTAAATAAGCAAAAAGCTAATTTGTCCCACTGAGGCATTGTTTTAATGTAAATTCATAGGATTTTTGACACTGGTATAGAATAGTCTTTGGGTTGGACTCTGAGATGTTTGAATGAAGGAAAAGGTAGAGTGTCTCATTTTGCATAAAATGTCACTTGAAAAATGAAATACCTTTGCTTAACAGACTTTTTAGCAGCCACTGCCTTTTTCTGTGATTCTTGTTCTCTGGGTATCTCATGAAAATAACACTGAGTTGGAAGTTTCCTTATTTACCAAAAGAACATTCAGCTCAACAAGGCCTGACAAGAGGATTTGGGTGAGTCTGTCCCATGTCAGGATGGTGTTGCAGCCAGCAGCAGAGTGCTGGGCAGGCAACTGGAAGCTGTTCTGCACTTGCTGGATGGCTGATGGGATGCTCCAGCCTCAGCACCTTGGATGTTGCAGAGGGTTTACCTCACCTGTGCTGGTACCTTCACACTGCGGTCACACAGACTGGGTTAAGAGTCCAGTGCTTGAATTCTGTCTGAGCCAAGCAGTTTAATCAGAGAGTTTGATTATGAGGGTGGCAGGAGGTGTGGGGAAGGAGCCATGCTTTGTTTTCTTTAGGGATGTAGAGGAAGAACAATTCTTCAAGAACAGAAATGTGATTTCCTTGTTTGAGAGCACCAGAGCAGTAGAGTTGTTGCCTCCACAGTGAGATGGTCCAGAAAAGCTTTCTTGCAATCTTTTGCTTGGTCTAAGTGATTCTGAATGACAGCAGGGCAGGGTCTAGCTTTGTGATACTCACAAGTGACAAGTCTTCTAAAAAAGCAGTGTAAGTGGCAGTCAGTAATACCTCAGGTCAGATCTCCTGCTGTGTCAGCACATTCATTTCTTATGGCTAAATGTGTGGTGGTGCATTGAGGTGAATGTAGCTCTGGGAAAGTCTCATTCTCCAGAGGGAAAAGAATCTTTTAATAGAAGGGCAGGCCAGTGCTGTGGGTGAGTCAGGTCACCCTGGTGTATGAGTGTTGCCAGAGCCAAGGCAGGCAGCCGTGCTTGGGTGTGCTCCACTCCATTGGGCTGTAAGAAAAGGTCAGTGTACAATGTGCCAGCTGATTTTTTTATTCTTTTTTCAGGGGATATTTAGCAATTTTGGTAATGCAGAGGGGGTAATGTAGTCATCCTGTGAGAATGGGCTGTGGGAATAAAGGCTGTGGTGTTCTTGTGTATGCAAGGAGGCATACGAACCCGCAGGAGGAAACTCAAAACTTTCCTTCTCTCTTTAGTAGATACTTTTTTCATTAGGAAGAGAAGTCTGGGACAAAAATGAGAAGGTCTAGCCCATTCTAAAAAGAACTAATATATCAAAGTGTATTGAAAAGACAAGGAGTGTCTCTGTCCCAGAGCAAATGAATAAGAGGGGCATGAGAAAGGGGCACGAGACAATGGGAGGAGGGTAGGTGAGGACGCCCTTTGCTCTGTGGCTGGGAACAAGGTGACCTTCACTGAGCAGGACATTTACATTTGTGGGAAATGCGTGTGTGCAGCGCAGCCAGTTAACCCATCAGCCTGCAGACTATAAAGTACCTTAGAGAGCAAAACCAAAGAGGATCTCAGGGATCAGACAGTCAATACGGGTGCAAGCAGCTATGAGAGTGAGTTTTTAGTTTCTTGGAGGGGCAGCAAACCCTCAGATTTAGAGATATTAACTACCATGCTGCTGCTGAAGTGTGGGAGGATATGTTTCAGGTGTGCAGCTGGAACCTTACTGGCTGCTGACAGGTACACACAAATATCTGCTGAGATGGCTGCTGTACCTCTCCTGTGCTAATGGGAGCCTCACAGGGATGCCAGCAAAGGGGTGGTTAATCAGCCAGCTGAACACCTTTCATCACATATCCACTATCTGAAAGAAAATAACACAACCAAATAGTTAAATTTTAAGTTATTTGGAATGGAAGCATGACTAATAGCAGCCTGAGGGTTTGCATTAGTTCCATGCCATTAAAGTTTACAAGTTCATATGCCCATTTACCCTGGTATTTAATAAAAGGATCATTTGTCATGGCAACCACAGCCTCAGGTGGGATCTCCTAGCAAATTATTTACTCCCAGCCCAGAGGTCCCCCAGGTCTTGGCAGGTCATTACTCTCCTCCAGCACCTGGATTTCAGTTCCAGGAGTGCCTCCACCTCAGGATGCCCTGCAGACAAGGCAGGGGAAAGGTGGAATTCAGATTCTCTGAAAGCAGAGATTGGGCCCTGAAGTTCTCTCATGCAAACTTAGTAATAGGGGGCCCAGGGCTTTTAGATGGAAAAGGGTAGGGAATTTAAAAGGATTGGTGCCCTGTGGGGTTTTGTCAAGGCTTTACTGCAATTTCATGCAGTGGGTAGTTGTTACCTGCCTGTGTGAGAAGAAGAGGGTCATGTCATTCTGCATTCTCTACCTCATCTGCAGGCAGGGGTGAGGCAGGATACTGTTCATATGAATTCTGGTTTTGTGTGCCTAATTTTTGCCTGGTATAAGGATCTTAAATAAGGATCTTAAATGACTAATCCCAGCTCCAAGCATGCTTTTGAGCTAGGCACCACTTTTGGCTGTGTCTAAATAATTCATGTTTATCCTGCCCTTAAGACTGTGAAGCAAATGCTCTGCTGGGTCATCTTTGCTAATCTGCTGCAAAGCAGAAATCAAACGGTCTCTTCATCAGATGTGTTTTTTACCTCATCCAAGATTTTACCATCCCACCAGCTAGTGTAGCACAGATAAATTCTGTTTGAACACGAGTTGTCTCCAAAGTGATACAATGATTTTTCTGAGTTTTGCATGAGAACTGATGTGTTTTTGAGAGTTTTTAATACAAAAAATAAAATATGTGATTTTTGTGGTTTATTGATAATGTTACTAATCCAAAACAACTGCACATTGTACAAGGATAAACATTTAACAAAAAGATGTCCTTCCTGTTTGTCAGGGCTCTGCATTCATTTAGAACACTTTTAACTTATTTTAGCAAGTGGAACTGATTTTTTCAGATGAGTGACTGTCATCCTGAAAACTGACGTGTTCCTGCTTGTAAAACATTCTTGCCCGCTGACATCAAAAAGTTAGTATCTAATGAAAGGATGAGGGTGGTGGGTTTTTTTGCTGCTAAGTGTTTATCTGCAATTAAAATGTCCCATTTTAAATGCCAACTTATGTAAGCCTTCATTACAACTGTATAACAGATTATCAGACTCACAGTAGGGATTCTTAGAAAAATCTATTTAAAACAAGCATATTTTAGTTTCTCTGTGTCTGTGTGTTTTCAGCTGAAAAGAATAATTCCTTTAATATCTCTCGTGTTTCACCACTCTGACTAGGTGTTTTATTTCTGGACATAGTTTTGTAACTCATCATGTGACTGGCCACATAGTTTGTTAGAAGGGAGGAAATATTAAAAAAGTTGGAAGGTTAATTTTATAAATGATACTTGTACCTTCTGTGGTTAAAATCCATCCAGTATTCAGGCAGTCACAGTATAGCAATAGGTACTAGAGACCCTTTGCATTAGGTGTTTATCTGATGTTAGAAATGTATTATAAACATGGGTTATTTCACCTTAACTGCAGGATCAAACTAATGTATTTTCAGATTCTATCCTTTTCCTTCATAGTTGACCTGAGGCCCTTTAAAGCTAAATTATAAAGGTGAATAGTGTATATGTAAATCATACATAAAGGAGAAGTTCCTCTAAATTATTATTCTGTAGGTAGTTGAGTTCTGGTACAAAATGGTTCTGCTCCTTAGATATATCAATTGCACCCCTTTGAGGGCAACATTAAAAGGTAATGCAGGAACCAAAACCACAGAGGGGTAAAGTGGCTGGTGACAGCTTGCAAAAGGAAGGAGTGAACACAATGGATAGAGCCAGAAGTAAATCCCACACAGGTTGTCAGGGGGAAAATCTGGTCTAGAAGAGGATCCTGTTCCTGGAGCAGGGCAGTTCTCAGCTCGGGCTGCCCCTGCTTTGGCCATCCCAGTGGGAGGTCTGAGGAGAGCCTGAGACCCCAGTGGTGTCAGGCCATGGGTTGAGGGCAGCAGTCAGAGCCCTTTGATGTGAACTAACTGTGGGTAAGGTTCTAATTCTGCTGAGGTGACAGTTCCTCTTTCTGTGTTTAGTGGAAGTTGCTCATTTTGGCTGTAGCTGGAAATTTCTGCCCAGCCTGTTAGCAGCAGGCACTGGGGGTTTACAGCTATTTTTCAGATAACCATAGAAGAGTGTTGCAAGCAATAAACAAAGAATGGGCAGCTTTTGCAGGCAGTGGGGTGGAAGGTTTTCTCCATGCCTTTGTATCTCAGTTGTCACTGTAGCCTGACATGTTTTAGCTGACATTTCACAGCACAGCTGCCCTGTAGTCTGGGACTGAATAGCTTTTTGCTTCAGTGCACCATTGAGACATTGAGTACAGCAACTCGTGGCTGCCCCAGCCAGATGATTGTGAGTAAATCTACTAGTTGTTCAGGAATGGGGTATTAAGAAAAACAAGGAAGAAGGCTTGAGAATGAGGTGAGATACAAGAGCAAAAGAGCTGGCTTTGTGGTTAGTTTTCTTTCCATAGCAAGAAAATAACCTTCACTGACAAATAACCTTAACTCCCTGAATTTGGCTGCCTTTTTTCAGTAAATCACAGTTACTGCTGTAATTTGTTAATTTACTTTTATTTTCTTTTTGTTAATTTATTTTATTTCAACAGACCTTTTCTTAGAACCAAGGGATGGCTTCTGGTCCACAATTGGTTTTAAAGTGGATGGGAGTTTGTCACTAGTGGTATTTTAGTCCTGCTGGAGTAGTACTCCTCTTGTCTGAGTGGAGCAAAGGCAGCAGTGGTTTGGCATGCCTGGAGTGTACATCAGCTGAGGTACCAGCTGAACAATACAGGCATGCAGAGGCATGGTCTCACCCTCTAAGAAATGGGCTTAATTGCAGCACAGTATCCAAATCAAATGGAAAGTGCAGAAAGAGGCAGGGATCTCGCTGTACATCTTGTCTCTCAAATGGTGCATGCAGGCTCTTTCATGCTGGAAATGGGTGGCTGATGAACTGCCAGCAATGCTTGTGCCCAAGACTCTCTAAATTTGGGCTTCAGTTGCAAATTCCTTATGTCAGGGACACATTGCCTGGTGTGCGGAGTGCTTGGGTGGAGCACTCACCTCATCTCCTCTGCTCTCAGCATCAGTGCTGTTCCATTTAATACTGGCAAAGAGATGAACACAGGCAGGCAGCCTTGTTGGAAGAAGCCTCCTTAACGGGAAGTGATGTCTTGTTCGACTGTGGTGCTGAATTTTTAAGCTATAAATTTTAGAGTATAAGCCTCAGTCTGCAGAATCCCACTAATAAAGTCATGTGCTCCCCTATAAGAAAAATGTCTTATGGGTTTCTGTGTAAATACTGTCTTCCTGTGAAACATGAAATTGCTGCAACAGTACTTGAATTAATCTCTCTTAGATGTGCACAAGGTTTTACTGTTACGTTCTTCCTCTTTTCATAAGGAGAGATGGGAGTTCCAGCCCCAAATAATAAAGTGAGTTTGGATATATCCTTTAGAAAACCAAGTCCTGAACCCTGCCTCATGTGTTCTTGAGCAGGTGCCCATTTATATATTTATAGAGACTGGATATGAGTGAATACAGTGTGAGGCTGTCCTTGGCTACAACTGTGTTGCCCAGAATTTGGTGTAATGCCATATATTCTTTTCCAGTTTTGAATTAAGTATTGTGGAAATGGCCTTCTCTGAAGAAAGCATGTGTTTATATTATCTTTTCCTTTTTCTTATTGTTTGTTTGAAGCAACACAGTCCAGTAGGGGGGCAGTTTGGTTGCTCAAGCAAACAGTCTGTGTTTTTAGTCTTAGGCACCTAAACATACAGATTTGATTAACAGTCTTCCAGCTTTATTCTCCTTTCTAGTTCCTGCTTTGGTTCCACAGTGATGCATCCCTGTCTGTAAGCACCCCAAGACATGCTGTTTATTACAGCTGACTTTTGAGTGTATGCTGTGGCTTTGCATTTGTTGTGCTTGGGAGTCCTTGAAATCCCAGTCCCAGTGCATGTTAGCATTACCATGTTAGCATGTTAGCTGTTATCCATAGGTGATATTCAGGAGCTCTGTGAGTTTCTGTTGCATAGTGGAATGGAGAAATCCTGTGAGGGTCTGAGGAGATGGATGGTGGGTTGGTGAAAACTTTGATAATCCTGTTAGGGTGGTTGCATTCAGGATGAACCATGGTAGTGTTATGGTGGTAGGACTAATACATTACTGCAAAGCTGGAACCGCACATGACATTGCTGGTTTGAAATCTTTACCTTTTCTCAGGTAATGATCAGGTGTAAGAATATTCTTCCCTTAGCTTCATGTTCTCAATCTACATGTCAGTTCCACCCAGAGTTTCTCACTGGGATTATGGAAACCAGAAGTTTAACACAAAATCAATTTTTAATAATGATATTTTATCTTTAAAAAAATTAAGCATTAATCATTTCTATATGTTGGTCATCTACTGTATGGGAATCATGAGCATCTTGTTCTAGATTTGTGCACCTCAGAGCAAGGTCATAGCAACTCATCCAAGAACTGCTGAAGGCTGACCATCTCAGGACCATAAATAAATACTTAGAACATCATGGGCTGTGGCAATGTCCTGAATGGTAATATGCAACATCAACAAACGGTATTAAAGGAAGAAATCCCTGCTGTAGAGTGAGGTGAATAGTGCTGGGTGGTGAGTCAGCAGAAGACAATTGAAGATATGTGTCAAGAATGCATGAATGAGAAGTTAGTTATGTCAAGACTTCTTAGAAAAGCTCATAAAGAAGGGACCATAATTATAATTGGCTTGGTGAAGGAGGATTAAAAGGGGAGAACTGACAGTTAAATTGCAACTGCTTAGAAAAATACGTTGATATATGTTGTAACAGCATGAGATAGCAGGAGCATCATGTCAAAAACATAAATTGATAAGATTTTTGCAAAATATCAAGGTACAGCCCTTTGTAGTTCCCTAGGGTCCTCACTGATTGGGGTTGAAACTATAGTGTGACAACTTGAATATCACCATGGATGTAGTGGAAGGCAGATGTAGAGACCAAGTGTGGGAGATGTTGTTTGCCTTTTCGATAGAAAAAAAGTGATGATGATGATGCTCCCCACTAAGCATGGAAGTCGTATGAATTGCTGTAATTGCTGTGATTCAGAGCTAGGTAGTTTCAGATGGAGGAGAATAATCTTATTTTACAGTCAGTAGGCAGGATATGGAAAATTCTGGGTCCTGCATAGCTGTATCTTGGCTGCCTTCCACATCAGTAGTATTTTGCATTGCTGTGTATGCTGTTAACACCTTGGTATATATGAACAGTGTGGTCACAATATAGCTGCTTGGGGAACTATAACTTTGAACTGGGTAAAATATATTAATGTGATTTCCACTGAGAGGGGTTGTTGGGTTTTGGTTGTTTTCTTTTCTCCGATAGAAGATGATTAATTAGAGTAGAAAGGCAGGAAGATAAAAGGGGTATACATCTTACTCTCCTATGCAGTTAGCATACTTGCTTTTTAGGTGTATGGTATTAGAAAAGGATGTGAAAGTAATATAGAAGAGAGCTTAGAAAGAGATTTCCACATATTTGTACTGCAGCCTCAAAAGATGTTCAGCAAACCTGGCAGCTTCTCTGCTGCCGGTGGCATTGCTGCCACGTTGAGGGGGTGGCCCTGCAGTATGGGCCAGGGACAGCAACATTTCGATAGATCTGACATGCAAATAGTGATCACAGCATTTGGAGCTCTGCTCACACCTGTAATTAAAAGACAGCATAAATGCATATGGAAAACACTACAATAAAAAAACTCTGCTTTGTATTACAGCTCAACTAAAACAACTTTTAATTACCTGTAAGATTAGCAGGCCTTTAATAGATTTTATATTCTGTTCAGTTTTTATCCTGAGAGGGTCTAAGGTTAAACTAACGCATTATTCATTGCTTTGGACACCTTCAAGCATCCAAAGACATCTTCACAGTTACTCTCATTCCTATATGAAGAATTCCTAGAATATAAACTTTATAGTCTAGCCCTTTTTAATGCTTTTCCTTTAGCAAAGAGCAAGCCATTTAAATTTTTTTGCAGCCATTACTTCACATTTTAATATTCCTCTGTCCTACATAACACGCAACCCATGGTCTGTGTAGAATTGTGGCAGCTTACAAATGATTGAATGAGATGATATGCAGGAAAATTTTATTCGCTTCATGGGATCCTGTATCACCTTTCAGAGCTGCTGCTTAAACGTGTTCCTGGATTGATGTGAAAAGTCTCAGGTGTGCCCAGCATCTAGTTCGGCTGGGGGGTGTAAGTGCAATCCCATCTGCTAACAGTAATTACAACTCTCAGAGATTTTAAATGGCATAAATTATCCATAGTTTCAGCTTCCTTGACTACATGAGATAAAATGCTGGGGTTTGTGTGTGAGCTACTGAGCAGTGGCATAAATGACTTTCTGACGATTTTCTAATGTGATTTTTCACATGTAATGTAAGGAGTTTTGGCCAAGTGAAGCTTTGGCAAGAGGCTGTGGCAGTAATCTCCCAAAATGCCAAGTGGGTTTTGACAGGGCTTATCTGGCAAATCTGCGGTGTCTACAGAACGGTTTTCAGGCCGGTGGCATAAGTAGATTTCATGTTGAGCAAATCAGCTGACAAAATGGATTTTGAAGGTTGCTGTGTTACACTGAGATGTCTTTGCCATGAAAGAAGTGACACATAGCTTTCCATGAAACAAATGCCAGCCACAAACTGTAAATCAGCCAGGAGGGAGGTATAGCTACTGGACAGTCTAATTTCTCTCCTGAAAGAAAGAATGTCACATTAAGAAAGCTGAAGTTTGATCATCCACAGGCCACTTGAACTCTAACATTGGCACATGAAGCTGTTGTTGAGCTTTGTGGTTTCTTGGTTTGGTTGGGCGTTTTTCAATTCTGAAAAGTTAAAGCCCTTGCTAGCAAAGCCTGTCCTAGTATGCACTCTGTCCATCAGCTATGTTCATTTCACCAAAAGTCTGACTTCCACCTCTTTTCAGGCTTTCTCTTTACTTCAGAGTAGCCTCAGCTGCCCTTTAGTCTGTGGCTCTCAGTGAGCTGAGCTCTACTGCACCTTGTGTAGCACCATGGGCTCTTCCCCCTGATGAATGTGGTGCATTCAACTGCAGCAGAGGTTGGAGTTACTGAGAGTCCAGTTTAAAATGTCAGAGCAATGTAAACTTTTATATTATCAGTAACTAATTCCAAAATTCTCCTTACTGTTGGCAATTGCTTTAAGAGTGAAGGAATGTCTTGGATTTAATTACATTATCAGGGTTTGATTAGTTCAGCTTGGCCAATCAACTATGTAATACTCTTTATCTGTGGAGCAGTTACTTAGTTAACTGGCCACATGTTTTGTCTTGTAACATTTTTAACATCCAGCTAAACCTGTGAGACTTAGAGTAGCACTTCATTTACTGGCATTTTAAATTGTTAAGATACTCTGAAGTAGAAGATAAGCTAAATGTTACTTCTGTCCAGAAGAATATTTGTAGAGGTGAGTTGTTCACTGGAAGTGGCAGTAAGAGACCCCCTAATGTGGTTACACTTTTGGTAGGATGTCAGGAGTTTTTTATTGTAGTGAAACTCTGAGTGGATGGGAATGTCTTTCTTGAAGCTGAAAAGATAATTCATTCTGAATTACTGTACATTGAGAGAGTACATTGCACTGCTGAAATGTGAGTTCCTTCCTACAGAAGAGGAATACCTGTGCTGCTCAGGTCATTCTGCATTATCTTCTGCTGATAGGTCTCCATCTGAGCTCCACTCATGAAATAGTTATTGCTTCATCACTGAAGCACGTCAAACTCCTGAGAGCAAACTTGCAATGTTTCTGCAGCACTCAGCTGTTAACTGTTTTTGTAACTCACAGACCGAAAACTGTAGGTTGCCTACGGAGGTTCATTGGCAGCAGTCTTTTGTGTTAGGGTTATAAAGCAGGGTTAGGGTTATTTCATTCATTTCATATAACTTACTGAGAAAACTGTATGGGACAGGAAAAGGTTTTTCTGGCAGTTCCAGAGAACACATTACTGGAGACGGTAAGTAGTTTTCTCCATTGCTCATTTGCTAGCGGAGAGATGCTTGGCTGAACAAGGGCCAGAAATGGAAGTGGTAATCATTAAACAAGCAAATCCACCAGCTGTGCTCTCCAAAAAAAATCATGACAGAACATACTTCCCAGTCCTGAGAGGTGCTAAGTCCCCTGTCCAGAGGGAGGGGGTTATACTTACTTCTGTGGGATGAGGGTGCTCAGCACCTGACAGAATCTCACATTGTCAAGTGCAGAATTTGTGCCTCTGGGCGTGGGAACTGGGATCTGCAAATTTCTCCCCTATCTGCAGAACTATTCAGACACAACATTATGAATGTCCAGAGTAGCAGATAGTGGTTAACTGTTTTTAAAAATGGGCCAGAAGCTGACGTTGTCCCCCTGAGGTTTTTTTGAGATATATTCCTTTCTGATCCAGCAGCTGATAAAGTAACTCTCCAAATTAGTCATTTTGGTTAATTTGTACATTCTCTCTAGTCAATCAATTACCTAGCAAAGAAAAATTTTCTTACGTGTTTGTTATTGCAATTGTGTTTTTTTTCTTCTTTCTTTTTTAGGTGAACATGTTTGTGGAAGGATTCCATGATGCTATTCTTCTTTATGCTCTAGCTTTACAAGAAGTCCTGAAGATTGGTTTCAGTAAGAAAGATGGGGAAAAAATAGTTCAACAGACCCGGAACAGAACATACGAAGGTGAGAGTTAATATGGAATTCCAGCTTTCAGAGTCAAAAAACTTCAGGTCTTTGTTCTGTGCAAAGTAAGGACTCATGCCTGTTCCACTCCTAAGAGAGAGGAAAGCAACCATATGAAACCATGTGCATCTTTAAGGCTGGCTCACATACCTCACCAGTCTGACTTTTTTTTTTTTTGCACCAACTGTTGAGGTCTTGACTCAGTTCAAAAAACCCTTAAAAATTTAATGACCCTCACTGATGTTGTAAAGAAATACCAATAATTTTCTCAGGCTCCTTATTTGTTTTTGAAAAGATTACAGCTGCTCACTTTGCTCTTGTTCATCTATTACCTCTGAGATTGCCTCATTTTTTCCATTTCACTTTTTTATCTTGAAAGCCTGGGAATGGATATAAGCAAGCAGGTGCCAGAGTTGAGGTTATTTTGTGTTTCTCAATGGGATTCCTTTGGGCCCTAGAAGGATTTCCCCCAGCCTCCCTCCAGGGGCCTTATGTGTTGTCTCAGAGGCAGCAGCTGAACAGCACTGTGCCTTTCTATGCCTAATCCTTGAGGATGCAATTCTGCAGTGCAACTGGCACTTGTATGCCACCTTGCTGATGCAAAGCAATGCAGAGGCTTTTGCCAGGTAAGAATTGTAATAAAAAACCGGAGATTATTGGTTTCATCTGTCATCTATTAAAATATTTCCATCCGTCTCATATAGTGGTCCAGTCATTTGATGTAGGACTGGCAAGATTTACTGTGGAAATGCCTGAGAGAAGGAAACAGTTCCCCTAGATAAAAAGCAAATGATTCATCTGAGTGTTTAAGAAAAACCTCGGTGGCCAGGTTCTCAGCTCTAAGAACATATTGGACATAGTGTGGGAATGCAAGAAGGGCAGCAGCTCCAAACCAATTTTCTGTTCTCAAATTCTGATGTGAACACAAGACAAAAGAATACTCAGGGCAGCTTAAGGGAACACTTAAGCACTTTAAAGCAAGAGATTGCTTTAAGTTATGCTGGTTGCAATCACTGCGTAAGCAGCCCTGCACCATCTATAGGTTGTGCTTGGCACCTCACTGTATCTCTTCATATCTGTGGCTCCCCAAACCACTGTTTTAAAAGGGAAGGAATCTAATGTGTAAGGATTTGCCTCTCTGTTTGTTTGTGCTGTGCATGAGCAGATGCCCCAGCACAGCCTGTGTCTTCTCTGCTCCTGCTCCTGTGCTCCAGGAAGCCACCAACTGGTGTGCCCATCTATCCTTTGTAGTACCATGTGCTCCACATGGGCTACATGGTTGATTCTCACAACTTGCTTGTAAAACCTGGCAGGAGTAAAAAATGTTCTCTTTCCCCACTTGTGAAAACCAGATTGTTGCTAATCGATGACCTGTTCCACCTATTCTGAACATGTAGCTGACTTGGGCTGTGAGGATGCAGTTGATGAAAATTCTTGTAGGTCATATACTTTTTCTTTCCTGTGGCAGTACTTTGCTGGACATAAAATAGATTTTGAAAGAGATCTTTAATTCAATGTCTTGCAATGCAGTCCCTTAAGGAAGATCACATCCCTTTATTCTGCCCCTCTTTGCAGTGGATACAGCATCACAGAGCATGGTTCATGCACACCCTCGGGTTCTGCTGCAGGACTGAAGCTTTCTAATTCCCTTTGACTTTTGCTGGCCTTGATAATGAGAACTGCATTTTCACTAATGACATTAATTTAACTTCCGACATGTAGATATCTTATTGTCTTGGCACCTCATTTTACAGCCTGCTCTAACTTACCAGGACTCCCAACAGAACGTAGATGCTGCTTCCTGCAGAATTCTATCTGCGTGAAACAGCTGCACAGACATTATGGGCTTAGGACAGGATAAGGCTGAGGTGATCAAAGGATTTCTTAGTGATTGGGTTGTTAAAGAGACCATGGTATAACGTCCGGGCACGTCTGGTGGAGAATATGTGCTATTCATTGGCATTTCCTCTGAAAATGTAGCAAAATGCAATTCTTCATTAAGATTGTTTCAAATTTTCCTATCTCTGTTTCTTAAGGAAATTGCAGGAAATGTCAACTTTTCAGATTCCTATTTTTGATTCAGATGAAAAATTGAAAACTTAGTTTTTACTACTGAAAAAAAAAAATCCCATAGGAACTTCAAGTTTCAATTTCAGTACCTATGTGCCAAAACTGAGTTTTGGTTTTCTTAGGTCACAAAAGTGTCTATTCCAATTAGCACCTCCTGTCAGATCCAGAATCCAAGTTGATGTGTAAGCAGGGACATCATAGTTCTTCAGAGCGGGCTCTTCTTTCAGTGTCTCACAGCCAAGTAGTTATTACACACATTTGATTTCCCTGCAGTAATCAAATTGACAACTGGTTGATTACTGTGTTGTTATAATGAAATAGATGCTTGACAATAATCTTTGATTACCACTACATATTTTGAAAACCACAGCAAGCTGAAATATTCCTGACATCACTAAATCTGAACAGATACAGAATAAATGGAGGTGTGTTAAGTCTGTTGTACGCTCGCTATCACTAGAAACGTTGGGGGAAGTTTATGCTCTGAATATCTGACCTCTCTTTTCTGACTGATTGTCACTGAGAGCCTGAGTCTCCATGGCTTCGTGCCTGGTCTAGGCATGTATTTGGTGTAACATGGATGTACAATGATGCCTGTTTGCCCTGCACAGGTGTAAATGGCTGTGTTTGGTGTTAGGCAGTGGAGGATCACATCTGAGAATATCTGAGGCGAAAAAGTGTATCAGCAGTCTTAAGATGTCTTCACCATAGTTAATTAATACTGTTTGATGGATTTTAAGAACCTATTTGACTTACACCTTGAGGATTTGAAGCCAAGCTTTTTGTACCCAAGCACATACATTTAAGGAAGGGGGTTGGATTGATTCCAAGGATGTGTTCATTTCCCATGACAGATCAAACAAGTTGCCCCAGTGAGGCTGTGCAGTTTCCATCCTTGGGGATTTTGGAGAGCAGATTAAGCCTTGAGCATCCTCCTGGCTGATGCTGCTCTGAGCTGGAGATGGGGCTCAAGATCGCCAAAGCCCCTTCAAACTTGAGATATCCTATGAATCAATGAGTCCAAGTTTCCTCAGAGTTTTCTAGAAATTGTAAAACCAGAAAGTGGAATGGGGCTCTAAGAATGTAAACCAAACTGTGCATGTTACATAGTTAATCTTATGTAGGTGAATGCAGGGCTTAATGCATATGTAGTGGAAATGGTGCCCCTTCTCTGTGCCATCTCCAGTATCCCATTAGGTGGAAATAACATTGGACTGGTTGTATGGGTGCAGCAGCTTGTGGGATCTAGGTCTCTACCTCTGTGTCCTCTGCAGCACATGAGCTGGATTCTCTTTATTCAGGCATCCTCAGATATTTCAGGATTAGGCTCTCTGTAAATAATTCATGTTACATATATTTGTGTTTTAGTCTTACATGCTGGTTTTTGGATTAAATTTTTCTCACATATTCTCCAGTCTCACACATTTAATATTTAAAAAGGAGAAATGTTAGGAATTCAGGAATGCAGACACTGAGATGAAATTACAATTTCTTCTGGAATGCCAACAAAAATGCAGGGAGATTTCCTGTCATATTGGTCTGTAAAAACCTGTCCACTGTTTTCATGTTTTGCTTGGAAAGGCTCAGTATTTTAACTAATTAATATTCTGATTCCTCACATGCCATTCTTCAGGCATTGCAGGGCAGGTGTCCATTGATGCCAATGGAGACAGATATGGGGATTTCTCTGTGATTGGAATGACAGACCCGGAGGCAGGCACACAGGAGGTAAGGAAACAAACACCATTGCTATTGGCCACTGATGAATTAGTAATTCAGTGTAAAGCAACATGATATCATCTTTTTACTTGGTGGCTTAATCTTATCAACTTAAAGATCAAACCCTTTCTGTAAAATAGCTATTTTGAAGTAGTTATACTAAGTTTTTTAAACTTTGTTGTTTTCTTTAACAATACAACTTCTCATGATGCTGGCTTTTAACTAAAGAGTGAATTGTCACAAGCTGGCTAAGCACTGCTAATTTTGAATATGAGAAATTATTGTTTAAAAATGAGTAAGGCCTTTTATTTATTGGTGGGAAAAAAGATTAATCTTACAGCAGCAATGATCCACAAGTTGTCCTGATGTATTAACACAGCAAGTACAGGTATTTAATTCTTAATCTGTGGTCAGCCACAAGCAGGAGTGCAGACCTTGCCTGGCCTTGTTTGCCAGGCTGCCATTCCTGAGTGCCTTCTTTTCAGTGTTTAAGAAACTTTTCACTCAGATGACTCCATATACACCAGATAAGTTACTCCACTGGACGCAGAAGGAATGGAAGAGGTGGACTGGGAAAAAGCCTGTGAGAAACAGCACCAGCTGCACACAGAGAATAGCATGTCTGGGCTGAGTTTATTAATATATGCAGTGCCCTAAATCCAACTGCAGTGTAACGCTTTTGTTAGTTGCACAGTCAGCATCAGTCTGGGCTTTGCTTTGCTTTCTTTGAATTCGGTCTCCCCAAATTCAACAAGCTCAAACAGAAATTAGCAGTATCTGAGCTGGCTATTTCAAGGTGTGGTTTGGAATCCAGTGAAGTTACATTGTTGTTGGTACTGCAGCAGAGGAAAATTCAAAGAGCCCTTTTAAAAGTGTGAAGATGTCTCATGTGTTTAGTGTGTAAAAGTGATTGAAAAACTACACCAGTAAACTGCAGTCGCTCCCAGGGGCAGTAGGAGTACAAAATGGTTTGGATAACTGTGCTGTGAACAACCTGTGTTTCTTCTGTTTGTTCAGCCCAGTAGGTTTTATCTCATTTATCAATTTAATTTCCCTCTCTTACCCTTGTTTCCATTGCTCTTTCACTTGCAATTTAAATTACCTTTTGTTTTTTTAAATGTTACATTTTTTCTTTTAACTTATTGTGGAATTTCCTTCTGTTTTACTAGGTATGTAAATATACATGCAATTAACATTTTACACGTGATTACTTACTACTTCTGTCTGCCACATAATTTCTACCGTCATGCCTCTCTCTAAAAACATTTTTTCTTTGATAACTTGTTCTATTCATCTGAGAGATTTTTTTCTGTGTATGAGAATGTTTCTCAACTGAACTGTGCCGGATGGATGGCTGTTTGGGCAGAGCTGTTTTCCCAGGTCTATTCACAGAGTTTAAAGCTAGAAGAAGGCCTAGATTTCCTAGTTTGAATTCTGCTGTGTTAGACACAGCCAGGTTTCTGAACCTTTATGGAGCCCTGTAGTTTACACATGACCAAAGCTCATGCTGCAACAGGAATCTGTTTTTGGTTTGGGGACACTGAAAGAATGGGCTGCCTTGCTGGTGCCTTCAGTGTTTGTGCCACAGATGGACCACTCCTGCTCTTCAAAAATCTCTGTCCTTCTTCTGATCTGAATCCATGTGGTTCCTGCTTACAGCTTTTTGTTCTTAAACCATTCTGCATATTTTCTTATTTAGTAAGTCTTGGGTAGATGATTCACTCACTCCTGCTTAATAAATTAAACAATCTCTTAATAAATAATCTGATGCCTGTGAATGGTCTCTATTTTTTCCAGTTTACTGAATTTGCCCTAATTTTTGGACAAATGTTGAATGCATCCCAGTTGCAACTGTGAGAGAATAAGAGTCTTTATTTAGTGTAAAATATACCTTTGTGTATTTAACCAGAGCAAACTCTCTTTAAAGTCATTTGCTTCAAAATGAAATTCACGTGAAAGATTTGAAGAGGCTGTCCATGCCTTGAATTCTAAACCTAGTGTATTCATATCTGGGTTTTATCTGTGGTAGGACAAATAGATCTATGGATGTGTTTCTGCCATTGCTTCTGACCACTTCAGTGTCACAGTATATGATCTGGCTGCTGTATATAGATGTTTTAGACATATTGTTCCAGTAGATTCAACATAGGTTATCTTGAATAAAGCCTGAAAATGGTGAAGACAGGACTGAAATTCTGAAATGCCTTTAGGAATTGGTATGAAAAAATACTACTGTACTACCATAATAATGCATATGTAAATATCAACAACTGCAGAAATACAAGATTTGAAGGTTTTAGCTTAACATGATGAAGTACCTCTGAATTCTAACAAAACAAAAAACTCCACCCTGGAGTGTGTGGTTGAGACCCTAAGCACTCAAAGTGCTTGAATTCCTGGAACCACAGGAGGAGTTAAATTGGAAGGGGCCTTAAAGATCATCCAGCTCCAGCTCCCTTGCCATGGACAGGGACTCCTTCCACTGGACCAGATTGCTCTGAGCTCCATCCAGCATGGCCTTGAACATTTCCAGGGTTGTTGAAGCTATACCCACAGCTTCTTTCTGCAACCTGAGCCAGTGCCTCACCACCCTCAGAGCAAAGAATTTCTGCCTAACATCTAATCTAAATCTCCTCTTTTAGTTTAAATCTGTTGCCGTTGTCCTGTCACTACCTGCCTGTGATAAAGTTGTTCTCCCTCTGTATTATAAGCTGTCTTGAAGTACTGAAGGCTGCAGTGAGATCTCCCCAGAGCCTTCTCTTTTCAAGGTTGAACAGTTCCAGCTCTCTTGGCCTTTCCTCACAGCAGAGGTGCTCCAGCCCTCTGATTATATTGATGGCCTCCTCTGGGCTCCCTCCAACAGGTCCCTGTTCTTCCTGTGCTGGTACCCCAGCTCTGTATGCAGAGCTCCAGGTGGGTCTCAGCGGAGCAGAGCAGAGGGGCAGAATCCCCTCCCTCCCCTGCTGCCCACGGGGCTCTGGGTGCAGCCCAGGACACGTTTGGCTCTCTGGGCTGTGAGTGCCATGGCTGGGGCATGTCCAGCCTCTCACCCACCAGCACCCCTAAGTCCTTCTGGACAGGGCTGCTCTGGGTCTGGTCATGCCCAGTCTGGATTCATGTCTAGCTACTGATGCTTTCACTTAGCTGGGTGACAAGCCTGAGCAATCAACTCACTATGGAGCAATTGAATAAAAGCCCAGGGAGAGTAGGAGGAATATTCAGAAGGTTAAAAAGCTTTTGTAAACTGGATTTGTATAGAAGAGAAGCCTGAGGGCAGAATCAGATCAGAGCATGTGAATATGTAAAGCAGTGTTTCAGAAAGGAAGAGTTTCTATGACTACTGACAATTCGGTAACAAGTGATGGATAATTACAAAAGAAGAATTTTATGTTACATGCTGGGGAAAAGAACTGGCAGTAAGGCTAGCTAAATTCCAGAATAATTGGTGCAGAAATTGTCAAGTCTTCATCTTTGAAGGTTTTCATGAACAGATTAGATAAACATCTGTCAGGAATGCTTTTGTTCAGCTGATGCACTAGGGCAGGGCATGCACTACATAACTTCCCACAGACTGCTCGAGCCCTCTTCTCTGAGGCTCAGCATCATGCCACAGATGTTGAGTGAGTGATGCTTCCCTCCTGCTTGTTTCACTTCCCTAAGTTGATAGGGAAGTCTTTTCATCCCTTTCTTGTTTTGCCTAGGTGATCGGGGACTACTATGGGAAGCAGGGGCGATTTGAAATTCGATCGAATGTGAAGTTCCCATGGAACCACGGCAGGCTGCGACTAGATGAAAGCCGAGTTTCAGAGCACACAAACAATACACCGTGTAAATCATGTAAGTTTAGGGACTTAATGCTTCTGCACCAGCTCCAAAGAGAAGAATCCATGAGTTGCTGCAACATAATGGTCCATATTAAATTGTTTAGCACAGTTGTCCAAAACAGAGACATAGTGACTGTCTCTTTCCCCTGACTGCTTGGGAGGTTAAGGTCTGGCAGCCCTGGGTAGTACATGGTCTGAATCACTTCCCTGAACTTAAATGTAACAGTAATCATAGACAGACCAGAGCCCTGGAGGCTTTAGGTCTTTACAGGGGCCTTTGAGCCAGGAAGAGGGATGTAACTGAAACCCCAGCAGAGAATAATCACACTGATAATTAGCAGCTGTGCTGGTGGGAGCAGCATTCGCCCAGTGCAGAATGATTTTCAGTGTTAGGAGAAGGCATTGTGAGGGGCTCAGTAGGCTGAGGAGAAGTGAAGACAGTTGAATGGGATCACATCTGTGAATTCAGAAGGCTGGGACTACCCTTCCAAAGGGCAGGTGTCCATTCTTTCCAGCACACTGACATGTCAGACCATGTTGTAGTGAGCAGGACTCGAAATCCAATCTACCTCCAAGGGGTAGGAGGATTCTTGTGTCTCAGTGACAAAGGGTGGTCTTAACTTTTCACAGGAGACAAATTGCTAGTCCTGCAGTGAAAGGCTAACTCCAGCCTGATAATTCTTGAATCCTTGAAAAACTGGTGTGAATGCCGACCATCTGTTGTCGCTGTAGTGTAGCTATGCACCTCCTTCCTCCAAGACAAAATCCCCTTGAAGAGTCAAGGATGAAGAAAGAGAAGAGAGCAGTTTAATTTCCTTCTCTGTTCCTTTCCACAAACCGAGGTGGGAATGGAAATGGGAGTAGACTACATACACATGAAAATTCCACTGTTCTTCAGGAGCCCTGCACTTCTCAGAACCAATCCCTGTTTGGGCTCCCTTTCAGCCACTGTCCCTGTTCTGCCTCTGTTGAGATTTGAAAAGGTTGAAAGTCATATGACTTTAACTTGAAACAACATATCTTCAGGAAATAAGAGAAAATAGAGGAACTGTTGGATAATCATAGAAATGTTAATAAACCTGGATGATAGAGGGTCATGGTTCTAATCCAGGTAAGGTAAGTTTGCTTTGTTACAGTGACTCAAGGCATATTCAGTGCTGGTTCCCATTATGTGCATCACTGTAACTAACCCTAGTCAGTGTTACAATTCAGACCAAGCTGTCCAGGCCAGTTTCCTAACAACATTCCTTTGTGTCACATCTTCAGAATTGTGTCTTCATCTGACACTGATTTGTCCCCAAGGAAAGCAGGGACAAAGAATAAACATACAGACACTGGAACAGGTTCCCATGGAGTCCTGAGCTCTGAAAGGCTTTAGTTATTATATAATGTTGATCACTAATTTCCTAATTGTGCGTGTTTTCCTGTATGTGAATGTTGATAGTTCTCAATATAAACTCTGATTGTAAATTTTTCCCCTTTTTAAGCAGGTGGTCTAGGAGAATCAGCAGTTACGGGAATAGTTGTGGGCGCCTTGCTTGGAGCAGGATTGCTAATGGCTTTTTACTTCTTCAGGTTAGTCTAATTCATTTAAAGGTCTGTAAACTTTTTATTCGTCATCCAAACTTCTCAGCTTCTGGCAGAACATCCTTGATGGGAGACAGAGAGGCACCATAGTAATGTGTGGTAACATTTTCACCAGAGACAGCGAACACACTAGATTGTCCTTTTGTGTTTATCCAAATAATTTTATTAACTTGGGTTTTCATCCTTGTAACTGCTTACATCTCTAAGTAGTGTTACTCATGGAAGTAATTCCAGTGAGTTCCAGACATTCACAGTTGCTTCAGTAAAATGCCCTGGCCATGAAAGCTGCCTTTGTTTGGTGCTCTTTGCCAGCACAGTTGTGCAAGCTGTGATCTGCAAGAGATTTATATCATTTGCTTGGTATTGAATGGAATTGTACTGCAGAAGAGAAAGAGATTTCTGTTTTGGTGTAAGAGAGCATTTGGATTCCAAAGCTATGCATTTAACTTATTAAGCTGAGGTCAGTGCAGGGTGATCAGTGTTTTATTCGTGTTTAAGTAAAGTAATTCTTACACTGCTAGTCAGCAAATATAAAGTCTTGATAATTGATCCTATACTGATGGAATAAATCAGTTTATACATGTTCAGCACCTTATGTATACAGTAATTTATCCTCCTGCTATGGAAAAGCCAGATAGGAGAACAGAATTAACCTCTGCATACAAGAATCAAAGAATTCTATCCGATAAAAAATAACTGTTTATAAAAAATGTTAACAAAATAAAACAAGCAAAGCCTTCTTCAGTTCACCAGGACACTTTCAGAGTTTCACAGAACCAAGCTTATTCATCCATCAGGTACTGAAATTTTGCAGGGTGATTTTTCTGCATGTGTTCAATGCTTATGTAGTATGTTTTTTGGGTTTGAGATAACATTAAGTTGGCTTGGACTGAATAAAGATGATCTTTAAAAGAAAAAGAGAATAAAAATCCGACTTTATATTTTACGTCAAGAGAGGTTCTTGGAGCTTACGTAGATTCTCAACCAGAGATGACAGTTGTTAGGTGTGGGTTGTTGTCCCATTGCTGATATTGGGAGGTAATTGGTATGTAAGGACAAGAAATAACAAATATCCTGGGCTGGTATAAAGCTATCCAAAGTACCACTATAAGAAGAGAACTTAAACTCCTAGTCATCTGATACAAAGATTTGGACTGGAAATCCATGTGAGCAAAGGTAGGTGTCTGTAAAAGTAGATATAATACACCTGAGCTCAAGACTCAGTCTTCTCATGTATGGCCAGAGGGCAGAAATGAGCACTTTTCTTCTGTGCAGTTCATGTCACCTTCATGTAAAAGCTAAACCAGGTTACTAGAAGTGCGTTTTTCTCAGTTTATTGAAGAAAGTTGTGGGTGCTGTCAGATAGATCTATGTGTTGGAGATGTCTAGAGACCTGTGGATGAATTTTACTCTGGAGATCTGATTGCAATTGCTCAAAGCAGGAGTGGGGACAACCTCCGTATTCCACCATTAGAATAAATATCTGAAACATAACAAATCAGGATGCGTGGGTCAAATTTTCAGAAATTTGAATCCTAAACTGTAGGTTTAGGAATTGTGTGCCTGGAAGTAATTTGCAGTTTCTGTACCTCTTAAACTGTAAACGTACCCTTCTAATTACCTTTCATTTGGATCTGTAATTGTCACAAACAAATATGCAAATACAGTTTTGAGTGTGCATGCAAACTTGAAAGGTTTTAGGGGTAGTTCTGATAGGGAAGTTTGGCCAGATTTTAGCTTAAACTCCTTTATATCTAAAATCTGGACCTGTCCTTGTGCATGAGCTACTACTGTGCATGCTCTGACCCATTGAATGGTCTGACTTGAAAATACATAAAGAAAGTAAACAATACATGTTTTTCAAGTTATTTTGGAGCTTACTGATACAGACACAAGTATTGAGGGAATATTTTCAGAACTTTTAGTTTGCCACTTTCTATTCAGCCATGCTGCTTGAATCAAAACCTTGGTGTTAGGAAAGTCTTTATTCCATTGCTGCATACCTAGCTGTGACTCCTGCTAGCTGTGCTGGTGGAACAGGGCTTTCCTTGGCACACAAGATTTTTTGCCATGCATCTCCACCAGCAGTACAAGCACATGAGGCTGGACTAATGCCCTTCTGAAAAATTTGTCCTGAAACTCCTCTGAGTAGAAACATAAATGTATAAAACAGAAACATGAATCATCTGATACGATTTTTGGGCGAAGATTTGGGTACTAAAGGGGAAGCTAAAAGGCAGTCAGAGGGTTTGTTTGACGTACAAGGTAACATAGCAGAATTCTTCAAAAGGCCCTAGAGGAAGACACACAGGAAGAGCTGTGTCTGATGCACGAGCATTTGTGTTTATTTCTTATCTGTCTTCTACATCCCTCTTCTTACTTCATCATGTTACCTCCTCTGACATTACGAACATAGTAGGTTTCTCAGAGGGAAGTGGGAAGATTAGTTAGTTAATACATAGTTTCGGTGAGAAACGCAGCTGAATAGTCAGATCTGTTGTTTGAACTCTCCAGAAAGTTCCCCACTCCCCCACCCAGCACACTGAAAAGAAATTTGCTTTGATCAATATAAAACAGTGATGTGACACAGTTCACATGACACTTCACAAAAACTCCTGATCACTTAGATCAGAAATTTTCAAAGAAGCAAATGTCCTTGCCTTAAGTGCTTTGAGACTGCTATGAAGAAATTAACAGGCATTCTTGAGCCTGGGTAAAATGTACTGAGGCAAACTACTTTAATCTTTGACCAGGGTTTCACATTCTGCCACGTTTCATTTTTCAAATGGCACCCAGCTGTCCCCTACAGGCATTCTTCATAAGAGAAGTCTGTTAGCCTGTGGCTGGAGAAGGATTTCTCATTCTGTTCCTCTCTTTTCATGCAGAAAGAAATACAGAATAACTATTGAGAGACGAACTCGACAAGAGGACTGTAACATGGGGAAACATCGGCAGTTACGTGAAGACTCCATTAGATCTCATTTTTCTGCTGCATAAAGAAGAAGATGAAAAAGAATCCCATTCTTCCTAGGGAAAAGAAAGAATTAGAGAAAAGGACACAACCAAAGACATCAGTGTAAAAAGGAGAGGCTCTTGAAGAACTCACTCTTTTAAGCAGTAATTTTGTCTTAATTTCTTTCAGAAGCTCAGGAATGATTTACTAATCACATTATGCCGCATGGCCTTTCATCTCATGAGAAAAGAAAATTATGCAGTTTGATGTTATAGGATGTACTTAATATGTAAAGACAATGTTTCCTAAGGCATATATTAAGGCTAGAAGATCTTGGTTTAATTGATGAGGAATGCCTTGTTTTGTTCCTTTTTTTTTTAGCTTCTGCCACCTCCTTCCATATTTGCATCTCACCCATGTGTATCAAATATGGTTTCAGAGGCACAGGTGCTGGTTGCTGTCAAAAGGAAAAAAAGGGATTTGTTTGGGGTATTATCCTGCATCACTGAATTACCAACATAGATAACAGGGGATATGGAATTTGGTGTACAGGCCTTAGTTCTTGGGGGGAACTGGCACTTGGTTGTAATTAATTACACTGAGAAAGTCAGGCGGGTGGAAACACACAAACAATTCTTTCCTTGTTTGTGTGGTGTCACAGTCAAAAGCACTGTTTCTCCCTCTTAGCTGGTGGGACTTAGAAAAAAACTCCAGTGAAGGATGAGGAGTTTCACACATGTGAAACAGTGACAGAGAAGACAATCAGGTCTCTGGAGAGGACTGATTAATTTCTCAGTCTTATATGTGCTTTGTCAGACACCTTTTTGTCCACTGCCATGACCTTTCAGAGGGGCAGATGTAGTCCATGTCAAGCCTGCACCTGTTCCCAGTGAAGTCAATGGCAAAATCCCATTAACTTCAGTGAGCACAGGACTGCATCCATAACTGTAAATATGAAAGTGTTTGTATAGCTGATGCAATTCAAAAGGGGATTTTTTTTGTGTGTAAAAATGACATTCCATGCTACCATTTTATTTTTTAGTATATTTTTAATCTTGTATTTTTCTATTAAAGTATCTATTTTTGCTTTGGTAGGATTAAAGATTAAGGAAGAGGATGTTTTGAAGACATATTTTTTATGATAGGAGTAATATGCAGGGAAAGTCAACAGCTGTAAATACATTTTAGAACCAGTATTTAGGGGAGGAGAATGTGGATGGTAGTAGACTTTTTGCCCCACTTTTTTTGCATGTGCAACATTCAAATACTTAAACAATACAAATGCAGTTATTGAATTGTCTGTGTGATGATCATCCTGATGATGTAAATAATGCATTTTTCACATGTTAAAAAGTCCTATAGAAGTCAGTGAGATTTAACTATCCATGCATATGCAATTGAACACCCAAAGAACTACCTTAGGAATTGTGTGTTAAAACACTATTTGAGGATGACTTTAATCCTGCTGCCATCAGTATCCCTGGAAACTTTGCCATTTATTTTACCAGGAGCAAAACTGAATCTGTGTTGAATTAGCTACTGACAAATTATTTTATACTAGACGAAGGAGAGCTTTGCACTTTCTAGTCAACAAATGGAAGTGAACAGTACTTACTGTAAACGTGGTAAAGAAGACCCATACAAGTATTGTCAGTGGGCATACAGAGCTATGACTATGGTTCTAAAAGTCCATGAAATATTTTGGTTTATTGCATTTTGATTTCATAAGCAAAGCTTTCTGGTCTCAGCAGTTCGTGTCAGACTTGAAAGTTAATCTCAAGACTGGCTCTGGAACATGATTTCTGCAAAACTTCTAGGCCCTGAAAAACCAGCCTACCAATTCTGAGAAACCTCTTTGGGATACCTGGGAGTGAGGAAAAAAAAACTTGCTGCGTCTGCTTTCTGCCACCTTTTATTTGTTGTTGGACATGTTTCTTTCCTTATATTTCACTTTATTCTTAGGATGTGGAGGGTTTATCGCCTGCCCTTGTGATACACTGTCCTGTGTCCCATGCAGCCAGAGGGCAAATCTTCCTGACTGTCAGGGCAGCTCCAGTACAGGAAGTCAATTTCCAGCATCCTGTTTCCACAGTCTGGGCCTGTGTGACTTCTACAAAGGTGCTTTAGCCAAAGCAGCACTGATCAATGGACAGTTTTCTGAAGTATTCTCCTTACTTCATGGGCACCAAAGAAGAATGGTATTCTCTTTATATCATGGGCACCAGAAGTAGGCTAAAGCAGCATTCATAATGATTCAGACTTGGGGAGGGAAAAAGACTTCCTGACTAGTTTCTGGATTTTTTTTTTCCCCTAAGCAGTTGAGTTTGTCTAACTCCTGGGCATGCTTAAGGTTTGGGATATTTTTTAGATAACTTTCCAAAGCAGTTTTGATCTACTTCTGGTTTTGCAAATAGGCTTTTCTGTGTTTTGACTTTCTTTTACCCATTTGACTACTCTGCCACAGAAAAAAGGCAAGGAGAATTTTTAAATGTGTGGAGAAAAGAGGGTATGATTTGAAGCATAAGCTTTTTTGGAAATTACTTTTGTTGTGACTTGCTTTGCAGTATGAACTAGTACTCAAACAGTGGCTAGTTTGGAATCAAGACAGTTGTGTAGATGTGCATTTTACCTGTGCCATGCACAGTTGAGTCACACGAGAAGATGGGAGATCTGGCTGGGACAATAAATTCTCATGACAGTTTATTTATTATGTCATTTTATGATACCTATTTAAAAAAAAGTGTAGTGAAAGGTCACTTTTTAATTAAAAAAAATACTCATTTTGATCCTTTAAAACCCTTATGTAGGGTTTTAAATCGTGACCTCGGGAAGTGTTTCTCTGAGATGTCTGTCAGTGGGATGCTGACCTAGGCTTAGCCAAAAGTGTGCATCCCAGCACCTCTCAAGAAGGGTGAACCTTCTTTGCACCTTAGAGCATTTTAGGTCAATGGGCTTTAATGTTTACAAACCAATGCACACAAATGTATGCGTTTTTCCCATGGAAGTGTGGAGATCATTTCAGACATTTCACATAAGTAGATTTCTCTATAGCATAAATAAACTTGCTCTTCTTAGCTGCCTTTCATGGGCCTCTTGCTAATAGTTCCCCAGTCTTCCATGGACCATAGATCAGAAGCTGCCTTGAGTTTAGATTATTCAGCAGAGAGATTCTTTACTGGCTAATGCACTTTTCCTTTTTGGTTCATCTGCATTAGCTCAATGCCACAATGTTTAGGCTCCGAACTCTGTAAGGGAATGTCTAATCAAAATAATAATAATTGATAATCAAAAGAGGTTTCAAAACCTACATTTTTGACTTCAACAAATTGCCCATATTACAAACATACATCTGTATTACAGAGAAGCACAAGGAGACCCTTGACTCAGCTCAGCACTTCAGAACACACTTAAAGTATGCTCAACTTCAGCTTCTAAGTGCTTTGCTCTCTTGGGACCAAAGGGTATGATCCTGGCTGTGGCTGAACCAAAGGGAGATTTGCCATGTGCTTGAATTTAAGAGAGGCTGACTGTGTAGGCCATATTTATTGCTAAATCTTACAGTTGTGCCTGTTAAATTGAAATTGAACTTGTGGCTTCCTACTGTGTTTGTCAAAGTTTTGACAAATTCTGTTAATTCAGTATTTATTAAAATTACTAATCAGTGGTCAGGTTAATATCTGATTCACCTTGGAATCCTCCTCCTGAGGGTTCTATGGACAGTTTTTCTGCCTTTTTGCCTTCCTAACTCCAACACCCAGGCTTCTACTGCAAGTGACAAAGATGAAGCAGAACTTTCAAAGGTGTCTGTGATTTAGTTTCCTGAAATCCACAGCTTCAGAGTCAGATGTCTAAGTGCTTTGTCCTGGGCCACGGGTAGTTTGAAACTTTTGTTTCAGGTGGACCGTTTGTGTGTTCTGAGTTGTCTGTGACTACCACCATCACTGGTTAATTTCCAGTTCCTGCTCTAGTGTGCTTCGTTGAAGACCACACCTACCTGAGCTCTGAAAACATTTTCTTTGCTAAAACTTGTGATTATGATTGAGAGCACCTTGGAAGATTGTAACCAGAATTCAGTTTATTAAAGAGTTGTATTAATTAATTTCTTAAAATAAACCATGTTGATCCGTTTTCAATTTGTTCTTAAGCAATGTGCCATTGCATTATTGGAAGTATTTTGTTGGGGCTTTTCAGTTGAGAGTTATTAAGGTGTAGCTAACGCTTTGAAAACATTTGTGCTGAACAAAATAAAGAGTGTTCTCCCTGACAACGTGTTTTACTGGGAGGTTGATCTCTGATTCATTTTTTTGGCTTAGAAATGCAATCACACATTAAGCTGACAAAAAACTCTTCTTACTGATTCAGTGGAAGTAATTTCGGGCCCTCAATGAGTGTCCTCAGGCTTGAAGCAGTTCAGAGTGAGTTTCTAGCTTTGCAGTAGAACAGGCTGCATCAGCCTTAGCTGACCTTGGCTCCAGTGATGTTTTCACCTCATGAATGCCATAATGCTCCTGGAAAGCCAAGAGTAGACATCAAAGACAGGAAGCTAATAGTCCTGGTCATAAATTTCTTTGGCAATTCAATCCGCCTTTTCCAGAGCTCAAGACAGTTCCACATCCTTCACAGCCCTCCTCTGTGCTTCAGAGTGTAGCCTTGTGGGCATTCTGGTTCTTTCAGCAAAGCAGTTAAGGTTATTTTTCCTCATTTTCTCCAAGAGTAGAATGAACAGTCTTTAATTACCCATTTCTTCTCACAGTCTTTTGTCTAGGTTCAGAAGTACTTTGAAAAGAGGACAGCCATTTTCCATCATTTAGTCAGAAATGCTCCTTCACTGAGTGTGTTGGCTTTTGTGTAATTTCAGACATGGTTCATTGCTGAACACTACTCAGATGTCAACACACCTTGTGTTGGCCCGTGGCCACACCAGCCACCATTGGAGTTCTAGATCTGGAACTACCTGTTGGGGTATTTTTAATCCTTCTGTTTGGTACAAAATTAGGTCAAGTCTAGCAATCAACCTTCCCCATGGCAGGGCACATGGGGAACAGAAATACCAGTTTCTAATGGTGCCTTTTCTGTTGGTTAGCAACACCCCCTTGTAACTCACCCTCATGTGTCAGGTTCAGGCCTGAAGGAAACAAGACAGACACAACAGGTCAAGGGAAAGCTTCTGCCTCTTTATTCTATTCTAATTATCTGACTCCATTATTTATATACATTTGTACAGAGGTCAAGAGATTGGCTACACAGGTTGCCACCTCGCAGACCTGGATGGTGAACATCACCGTCCATCACATTTCTCCTCCCAGAGGACAAAAATGTAAGCAACAGATAAATGCTAGAAATAGACATTGTTTTTGTGAACCTGCGTGAGAAACTCCAAGAGTGTAAACAACCAAAAAGGCTTTTGCATCAGGGCAACAACCCTCACAACAGTGAGCTGTAAAGGGACAAATTTCAAAGTGCATGTTTTTAGAAACAAAAAAACACAGGTGTTGCTCTTGGAATGCATTTTTGAGGACATGCTGGGAAAAATTTTGCTTTCAGATGTGTTGTGTGTGTGTCACCTCTCCTTCCCCCCGCTTTCCTTCTCACTGTTGAAAGCACAAAAAGATTTGTGTGTGTGTGAAACCTTCCAAGTGGAAGAATGGAAGAGTTTGCACTGTGAATATCACTACTTAGGGGCAGAAATTAATTCAGATGGCTTGAGGGCTGAATTGTTTTCCATTCTCAGATACCTTTTAACATCTGAGCTCTGAGACTGATGAAAAATGGTTGTTGAAATTAAAACAAATAGCTGTTTGTGAGAGACCTCAGACCTGGCTGTCTGCAGGTCATGCTGCCATGCTGTCATGCTGTGCAGCAGACATTGAGAGTGTCTGTTCTCCTCTAAAGAATAACAGCAGAAAGCCTGGGCACTGTGGGTTGCTCCACTGAAGCGAAAGTCTCATAAATGCAGCTCCCTCTTTATCTTACACATAGAGGAAGAAAGGAAAAAGGTTAGTGTTGGACTTTTTATGGAGTTACTGCTGGTTTTGATCAAAAAGATAAGGCTGGCACGGTTTTGAGACTTTCTTTGGTTGATGTGTAATTGTGTCCAATGTATCACTATATAGACTTTTATTACACCATTACTTCTCCCAGAATTTACCTTTTAGAAGGTCCTAACTGACACAAAACAGATTTACAGCCAAAAAAAACCAGCAAAAAGGAGAGTCTTACAGTTCCCTCAAAATCTCTCACTAACCACTAAATTAATATTCTGCATCAAAGACAAATTGCTCTGAATGACCTGACACATACAGTCTGTATGTTAAGCTACATTCAGAAATATTAGGTGGATTCATTAGATGAAAAATCTTTGAAAGGTTAAAATCCACTCTGTGTGAACTCTTCCTTGGTGTTTCTGTCACATGAATGTTTCTAGTAGACACTTGAGCAAGCAACAAAAGTGTTCCAAAATTGATATTAAAAAAAAAAAAAAAAAAAAAATTAGGGGTTTATTTTGTAATGTTAGCTGGTATGCACAGAGAACACACAATTCTGTCCCCCATGCCCCAACTATGAGCAGGTGTTTTGCTAATATTGTGCATCAGCAACAGGCACAAGGAGTTCTGCTGCGCTGCTTCCTACTTGGTGATGGTCTGGACTTCTCTTTCTCTCAGAAAAGAGTCTTTACTGTGCAGGTCTGAAAGTGCTGAGAAAACTTGGACAGGCAGGATGAAGGCAATGAGTAGAATTTGCTGTGTTTCTTGTGCATAGGGTGTAACAATCAAACTAACAGGGCTCATGAGACACGGTGGACAGGAATTTTGTCCCCTTTTTTATGGTGATGGTGTTCCCTATTAATGGAAAAATGCTGGACAACAGAGAAACCTAGTGTCAGTTGGGCAGAAAACAAATGAAAATCTGCACAGTATATTGTACTGATGTAAGTAGAACTATCTGCATATAATGTGATTTTATTTATTGTTGTTTTTGTGTAGAGAGTGCATATTCATTACTGTGGATATAACCTTTGTTTATTTGTGTAATGTATTTTATTTCTTCTATGACTTGGTCATTTAAAATATCTACATTCACTGGTGTCTTTTGACTTTTTATTCTGTGCATTTTCTTTCACACTTTTTAAAAATGCGAGAATATCACATAACCTAAATTGTAACAAAATGTTTGCATTAAAGACATAGGAATATGTTATCACCTGTTTCTGTGGTGTCTTTTGTCATCTATTTACCACATTTTGGTCTGTTCCACTTAAGAGGGTACTGTCAGATAGTACAGAATTATTAACAGGAGGGTTATTCTTCATCTAAGAAACTGTATAAGCCACTGATTTTAATAATGCTTAGCAATTCATTAAATCAGGAATCAGTCTAACCTTTCCTTGGGAAGAAAGCTCACCCATTGTATTTTAAGATCTGGGAAAGGTTTTCATCAGTGGAACTCAAAATAAACTTTGAATATTTTTGTATTTATTCTCAGTTGTCTAGAAGTGCAAGCAATTGTGAACCAAATTATTGAAATATAACTAGCAAGTATTAATTTTTATAGCCTGCAGAGGGGCAAAACATATATTTCACTAAGCTACAAGTTCATTTCTTAGCAGCAATCTTATCAAATTTGGGGAATTTGATTCTGTTTCTGTCCCGTGTTATTAAAAACAGTCTTCACATCATCCTGTTTTGTCTAGCCTTCTGCTTTATGTATGCATGTGTCTGTTGGAGCAATGTTGCCAGATTTAAGATCTGTGCTTGAGAATATGCCAGGCCTCTATAATCTGAAAAAACTGGAAATGAGTGTGAGAAAGAAATATCTGATCACACTTGTATCAAAACTTCAAGTATTAAGAATTCACTGGAGAGTTGATGGCGAGTTAACCCTTAACCTGGGTTAACTATAGACCTTTCTACAGCCCAGGAAAGAAAAAAAAAAAAAAAACACGAGTAAAAATACAGATTTGGAGAGGCCCATTCAGTTTAGGAGAGGGTTGCCCTAATATCCTAGCAGCAGTGCCTTTCATTGGTAAGTCTCTAAATGTGTCACTACGTTTAATTAACTCAATACTAAAAAAAAACCAAAAACCCACCACTTTGTACAGCTGATTAAAAGTCCAAATATATTAATCTTCTGAAATTGTAGAAGATATTCCCAATATTTATTAGAATCAAGCTTATTTTATATCTGCCTCCTTATAGATACACTTATATACGTATTTTACAAATAAAAATTTCTATTTCTTCTGCATGTCCTTGATGGTTATGCTTTTATGTCTTCATCCCATTACAGACAGGAGTCCTCTGGAAGTACCTAGAAATTTCCCAGTATTTCTTTATAAACCATCATAGAAAAATTGTACAAATAGCCTTTTGTGTTCTAGGTAACTGCACTAACCATTACAGGTGTTTTGGGAACAAAAATAGGTATTTTATATGACACATTTCCAGTTTCTTCCAGCAATTTAAGATTCAAGTCAGGATAAGATAAAGATTAGTTTACTAATATTTGCTCATTTTCTTAATTTTCTAGAACTGAGAGTAGTAATGGTTAATGCTTTAACCCTGCTACATTGCTGGGACATATCTTCAGGGAAGAAAACAGGAAGACACACTTTTGACATCTTGCCTTCATTGACCACAACTGAAAAAATCTCATCAGCTTTTCTAAAATTAAGTTTTCATTCAGGCCTGGGAATATTTTCACTCAGGCGTGAGAGATCAGTGGCTGAATTTATGTTCAGTATATGACCCTCAGGCCAACATGTCACTACCTTCACAGAGACAGGACTGTCTCCAACTGTCACTAGGTTGATGAATTTTTTTTTTAATACCTTATCCTTCAAAATAAATGCTTGAGATGGGTGTGATGAATTTTGTACAGATATACATACATCAAAGTTTAAGAAATTGTTCATCCAAATGGTCAGGGATCCCTTTGTCAGAGAGCATTAGCCAGTCTGACAGGTAAAAGTGTAATTTGGTGGAATTACTTAAAGCAATTGATCTTCAGTGGTAGCAACTTATGGATATCATTTTAGATATCCTGAAACCTAGCTGGGCACATTTTTGTGGCTTCCTTAGGAAACTATTTCTTGAAGAACAGTCATCACATTTCTGAAAAATTGTGGTGGCATTTGAGCCAAATCTTGGTCTTGAACCTCAGCCAATGTTTTCTTGAGTTGAAAGAGCGCTGCCAATAAAAAGTAATTGTACAACTGACAGAACCTCTTTTCTTTCCTCCTAGGAATAACCATAATTTACAGTCTGTAAAGCCTGTATGAGCCAAAAAGGGTCTCCCTGTGTACATATGCTACTCTTGGTAAATCTTCCTGTGTCATTTTAGGGTTAGTTTTATGGTCTTTAGTCCTCTGCCTCAGAAAAAAAAAATTGTATTCCCCTTTCTATAAGTAAGGGCTCTGCCCCGTTAATTGTTCTGGCAGCATGGCAGTTTTTTGTCAGCATTAGTTACTTCTTGACACTGCCATTTAATTTGGACAATAAATCCCTGCTTTCAGGCTTTTGATACAGATTTTGATCTAGTTCAAAAATAAGTAAATGGCAAAAATTGGAACCATGTATTTATAAATGTTCTGGAAAGGGGACATAGGAAGCTCATGTCTGTGTAAGCTCTGCTTTTCTCCCACCTGTATCTCTGTGGTATGAAAGCAGACCAGGCCCCCAGCTGCTCATTACAGGGGCACCTCCAAAGGGCAGCAACCACCACTGTGCTGCCTGTAAGCCAGCAAGCTTCCCCTTTTGGGGTCTAGCAGGCTAAAAGCACAGTTAAACCATATAAAGCACGTAGGAGAAGTGGTGCTTGTGCCTCTTCCTCCTGTCTTGCCTGGTGTTAGTGCAGTAGTGGCATGACTGGAGGAAAACCAGTATCCTGTATTTGGATGACCTGTAGAACTGCAGTCTTCCTGCCTCCTAAGAGTAAAAACATGCTATTTGTAGAACAGTGTGTACTCAATTAACTGTTGCATAAAAAATGAGAATGCCTCAGGTAAAGGAATTTAATAATAATTTCCACATAATCTGAATGCCTAGACTACCAGACTACAGCAGACATTTCTCACTTTTTATTTCTCTTGCTGCACCAGAACAATATTTTAATATTATTTAACCTTCAAAGGGGAAGAGTGAGAAGACTAACTTCACTGTAGCACAGGGGCCATTTTGACAGCAACATGGATTTAAATCCCTCTTCAACCCTTACAGAGGAAAAGTATGATCTGGCACTTACTACAGCCCTGGTAACTATTATTTGTTAAAATGATAGTATTAGGAACAGTCCCTCTGACTGTAACTTAACATGTCCTGGCCAAGTTAGATGCCTGAATCAAGGACTGGAATAATGTATCTGACATCTGAAGAGGGAGGAACCTGCTCCCGTAATGAAGAATTTCAGGTAGTGAGAAAGTCCTGGCAGCACTGCCTGCCACTGGCCTTGCACACATGTATAATATGCCCCTGCTAAACAGGATTGCCAGTAACCATTAAGTTGGAGTTTTGCTTGGGCATCCTTAGAGTGTGGAGTACCCTGAGACTCCTCTGCAGTATTTGACTCCATGTGCAGGATGGAGGGTCCAGAGGAAGAATTCACAGCCCCTGACTAAATCCAGCTGTGCAAGATTTCCTCAGAACAAATGAAGGGATCCCACTTGCTCCCGTTTGATTACTGCAGAGTTTCATGGGATATCAACTGAAATA
This sequence comes from Argya squamiceps, assembly GCA_037834095.1. NCBI lineage: Eukaryota > Metazoa > Chordata > Aves > Passeriformes > Leiothrichidae > Argya > Argya squamiceps. The sequence goes on from JBBMKD010000115.1 coordinate 63,924,417, forward strand.
ACAGCTTAAGAAATACCTTTCTTTCTTAAGAAAAAATTCTTAAAGAAGTATCCCTTGTGCTCAGACATCAAAGGAAGCAGTGCAATAAAAATAGATTGATAAATACCTCAATTAGCTAAGGGAGTACGAAAAGCACAGCAACATCCTGATGGAATACTGGAAATTAAACTAGAGGACTTAGGCTACTGGGTAATGATGAGAAAAATGCATATTGTAGATTGAGGAGATGAGGGCTTCAATCTCTGTTCTCAGGCTAGATTTCCCAGAGCAGGGGACTGGCCAGTATCCAACCTTCTACCCTTCTGGGATGGAGAGAAATGGGGCTTTCTACTGGGTCCTGGGCAGTTTCAGGGAAGAAATAACAGAGCCTGTCAGGAAGGCACTGGAAGGTTTAAAGAATGTGGAGTAGTCTCTGCTTTTTGCATGCCTTCTTAAACAGAAATAAACCTCAGAACCACCTGGGATTCACCCAGCACCAGTTATAAATATGAATAACAGAGTAAAGACATCAAACAAAGGAAAATGCAGGCTATGTATCAGGAAAAATAGCATAAGACTGTGATGTATTAGCCCTCATGCACTCCTCCCAAAGCGGGTGGAGGTAGAATTTCTGTTGCTCAAAGCATGAAAACCCCAGGCCCTGGGGAGTGTGCTGCAGGAACAATCCCACACTGACTGGAGGGATGAGGTGATTTAATGGGTGGTCATTTCCACCTTCAGATCTCTTTTATGTACGTGCCAAGGTGCCTTTAGTGACAAGCTGCAGTTCAACGCCAGAGCTGAAAGCAGCCTGGACATAGCTCGAGAGAGTGATTCAGAAGAAATAGACAGGAAAGGAGGTATAGAAAAAGGGGTGGGGGTGTTAATTTAACTGAGACAAGCCAAAGTGCATAAAAAATTTTCCAGTTCAGTTTGGGATGGGAACTGAGGCTGAAATGAAGAAAGAGTGGTTAAGTGATCCCATCATTCCTTAAATATTTATAGACACATGTCACATGCCAGTGGCTAGTATGATAAAGTGTCATTAATATTGCTTTCTTTAGTCAAGGCCTGAAAAATTAATAGAAATATTAAGGGTTTCTGCCTTGGACACAGATACCACTGTCTGTAACCCCTCACCTGGGTCTGACCAGGGGAAATTCTTTCTCTGCCTGAGCTGCAGCTGAAACATAATTTTCCATCGGCACCAGCACCAAACACTTAATTTCCTCCTCCCTACAACTCCGCCTTCTCTGCCAAGGAAATAAAATGAAGGCGAAATAACCTTTCCTAATCGTGAATGTCTGCATAAGAGATTATGTTTTATTTTGCCCCTTTACATTTTCAGTTGTTTCTATATTCACTCCTTTCATTACTTGTTTTCACTTTGTTATTTTTTCCCTTTGTTTCCTCCATTACCCTCTCCAATCCCTGTACTCCACACCTAACCTGTGCCCTTCCTTCTGCCTGTCAGTTTTCCTAAGTGCTTTCTTTCTCTTTCTTTAAAGCCATTTAAAAATTTTTGTTCACTTACACTAAAGAACCCCACTGGATTGTATACTTCTGGAGAAAAAATATTAGCCAAGCTGGAAGCCTGACACAGCAAATCTCAGTCCCAGGGGTCTTTCCACCATGTCCCCCAGGCTGTGCTGAGGGTTGCTGGATCCTGCTCCTTTGTCACTGGCCTGCTCTGAGTGTTGCTCTACCCCCTTAACTGCAGCAGGGGCAGATACTGAAGGACTCTGCTTCTATGGGGCACTGATTTTATTTCTGGCCCACAGCAGAAGTAAAACTAACTACAAACAACTCCATTCCTTCAGGGGGCATTACTTCTCTCACCTGCCCATTCATGGATATCAGACAGTGTCACAATTTTTTCTTTCTCCTATAAAAAAACAACACAACTTTCCTTAGGATATTTTGATTTTTAATTTGTTTTTTACTATATATAAGTGGTTTTGCTCTGATTTCTCAGATTGTAAGAATGACCAAAATCCAACTGCAATATAGCAGCCTTCAATCCCACACAGACCACCTGTTGGAAATAAAGTTTGTTGTTTGTCAAACAAATATCATTAGGAGGCTGTGTCCTGCTAGAACATGATGTACCTAACTTGGCAGACTAATGTTAACAGGATAGTGCCATCACAGAGGGAGGAGGCAAAGACACACCCCTACACAGCCCATGGTGCCAGCACAATTCTTCCTATCGAGGCCTACAAAATTTGAAGCTGACTTTGTTATCTGTAGATGTACAGCCCTGTGTTTGGGCAGAAAGGAGAACTGTGCTGCAGGAGAAGCTCTCCAGACCCTGGTAGTAACTCTGCCTTAACACAAGGCTTTACAAGGTTAGGAGAGTCCTATGGAAACATCAATTAGCTCACACCACATGGTCTTGACAATCAGCAGTGCTGCCTCCCAAGGAATGTTTTAATCTTCTGGCTGAATGCCAGTGTGGCTTTCCTTGTGGAATAAATTCTTCAGCTGAAACTCTGCATAAGTTGATCTGCCCTGTGACGTATCAGGCACCTGATGCAGCCCTTGCATTTCTGTTGTTGATTTGGCTAAATATTGGAGCTGACTATGGTGCAAACGCCACAATTTACTTGCATCAGAACAGGGTGGTTGGGTTAAAATACTTTCAAATGCAGCAGTCAAAACTTTGAAAAAGAACTGGTGGTTTTAAATCTCTCAGTTCAGAGGATGGCTAATTTGAGATACTTTGATGTAACTTGACTTTGTCAAAGCCTGAGCTGACTCCAGCAGGCCCATGTATAAACAATGTATCCAAAATCACCTAATCACTTGGAAAACAGAAGTATTTAAAAAAAAAAAAAAAGGCAGTTCTCACATTTTCTTAAACCCTCAAATCACTACTTACTACATAAAAAATTATTATGGCCTCTTTTGGTTGCATTTTTTTTTCTCAGTAGTACTTTCACAAATGCATATATGGTAGAAAACACTGAAATAGCAAGAAAAGTGTATAGGAAAATTCAAAACATTGGAAAATAAGGAAGGAGCACCAGCCCTGTGAATGTAGCAAACCCTGAGTCATTGCTTGACTCCCACCTGCCTTAGAAATGCAATCTGAAGCAGGGCTTTCGATCAAAACCATTGCCTTTCAGGTTTGCAGCTCTTTAAATGCCCACATATTTACATTATATTTACACTGCTCCAGTGCTCTGTGTTTCGTGTGTTGCTTAGGCTCCCTTGTGGCTGCAAAGGTAACTGGATTACTTCATGATTTTCAATTTATCCTATGTGGGAGGCAGGAAGCTGGGTAGTGTTGCAAAAAATCTGTTTCCTATTGTAGTTCCAGTTTAAAAATCAAGGTGGTCATGTTGTACTATGCTGTTAGTTTAAAACAAATGTTTTTAAACTGCATCTTGTTAAATGTAGGCAAATTAGACTGATGCATTCTCATACACAACACATTGTCTTCTGTCTGGCTGTGCCACATAAATATTGAAAACACTACAAGCATAGATTAAGTACATAGTAGAAACAGAGCTAGGTTGTGTAGCTATGTAGTTTTTTCAAAAATCAAGCCTAAATGCTTCATGTGCCATAAAAATCATTCCTCCTCCATATATGCATAGATTTCTCTCCAATAGTTGGGGAGAAAACTAATAGTTTGTAAACAACAGTATTTAATGGAAATGAGGGTTCTTTTATCTTCCTGGAACATCCTTCTTTGCGCAACTGTCTTCAGAGTTCGAAGTGTTCGAAGTGTGAAGAAAAGGAAAATACAGCTTTTAAGAATAAAAGACAAGCTTTAGAAAATTTTCAAGGCATGATCTACCAAAATACATAAATTCTGATACAATTATTTCCACTGTCCCAGCCTTAAGGTATGTGTGCAAGATTTCTCACAAACACTTGTATGTAATTCTATCAAAGCCAAATACATTCAAGGATGAAAAACTTTTCAATGCCTGTTTTAATTTATGAAACTTCTTGTTTTGTTTTCTATTTATTACCATTCTTACTCATCAGATGTGATTTGGTGATCACATCTGAAAAGTTTTATATGTGAGCTTGCCTAAAAAATGTGCATACACTCATTGAAAAAATGGAAACACTACTGAGCCCTGCTCATAATATTCTTTACTTCAAAATCTTGGAAAGGCTGTTACTTGTTGAACTAAAAAAAAAAATTTCTGTCAGCCCATTTAAAAACAGTATTTTCTGCAAGAGAAAGCACCCTTTTTACTTTTTTCTTTGAACAGGTCTGTTTTCCAGCATGGAACATATAGGAGTTGCTAAAAGGTAAGGCAAATAAGTAATGTTACCTTCAACATTATTTGCTGAAGAAGAATCAAAGGTTCAAGCAGGAGTTTTGTAGCCAAGGTTTTCTGTAGTTTTAAGGGCATTATGCTTTCATTATGCTTTCCCCTGTGCCTACCTGGTTTACTGAAGGAATGGGATTATGCACTCCAGCAGTTTGTCCATCAGTGGGAAGTTATGAAGCAGTTGTTTAGATTTAACTGTGTTTTACAGAGGGATGGAGGAGTCTTAAAAGATATTTGGGCTTCAGAGATTTCATGCAAATTCTAAGTACAGTAGAGGTGATAAGAGTGAGAGGCAGAGGGAAACAGCTAAAGTTCTCAGTTAATGGAAGGAATCAAAGCTGGGTTCAGCATTTATTATCTCTGTTGTCCTGGTGCAAGCCAGGCCAAGTCCAAGCACTGAGCTGGCGGTCAAGCAGCCATCCCAGGCTCATTTCACAGTAACAATTTTGAATGGTAGTGTAAGTTGGAGTCATTAGTTTTCGTTTGGCATTCAAATAAACAGAGGAAAAAGACAAGCAAAAGGAAGGATAAACATTTTTGCAAAACACATCTAAAACACTTATGAGCATTAGATCATTTCTATGGGAGTTCGCAAATCAAAGGAAACAAGGAAGAAACCCTCCTAAGTTTGTTAGATTGGGAACAACTACTCTTATTTTTGTTTTTCTACTACTATCTGGAATTTTCCTTCTTCCTAACTTTATTGTTTTTACCTAAGTTTAAGCCTATGCAAAGTGTGATTTAACACAGGAGACGTGGAAAGTTGTCATCTCCCAAACATTGCCTACACCGCGTAGATCCGTGTACTTTGGCAGGTTTAAAGCTCAGAATCTAGCTCCCTGGAGAACTTGCTGCAGCTTGTAAACCCATGAGGAATTTTTCAGGCCAGTTCTAAACCTAATTCATTCACTTATGAGAACAGTTTCATTATAATATTTTTAACAGGGATTTTCAAATAATTGTTTTTCTTTGTCATTTTTGCAGTTTGAAACATGGAAAAAAGATGTCAGATTAGATTTCTGAACCAGATCTGGGTATCAAGTTGGAATTCCATAAACATTGGGGTTGTTATCTGGGATGCAGAAAAACAAACAGGACAAAAAATATTGCAGCATTTGTTCTTGGCTTTTTACTTGGATTTATTTCTAAGTACACTTCTTGCCCTCTAGGTCAAACGGCTGTATCAGCTGTGCAGCTGGACAAAACACTTCTAGCTGTAAATGGCAAAAAAGTGAACCAAGTAATCATCAGAAGAAACTCTTTATTTTATGTTTAGCAGTAGACATTAAACAACCTGAAATATTTTGGTGTTTTTATTTGTTCTGTGCTGGGAAAACAACCTGGTTTCATTTAATTTTGGTCTGAATCTGTTTTCTCTGTCTGCAGATCTTTTCAGATCACCTAATTAATCACTAACGAAGAAAAAGCATGAAATGGGCTGTATATTACTTGTATATTACAGGATTTAATCCTACTCTTTCATTACATATTAAAATAGTCCAAATTTTTCAGAAAGAAAAGAATCAACTTCTTTTTTGACTAGAGATTGTGCATGGAGCCTCAGTAGTATGACAACTTAGCTCAGTAAATTACTTTACACTTTGTTCCAGGATTTTGGCTTCTTTGTATGCTTGGGTTGCTTGGCTGGATCTTTTATCTCTTCTTCACACCAGTGGCTTCCAGTCTTCCTCTCTCACTCTTTCATGTTTTTTCACTCTCTCCACCCTGTGGGACCTTTTCTTTGTACTATTAAAGGCACAGTCTCAGTTGATTCCTGAATACCAGGAGTAAATTGCAAATGATTTTCTCCACAATTCCAGCAGTTCCTTCAGCACAGAGATGGGGCTTGCATTCAGGGTAAGATGTATTTCACCGCAGAAATGAGGACCCTGGAAAAGTTTAGGGAGGTGGTTTGTGTACAAGTTTGCTGTACTCTAACAATCCCTTGGGCCATTGCAACGAGAAAGCAAAAACCTGCAGTGCAGCTCTGTCCCTGCCCAAGGTGAGAGATGTTGATTTATTGATGCAGCTGATCCTTTTGCTGCCCTGCAAAGCTCCAGCACACCTGGAGCTCTGTCTCACTGGGACCACAAGGAACTGTGGAATCAGCCTCTGGAGGACTGGCTGCCAAATGGTTCAAACAGCATTGTACAAAGCACATTTCTGATAAAGTATTTACATACTAGTTTGAAGTGTTTTCATGTAACCCATACTTCCTCCTATTCAGTTCTGGTTAATTTACCGTGTCCACATCCACGGTGAATAAGAGTGTCCAGTGACAGTGTGATTACATCTGTTTTATCGATATGCACCATTCTGTGGAAATGGGAGCAGTAATTAAAATTAAATTATCCTGCTTTTCTCCTTTGAAATCATTGATGAAAAAATAATCTACAAATATTATCTTAACCTTTTGCTAATATCACTATGAACTCTGGGTTTAAGGTCTCTTTATTTAACTGTTTAAAAGAGGAAATGATTACAAATGTTTCAAGGAACATTGTTCCCAAAGACATAGGAACTCTGTCTCCAAGCAAAATACTTCACCACTTCTTGTTTACAAGAGATATTTTCTGATCTTCTTTTTTGGAAAGTTTCAAAACCTATGTTAAAATAAAGAAGAAGCAGAGAAGCACCTCTATGGAACTCACAAATAAAATCCTTCATTTGCATCATAGCTGGGCTGATAGAACAATGCAAGAGAAGATTTGAAAAGTACCCACCAGGGAATTTTCTCACAGGACTACACTCTGGAGTACATAAGCACAAGGGAGATGAGTAACACCTAGCCAAGTTAAACTGCAGTTAAGTTAGAGCCTTCTTTTCTTGAGAAATACTAGCTGATGTTTCTAATAAAGATTTTTGAAACTGAATTGAAATAAGTATTTTAATGGTGCAAAATATTTGGAATATTGTCGACTAAATTAACTTCTTTAACTAGGGGAGAAAACCGCCACACATATTACAAACTGATTTTTGCACAGTACTGGACATTATTTTTATCCACATTCTCTCCATGAAATTGGTGGAGCTGAGTGGGACTAACATAGCATGTGAGAAAAATCATCACTTTAATTTGATTTAGTTATCAAGGCACATCTAGGAACCTGCAGATTTGAGAGATTTTGATCACCAATCTTTAGTTTCAGAAATACTACTACTGCAGTCATAGGAGAAGCAAGTGTCCCATGGGCTTTCCAGTTCTAAGGAGTGCATGCTAAAAGAACTCAGCACTTCTAGAAGGGATAGAGCTTTTGAAACCCCTTAGTATTCCAATTGAAACTATTTTTAGGATTTATGTTGCTGATGTGGAAAACCTAACCTGGCCTGCAAAATTCAGTTGCTTCCTCAGTTTTCTGCAGCTGTCCTGGACAGTTGCTGAATCTGTCTCTTATGGGATTTCTCTGTTGAATACTTTCTGACCATTGGACACAAAGCCCCTTGTTTAGTTGTTTTCTTCTTTGCAATTGTAAGAGAATTCACTCTAGCAGCTAGTTTGAGGAAGTCTTGAGGTGGAGGGGAGAGGAAAAGTTTTAGAGTGTGATATTTAGAATTTTTAAAGATAAAGAAAATATGCCAGCCAAACTTCTGACCACTCATAGTCAGCCTTAAAGACAAAACTAAGGAACATAAATTTGTTTGGGATTTCAGTTATTCCATTCTAAAAGACTGTAGAATAATTAAGTGAAGTTGGTAAGGTCACTCAATTGACTTGAAGTAAGGTTTCATTTTTAAGCCTGGATGTAGATATTGGATTAATATAGAAGAAGTTCTATTGCTGTAGCTGGAAAAAAATCAGGGAGGCTGATTCTTACTGATGAGAGACATTATGACTTCTTTGCTAGTGAGAAATGTATACATTACTCAGGAGAATAATAATAATGAGAAAGAACTCAGATTTTCCAAGGGATCTTTAATTTCATTGCATGTACCCTGTGTTCTGCAACGGTGAGATGGAAAGCTGAGAAAAATCTCATCATGTAAAGCCTTCCCAAAGGAAGAATTTCTCAGTCTGTACAAGTTAGTGATTATTTTTTGTCCTGAAGCAAAGGATTCATACATAAACATAAGCTACGATTCCTATTTGAATTAATGCAGTTATCTGTCTATGAAAAGACAAAGCTTTTTTTTTGATGGGCTTCCAGAATATTTCTGTCAGATATTCCTGTGCCTTGGGTACTTTTGAAAAGCAAATTAAACCCCATTATGTTGTGAAAACTGGGAAAATGGGATGTGACACAATTTAAAAATGGGCTCTCTGGACATTTTTTTCTGTGCTAAAACACCACAGTGGGTCTAGGTGAAAGTTGCATGTCACAGTGCACACCTAACATGAACAGTAACTAAAGGAAAGTTGCAAGCTGTACAAACGTTTTACAGCTTTCCTGAGAGAGGCACTTGAACATTGCAACACAACAGCAAGAAGCCACAACAGTAAGTCTGTCCTAGGGCACGTCTTCAGCCAGATTTGGAGCTTTAAAAGAGTACATGGACATGGGCAACTGCATCCTGATTTTTGCCAGTGCCTTGTGTTGTAAAAAAAAATCTGTCTAGCCATTCCAGGAGGAATTTTTGAGGTGATTATTTCTCACACAATTTTACAGTTTTTAAATATTTCTGACTTTCATGCAAGTAGAAGGAAAATGATAGTCAGGACAGCAAGCCATGCAATGGAAAGCTGACCCTGATGGTGCTGCCCTTAATCAAGCTGAAGTGCAAATCATTTCTCATAGAAATTATTTCCTGTCTGCTGGATGTATTCCCACAGCACTAACAGAGAGCTTGTATATTGCTGTAATTGAAAAAGTTTATGTTGTCTAGAAGGCTGCCTTTGTATAAATGCAACACAGAACATTTTCTATCAGATAGCAATAAATACAGAAGTTAATCCAAACATGTCTGTGTTGCTTTCAGCTTAAAAAAAAAAAAAAGTTTCATAAATGGAAAAACTAACACATGCTGATTGCCCTGTGCTATGCTATGTTACCCTTTTAATAACCCTGACTCTCTGACCCTTTCACAAAATCACTCTTTGCTGTCTCTTATTTACCTTAAAGCATTTTGTCATTCATTTTAATCTCACCTCATTTATTTTCCTCAGTATTTGCCCTCTTTCTCATCTTCTCTAATTTCTACTTATGCCGAGTCTAATGCTAGTTTAACTCCACATATAAATACTCAAGTGTATGTCATATGCATGGAGTACATATGAGTTGTTTTCATATTTAGTGGAACTATACACAAATCATCCAGGCACCAGTTATGGTTCACAGACTTCAGTGTATAGTTGTTTATCAGACCTGCTGCGTATTCATCCATGAATACTTAAAATGCAATCTATAGCAATTAAGCAGACCTATCTGTCTGTAGGTGTACTGATCTAAATCAACACTAAACTGTATTATTAAAAAAAATCCTACCTACTTCTCATGCAGGGATTTACAGAGTACAGATCAAAAGCTATTACTCTGTTGTGAACCCAAAAAATCCCTGTCTCAGATAAAGCAAACCTGACAATACATTTGCATATTTGCAGGCATCCTTTTTCGTTAAAAAATCTGAAAAGAAAAATTGAAGGGGTTTATGCTATGTCAAAGGGAATTTCTGCAAAGTGTCTGTGCTCAAGAAAATCATCAAGCCACCACTTTTGGCACATTCCTGAGGTTGCTGAGAATAATAAAATGCTTATTCTGTTCTTCCCTCTGATTTTGGTGCTTAATAACCCGTTTCTGAGAATGGAAGGCCATGGTCCATGAATTTAGACACTGTGATTAGTGCAGCAGCCACAGGCTCCCCTGTGCCTGAGCATAACCTTTCACTGAGTTCCATTTCATGGGCAATCTGACTTAAGAGTTCATACATGCACAGATGCACAATGGTGGAAGCAAACAGACATAGACCTTGAAAAAGATCCAAATCCATTAATCTTTACTTCCGGTAGCACAAGTGATCTCCAAACCCAGACACACAATAATCTGCTGTATATATTTGCCTTTTTCAGTCTCCTCATGCTTAAGAATTCTTTTGAATTACTCTTCTAAGGAGTTCACATTTTCTTCTTCCTGCTGTACTTTGACTTTTCCTTCAAAGCACAGAGTTGAAACAAGCTCTTCTCTAAACTTTTCCAAGGTGTCCACTAGTGAAAGAGAGGGGGTTTTAAAGAAAAACAAAACTAAACAAAAAATCCTACTTTACCATGAAAGAAATAGCTAACTTTGTTTAATTTCTCTGTCTTGAGGCTCTTGGACATGAAAAAGTAGTTTGTCCTGAGCAACAGTTCTCTGCAATGCTATTTGAATGCACAATCATCAAAAAGTTTAAAGTCTCATCATTATCTTCTATTATTATCCCTGTAATGAGTGCAAAATTCTTTCTTGGCATTACTGCTGAGGTTTAACCTAGTAGGAAGGCAAAGGACAGCAGCAAAAGAAGTCAAGCTCCACCTCTAAAATAGATGTTGCAAGCTGACCAACTCCTGTGCATATGAAAATCTCATTTTGAATGGACATTTTCAGTGACCTTTCTTGCTACCCTATTGCAGAAGGGATATTCTGCAATAAATGTGTCCACATGGCCAGCTGTTTCCTACTTAATTTCTATAACAATGGCATAAAGACAGCAGGGGCCTGTTCTGGGCAGGAATCCTGTGCTGTTTTTTTCCAGATGGTGAGCTGGCTGTGTGTGTTCTGGATCCTCTCTTGCAATGTGTTGTGACTGCACTGCAGAGCAGTGTAATCAGCCAGAACTGCAGGACTTGTGGTCAAACTACACATTTGCACTGACTCATCTTCTTTTGGTGAACTAAAGCATTTTCACATTGCCATCAGGGAAATCCTCATTTTGCCATGGCCCTAGGAGCCTCTCAGACAAAATACTTGAGATCTCCATGCATTTGTATGTGGAGAACACACAGGATTCTGACAGGTCATTTAGCAGTTCAAAATAAGGTGATGGCACCAGGAGGAAGATGGGAATACTAAGCAGGAATAAACAGTTTCTGAAACAAATTCATTTTCTGAGCACAGGTACAAGATTGAACACGCTGAGGAACTGCACTGTACTGCAGATCTGTAATGCTTAGTGGGGACAATAACAATACAAGGTGATTTTTGTTCTTGGGATCTCTGCCATGCCAATCTTACAGAAATGGCAATAGCACAGCAGCACGGATCATAAAACATAAAAGGCATGGGAGATTCCTGGTAGTATTACTGCTTGTTTCCATGTGATTTTAAAGTCTTAACAACACCCTGTTGTTACCTGTTACACGTGTACCTGTACTTTGCCTGCTGCACCAAGATGAAACATTCTAAAGAAATGTGGTTAAACAGAAATTTCTCTATAGGTTTTGATGGCCTGCTTGCTCAGTATGGTGGTTTCTCCAACACCAGTCACAAACCCATGTATCCATTGAACAGAAAAGAGACATTGCTCCAAAATCCACAGGCGATACAGTGTTTAAATTGTTGGCACTGTTTTGGGAAAAAATCCTGCACAGAAATATGTATTAGTTTTTCCTGGGAAACTACGTATTGACAGTGGAGGCAGTGTGTTTAAGAGTTGGAGCAGGAAAAGAAAGTGCCTAAGTGGCTGATTGTGAGCACTACCTCACTTGTCAGTGCCTGCTTGCTTGCTCCAGATTCATGAGAAAAAAGGAGACTATATTTCATGGAGTCAAAGAACAAGAGGTGTTCCCAGATGGCAACTGGCACTGACAACAGATTCAGAGAGCATTTGGGTTCCTACACTGAACATCATAATGAAGTGACTTTACTCATCATATGCCCCATATGAGTGGGAATTATGCTTTTATGGAAAATAGAATGACTTTTCACAGAACAGCATAGGTTAAATATATTGCTTTGGCAGTGGAGACCACTGTTCTTCACAGTACTTTACTTTGCTGATGTGTGTGAGGATCAATGGTTTTATCAGCCACTCACTGTGCATTCAGCCTCAGGTACTTTGCCTTACAAGAATCAGATAAGATGTTAACAAAGTTCTTATCAACCAAACTTTGCATCAGTGAACATATAAACTCCATAACCACTGAAAAAGAGTAAAGATCTGGGGAGAGTCTGACTTTCTACAAGTTTCTTGATGAGTTCAGCAGCATACTGAAAACTTCATTTTCAAGCAGGTCATGTACCATCCCCAGAAGCTTTGTCTGCCATTAGTGAGCTGGAGATAGACAGAGGAAGGTGCTGCATATAAAATCTCCCCTCTGAGCAGGCAGCATTCTCAACAACTCATGTTTATGACTGGATCATTTCATTGCCTGAGACTTCTGTGGTCTCTGAGAAACCAGCAGTAAAAAGTGCACTTGTGCAAAATCATTTGCCTCTTCATCAGCTTCAAGAACTTCCTCTGGTCACCTCTGCCCTGTGGGCTCTATGTAGTGCAGGTAAATGCTCTCCCATGTAAGAGTTCTGTTGCCCAAAGCCATCACGTGGGTTCTTAGCTTTCTTTCCTCCTGAACAGGGTATCATCTGTTTTCACTTTCTTCTGTGATTTTATAGATTTCTGGCCTATTTTCTTTTTTCCATTTCACTAGGCAGTAGTTAGCAGATAATAACAAAGCTCACCTTTGGTGTATGGGCATTTTGTTTATATTGGCTGTAGAAAATGGTTAAAAGAAGGAAAGACCCTGTCTCTGGGTGTTAACATTTCCTTGCTTAGGCTGCATTTTCTCCAGGCCAAATTATGAATCTTCCTACCGTGAACCACATACTGTTACTGGTTGTGTGAAGTACTGGCCTGGACCTATGGGCAGCTGCATCTGGCTCTACCCTGTGTAGTGGGACACATTTAGCATTCAAACCATGAAGCAGCCTTGGGCATGAGAAAGGGGAGAGTGAATTGGGTGAGGACAGGTCTGTAATTACACCTGCATGTCTGCAGGCAACCCTTACAGTTTTTGGTATTAATATTTGGATTTAATGTTATTAGAGGAGACTCTTCACAATACAAGAAAGATTGAAGAAATGTGCAAGAATGATGAAACAGGTACACTCCTCCACAATTGTGCTGGAAGGGAAATTCCTGGTTTTGTGTCCTTGCTCTACAGTTCTGCCATGCTGTCTGTCTTGTGCACTGAAAGACAGCATTCCTCTGGTTCTTCAAAAGGCTAAAGATACATTCACCCTCCTCAGATCTCTACATGGATGTCCTAAACATTTGGGGGAGTCGCTGTATCAACAAGAAGTACTGGATTTCAAGGGGAGCTGCTTATCATTAATAACTAGGCCATACCTTGATTGTCTCTTTGTCATTGCCCTCCACAATCCTGGATGATGGAACAGCCATATATAGAAGAGTAGAAGAATCATTGGGATGCACAGAGTTCTAACCAGGAAGGCAGCAGAAAACGGAAAAGCTCTGGAAGACAGATACACACGTGCAAAGATTAGTCAACAAATAATAGTCAGCCAAATGTAAGGAACTGGAACCTTTCTCAGTGTTGTCAGAAGAGGTCACACCACCTGGCAAGTCAATTCTCCAAGAAAAACTACAGAAAGAGTAAACATGGCAAATAGTTTGATGCAGACATGCCCACAGATGCTGATGGAAATTTCCCACTGCCAAACAGCAAACCAGGCAAAAAATTTCTCTTAGCATTTAATATGAAATTACTTGTCCAATTTATGTGTTTCAACACTGCACGAACTGGAGATCAGATTCATAGGCTTTTGAAAATGTATGCAATTATGCTTACCAATAAGGTGTGAAAAATTCAATTCTAGATATTTGCATATAGCCCTGTGTAAGTAATTGATTTTTCAGTTGGCTAGGCCAAGCTGTGTGTTTGATTTCACTTGAGCTCCCAGAGGAGACACAGACTCCTCATTAACATGGAAAGAAGAAGTATTTATTGGTCTCAAAGACTCATATGAATAACACAGACTATATCTTGATAATAGTTAGGGTAGGAGTAAGGTTTACTTCACCATCTAAGATTCTGTTTCTCTCTATTTTTAGACTTACAAATATGCTTTTAATTTTTGAAAATTGTTGTGTTTTTGATGTTCGATTTGAGTTATCTGTGGAGAGATGTGACAGACAGAAAATGCGAATAGTCTTAGCTTTTGTATGTCCAGATGAGGTCCACTTTTAAAGAAAATTTTTCAAGAAACAGTTCATTCATATTTAGGTAATATGTTCACATCATTTTCTCCCAGGGGAAAAAACAACTACAGAGGTAAAATGAGTTAAACCAGCTCATACACAGATTCCACATCACTGATGTCTCTTGCAATTATAACACAGTTATAATTGTGTTATGGAGATTTGATACAACACAATGAAACTATGACAAAGCCCCCAAAATCACACATATATTTTTATTAAAACACCACTGCCCAGGGTGGCAAATTGGTAAATGTCCAGACATGCATCAGGAAAGAAAGTGAAAAAGCATGCACTGTTCATATTTAGCTATGAGGAAAACATTTTCATGCATAAGGTGGCAACAATTTCCAGATATGATCTCGACATCAAGGTCATGCTGGCTTTTGAGAAAAACATTATGCTCAGCTTCAGAATAAGTAAATCTTGGTGGTTTGGTGAAAGATTTCACATGACCATTTCTTAGATTTTCAGTTTGTCTCTATCCAAATAAAGCATTTCACAGATGGGTTTTGAATTGAGGCTTGTAGGTGGTTTATGTGGATGGAAATTTTGCAGCCTGAAATTTCCTTAAGAATTGTGTTGAGCAGACTTTTGGGAGGTGCACCATGGGAATTCAAGGCTTGTGCTGAATATAAGACAGAAGGTATTAAGTGATTTCCAGTCTCAGCACTGTGCCTGTGACTCAGCTCAGCTGCAGTTTCTAGAGTATGTCTGGGCATGGGGCTCAAATACACATCAAAACTCTGTTGTATTTAGAGATTTTACTTGAGATTAAGTCAAATCCACACTTGCATGGCATTTAAATATAAAAAATTATGAGTTGAATTATGGATTCACAGATTTCAAGGAAAGGATTCCTGTGAGCCTCAACCCTGACACCTGGCTAACAGAGGATAGTGAGATTGTGATAATCTGATTTATAGGAACATTAAAGCAAAAGTACCACTGAGTTCAGTGATCTGATATACTTTTAGCAACTACAATAAGAAGTTTATTACTTTTTACTGCAAAATTTTCACAGAAAATATGCTCATTGATGAAGAGAGCTTGTTAAGTATAGTTTCCATTAAGTATAGTTTCCATTACTTGTTTCCATTCTGTAGGAACCATTAAGCATCCCTGCTGCCAGAGGTGAGTGCCAGAGCTCATGGGACAACAGCCGTGGCTGGGGGAACTCTGCACCTCCAGGCAATGGCAGCTACTCTGCACCCTCTCCTCTTTGTGTCAAGAGCCTCAAACCTTCTTCTTTCTTTCCTCTTCCATGATATGAGCAGCTCAGTCCAAGTCAGGAACGTGTCACTCACACACTCTGCAGAAAAAAAGCAATACTATGCTGCTAAGAAACTTCCACTTAGCTCCAAGTCAGGAATATTATTCTTGGATCCTTGAAATTCATTAAATATGCCTTTAGATTGCTGACAGGACCCCTGGACTTTGTATTATTGTTATCTATTAGTAATCCCAAACTAAAATCTATAGGAACAAAAATTCCTTTTGGCAGTAATGCCAGGCAGTCAGATTTTCAGCGTACTTGGAATTTTGCTACATCTTGCCCTCAGGTGAAGCATGAAAGGACTAGGATCGCTCATGCCACTGATCAAAGGACCCAGAGGACCTGTTACCTCATTTTTACTGCATACATTAAAGCAGAGATTTATAATGCTATATGTATGAGGCCTTTGAATTTATAGCATACTGAAAGCAAATTCGGACATGAATTTAAATACATGAAGATTCAACAGCACAACTTGGTGACATATGTCTTCATGGACAGATATCTATCTTTTGAAGAACAAGTGAAGCCTTGGACTTTTTGGTTGGCTTCACTCCACGTTGGGGTTTTCTCCAAAGTGGCCTGTGGGTCTTGGTGCCTGCTATTTCTGTATTTTCTTCTAAATTTCTTTTAAATGTTCTGATGCACATAGCGTAAAAGTCAAATTTGCACCCAAAGCATGTGTTTCTAGGCACAGTCTGGGCTTTAGAAGACTGGGCCACATGCTGGAAGGGAGGCTGTTCCATGGCATGCTGCCACATCTCTTTTGATTAGGAAGCTCACAGCTGGATAACTTCTGAAAACAGGAAGATATGACAGCAAAACTTTATTTCGATTAAATAGATCCTATGTAAACACAGGAATTCCACTGTCATTCCTGCTCCTTATCCTCAGCAGGTTTTGCAAGGGCGACTGGCTGGATGACAGGTCTAGAGGCCCTGTGGTGGCCACAGGTCACTGAGAGCAGGTTTCTGATCTAACTCAGCTGGCATCTGAAAGAAGTTCTCTGAAAAGTCACAACACAGCCAGCATTAGCAGAATTTACTATTCCTCTGTGGATCTAGTGATTTTTTAAAATTTCATGAACAACTAGAGGAAACTTTTCAACACCTGAATCATCTCATACACAGAACGTCTGCCACCTCCCCTTACTGCCAGTAGTTTAGGAGACAACAAAATGACTGCCCTGTCCCCCCATAGTGTGTGAGAAGAATAAGGGGAGTGAAGCCCAAGAGAACAAGGGAGAAGGCAGAAAAGAGTTAGAGCTGGAAGATGCTATGGGTGGGAGTGGGATGCTGAGGCTGGGCTGCCAGTGGAAGGATAGAGGAAGCCCACCCTTTCAGGAGCTGTGTGGGTGGCTGTTCAAGGCTAAATTTTAACCTTAAAAGCCAGTGGAAATTCCAGTCCCCTTAAGCTCAACTGAGCAGCCCTAAAAGTAAAATAATTTAGTATGTAAACAGTGATTTTTGATGTGTGCTTCTGTTTGTTGGGGGCCTGGCTGAGGCCAATGAGCAGTGCCATTTTAAATACTGGCAGCTGGTAACTAATGAAGTGTGACTCTTCTGAATTACTTTTGGTGTATTTCAAACATTATGAAAAAAAAATTCAAAGATGTCTTTGGAATTGAAAAGAGGTATGTTCTTTCCCATTTTCTGGTGAAAGAAATCACCTGTCTCAGATGTATTCCCCCTCTTTCTCACAGGGCGGTGACAACTGTTTTGGTGAAGGAACTTGGAAGGGTGAGGACCCAGAGCTGCTGCAGGGAAGTCAGGTAAAGGAAGGTGGAATGTTATTTGAAGATGACTGAAGGGAGCCATGGGAAACTGCAATAATGGCATTGCAGTTGGCAGTAATTGGTGGCAGTAATGCTCACCACCAAACCCTAAGGGCATTAAGGAAAGGTCAGCTCAGCTCCTGACCTGCAGGCACTGAGGAGAAAAGGGACTACTTGCAGTCAGCTCAGGCTGAGGGGAGTTCAACGGAGCATGGAGGGAGAAGTTCAGAGAGTACAGAGGGTGAAAGACACATCTGGTTTTTAATTATTCGATGGAAAGGATTTGTGCTTGCAAAACAGCATACAAGGCAGTAAAGAGGAACCAAGTATCCTTCCCACACCATAGTTCCCCAGCCTATTTAGACTTTAGTCCTGTGTTCAGTAACATCATGAATACTACAGTTCAAGTCAAAATTACCTAGATACTACTAACTACCCAGTGCACATGTAAAAATCACTGATCTACGTGTATTGACAGAAAGCAAGCTAGACAAAAGATACAGTGATTATTTAATGAAATAAAGAAGGGGAAAAAATGCAATGGTAATAGTATTAACTGGTACAAATTTGCTGTTTATAGTTCAGTTTCCTCTAAAATTCTCAATGAAGTTTAAAGTGTGAAGGATTACTAAAAATATTTGTTAAATAAACAAAACAAAACTTTGACATGCAATTTCTTAGAAGGCTGGTAAAATTAATTTTAACTTAAATAATCTGCTCCCAAATCACCATAAAACTCAATCTCAAACAGAAAAAAAGGTGAATGTTGAACACTTGGTGTTCATGAATCAGTGTTACATAATTTAATTCCCATATTTAACTCACATTTTAACCAGTGACACTTTCGGTGTTTGTATAAGTACAGTGTATTGCAGAAGTTGCAAATATTCAGAAATTGCAAATATTCAGGTGAAAATCAGGCAGAAGAAAATGAGAACCATTTGGGAATTATTATTTAAGTTCTACTGTAGCTGCACAAAATTTTGTATTATTGGTGGAAACCTAGTTTCTAAATTGTTTTAATCCTCTTGCCTGCCGTTAACTCTCTGCTATGCAATTCACAAATTACTGGTGTTTGACAAGGTTTCTCATTCTTTGCACAAACCCACCTGAGTTTTAATTGCAGACAAGTCTGAAAATTTTGTGTATCTCCACCATTGTAGACCTCACACCTCTGATAAACTCTGAAAAGTACCTTGTACTGGTGAATTAAAAATCCATCCTCAAAGTTGCCCTTAATAGTCATACGCTGTTTAAACACAGTGTGCAAACTGTGACTCCTTAGAACAATTACACAGATCAGCTGCCTATGTTTCTTTATAAACAGTACTGAGATTAATTAGTTGGAATGGCTTCCTTTGCTTCGCCTCTGATGTCATGAAAATGCTATTGCTAGCTCTTCCTTGGACAGAATAAACAAGCGTATCTGATATGTAAGCTAATATAATGTCCTTTATTTACATGATTGTAAATCCTGTTAGCTTTAAAACAATTTTGAATTTAGGAGAGAGCCAAAAAGGGGAATAACAAAGGAGAGAAGTGACCTCAGTGATTCCACACTGACGTATCTTCAGCCTTAGAACTGCCATGGGAAGGCTGTGTTATCAGTTGGCTTGAGAAACCTGAGTGCTGGCTCTGCCATTCTGCCCATAGTGGGACATAAACAGCTACCAATTGTTTCAGGATTTCATATCTTTTACCTGTATCTCTAGAAGTTAAGCTTTCTGTGTTGCATGCATAGGGTTTCAGACATGCCAAGCAGAGTTAAATCCTTTAAAAAGAGACAAACTGGGATTTTAGAGCTTCATCTACTAAAGAACTTTGTATTCAACACCCAGGTGCTTTAGGCTTCTACTGTAACATCCGTGAGTATTTTTTAAGTGGCTGCACATCATATTGGACAAGTTAATTTAAGCATGTAAAAGAGAAATCTAACCTCTTTCAAAAATGGCGATCATTCCCAATGAAAATATTGCTGTATGATACAAAAATGCCATGAAAGATCAGCCAGTTGGTGCTGTATTTGTGAGGGAGTGCTATCCAAGCTTAAGCTCAGGCTGGTTACCTAACCACTCTTACTAGTTTATTCTGAAAAGTGTAGGTGTTCATGTTTCCTCATGACATCTACTCAAGAATGAACACAATCTGTTGTGAAAGATGAGCATGTAGCACATTCTTCTGTTTAAACATATCAGCTATATCCCACACTTCATTATGAGATTTGTTGACCACCAACTCTTAAAGGTTACCAATTAAGAGCCAGGGTGGAAGCCAAATCCATAGTATGAATGGTAGAACTTCTATTTTTTTCAATGGAACTGAGTTTTCAGCTCAGCCTTTGTGAAGGAAGAGCTCACAGAGAAGAGGCTTACACCTTTTCTTGTAAGATGCTGGGGTTAACTCACAAGTATTTGGTTGAGATCATGGCTTCACATACACCCAATCATTTTATCTTTCTCAAGTTGCAGTACTTACATTTAAGTTTACAGAATAAACCAAGTTTTATTAGGCTAGGAAATTGAAATTTTGTTCAAATATACCCATACAGGTTAATATTTGTTTAGAGCTGATGTACTGTAACTTAGCTCATAGTGGTCTTTCATTTTCAGCTGTCCAAAAGCACAGAACAGCCATTTTGCCCAAGGTCTGCCCAAACCTCCTGTCATCATAATGTGAACAGAGAAGAGTGGCAGCATGCAAACATTTTACAAGTACACCAAATATTTTTGATTTCGGGAACTTCATAAATTGTCCTGTCCCCAAAGATAATTATTCCCTAATGCAATGCATAATCTGTGAATGGATGCTGAGGCAATACCCCCTGTACTGAATTTAGTTCATTACAGAGAATCTTCTGGCCTACACCCCATGTCCCAGGTGTAATAATCTGATTTTTTGCAGCCCTCTCAGGAGATTTGTCTGTGTGCATGCATTCTGTAGCACACACATGATAAGCTGTGTTTGGTCTTCCACACAGGGATCTGTTCTTGTTCAGGAGATCTGGTCACTTGTCAGGGAAAGGACAGTGACACCCAGGCTCTGCCTGCCACACATTCAGGGGATGGAAACCACTGCTTTTGTAAATTCATTCCCTTTCTTTCGTGAACATGTGATTTATGGGATCAGTCTTGGTATATGCAGGGTTAACTTTGCTGAAATCAGTGACATTCATCCATGATCTGGAACACTTTCTTTCTAAGAAAGGCACAAGATAATAAAAATAGAAAAAGTAAGTGGTTGTTTAGCCTTAAAAAAAAAATTAGCCTGATTTTTTCCTCTCTTTCCCTTCATTTTTCCATGACAGAAATAGATAGAGTAACCATGGACCATATATTACCAAGAAATCAGAAATTACTTGGAGATTTAAGCTCTTCCCCAAAACCTGGAACAATGTTTACATATTAGAGAGCTTGTAATTTTTAGTTCTGTGGAAAAATATTCTTGAATTAAAAACCAAACAAATACACTGAGAATTTCCAAGTATAAAGCTGAGCCTGACTTGGGACATCTTAGACTTGTGAGTAATCAGGAGCTTCAGATTTAGCAGAGTGAAAAAATAAAAATTGGATTCAGTCTTTATAACTTTGCTGTGAATTTGCATTTTCCTTCTGGACTCCATGTCTCTTGAGTGTGCCTTATTGTTGTATAACTTTTGATACATTACATAATTTAAAAAAATTTGCCAAAGTCTATGCTGTTATAAGAATTAATACAGACATATGTAATTGTATTTAAAATTATTAATGTGATTAATGTACACTAAAACATTGAGAATTCTGCTGAAGTTAGCTGTACTGTGCAAACTGGTTTTAAAAAAGGTGGCTCACAAGAAATCTAAATGCATTTCTTCCCATTTTTGTTGTGGCTTTTCTAGAGGAATGTCTAGAAGAATTTCTAGAGTCTTTATGTGAGTGCTTTACTATTTTACCCAGGCTAGGCCCTGTGGGCAGTCTGTGCAACACCAGACTTAGCAGCCATGGAAGAGGAGCTGCTGGTCAGGTCACGAGTGAAGAAGTGCCTGCTCTGCAGTTCCTCATCACAGTTAACATTAAAACCATGGAGTCACTCTTCTCTCCTCCTGCCTTGGCCCATTTGCAGTAAAGGAATTTTATCTTTTTGCTTTGTTTTCTGCTTTCTGCCCCAAGTGTTTTAGCAGAGTCCTGTAAGCTCTTCCAGCTACAAGAAAAACTGGATGATGGATTCAAGTGTTTTTATTTGCGGAGAATATTTTCCTGAATGAGAGATGAGACAATACTTTCCTTACTGTAGTGAGCCCCATGCCAGCCACCTCTAAGTCCCCAAACCTGATTGTATAGTTTCTTGTTACGTTTGGTGTGTTCTTGAGAAAATTTTTTGAGTTGGTTTGTAGTTAGTTCCATTGGGTTGCTGTTTGTGTTTGCTGTGTTTATGTTTTCTCTTGGTGTCTTTTACTGTTGTAGTATTCATTCAACAGAAAAGCATAATTCATCCTCACAGATTTGCTGAAGGGGACCTGTACACTGCATTCATTATCTTTACAAGGTTTAGCTCAATACATGGTCACTTACTCTGGGATGTGAAGGACAATAAAGAACAGGTGGAAAGCAGTGTGAGGGCTCCTAGAAAGTCCTGAGATTTAAAGGAATATTGACATTCAAAATGGTGTTCAGTTTCATGTGCAAAGAAGATACTTTTGACTGGATTAAGTTCTCAAAGACTTTCAGAAAGCATTTACAGTAAGAAATTGAAAGTTCTGTCTGTTTATTTTTACAAACGTAAAATTTGCTAAAATTTGCTCTAATTTTTTTAGACTAATTTTTTATCTGTTTGTTTTAGTATTTGCCTTCTTTTAATATTGTGTATTCTTTTATGAGATGATGAATTGCTCTCTATAACCATCTGAGTTACACGTGCTGTTCGCTATCCTGATCCCGCAGCATCTCTGGACAGGACATGATGTAGCAGCCAGGCGTATCCTAAGGGTTCATAGCTAGTGCAGGACATCAGTAATTGGAATGCCACAGTTTCACTGGTCTGCTGTGTGATCTAGGACAAATTTTTTAACCTCTGCCCTTCAGTCTCGGAGCTCAGAAGATGCAATACCACAGACCTATCAATTTCAATGTGGGAAAACCCCACCAGTTTCTGAGTTTCTTGGTGGTACATCAAAGACAAGAACATTAACAGAGACAAGGGACTGTTTCGGTCCCTTGACAGTCTCTTGACTGTCATTCAAGACTGTTGGCTGGAATACAGGGTTTAGTTTGTTGGGTAAGATCCTTTATCTCTCTGATCTTCTAAATGTGAAGTAGAGATAATGCAATTTTCCTTCTCCCATCTTCTTTTTGTTGATCGTTATTTATACAATATTTTTTTTCTATCAGTTCTACTACGTGGATGTATGATTTTATGCCTCTCACACTAAATGAAGTGACTTTCCAAACACTTCTTGAGGTCTTGAGGTTTGGGATATTTCCCCCCACAGAATCCACAGTAAAATCTGTCTTTACATGGTTGCTAGCCTTTTCAGGACCATCTTCTGCTCTTCTATCCACAGTCACTTTAACCTCCGATAACTTCTGGTGAAAATAAGCGTTCTGCCATTCCAACTGTTTCAAAGTGCAAATAAATCACTATTTGCACTCAACACATGACTTCTTTGCACTGCCAATATTAAATCCATGGTTTTCATTATTTTAAGCTACTGCTATTTCAAGTGTTGTCTAATGTTGAAGCATTTGGTCTCAACATCTAAATGACACCACAAAGGTATGAAATATTACTACATTGCTATTTTGTTTCATTGTTGGGATAAATATAGAGGTGATGTCAAGAGAGATGTACGTCTCACAGCAGTTCTTGGAACGTAGATTGTGGTCTGATAGAGCATAAATGCCATTTTTCTTCCATTAAGGCTGGCAAAAGCAGAGGACATGTCCTACAGCATGGTGAATTATGACTTTTCTGGTGACTCTTGTCACTGAAAGATGAAGAGTAGGATTTTTAGTTCTGAAATAGGAGGCTGTAAATTTGGGATAGATAAAAAAAAATGCTAAGGGATTTACATATCATTCTACATTTTTGAACTGTTTGTTTCTAAGATGTGTTTCAAATATATTTCTGTACACCACAAACTATTTAGAATGATACTTGGACTGTAATATGTCACATTCCTGTAAAGATGCTGATATCTGAGTAATTAATTAATATTTAAGGAATATTATTTGACTCCTTTTTGTTTCTTCATGCATCTTAGCATTTTCTTCCTTCTAAAGTCCACTTATGCTCGACATTTTTCATTTCACAGTTTTAGTCAGAGTTGCCATAATTACAGAAAATTCAGTGTATTAGATAGTAATGTCTTCTGCTCAAGACCTGACCTTTAAAGATGCAAATCATCTGAAGTGCAATGAAGGTGAAGATGATATTACTGCATCTCAAATTCGGGCCTTGAGGGGATTGAGGAATGGCCTGTGTGCAGTCACAAATCACAGCCATGTGCTCATGGATGGCTTAAGGCTACTTTGATCTGCCCTGAGCTAAAGGCTGATTTGCAAAAGGTTGTGAGAACAGCAAGAGTGTCCTGAATTTGCCATGACTTTCACATTCAGATCAGTTTCAGGTGAGCAGTGAAAAAGCATGACAAAAATATCACTGCTTACAAGTGTTCAGGGATGAACTTCCAAGCTGCCACTAAAGATAGCTGCAGATGCATAGATGTTATTAGTGCTGATACCAGCTGCTGGAATTAACTTACATTGCTTTTGGACACCATCCTTATCATGCACTAGAGACACTGAGAATCACCACATGGTAACCTTATTTACAGGCATTCTGCCTAAATGTGTTGCATTTAGGACATACTTATATTTGTATGTTTATAAACTCTGTAAATAGGCATCTGCATTTTCTATGCTGAGGTAAAAATTGATTCTCCTTTATTATTGAATTGTTTAGTCACTATCAGTAAAGCCTCTGAGCCATTTCACAAACGTCTTCAAGGAACAGTTGGCATCTCATGGTGTTTCTGAACACATCAAGCTGTGGAGAACAGATCTGCCAACTTTCACCTGTAAGAACAACCTGCCCTACAGTCTTGATCTTCCTTCATGGGGAAAGGCTGTAGATCTAGGGTCATTCCTTGGTCAAATTAACACCAAAGATGATAGATCCCTGCAAGCAATATTTCCTTAATTGGTGGGTTCCTTTTGTGAAGGAAAGGGCCAGACCACAGGAATCTCATTCTGTGGTTCTGTGTCCATTTTTGCCTAATCTCCCTGCTTTTATCAGGTGAAATCTAAAAGCAATTGAAGGAAGAGAAAGGATAAATATATTCCTTGAAACTGTTGGTGTGAATGAGGATTTATTTAGGACTGTTCAGCACCAAAGTAAAGGAAGGAGACTGTCAGAGAGTGAACCTAATGGAAAAAATCTCTTTAACTCCCACACAATGGAAAACTTTGACTTCTAGGAATACTGCATCAGATGCCAGATAAAACAATGATAACCCTGAAAAGATGTCTAAGTTAGTATCTGTTGATTTTACCTTCAAAAATGTCATCTTGGTGCTTACTAGCTTAGAAAAAAAAGAAGTAATTTTTGTAAACTCATTTTCAGAGGTCACTTCAGGCTTTAGGAAATATTGAACTTCTAAGTACTTGCATTGTTTCTGCAAAGGGGCAGGAAATGATTTATAAAATATCATTCTTCCTCACAGAATTTGTGCCTGGAATTGGAACAGGAAGACAGCTGCATTTCCATCATTGTTTTAGCAGCTTTGATAGCTCAAAGAAACTCAGAAACTCAGAAAGAGATCTTTTTTATACCTATCTATATGACATTCTAGATCTTATTCCCTGGATGCCTGTTTGGTATTTAAAACATTTATTACACAGGCTTTAGAGATTGGCATGCGGGAGTTCATTTATTAGAAAAGCAATAAATCTGAGTAAAATATTCTTTTAAAAAGTGAGGACCATAAATGTTTGCTGAAAGGCTTGCACAATTTCTTCATGGACTACCTTTTATGCTTTACCACTGAAGATCTTCTAATGTGCTTGATCATTGGCATGCTGCCAGCTGTCTCACACAGACCACCCACCCTTCACAATTACGTCAAGGAAGTCCCCAAGTTTGCATTATTCAATGGCAAGGAAGCCTTTGCTATCTTTGACTACACAGATGGTGAGCAAAAGGATGAGAACCTTTGGTTTGGACTGCATCCCTCGACTCTGATTTGTTTTCTCTTCTCAACAGAGCCCCTCTGTAACAAAGAAATCCTCTGTTTCATATACTTTCAGTAAGAAAAAACATGCTCCTATGGACAACAGGTGCTTTTCAAAGTGTGTCACACAGCTAGGAAAAAACCCAGCTGAAGAATGCATGGAACTTTAAAAAGCCTTTCGTGAGTCCTGCTGTGCAATCCCCAATAATGTGCTTTATTCAGCTGAGCTCTGTGCTGGGCTGTTTTCTTTCACCCTTTAACACTCTTTCCTAGTGTCGCTGTAGTGCCCCAGTCTGTGCTGGTGCAAGCAGGTTCATAAGGGCACAGAATCACAGAACAGTTTGGGTTGGAGGGCACCTACAGCATTGTCTAGTCCAGCCCCCCTGCAACAAGCAGCAACTTCTTTAGCTGGATCAGAGTACAGAGAACCCTGTCCAGTCTGACCCTGAATGTCACCATCCGTAGCCTGCACTAGAATTCTGATTTCCTTCTTTGTACTCTGCATCCTCTGCCGTCTGCTCTTGGACCCTTCCTGATGTTTTTATGTCGCAAAACTCTTTGAGACAGGATGTTTTCCTTTTTATTTGTTAAGGACCTAGTGTAGAGTAATGATAAACAGGAATCTGAGGCTATGATGGATATCGGGTTGCTGTATTTTCCTGGCATTGTAGAATGTGTCACTTACTCAGGTGTGTGGGTCTAATGCAGACAAGGAGGAGAGAGCCAAATATCAGCTAATATTTAAGAGTGAGAATGATACTTAAACTATTAACTTTTTATGATTTTGTATCCAGATGTCCCCCTATTTTCTATTAAGAAAAGTCAAGATCTGTAAATTTGGATTAAAGGACTCCTGGAAAATTAAACATTTTGAATATTTATGTAGGGGAGAACCAAAGGGTGGAAAGAGTTTGGTTTCCATCTATTAAGCCAAGGTGAAGGACTGTGGTTGTATCAAAATTTGCCTTCATTGAAACATGGTAAGCACTTGAATGTGTACTTCTGCCTTTGTCTTACTCCCCACTTCAAATTCAGAAGATGTGGGAGGCCAAATGATCAGGGTTGGGTCACGCTGCCCTACAAAACTCTTCTAAACTAGGCAGGACCTACTCTCCTCCAAGAGTTAGAAAGACTCTAGGGTAAAATAAAACTTTGCTTGGTATCATATTTCAGCTTTCTGTTTAGAGAAGAATCCCCTTCTGTTTAGAGAGCTGCTTGGTGACTGTATAATCCTGTTCAAAGCACCCAGAGCAGCAGATTAGATTCGCAGGACCATGAGCAGTTAGTGCTCAGTGCAAAAGGCAAAGCCCAGGAAGAAGAAAAGGACAAATTTTACCTTAAAATTAGCTGAAATATTAAGCTAGAGTTGTGTAAATATGTGGAGAGAGAACAGGTGGGGACCTAAGACAAAGCTTAGGTCCTCAGAACACCTGAATGGAGTGGTTTGTTTGAAGGAATATAGTAAAGTACAAGATCTCCACTGACCAATGTGCAATGACATCTCTTTCTTGGCCCCTTTTTATGAAAATTGATTTGTAAAAGCTTAATTTATAGAGTTCACCTTTACAAGTCTAACACATTTGAAGTAATTTGCTTCAGATGACAACAATTTTATGAGACACTAGGGAGCAGAATGGAAGAATCATTATTTACTTGTTGTGTTCCACCCATTAACACATGCTTTATCATCCTGGACCAAACAGGAAGAATTATTGAACCTCTTAAATTAATTAGGCATCCATTAAAAAAAAATCACTCTAAGGCTCTTAAGTGGACATAATCCTCTTCAAAATTTCATTTACAGCTTTTTTTGTAATAAATATTTGTTGGAACAAGTAATATGGTTTATAAGGGGAACTCAGATTTACATATGTGCCTTGGACAGATCTGAGTTTCAATAGATTGTTGAAATTTAGTTACATGAGGAAATATGATTTACATGTATAAGTTTTGTTTATAAAATGTGTGTACAAATTTTGAACATCCTGTTGAAAATGCGCATTTTCAGTTTGTGTCGCTGCCTGAAGGAACACTGAGAAAATCAAAAGGCATTCTTGAAGAAACTGGCAGTGTAATTTAAGTCTGGCAGTCCATGTATCTTTACTAGGTTTAGTTTCAAACAGGAGCTGTATGCAGAAGTGTGGAGGAGATGGGTTCAGTGGTCAAACAAAACCCTGTAAGCCTGGATTGATTCCACTCAACTGTAAGTGTTTACTTGAGTGGCCACTACTGAAGACACCTTTTTCCTCAGTCTGTTTTCTGATCAGTGGAGGGAAAGAAACTGTAAATTAGTTAGCCATCTTTAAGCCAAAATCATCTTTGAAAATTTCCAGTCATCTATCTGTCTATTAAATATAGACAGACTCTGGAGCAAATGAGCTGGTAACTTAGGCATCTTGTGGATACTCCAAAAGTCAGAGGAATGAACCCAAACCTACATGGATATCATAACAAACCTGGAGAAGAAATTTGATTTTCCTTTTTCTAGATTCAAAAGCAAACAGAAAGCACCAAATTAGTTGATTACTGCCTTCTAAAAATCCTTCAGCTTACCTTTCTAAGCCCCAACCCTTTGTTCATGTCTGTAATATGCAATTTTATGTTACAGTCTTTGATAACACAAGTGGGACTCATGTTAGGTACTGCCCTTTTACTTTGATTTCTAGTCAAATACCTGCTGATTTCAAAAGCTTTCTGGGAAAGAGCCAAGTGAGCGAAAAATCGTGAAAATGTCATAAGTATATTTCTACACTCTTTCTAAAAGATATTTCAAGTTCTGATGAAACTCAGATATTTCCATTAACATTAAATAATTTTTCACCAAAAAAAAAATTCCCATCTTTCAAGGAATCTCTATTTTGGAATTTTTCTATTTTATTAATAAAATATGTGGAAGGAGATCCAATACTGAAATTTTGGAATTGATTTATTTCCACTGGATTGAACTAAAAATGAGATATGACATACATCATATGCTTCTTCCAAAGAATTAGCCATTTCTTCCAAACTGAGAACTGAAGCAATTATTGTGCCTCCCCTAGAAAACAGGAAGAAATATTTCTGAATCCTGTCTGAACAGTACTTTCCGTCACTTTAAACAATAGATCAGCTCTTCCATTGAGTTGTTTTCAGGCAACCATTTCTGTTCTTAAAGCTCAGCAGCTGCATTTCAAATCTTGCTGTGTTTCTATCCTCTCGCCTTCATGCCTGCAATAGTAGTGCTCTCACATTTTTGATAAGCAATAACAAGTTTCTTTCCCTGCACCTGTCTGCCAGCCAGGTAAATTCAGCACAAAGCACATGAGCTGGCAGTAGTTCAGCAGTTTTTCTTGCTATATCCACAGCAATGGCTTGTGGATATATGGTCTAAAACCAGGATTGATTCCAGATTGCTTAATTTCTAATGCGCTGTCGTCAGCATGTCAAAGTGTATTTGCTGATTAGAAGCAAATGAAGCGTGGGAGCTGGTAGATCTAGCTGAAAGAATTCCTCAGGCCCTGTCCAGGCTCTTTTTGCTTCTTGCTCTTGGCCTCTTGTGTTTCTGTCTTGGGGCCACAGACAGCAGAGGCCCAGTGTGTGCAAGGGTACAATCCAGTGTTTGTCCCAGTTGCTGTTTCAGAGCAGAACCTGTTTCCCAGTTAAAGGAATTCCATGACCAGTGAATAGGCATCAAGGCTGCCCTTTGACTCCAACAGAAGAGTAGAAGATCTCAAGAAAGGGCTCAGTGATTGCTGTAGCAAAGAAAGGAAGTGCATAAAGTAGCAGGATGTCCCTTTTACAGCTACTGTTTTCATGTGGAAAGCAGCCCTCAGCTGCTACAAAATCGGGAGCAAATTACATTCCTTTTTGTTTTGGAATTAAAAGACAGCCAGAGATATCCTCTCACTCCAAAATGGGTTACTGGTTCATTTTTTCTTGAGTCATCTCTTGCATCTGTGCTGGCTGAGGATAAACTGCTGCTGTTCTGATTTGGTTGAAATTACATTTAGACTGCCAGAAGCTGTAGCAAACCAAATGGATCAGGTTTGTATTTTATGTATCCCCAGGCAACCCTAGTGGGTTCAGCAGGTTCACAGGGAAGTGATTAAAAATCAAATTCAATCTGTGTCTTTTTTACAGGGTTATGTGTAATCTGTCACACATGCTTCTCTATTTTCACACAGTTACTCTTTGTATTACATTTCTGCATCACACTAATTTCAGTTTAGCCACAAACACCAGCTGAGAAGGAGAATTCTCTAAGGAACTCCTTAGAGTGGTTCACTCTCTCCTGATATGAGCTATACCATGTTCAGGTTGAATATTTCTTTAGATATGTCCTGCCTGCCTCTAAGAACTATAAACAAGTTTTTAACCAGATACTCATGAAATTGGTTACCTGTAAACCAGTTACACCGGGTTGCATTTAATAATCCTTTTAAAATGCTTGTATTTCTTTTCCAGCCATTGCCTTGTTGGTCTAACAGGGGGAGTCTATCAGCTGTGCTTTCAAAAGACATAAATTTGAGCTGTACAGCTTGGGGAGATATTTTCTTAACCTTAAATAGGAGGAGCACGTAAGTCAGAAGAGTCAGAACCTTAGATGACAAAAATGGATTAATTTGATAAGAATGATTTATAGTAGCCAAGGGGTTGGCACAGTATCAGAGCAGACAGTGCAGCACCATTTGACGCAAAGGATTTTTAGGTTACATATGAAGCAAGGAAATTTCACTTATTCTTCTCTGAGGAGCTGGCATGCAGAATTTTTTCTAAATCAAACAATCCCTATCCCTAGGCTGAAAAATTAGGGCTTGACCTTGAGGGCAAGGCTGACAGCCTTGTTTGTTGAAATGTACCCTCAGCTTTGAAAATGTCCTCCCCTTATATGATGGATTTGCTTCTTCACTGGAAAATCTTCTGCCAGAAAGATTGCTTGGGATTCCATGGGAGTTCATCTGAAACAAATCCAAGATGGAGCTCAGAGTCCGTACAGACACACAGTGATCTGAGCTGTGCTACCTAGGGTGAACTTAGAGGGCAAAATGAGCAGGCACTTTCTATCCTGAAGGTAACTGTGCCAAACCCTTCATGTGCCATTTTCTGTGTATGACGACAGGAATTTCAGCTGGCTTAGGGAGAAATGCTGCTGGTAGAAATGGTATATGGTGCAAGCATATTTGAAAGCGTTTTGAGGCAAAATATTATTCTAAGAACAATTTGAGGTGGTTGGAATTCCCATTTATAGTCTAACAGAGACAAGTAGGTAGAATGACTTGCTTTAGATCTAAATCCAAATCTTCTCAATCTTCCAGGGAGGACATGGCATTTTCACAGGATTTCACTAGACACTCTGAGTTGAAAGAGACCCAAAAGGTTCATTGAATCCAACTCTTAAGTGAATGGCCCATATGCAGCTAGAACCCACAACCTTGGTATTTATTAACACCATGCTCTAAAAAACTGACCTATATCCTATAACTACAAATAAATTACTGGGAATAAATTGCCCTTTAATCTGAACAAATTAATCTTGAAAAAACAAACAGAAATAGCATTAGGATTTTTCTAGCTGTTTATTTAATAAGCCTTCTATAACCATGACCCAAAGAAAATATCTTTTACGTGCCATAATATCAAGTAATACACGTATAGATTTTTGCCCACTCCAATGCTCAGATCTGAGCACAAAGCACACAGAGAACACCCTGAAAGGGCCGGCTAATTTAGAAATTTTTAATATTTGTTATAAGATATTCTTAAATAAATACTACTATGAAACTAATATTAACAGATAATAAATGAAGGGCTGCAAATCACCTGTTTTCAAAGTTGTCCCTGCAGATGTTCTTTCTAGGCAAGACATACGTCTCTGCAAACCATATTCTTTATTTTAAACTAAATTCCATTGTCTGATCCTGTTACAAATGAGGATTTACAGTGACTGTAACTCAGTGCTTGAAAAGCAGTAGAGATTCTTCACTGCAACAACATGCAAGAGGTATTTACCTAAGTATTGTGTTAAATTTATAATAAGATTTAGTTGGTTTAAACAGGACTTTAAGTGACAGTAATAGATGCCTAAATGGCAAATGACAAAATTCCAATTTACTACAGCATGTGGAAGGTTGTGAAGTCTGTAGGAAGTTCAGACTCCCAGAAGAAATTTCTGGACGTATCTTTGTGCATGGCAGTTGTGAGAAGCTCCTGTTTAACTTATGACTTCAACCTGATGGGATCTACCAGCAAGGTGTTCTTCAACCTCCTTGCTGGAGAACCAGTCTGAGGGCGTTCTGAGGGTGAGCCTGTCAAGACTTACCCTCATGGGATGACGACACCCTCTTCTTGGATGATATGATCTCATCCAAAATCTATCCAAAAACGCTAAATTTCTTCAAAATATACATGAAGGTGATGTTTCGCCAACCCAGTCATACCTAAGCTTAGTGGATGGATTGCCTGGGGGTATGAGAGACCTGTTGACAGCCCTTAGTCTGATGGCCTAGGCTTAGACCTTTTCCTTGCTTCTTTACAGGGAAAAGCTCCTATGGCTGAGGTGCAGCCTAGCAGTCATGGGTGCAGCAGGGCAGTCCAAGCTGGCTGCAAGCAGGGGTGAGGGGCTGGCCGTCACACCATGATGCTGCGTTGTACTGCAGAAACTCCACCTGCCCCTGTTCACTCCCTTCCTGGGCCAAACTCCAGCCTCAGCCAGAAAGGCAACAAAACCCTCCCACCTTCCCTTTAGATTCATAAGGATCTATTTCTCACTGTAGATTCTTCCACAGTCCCCTGCACAAACAGCTCCCAGACAGACTCCCAGACTACATTCCAAATAAATACCAAATATTTTCTGCAATACTAATGCCACATATGGCCATTCTAGTCAAACTTTTTTTGCTAAATATTCTTTTGTAAATTTCCAAATTTGCATCTGATTTGTTACTCCTTCATTTACATGTTCCTCACAGCCTCCCTTTAAGGTCTAGTGAGGCCCTTCAGTGAATAGTCAAGAATATTTTTCACCATTGTGTTCAATGCATTTGCATAGAACAACTAAATTTTCTTTGATGCACTGGGAAGAGCACAATAATTTACTATAAATGTAATTTTGACACTGTATCTCCAATACTATAATAATACCAGATTAATATTGACTATAAGTTATTTTAGAGCCAACCCCCAGAAAAAAAAATATAAATTAATGAATTGCTTCAATAATTTTTTGCCTATCTCATCTGACCTTTTTTTAACTGAGTGATGCAAAGCAATTGAAATTATATTCAAAATATATAATGAGAACTGTTGCATATACACAGATTTAAAATTAAATTTTATAACAAAAATACAGATGTTAGTAGCATGAATAAATGCCAAGATAGTTCTTATAAGCTTTGATAAACAGAGGCAAAATATTATCTGGTTCATATCTTGCATTCTATAGAAAGTGTATTACCAGGTGGAATCTGTTCCATCCCAGAAGCCTATAGTCATAAGAAAATTGTTGGAGAGAAATGTCCTTCACCAGGTGTTGTGCTCAGTGTAGTAAAAACACACGGAAGATACAGAAGAAGTCACAATGAACCCTTAGACAAACTCCAGCATATTAGAGAGCTAAATATTTTACAACAACAGTACACTAGGGGGACAAGTTTTACTCTTTCTTCAATCCTGGACACATGTCACAGTGAAAGAAGACAGTGCAGCTTCAAGGAATAAATACTTTTGGCACTGCTAGTAGAGGATCCTGCATGCAGCAGGCCAAATATCATTACTCTTTGTCTTCTAAAATCAGAAAAAAACTTAATACCTCAAAGTGATCTGACATATGATGTTTTTTCCCTTCAGCTCAAACATGTTTCTCTGGCAGAGAACTGCAATTGTTAAATACAAACGTGACAGGAAAGAAGAAATGAATGCTCATAAAACTGAAATTGGTAATTTCAGGTATCATTAAACACAATGTATTGAACACTTTTCTTCTAGCATAAATCTGCAGCATTTTCACCACATGAAATGGACTTGCTTCAGAACAAGTGTTATCCAACCTCCAGCTTATTTTATGTAGTACAACTAGGAAAATTGAGTTTCATGCAACAGAGCATATTTACATTCTGGTAGTTAAATAAACTTCCTTTACTTCTTTGAATAGGCGAATAGAATTAAGTATCAAAGTGAATTAAACATTTTCTCATTTAGATATTTTGTGCAGACAATTAGAAAGAGTAAAGTGAGGACTCCTGACTTTTCTGGTACTGCCTCTTGTCCATTTCAAAAAATTACAGAAAGTCTCATCTTTATCTCCCCCCTCACATTTTTTTAATCTTTGGTGTGCTGAAAGTTCTAAAGGCCAAGGTATCCTTAGGGCACTCTGGAGGGGCAGTGCTGCATGGATGAGATTTTTCAATAATCCAGCACCTGAATGTTCTCTTTAATTGTAAACATAACAGATAAAAAACTGGATCTGGATTTTTTTGCTGGGCTCTCATTCTCAGTAGGATCTGTGCTATGGTGGATATGTGTCTTAAGTATGTCAGGTTTTAAAATTTGCTTCAAATTTAAATTTCCTTTGTATCACTAATAAAATTATAGAGAAAGAATTATAAAGAAAGAAAGGTTATATTAGAAGGTGATGATTGTCCAGTGTTCCACTTTCACCAGACTGTGTTCTTTATAAAGTATTTCTCCGAAGTATCTCACCTGCACAGTTAATGGAAATCTCCCATGATGCTGTCTCAAAAAATATTTTTTGGAGTCTAAGGCTATTTGAGTTAAGAACTTCACACTACAGCTTAACCTAAACTTTCCCTTCCTTAGTTCCAGGCCATTGTTCCATTGCAATTGTAAATATTTCCCTTCCTTCACTTAAGATAAACTTTTACGGAAAACGTCAAGCAAACACACACACACACACACACACACACACACACACACACACACACAAAAATCTTCTCTCCTTTTTTATAACCAGTGAAATACTTCAGTGCATTTCAAACATGTGCAGCTTTTAATACTTTTAATATTTGCGCAAGAAAGCAGTCCATGTGGAAAGTCATAACTGGACAATAATTGTACCTATCATTGTAAAGGCTTCTATCCTGGGGGCAATTCTCAGGGGCAAAACTTTCTTCTAATCAGGTTGTCTAAGGAAACTTCACACTGGTATTTTGTGGAGAGACAATTCTGTCACATGTGTAGCCCCAACTCTGACATTTACATGTGACCACCAAATCAATACTAGTACTATACAGTTCATGGTTTTTAAAACATTTAGTCTAGTATCTGCTGGCACTTTGATTAACGCAAGATAAAAATTAAAATACCAATATTGCACGTACTAAATAACATAACAGCAAATACTAGTTCTTGAAATGTAGATGCAAATTGAGAATCATCAATTACCTGCTGTTAGTGATGCTCCAAAAGCCCTTTTATGGGGCTGAGATAATTATCAAATTTTATAGGTGGTCTGAGAAAAACATGAAATCTCTGCTGACCAATTTTGCAATTTTTGCCACAAAACATATGTAAGTAATGTAATGAATGAACTACTTAGTATAATTGAATAATTTCACAAGGAAGTCACAAACAAATCCATGGAATATCTGAATCAATGTATCTAAATGGGTAGTCTTACACTTAGAAATGTTCTTTTAGCATGTGGATGGCCTTCCTGAGGAAGAGTAAATTGGGGCTCATGGCAGAGAGCTAACTTGGATATGAATTACTGTCATGATGCCACTTCCAAAACTCCTATTGTAATTCTTGAACAAATATAAAGGGGGAAATTTACTGTACATAGAAAAGGCAGATAGAAAGCTCTGTATTTCATGCTGCAACTATGAAAATTCTGTCCAGCTCTCTTCCCCAAGACTGGACAGTTGATCTTGTTATCTGTGAGTTGACAAATTAGAGAAAACACAGGATTGCAAAAGCAATTGGAACATGAAAAACATAATACACTAGCAAATTCATGAAGCTTAGTCTGATTCAAAGGGTTATGTGATGACAGCCTCTGCCAGGCAGTATCAAAACAAGAAATCAGAGTTAAAAGAAAGGATACTAATGCTGGTCAAATAAAGGCTAAAAAGGGGTGTTTGGGGAAAAAACCAAACCAAACTAAAACCAACAACAAAAACATCGTTGGTGGCAACTGGTTACAGGAAGAGTTGTGGGTTCATAGTGGATTCTCAATTCCCAGAATTTTTTAAAGTCAATTGATTTCCACTAATGTACAAATTAATTCTTGAGGCCCTGTGCAACTTAATCTAAACTGGTCCCACTTTGAACAGGGGGTTGCACAAGACGACTTCCTGAGGTTTCTTCCAGCCTTGGAACCAAAATTACTCTTTAATTCTATGGTTTCTTCTTTCTGGGACATCTGACTGGATAACTCTTTCTGGCCTTTAGGTAAGTTTCTACTTGTTTGCAGTATAGGGCAGAGATAGCAGCAGCACAGTAGCTGCAGGGAGCACAGCTCAGCAGAGCTAATTTATCTAGAGATCAGTGTACCTTGTCCTCCAGTCACCTGAAGCAGATCTGATTTGCAGTATTCCAGAACCAAGGTGTGCACATGTGCCAGTGGAATGCAGATGCTTCACTTGCTTGAGGTTACCCTTTAATTTTGATATTTGTTTGCCAATAGCAAATTACAACTGATTCAAAGTCAAGCTAGCACTGGCACAGAGCTGGGTCCAGGAAATATCTTCATGCCTTTGGGTCCCATTAGAAAGGGAGAGATGAAACAGGGCACAGAACCAACTTTTCACTACCAGCACAGGGGAAAGTATGTCCCCTGCCCCGTAAGAGAACTTACAGAGTTTAGTAAGATAGGATGTGAAAGGGCTGTAACAAATAATAGGAGTGGAGAGAAACTGCAATCAAACCCACACATCCACTCAGTGATGAGCTGCCCAGCAAGGTATTTCTTGTTCTGCGAACACCCATTTGAAGAAGTAGTGGTTTGTTGTATCAGTGTTTACTCAGTTACCAGCATTCTGTTTATTTCTGTAGTTCTTAATGCTACAGGGGAGGGAGGAGGAGGAGGACTTAAGAATGAATGTAATACTCATACATTTTCTGTGGTAGTTTATGAGGGACAATCCTAAATCATGGCAGGCTTGAAAGCACTGTGTGGAAGAAAGCCAAACACAGATTCACTGGTGGAGTAGGACAGGACAGAAACACCTAAAGAAGATAAAGGAGAGCTGTCATTTCTGCATTATTTTCTGTGCTTGCTGTTTTTATTTCCCTGTGTTGTTGTGTGGATTATTTTTCTTTTTGATTAATTCTGGCTTTAGTATTCTTGTTTGGCTATTACACTGCACCCCGATGCTGTACTAATTTTAGTTTTGCATTTCAAATATCCATATTCAGCAAATATTTAGCTACTTGTTTGATGGATGATGGCTAATCTCAGTGCTTTACTTTGTAATTTTCTCTTCTTAAACCCATAATATTATCATCAATGAGTACATGTATTAGCTGATGGAGTCCAAATACGAAAAAGGGCACAGATGATTATTAAAATATTTACTGTGTCCATTCTGCTTGGCCCAAAAGTCTGCTCTTTGCACACTTGAAAATCAGTCTGCTAAAAGAAGTTAAAAGCAAATGAGGAAAACTAAACACTCAGCACCAAAGAATATTCTGTCTTAAAAGATAACAATGTGCGTGCAAGGACATAAATATCTGTCCCTGTATCTTTGCCCCAGCTTTACACATGGAAGAAGCATAGGAGAGGAAACAAATAAGATATCTGTTTCACTTGGATCAATTGACTTTCATTTTTAGAATGGAGCAGGAGAATTTGGAATCACTATACACAGGTCTGACAAATATTTTTTAATCTATATTTTTGCACTAGAAAAGCCAGCAGATATTTACTGGTCCAGTGAGTCTGTGCATTAAATGGAATCTCAGTGCTGCCTGAGAAGAATGATGGGACCAGCAGCAAGAAGTACAAGGAAACATGTTCCCAAAAGTGCCACACTCAGGTAAGACTGCTTTTACTTTGCCTGCTGGTTGTTGTTTTTGCTGCAGTAGCGACTGCTGAAAAGCACTGACCTGAACTGATGCTTCTGCAAGAAATCTAGGAAGCTATTTTATATAATGCAGTTTCTATTGTTGGGACTGGCTTTACATGTCAGGGTTGAAAGTGAGGTTTCTGAACTTTGTTTGAGAAAAATCAGTAAAAATTGATTCTTATGGATTAAGGGCACTAATAAAATTACCAAAGAAAAGGTACTAACTTTTGTGCTTGTGTGGGAATGAGTAGTGTTGATGGAAGAAAACAAGTAAAAGCTAAGAACTGTGTGGTTCTGTGAGCTTAAGGATAGAGAAAAACCTGTCCATTTCAGTCTTCCAGGCTGACTGAAGTGTAAGAGCTCCAGAACCTGTTTCTGCAGCTCATAGGGGACAAACCAACTGGAAGACAGAGACAGCTTTAAGTAGGACTCTTGCTATCTTTTCTATGAAACTCCACAGCAGAGTTTTGTCTTTACTAGGGAGGAAGGGATCTCAACAAGAGGAAGGGAAGAGCTGCATGAGGATGAAGAGAAAAGACACAATGCTGGGTCATCTAACCAATACTCTGTGCCTGTTTCCCTTTTTCTATAGTGGGTCATCACTGCTGCTCTTTCCCCCAAGACTACTGGTAGATAAGTGGTCATAGTAGTGCATTATTTGAAGGCTCTAAAATTAGAAAATTGGTAAGTATGAAGGCTATGCCAGGGGATGACTGAATTTTCAAATTCAAATTTAATGAAAATCTCCTAGTAAACATATTAATCAAGAGTTCAATGTTATGGAAGAATCCCCGACTGTGGTCTAAAAGTGGATCCTCGGAGGGGAACACAAACATCTATCTTGTGGAAAGGACAACATTCAGGGTACATTGTGTACTTACTTCTAAGTGCAATCACCCTGTATGTCGAAGGAGTACAAATAGCACATGAGAATGCACATGCTTCTTCAGCACACAAGCTATAACCCGCAGCCCCAACACAAGTTGTGCCAAGCAGTTCTTTTTTTTAACCTCTCTTGGCACAAACACAGTTTTGTCCTTACCCCTTTGTCTCTCCTTTATGATTGTCAAATTTGGCTGGGCCCTGGCTGTCCCCAGAGCATCCACAGCAGGTCCGGCCTCTCTTCCACTCTTGCTCTTGCCTTGCAGTCCCTGGCAGAAACGCAGGCAAAAGCACTTCTTGTGTCTCCTTCCTTGGCCAGGCAGCACATTTATTTTAGATAATGCTGTTGCTTCAGATGAAGGAAACATCTTGTAGATGAGATTGTAAAAGTGTTTCATGGTGCTTATGTCTTCATAAATACAAGATTTGTAGACTAAATACAAAGCAAATGGAAGGCAAAATCTTGAGTCATAGAAATGAGTGTTCAAATAATTACAAATACAGGTTGTCATCTTTCTCCAGAGAATCTTAGGAATGACTGCTGTGCTCATGAGCTTGGCTGCTTTTTTTCCACCTACCCTAGGTAGTCTAATAAGAGATGTGACACCAATTTGTAAATCACCTCCTCTTTCCCTTTGTCCAAGACAGGCTTTTTCTTCACAGACATGTGCAAGTAACAGTATTTGGATAAATGTCCATTAAGATTTTGTATTATTAACAACTTTTTGTTGTTGTTTTGTATTATAAACAACTTTTTGCCCATATATTAAAGGACACCTCCCCATCACATTTTTTGAATTAAAAAAATTGACAAAATATTTGTGATCCCATACAAAAAGGGAAGCTGTGATGCTGAGTGCACCTGGAAAGATAGCAACACTGCAGCAGGAGCCCAGGAAGAAGGATTAAGGTTCCTAAAACCTTTCTCCAGCAGTCAGTATGTGTTCAGAGGGATCAAGTTCCTGAAGTGTGACAGTGTTAAGAAAAATTAATCCTTGTAAGGATGCTTTTAATTGTCTAATGAGAACTCTCAGCTCTAAAGAGCCAAGTCTGTGTAATTTTACACAGCGAAATACAGACTGCACAGTGTGAATTGATAATTTTAATGTATTTTTGGAATCTCTGTAGTCTGCAGAAGTATAGCTGTGATATCACACATCAGTGAAAGAAGTGGTAATTTCCTATATTTAAAGTGGTGTTTTCTATATTTAAAAATACAATTTTTTTTCCTCAAGCTTTTTCAAGAAAGGTATTCTGGTATTGTAGGCCTTTTTAGAGGACACTGATATTGAATCTGCATTTTGTCTTCTCTAATTTACCATTAATTTGTGACTTTCAAAGATAGATCAATACCGTGTTACAAGAACAGACATGCTGTTCATCCTCCCTTTTGTGGACATTGTGTGAATATCTAATACATTTGTAGAGATTTTGATTTATTCAGGAATGACTTCTGATTTATTCAGGAATTTTGATTTATTCAGAAATTACTTTCTTTTGATCATGAATGACTTTGTGATCAAAAGAAAGAGAAACATTAACCCAAACACCTTATGAATGTGTGGTCTGAATAAATTTATAAATAAAATTTCCAGCCTATTTATCACTGCTCCCTATAGAAAATTTCTAGTGTATGTATATCTGACAGGAAAACTGTTGAAACAATAATAATTTCCAAATGTAACTCTATACTGAGCAGTGGGAGTTAATGTACATTTATTGTTCAGTGTATCAGAAGCAATGAGTTTCTGCAGTCAGGGAAAACTCTGTAAGGATTAGAGAGAGATTTCAGCAGTGACACGGCCAAAACAAATACAAATATTTACTACGTTTTCTGTTTCAACCTGACAGTTACTGTTATCAGTAACTGCAGAGTGTGGACGTGACAGATCTTCCCACTGGAAGGGCAATGATGACTGTGTGAAATGGTTAGTAGCCTAAGTGTAATCTTTTTAAAAGATGTGAAGGTTTCTCGTGGCAGAGAGAGCACAGATACAAAAAAATGCTGTATTTATTCTGTAGGATCACTGTGTGTATAGGTAGAGCACAAACATCCAGGTAGAAGGATGCAAACTCCTTAGGTGCAGCATAGGCATAGACCAAAAAACCCAGGCTGTCAGTGGGTTTCAGGAAACAGTAAGCTATGAGGCAGAGCAGAGCAGAAGTTGTATGGAATGTTAGAGAATTTTACAGTCATTTATGCTGCATTTGTATAGCAACAATAGACACTGTCTTCTGAATTTGAATGCTAAATGAGAAAAGAATATCCTAATGTGCTATGCATGTAAGTGTTGAGATAATTACTATAGGAACAGTGACTGCACTTAATCATTCATCCCTTTCAAACTTCAGGAACTAATAGAAAACATTAACAGTATGGAGTAAAAGTGTGCAGCTTCCTAAACTCAGGAGAGTTGCAGTACAGTTGCCAGAGGAGACAAAAACACTGAATGCTCACAAACTGGCCAGTGACAGTGTCTTTTATTTTCTCTTTCCAGAAAATTCAAGACATTTCTAGACATTTGAGAAAAATGAAATGTAATTATTTCTTCAGAAAAGCAATTTAATTTCTGTCATTCACTCAGAGTCTGGACTGTTCTGCATTTGTACCCTGGTTTACAGGACAGATACTGGGCACTGCCAATTGTGTCCTGTGCTATGACCACAACGTACCCTGAACATCCCTTACAATCCCTTTGAAGCACCAGCCCAGCTTTATCAGATGCTAAGAAAAATTCCACCCCATCCAACTTTAGGAGTCTCCTGTGAAAGCTCTGTGATCTGAGCTGGCTGTCTATGTTCCCTTCTTATCCAGCACACAGAAGCTGGCACTCAGGAGAGCTGGTTGTGCAGCTTACGTGGACTCCTTTCTGCAGGAGCGTACAGCAGTAAACTGCCCTTTTCTCCCCATCATCTCCCAAGGAAACCTGGAAAACTGACTGATGTGTACCTTGCTCAGTAGAAGATTATGTTTGGACAGATATCATACCTGAGATATCAGAAATGGATGCTCCAGTCTTTTTCATGGATGTCCATGCCCTGCTTTCCTTTGCATGGCTTCTCAGCTCTTCCATGTAATCATCCCCTCTGCAGCATCCCCAGTTCCTGGCTCTCAGTGTAGGCTCATTGCCAAAAGTTCTGCACAGATTCTACTGTTCCTAAGTCTGCCCCACCCTTTCTGCCAGCTCTCATAATGCCCACTGCCCATCATCAACTGGACTTTTTTAAATGCTTGCTCTGAGCAGGCTTGACTCCAATTCTTACTTCATGGCTCTGGAAGTGTCTCAGTCTCATGAGGTGAAATTCTGCTTCTGGACATTCCTTCAAATTCTCAGCTATCTGGAACAAAAACTGAAAAATCAGACTATGCTGATAGACATAGCAATCCTTTAGGAAATGTGCATTGAACTGATAATGTCTTATAGAAATCAAAACCAGTATCCCTCATGCTTTAAAATGTTGGGAGCCAGTAAATCTGGGCTATGTGACAACTCCAACGTGCTAGTGAGAACACAATTGTCCTTATAGAATGAGCTTAGCTGCACTCTGTGGGATTGGATTTGTCTAAATCAGGAGAATATTGACCCCCATGCTTGAAATTATTTGCCCAGAGAATTTACCATAAAAAACAGATAAATCAACTTTACCCTTTTGTTTATAGAAAACAAAATTTACTGATTTCCTTGTTGGTCCAGGGATCATACAGCTTAATTCTTTCTTTTTATCCTTTAAAAATTTTTTTTAAATCTTTTTATTCTTGATTAGTTAATTTGTGATTCAAGTCTATTGAAGAACAAAGAAACCTCATATATTAATTAATATATAACTGAAAAGAGAGTGACTCTGTATTAAGCATACCTTTGTTCATTGTGACTGAGCACCTTGAAGGTATAAAATGTAAATCCAAAGGTCTCCCTGACAAAATATATTTCATCCAAGTCAGTTTTTTCCATAGTTTTCAAAGCTACTTGTACTTCTGATGCACATTTTCTGGCAGTGTCTTAATATTGTTTTCTCTTTAGCTCTAGCTACATTTGATCTGAGGTATGACAGCAGAAATATTCGGAAGCTCATGTTGTATAAGTGTGTAATTTTATTTTCAAAGGATGACAGTAGGACTTAAATTTGCAAGCTTGATTTATGTCAAGCAGCAGACACAGAATAGAAAGTGGCCAACAGTTTGTGACTTTCATGGGAGAATAAACAGCACAGCGTGATTAACAGTTCTATAGTTATTACTTGCCATGCAGGAAAATGCATTTTCTTTTGGGCTTGATTATTTATCCAGGGAGATTGGAGGCCACAGTAGCACTTAATTCTCAGTAGAAAACTTGCTTTAAATCATATTCTGATGCTGCCTTTATAACAATACAAACTAACCCTTTGCATTCCTACCTATCTTATCCCTACTGTCTTAAACTTTATATGAAGCTGTGTTACCTCAGACAGTCTCTTGTGATGACTTGCAGAATGCTTGCATCTTCCATAATAGCATTCCCACTGCTTTTTCTGCTTGGAATACACCTACAGAAATTGCTCTTCCTGCACAGGATTGGATTTGAATATAGAAAGAATTCTTTACAAGAACCTGTTGTTATTTAGATGTCTAAACACAGGCATTTATGTGCAAGATGGGTATCTAAGCTCTTATTGCTGTTAATGTGCCTAAGTTCCTAGTTTTTGGAAGGAGACTTAAAGTACAGAGGGATATGATAGCTTTCTCAAACTCACAAAGTAAAAGAACGAAGAAATGAACCCATGTCTCAAAAATACGCATCAGTCTCTTGTCTGCCATGACTTAAGTGGCATGGTCTTTGTTTTATACATGTGTAGGAATAATTCCTCAATCTATGCCTTTTTTTCACAGCCACAGAAAAAGAAATAAAGTAGACAGAGCTTCACCTTGCATAATGCAGAATCATATGTGGACAAGAAGACCTTCACAACAACAACAAAAAAAATTCCATTCTGCTTCATCCATTGATGTAATCTTCTTACACTACAGCTATTCTTAAGCACATGGATCAGTCATTAGGTTTGATGTAGTTTAGAAGTTTTTTAGGTGTGCATAAAATGTTATGATGCAAACTCCTCCAGCTTATTTTAGTGAGGACTCAGTTCTATCAAGTTTAGTGTGTGCAACTGAATATGATAAACTATAATTTTTACAGTGTATTTGGGAGACGTATGGGCTCATAATAGTGAAAGTACAGACAAGAGCATAGTGAAGATGGTGTCTCAAGATCTGCAGTATTAGTTTTATTGCTTTTAATAGGCACTCCAATATCAGGACCATTGAGTAAGTGCATAAAAGAAGCTTTGTAACTTTAGCTATGAATTCTAAACTATGAAAGAGCTTGGAGTTAGAAGAGTCATATGAAAAAAAACAAAGAAAGCAAATAACTTACACTG
Source organism: Argya squamiceps (assembly GCA_037834095.1). Taxonomy (NCBI): domain Eukaryota; kingdom Metazoa; phylum Chordata; class Aves; order Passeriformes; family Leiothrichidae; genus Argya; species Argya squamiceps. The sequence goes on from JBBMKD010000115.1 coordinate 63,968,365, forward strand.
TTACTGACTAAAAGTAATAATGTTTTCTGGATGTTTAAAAGCCCTGTGATAAATGGAAGTATCTGAGATGGTAAAACAGATTGCAAAGACAAATTCAGGTGGTCCTCTGATAGGAATCTAGCAAGCAAGTACAATATTTTTTCCAAAAGTACTAGATTTAATTTCAATCATTTCAGGCTTGATCTAGTTTTCAGTCATTAATTTGGCTTAAAACAGTGTCCTTCAGCCTCACTGGGCTTTGGATCAAACCCTTAATGGGGTTAAATCAAACCCTTATGGGGTTTGATTAGTGGGGTTAATCAAATCCTTAACAACTCTTGTATACAAGTCAGTGAAAACTAAACTGCATGCCCAAAGCATTGAATGCTTCTTCTACTCATAGAAGTTGCTCTTAAAAAAGATACTATCTTTGTCTAAAAGCATGGCTTCACCATCCACCACAGCATAGTGAATAAAGAAAGATAAAAAAAAAAAAAGGAGAATTTCTTCCTAGATCAGATAATTATTCTGGGATATTGCAAGAAGTTCTGATTAGTAAAGGCTGTATGTTATTTGCATTGTCAAAACCAGCTTTTAAAATTCAAACCTATTATTTTGTTCTGTAGGTGAGAGTACTGCAATTCTTTATAAAATTCAAGCTAGGGCAGCAGAGCAATGTCTGCAATAGATGTACAATTTTACAGAAACTCTTGAAGAAAACATGTATTTATTTTGTGGTTCCTGGTGATTCAAACAAAGCAACTTTCTACCTAAATGGATACCACTGTGGCTACTAATCACTTCTTGCTGTTAATAAATAATGCAGATTGTGCCTCAGTGGACCATCAACTTCAACTTGGAAGAATGTTATGACAGGATGAAAAGCTTTTGGTGGTTTGTTTGGCATTTCAAGTAACAACTCTTCACTTCCTTCTGAAAATCATGTTTTGGTGCACTTTGTGAAATGCCTTGTATATTTTAAGAAAACAGTTTGGTCCTTTAATTTGCTCCTGTAGCTGTTTTTTCTCTCTGACAAGAAGAGTTTTGCTTTCTGTAAACGTAGTTCTAAAATCTGTCATGTAAAGTGACAGATTTTAAAGTGACTCAAGGCATAAAATAACACCAGTCTCATGTAACTTTCTTCCTATGGCATCCACACCTGACAAAGACAGAAAGTGAAAACATTCTAATTGTAATCATTCCCATTTAGGCAGAATTAAGGATATAAATTCTTGTTAGCATTCTAACAAAGTTAAAAACATTATTATTTACTTATCTAACATGACTCCTTTACCTTTAAACAAGTGAAAGAAATAGCTGTCACACCTTCCAGAAAACTGATTTCTTTCCTGTTTTTGACACTTACACTATGGATTTTGAGTGAGGTAGAAAGAATGAGTTCAGGAAGATGTATAGCTGTAGCCTGAAATTTCTTCCCACTGAAGTTGCAAAGTCAAAACAAATACTTAAGCTTTTCGATTGTTTCTATTATTTTTCTTATTTAAGCAAGGAAGAAGAGAGGCAGCCACTTTCTTGCAGAGTTCACTAAAGATAACGAAATACAGATATTGTGGTCCCTCATAGACACTTTGCATTATTCCTTATTTTATTATTTTAATCTAAAACCAAAATAATGTTATTTGGAAGTATATGGAAATTCTTTACACATGGCAGTTCTTGGAACAATTATTTTAAATCTTGCAGATTTAAAAAAAAGCTTTCTTACAAGACTTGTGGCTGTTTCACAGATTTACAATAGGTTCTTCTTTAACATCCTTTGGAAAAGCATATGAAATTTTTATCAGCTACAGAGCTGAAATTGTCTGTGATTCTTTGAATTGCCCCCCAACAGCTGAACTTGGTCACAGAATACTGGGCTGGCCACATTTGTAATTCAGAATCTGTCTCTCCTCACACAGTGCCACTGAAATCAGGGAGTAGAATAGGACACATGTTAGCATCCACAGAATGGAAGAAAATCTCAAAGACAGTTAGTAATTTTTGTAATTTAAAATGGGACTTTTACACTGGCTGACAATTGGTATTTGCATATAAGCCACTTTGGAAAAGGAGAAGGCAGATACTTTGCATAATCCAGCTCAGGAACAGACAGAAACAGCTCTTATGAAAGATGACTATACCTCAAAATGCAAACAGGCCACTTATATATTAAAAAATAAATCTGCCCTAGTCTTTCCATGTCATGCGTATCCACCATATTTAAGTTGATACATTCATATCCAACCTTCTCCGTGAAGGCAAGATAAACAGAGATGGCAAATTTTTTCCCTTTCCTCTGTGAAGTCATGTTGATCAAGAGGAGCATCAGTTATAAGCCTGCTCATGCATACCAACTTGATGGCCAAGAGGCAGCAGTGCTGGAAAAGATTGATCAATCCACTGGAAATTAATAGAGAAGTACCTACCATGATCTTCAGAACTATACCAGGAGCTGCTACTCTGAAATAAAAGCCATACTAGATGCCCTCTGTCTCATTCTTACTCTGCTTTACAAATACACAAAATAAGATTCTAGATAAAACAACACTGATGCTATGGTAATACTATGATTTATATTTTTATTGAAACTGTAAAATAGTATTTATAAAAGCCTTTTTAAAATAAACCATTTACAAGAGTTTTTTGGGTTTTTTTTTCCTGAAAAGTTATTGAACTAAGAGATTGATCTCATTCTCAATGAAGTCAAGACTTTTCACCCCTGGAGTCATGACTTTTTATGGGCCTGGATTTGTCTTAAAACTTTAGTCAAATTATTTATTTGCTAAATAGGTTGTTTTATTAACCAAAAGTGAGTATATGACATATCCATCAGCATCAAATTATCTGGTATACTAAGAAATTTTCCATAGTATTTTACTACTAGCTACTACAAACATATGGAAAACTGTTTAGTCTTAAAAGGATGATTTCTAAAACAACAAAATCAAAGAAGTATGGTTCTTGATGCCTTCTTCAGTTAGAATGGAACTTGCGTTGGATTTGACATTTTGGTTGAATTAAAAAAAGGAAGAGATTTAAAAGAATAATTGATGGTATTATATTTCTGATATAAAAAAACCTCCCCACAGTAAAATTACCCTACCCCTACCCTACCCCTTCACCCTACAGGAAAGTTAATGTATCATATAAACTTCAAAGTTTTGCTGGCGTATTGAGCTGGCTGCAAAGTAAAACTTCCTGCTGGGGAAAATTCAACCTGACATCTGAATGCTTCAGTTTGGAATGCCTTATCAACTGCAAACAGAAAAATATGCCAGGAAACACCCAAGCAGAGATGCAACCAGAGCCACACAAGCAATTTTTAGCAGCTTCCAGTACACTGTTTCCCAGGACCAGTACATCTACCCCAACAGAAACCAGCCAGTACAGTCCACACCTCTGCTACAGGACCTTCTCCAGGCCTGAAGGAAACCTACACCCAGTAAGGGCACACATGTGTGCACCTGAAATGAAATCCAGAAGGCTGAGCTAGACATTTTCTCTTTCACATGAGCTGTTAATTTAAGCAGGGCCCAGAAGAGGCAATAGACTGAAAGAACCTTCAGTCATCTCACTGTCACCCGAGTTCCCATGGCCAGCCCACAGGAAATGAGGATCTGCCTGAATGTTCTGTCAGATATTCAGAATGGAGGATCAATATTTGTTTTCACTCACTGATGAAAATTTCTTTACAAAGACATGACCACATTCCCTTTCCCATAAGGGGAAGACACAAGATGTTTGGAAAGGATAGGCACTAGGGGAGCACTGCCTTTATGTGCTGGCCCACCAACACACCCTGTGCACTACCAAACAACAGCACAAAGGATCATGCATATCAGAAGGATCATGCCTTAACACTTGCATGTCTGAAGAGGATGCAAGTTAAGCCTGCACTTTCTTTCTGCTGTGCTGTAGCACTAAGGATTAGAAAGGTCCTGGCATCACTAAAAGAAGAAATGTTCAAGATATGCACAGTAAGAAAAGTCATGCAAGTTTTATACGTATGATCCATATGTCATGGGAAATGGTGGGATCTTAAACCCAAGTGTTTCAAATGTAGTAACTGATTCTTTATCTAGAAGGAATAAACAGAGGGAAACAAAGTGATGAAAGTTGTCTGAAGCTTAAGGAATCAATTCCCTGGAAGCCATCCTGCACAAAAACAATAGAGGGAAGTAATCTGCTGGGGAGGATTCAAAATGAGTTTTGAAAACCTCAACATCTGGCTAATGGCATTGGGGGCCCTGTTGACAGTCACAGCTGGCAAGAGTGAGACAAACAGTAGTTCGTGAATTCTTTAAAATATTAGACAAGAGACTGAACATCTCCAGAATTGTTCCAGAAACATTCAGAGTCTTTCATATTTTTGTTTTCACATGCATGAAGAGATGCTATTAATCAATTATTGTGATGTATTTAAGTCAGATGCCTGAAATTGTAATTTTGAATTTTTTACCCATTACTCAAATTACTCTTATTTGCTTTCTCCCCTTCAAATTCTTTTAAACTTTCATAGAGAAAGGACAATCTCTTCAAGGACGTTAACTTGTTGTATTAACAACACAGCTCAAACAGCACGTTTGCAGTAGCCATGAATGTGGAAAAATAACAATCTCTAACAAGGCTTGAAAAACCATGATGCTCATGAATTTGTGCCAACAAAAGGGGTTAGCTTATGCTATTAATGGAAGACATGGGCCCTGGCCTCTGAAAGTATATTTTAGAGAAAAGGACAATGAATGTCACTACCAGCACCACTGTATAAACCTGAGTCTATGATTCCGTGGTCCTATGATTACTCAAGTGAAGTGGCACTAAGTCCTTAATTAGAGTAGAGAAGAAATTCCACTTATCATGACTGAAAGGAGAAGGATTCACTCCTTGGATTTAATTTCTTTGAAGTAGTAACTACAGTGTCTTCTGAGCTTTGTATGACCATGACTACACCTTTGACTCCTTGAGGATGGCACAACTATTAATTTTGGACATTGTTGTGAGTGCATGATTTGGGTTTGTATAATTGCCAGCTCCAGGTTGGTCAACCCACCAGTGCAAATGGAGGTTGATGATGTTTGTTAGCGTTACAAAGCAAAAAAGCTTGAGATGAGTACCAGTGGAGTGATTCAGATCAAAGCATCCTCTATCCAGTAGCTCATCTCTGACAGAAACAAGTAACATGAAGCCAAGGGGAAAAGTTTTGAAGGAGGTGAGGTGTTAACAAGGTTCTTCTATAGTACACCTTATCTGCTGGCCTTCTGCAAATGGACTTTCTGAGCCAGGCTTTGCGTTTGAACTGGCAAATTCATCTAGTGCCTGATTGGCTGGAAGAACTAGTAATGTATTTTTGGGTACTGCTTGTACATTAGGACAGCATCACCATGTAAATCAAGGGTTGAAAAGTAATTAAAGTATTTTAGGTGATTGTTACTCAGGTGCTCCTTCATAGCAGAACTGCAAAAGAGAGAATTGTAATCCAAATCTTGAAAGAAGCACATCTACTAAAGAGTAAGCAGTAATTTACAGCTGTGCGTAGGATGCTGTTAGATATTGATTAATGAGTGTTGTCATATCAGGCAATATATTCTTTGCTCATGCTTTTCTTCATGCAAAACCAAAATATATGGAGTTTGAAAACTGCACTCTCTTAAAAATGTTTATAAACATATATAAATATATAGTATATATATGTATGTATGTATATATATATTGCAGATTTGTTTGATTTAATATTAATCTCTGAATGCAAGTCAGCAAAGGAAAGGAATGCTTACCTGGAAAATGTGTAGTGTTTAATTTATTTTTCTCTAGTGTTTTCAGGGTGAATGTTTGTTATCAGTAGGATTGCAAAGGCTATCCCAGGTTTTCTTGTCCTTTCTTTGCTCCCCATGGAGACTTGGATGGATTCAGTCCACTCAAAACAAATTTGTTCCTCCACCCACCAGAGATAACTTTTGTAGTTACACCAACATCAGAGTGTAAATCCTGTTCTGATAAATTTGAAATGTCAATTCTGTGAATGAAGCTCCACAATATGTTCTTTCGAGCAGTTATAAACAAGATACGAGTATTGTATCTGACATAACAAAATCTGTACCTCATTCACAGCTTTCACAAGGAAAATAAAACCTTCTCATCATTACGCAGGGGACTTCTTGGAATTGCAGTTGGAGATGATGATAATGTGGAAACTGAGACTTATAAATGCTTTATTGTTTTGATGGAAATCTGCCAAGAAGGCAGATAAAAGACTTAAGAAAAGCTAGCTAGGAAACAAATCAGAGACCTAAGTGACCCTACTGGAAAAATAAATTCTGGAACTTAACATCTGGTTCTTGCAGTTGTCAAGTCACTCAGCAAATAGTCAGACTGATTAGCTGCTTGCATGCAGAACATGGGGACTGGAGCAAAGACCACATCCTATCAGCAGTAGCAGGCAGTGCCAAATGAGTGCTCATAATCTGCAGTGATACTGACATAGGTAACAGATAGCAATGTCCAGATAAATAAAGTTTGTGTTCGTGCTTTAGTACGTCTTCACTGGTACAAACATGCGAACAATAAATAGTGATTAGTTGGTTGTTAAGGAAGAGAATATGGAATCTTAAACCTCACGCAAAACATTTAGTAGCAAATTACCTTGGACTTTGTTGCAAACTTTTAACCAAGGCAAGGTTTACTCGGGTCAAGAACCATACTTCCACAAGTTTCTAGTCAGCTTGGACTTGCAGTCAGTGATTTACTGACTTACCTCAAAACAGCATTTTGATGCAAAATCACAACCAAGTCAATGAGCTTGAAGAAGACTTTTCCTTGAAAAAAGACCTAAAAATTAAGGATGTGGAAGCCCTCTTGGAGAAGAAATGCCTTCTGCTGAATGCTGCAAACATCCAAATCTAGCATTCTACCTAGGCTGTAATTACACCACACAATAAAAAGGAGGTTTAGGAAATAATTGTGTATTTGGAACCTGAGATGAAAAACCCACTCAGTGCAGCTTAAGATAGTGCAAATCCAGGCATATCAATCAGCCTGGTTCTTGTCAATCCTTGCAAGGTGTGAAGCAGGTGTCACAAGGCCACACTGTTTGCTTGCTTCCAGATGCCAGCTGTCCTTCCCCCAGACCAGTGTAGGTGCCTTTTGTGGCCCAGAGAGTTATAGGGGCCAGAGGCACAAAGCTTCCCTCTGAGCCATGAGTTACATCTGCCATTAGTAGTTGTGACCCAGCAATGGGTCTTTTGCTTTCACTCAGCGTTGGTCTTTTATTCAGTACTAATCAAGCAGAACACAGAAACATTTTCTTTATGGTTTAAGGGAGAGTAAGTGGAGTGCAAACATGTTTGCTTTGCTACATAAAGTACAGTAATGTGTTTGAAGCTTCCCTCTAGTCTGGCCTTTGTCCAGGATGGCAAATTCAACAGCAAACACTAGGAGATACCATTCCCCAAAATCTGATGAAATCACAGTCTTCTTTCATGATTAGTTGTTCTCACATTTAAGCATTTCAGCATATTTTGCTTGCAGATAAGTGCTGTTGTGGAAACAGGGCACTGGTGGGGAACTTTCGTAATTCTCTCCTTTGTGAAAATTAGTCTTCTTGCCTAAATAGTCAGCAGCAAATAACGGACCACTTTTTGATGATGCAGTGATTAATGTGAACAGAGACTGGGTGCTGAATACAAAACTTGAACTTTCCCCCCACTCCCCAACCGCCCAGAAAACACAGAAATTTGACTGTTATTCTGTCAAGCTTCTTGGTAGTGAACTATTTCGAAAGGCTACTGGTGTATCTCTGGGCAGCCCCCATTCTAGCCTAGGGATCCAAGACTAGAAATGTACGCTTGCCTTAGGACAGCAGTAATAGAGGACTCTCTCTTTTTCTGCCCTACTTTCTTCCTGTGAAACATGTCGAGTGCCACTCAGGTGTTTCCATTGGACCTGCACTTATTTCCAGCAGGTCTGAATGTGGTGATAGACTTAAAGAGCTAATTTGTTTGTAACATTTTACAAACATGACTGTATTTCATCCCTTGCATTTTTAAATTTCTTTTCATGTGGTCCACAATAGTTCCATCAGCTCAAGGTGCCTACATATAAAGTAGATAGATAGAAAAAATCTTGATTTATACAATCCAGTAGAATTTTATAGTCTAGCTAGGGTGGAATATGGCTCCAAAGGTTATTTTTAGAAGGTCAGAGAATCATTATCTTGTCACTTCCTACAGTCTCTAAAATAAATCACTTTTCCTCAATAGTAAAATATGCTGCTGCCCATTTGAACCATCAAGGTGACTGTACCATGCTCAGAAACCCAACATTTATAGATTCTAGGTTACAGAAGTAGCAGTTACCTATCAGGAAGAATTTTTTACTGGAATTTAGGTGTCTTGCATTTTTAAGGCCAGCACAGAGCCCATTGAAGAGCATTTCAGGATATTCAAGCTTGAATATCAAGTTTTCAAACACAACTCTACTTAGCTCTGGTGAGGCTGCATCCTCTGTTCAGGTGTGGGCCCCTCACTATGATAAAGGCATTGAGGTGCTAGAGCAAGTCCAGAGTAGGGCAACGGAGCTGGGGAAGGGTCTGGAGCACAAGTGTGATGAGGAGCAGCTGAGGGAGCTGGGGGTGTTTATCCTGGAGAAAAGGAGGCTCAGTGGGGACCTTATCAGTCTCTATAATGACCTGAGAGGAGGGTATAGTCAGGTGGGGATCAGTCTCTCCTCTCAAGCAACAAGTGACAGGACAAGAGAAACAGCCTTGGACTGTGCCAGGAGAGGTTTAGGTTAGATATTTGGAAAAATTTCTTCACTAAAATGGTGGTCAGATATTGGAACAGGCTGCCCATGAAAGTGGTGGAGTCACCATCCCTGGCGGTTTTTAAAGGGCATGTGCATGTGGCAATCAGGGACACAGTTGAGTGATGGGCTTGGCAGTGCTGGGTTAGTTAGTTGGACTCAGTGAACCAAAAGGTCTTTGCCAACCTGTCTGTGATTCTGACTTTGTGTTCATTCATTGTGATTATTTAATTGACAAATCTTTTATTTCGATGGAACATATGAAATTTTTACATTTTATTGGTCTATATCACAGCTTGAGCTGGGCAGTGGAAATGCAAAAAAAAAAGTTGATTTAATGAAACACAGTCATGTTTCAGGGTCTTGCACTCTCCCCATTAAAATTCTTTTGTAAAACAAAATCATGCAATTTCATTTAAAAAAATAACTACATAGGCTACTCCTTATGTTATTTTCTTTCAAGGTTGATGCATGTAAAATATCTGTATTGCATTAAATAGGAAATGAGTGTAAATATGACATATGGAAATCTTCCAGAAGATTGAACGGTAAAAAATTATTTAATGCTACAAAATATTTCTCCTCTCTTTTAGTAGCAGCATGTATTTCTTTATAAAGACAATACAAAATTTTTCATGTGCTTATTTTAAAGAAATTTAACCAGCACTTTTAGCAGAAAAAATCTCATCTTATTACTCTATTGCTGTATTGGGATTTTTACAAAAGTCAGAAAAGAAAAACAATGACTTTAACATGAGGCCTTTAATATGAGGTTCATTCAATCAGTGCATATCAAAATCAACTTTGTTGAAGTAAGTGAAATTCAATGGTACAGAAGTTACAAGGCTGGGGTCTGTTCCACTGACTGTAGTACAGTTACTTCTGACCTGCCTCAGTGTGAGATCAGATTCAGTCCAATATGGATAGACTTGCATGTTCCATTTAACTCCAGGAACAGACTTGAAACACACAGTTTATCCACATCTCCAATTCCCAAAAGACAGGATGTTGAATACATTCATTTGGGGTTTGACAGTGAGAAACACAGGAGCAAGTTCAGAATACTTGGATTTTAAAATCAAATGTCTGCAAATCAACACTCTTGCTTATATTGTCAGAACCTAGCTATATGTCTCTGAATTTCTACTGTATAAAAAACTAATATTTAAAATAGAGAATATGCTTGAAGTGTGAGCAAAATTATCTGCTGTTGTAGAAGCAATCCAGAAGTCTGGACTCAGTTCTTGGCAGATAAATACCTTTTGATTCATCTAAACATAACGTTGACATTAAAAAAAGTACAAGATGAATAAAACTTGGTTTTCTTACTCTTCTGAGTGTTCTGTATGAAGTAAGATAGCAAATCTGGCTGAAGTGGTGAAAGGATTGGGTGTACAGAGATTTGAACTGGATGGTAACAGGCAGAAATATTTTTATATTTACTATAATCCTTCAACCTTCCCCATTCTTACAACTACCTCCAAAGTCCATTATTTTTTGAAGTTTAAAATTATTTCAATAAGTCTTTTCTACTTTTGGTTTCTAATTGCATCTAAAGTGCCAAATGTCTCAAGGAAGGCTACTCTCGCAATTTATTCAAGATGTATGAATACGTTTTAAATCCACATGGAAACCCAACCTAAGTATAAAGCCTTTGGATATGTCACCTCATTACATCCCTGCAGGTTCCAAAAAACCAGTGCCAACCCACCTACTAAGGTTGTGAACACCTCTACCTCACATTGCATGCTTGTTATGTTAAACCAAGCAGCAAGCTGTTAATAAAGATCACACTGTCAGTAGAGCATTATAGACACCTACTTAAGAGTGGATATTCTTTTGTTCCGTTTCTTATTTTTAAAGTATATCAATAAAATCAGGAGTGAGCCAAGATTTTGTTGCAGTGTTGGCATCAAGGAGTCTTGCTAGGATCCCATGGAAGGAAAAGGAGAAGAACTAAACATAGCATATGTGCCTTTTTAACCTGACCCAGGAATAGCCAGAAACTGAAGTGAATTCAGACCTTTTTCTCTCTTCTCACTCTCATATGGAGAGAATTTCCAAACAGAGGAAATGAAGAACAAAGTGAAGACTAGGTGATGGTCTGGTCATAGCCACACAATCATAGTAAGATAGGGTAGGGAAGTCTTGAAGAGGTAGTACAGCATGAACACAGCATTTTCCCTGGAGAGACTTCCTTAATGTATTGTAATGGCAGGAAAGTTCTGAAATCCATTATGACTTAGACTAGTGAGTGTTTAAATTCCTGGAAATCCATATAGTTTGAGAGATTAAAGGCCTAAATCCAGACAAAAAAGCTGTCTACAGGATAGATGTTGAATGATAGACAAGCAACCTATCCTTTAAAAAAATAGTAATATGATAAGGCTGCTGTTCTGACAAACAGCATGATAAATACAGATGGTAGAGTTTTGTTCAAAGTCTCTATGCCATATTTGATGATGCAAAAAACCATGAGTGTATACAGAAACTATAAACTTTGCTTGGTGTGATTTTGTATGTTTGCTTACTTTTGTATTGTAGCAGTAGGATGTATAATTTGAAATAAACCAAAAGGTGATTAACAAGTCATATTAGCTTTACTTGGTTGTTAGTTGTTCTTTTTCTTTTTTAAAGATTCCATATAAAAGATTTATGGATGGAACAAATTTAAAAAAGAAAATATTATTCCAACTGAGTTCTTTGGTGAATGTAGATTGTTTGCATCTGTTGTGCTGCCTGATACTTCACAGAACAGCAGATCACTGAGAAGATCAAGAGGCAGCAACTGATCCCAACAGGAACTCCAGAAGTGTAATAGAAGGGCCCTCTGAGACCATCCCACCCTGGTGCAATTATCTCCTGTTACTAGAAAAATGCCAAAGCGCATTCAAGTCACTATCAAAACAAAATGTCAAGAAAAAGCTGAGATGTTTATTTTCAAAGCTGGAGACTCTGCCCCAGGAAAGCAACCCTCTGAATGACCCTGTTCTTCCTGGCTGCATCAAATGACAGAAGTAGTTGTAGGGTCATGTCATCTGATAGGCACCAGAGCAAGGGAGTGACATTTCTTCACCATGAAATAGGATTCACAGAAGTTAACTATTTAAAAAATAGTCTATATTTCCTGGCATTCTGATTATATTTATGATTTTAAAAAGGCTCCTGGGAGTTTAAGATGTCCAATGAATATGAAACCAATTTAATGGGAAGGTTCCCAAAGAGCCCCATTGCTCATGAGACAGAACCACATCAGTGTGGTCAGTCCATATGGGACAGGACAGACTTTGGAGAGATGGCAGTCAGAAGTTAGGAGCATCATCCCTGCACATCACTGCATGCCCTGCTGGCATCTGTCAGCAACCTGCATCTCAGGAAGGCTTTTCCCTCACCTTGGCCTTTGCTGGGTCTGCTTCTTTTCAGGATCTACAGGGGGAAAGCTGATTCTCTGGTCACATGGGTCAGTGACAGGTAACTTCTATTTATTGATCTGTTTTGCTTTGTACTATCAAAATTAGGCCAACACAATATTGCTTGTCATGAGAAGGGATTTGGGTGGGTTTGGGTTTTTTAATATATATATAGTTTTATTTTAACAAAATTTAATTGAATTTTTAATTTATGTATTATTACCCTAAATTCAGCACAAAACTGAAGAGAGTCCTTGAGAGTTTGAATTATTTTTTCACTTATTGGGACTTTTTAGAAGAATGTCCAGGAAATGATGTTCCAAATGTATCAAAATAGAGGAGAGTAAACAAACAGTGTTAGGATGTAGGGAGGGTATGGAGGGAGCAGTCTGAGTGTGTAACCTGCAAAAGCACCAAGCAAAGGAGCTCAGGATCCAGACATGCATTTATTCAGCCTAGGCAGCTGCTGATCAGTAGAAATCCATGAAATTTCCAGAGCAAACACAGAGAATTGAGAAGCTGGTTAAAAAATTCTAATGTCAGATTTTGGTTTCTCTTTCAAAGCACTCACTTTAAATTGAAAGGAAAAAAAAAATCTCCATATTTTCTTGTTTTTCCACTGTGTTTTATATTTTTCAGTAAAACAGCTGGAGAAAACTACTTTTCCTGAGATGATGGACTTAGTATTGAGAAACATAACTGGCTTTAGATCACTGTGTTAAACTGGGAAGGCCAAAGTCTGTAAAAATTTAGTGACTGTTCCAGGCTGCATATAGAACTAATTAGTAGCTTCAGTTTTATTCTCAGTTGCACAAAGATAAAAAAAAATACCACTACCATGACTTAAGCCTTCTATTGGCAATCCCAAAAGAACAAGATAGGTCAAGTTTGAAAGCAAATGCGTGGGGTGGGGTGGGATGGGATGGGGGAAATTCCCTCTCAATCCTACAGGTGCACTATCTAAGCCAGTGTTGCAGCACATGGAGGAGGCACTAATAGCAGATTTGTGCTGCCAGAGCACCAGGTGGATCTTCTCTGAGCTTAACCAAAAGACAGAAATTCATGTTGGAATGGCCCGAAAACTCTTCATTTAAAGATAACAGACCTCCAGCATCTGTCACTGGAATTCTTGAGTCTTCCCAGGCCTCCAGTGGGTCCCAGGAAGTTAAAATAGAGCAAACTGTCAACAGAATAAATCCTGTCCAGCCCCAGAGTGAAGCAGAGTATGAGGCACAGGGCACCCTCATTGTGTTTGACAAAAGGAACACTTTCAGCACATTCTTATCAGTGTCTGGTTTTTATTTCCTCATTCGTAAAGTTCCTGATATTAAGTTCATCTTAAGGCAAACATTCACTGTGCACTGATAACAAACTGGAGACACTTAGCTTTTGATAGTGATAAAGTAACCCCTTTCTTCCATAAAGTACAAAAACATATTTATTTAGCTAACTTTGCCTAGGAATTTATCCTATTTGTCTTACAGTGTACAAGGAACAAAACCCTTCATTAAAGTACAGTAAAGAAAATTCTATATAAAAATTTTGTGTGTGACATTGGGAAAACTCTAAATCACTTCCAACACTGCTATCAAGACAGAAAGGTAAATGCTGAGTGTTTTTCTTGTGGAAGGTCGACAACTTTACATCTCAATAAATTGCTATGTCATTTTAAAACAAGTGGTCATTTAATACTTAGAGTAAAATGTTTAAATTTTTATTAGAATGAAGGAGAAGGAACTGCAGTGAACAAATCACTAGTTGAATTTTTTTTTTTTTTTACAGTTTGTTGTTCACAGACTGCTATTTCCAGGAATGCATCCATTTAAAATCATTCCAAAATTGCAAAACTACTCTAATTCAAGAAGTTTTTGTACCTAGGAGAATTTTTCAATGAGGACAGTATAGTAAGTATTTAATACTAGTATCAAAGTGATCAAATGCCTGTCTTATTTTTAAGTAACCATAATAAATATTTATGCACATTTTAAATCTTATTTTTGCTTATATTTAAATGGAACTATAATATAATAGTTATGGTCCAATTCTTGATTCAGCATATACAGAAATTAGTTTTCCTTTTTTTTTTTAATTTGCTCTAAGTGTTCTTAGTTACTGCTCCTTAAGATATAATTCCTTGAGAGAAGAGTCAGAAGAAAAAAAAATATAATCAGTTCACAATTCAAATAAAATGCTCATTCTTTTAGAAACAAAAGAGATAATTTTATGTAATTCTTATTGAAAAGGTCTCTTTTACTGACATATTTTATCTAATCCTACTTATTTAAGAAAATAAAGGGGCTTTATGGCAGCTCTCTTTCCAGCTCTATGGCGTTAGAGTGCTTGCCAAGTTTTTCTTGGCTAACATTATCGATAATTATTTTTCAACTGTGTGCATTTTAGCACTTGAACCACAATATTTACCTACATAACAACTACAGAGAGACTAAAATTTTCCTCAAATCAATGTGGCTGAGTGATTTTTGTGATCAAAAGCCACAATGATAAGAAACCAATATAAATGATACCTATTTCAAATGTACAGATATTCAGATCTGCTGGAAGCACAGTGTTATGCTTTCATGTAATTCATACTGGTGTTACCAAGCTCAGATCCCAGTGCAGAACATTTCTTTAATTCTTGATGTTTTAAGAAGTTGCCAGTAAACCCGATGATTAGTGCTATTAGCAGTCTCTGTGCTGCAGCAGAGTTTGGTTTTGTGCTCTGGAAGAGGCTGATGAGTTCTTCACAGTCCTCTGCATGGCTGTGTGCAGTGCTCTTTGCCTAATACAAGCTATACCAGCAACTTCAGTTTCAGAGCCTTTCCCTTTCCATACCTTAATCCTCAAGGATGAAGAAGATGACTGCCCTTAATGACATTATTTGCCTGCTGGCTCCAGGCTATGATTTTCCCACCTAAATGGTATCTAGATGGTATCTAGACATACAGAGAGAGTGATGAATATCCAGCTTTTTAAGAAAGAGGCAATGGCTACTTCCCAGCAGCTCTCAAGTGCTTAGATTAAGTAGTCTCCCATAGGGAACATGACTCTGATGTTTGCATCAGCTGGTTTATTTGAAACGCACTGATACATCTTTTCTATGCTCTAGGAACATGTTCAAGTGGGATTTCAAACACTGGGGTTGTTGTAGTAGAGAGGTGTGCCTGTGTTCCTTGTTAGTTACCATCAGTTGCACTGTGGCTTGTGTACAAAAATTGCCAAGATAACAATCTGTGTGACCAATTAGAAACAGATTCTCATTCATTTTGAATGTACCTATTATTCTTCAAAGGATTAACAGGGGCTTTCCTAAATGATTTCTAGAGTTTTCTCTATAGATCTTTCATTTTAGTTTTCTGTTTGGTTGTCTGAATCTTGTGTTGGGAAACAGGAAGGAAACTTAGCCTAAAAAGAGGGGCAGTACATGGTTTCACTTCTGTGGCCAGACCTCAGGGTACATCTTATGACTCTTTCTCTACCTCTCATAGTCAAGTAATCTTTAATCTCGTAGGTGAGTGTTCCTTGTCCAGTCAGCTTCTAAAAACTTCTCTACTCACACAGACCCACTCCAGTTTTGAATCCCAGTGAATCCCAATTCAGTGCTGTGGAACGCAGGCAGCCTTGGGTGGCCCAATTATTGCCCATGGTAGACTGTAAGAAATACAGGACAAGAATATTTTGTACAGAGTATTCTTGTTCCCAAACTTGAAAAGCAACCTGGGAAGATAAGATATCAGATTTATGTCATCATTAATCATTTGTGCTAGAATCCACAACTCCTCTATAATTTATTTGCATTCTCTAAAAGGGAGGAAATTTGTCCAAATAACCATGATCCAATAATGTTGTAATACCCGACAAGTCACTCTGCAAACTGAACCTTGGTTTTACATTTATGTAGAGATTCACATAATAGGTTTATATAATTTCATTAGCCAGCTAGTTCCCTCTCTATGAAATAGGATGAACAAAACAGACAAAAATAGCCCAACTTTTATTGCTCTGTTTTCTTTTTGATGTGTTGGCAGCTTGCAACAATTTTACACCACAAATAAACACTCCCTAGAGACAGATCTCAGAATGGTCCAGCCTACAAAAAACTAGGGTAAAGGTTCAGGTTCTGATAGTTGTTTGTTGGTGCTTCTCTTTTGCAATATTTGAGACGGGCAAAATCACAACAGAGCAGTAGAAATCTGTTTACTTGCTCAGTTCTCTCATCTGCTTTGGATGTTCAGGCTGGCAGGTCTTTGGAGCTGTGTGAAAAGGTGACCAATTCTTGCAGCAAAAAGGCTCAAGGATACCTTCATGATTTTGCAGGAATTCAGGATAATTTCCTTTAACTGGAGTTCTTATGACAAAACATTCACAGGGAACAGAAGTCTTAGGTTAGAAGTGGCCCATTTTTTTTCTGAAAGTTCAGTAATGTAAGTTTGAAAAATAAATTATTTTGCACACAGATCAGCCTCACACAAAGCTAATGGCTCAATTCCAGGCCTGTTGTCCATTTGGTGGGGTCAGCTGTCCTGATCAGGCTGCCCTGGCACTGTGGTGCCCAGATGGGTAAATACTGCCAAAACTGTATGGTTGTGATGGGTGATGGTTGCACAGCCACACAGAGCTCTTCGCATCCATGAAATGTGTGTCCAGTCTAATTCATATTGTAATTAATATTAATATCAACTATTAATTAATATAAATTAATTTGGAAAGGTAATAATGTCTTCTGGGGCCAGTGGTTTCTCTTTTGGTTTGTTGGTACTATAATGGTGTTGCAAGGGATTTATGCTGGAGGCAGTCAATAGAGTAGTGTTTGAGTTTCTGGAGATTTCAATCACCACAACATTCTGAAGATAAGAGAAAATGTTTCTGACACATCCCTTCCTTTCACTTCTAAAATGCAGAACAGTAGTCACTGCAGACATAATCTCACGAGATTTTTCTTCATGAGCAGCTCTGAGCAGTCATTCCGGCCCTTTTGCTCTTCAATCTTGTCCTTCTGGGCTGATACCCTGAAGAAAATGTAGCTTGTTGAGTTTGTTGGGATAGCCTAGAGATAAAATACTTTGTGGGTAAGTGTTGAGGTTGAGAATATCATCTGCACAGTGATTTTTGACATGGCTTTCTCCAGAACACCACTATCCTGAACAGCTGACAACAAATTGTTGCTCTCAGTGACAAAAACCAGCCATCCCATGAGAAAAACACAGAACTTACTATCTAAACTTGATTATCTCAGAGGATTTGTAGCCTGCTTCTCTTTACTGCCCCCCCCCCCCCCCCCCTTACCTTTCCTTTCAGCTCTGAACTCTCCACGGTCCCTGCCAGCATACATTCACGGAGATGACAGTCTGGCTCTTGCAGCCACCACTCGGCCCCTCTGAGGCTGCTCCCTTCCTCAGCCAGCACCTGCTCCTGCAGGAGCCCGCGGTGCTGAGCTGTGGGAGCAGCTGGAAGCGTCAGGCCTATCCATGCAAGGCCATGAGCACGGCTGGAGCGATGGCAGCAGCAGCCGAGGGAGAGGGGCTGCTGCCCTCGGGAAACAGCAGCCCCGGGAGCCGGCGGAGCTGAGACATTGGCTGGGCTCCTGTAAGCGACAAAAAGAAAACCCACCCCAGCCAAAGCCGGCATCTTGGCACCTCTGGGACTGCTGAAGGAGATACAAAAAAAAGCATTTTTAAGGCTAAGTGGGGAGGAGGAGGCTTTTGCCTGCCTAAAACTTGTCATGCGTTGCAGGCACAGACTTTTAAGTTTTAAGTGGCGATGGTGATACAAATTTTGTTTTCCAAAGTATGTGCCTGTGCTCTAACAAGAGAGAGTTACTGGGAATGGATAACTAGCTGTAAAAATGTGGCCAAGGCAAAACCTTTCAGGTCCATTCATGCCTGTGAATTAATTTAGCTTTCAATTTTATGATCTGAAGTTATGAAATGGTCATGCAAAGCATCACCAGCTAAAGTGATCCAAGAGACAGTCTATTATGCCAAGCACTAATCACTAGACAGTAATTAGGCTGACAGTTACAAAACACAGCATTTGTGGTATTTCCAAATGAAGAAACAGCCCATGCCATGTGTCAAAACCAGGGATTGGCTCAGACAGGTAAGAGTCTCTTCCTTTGACCGTTGCCAGCTTGACTTCTGAGCAAATTAAACCTTGTGCCATTGTGCCAGTAAGCTTTGGTTGGACCGAAGATCTTACAGAGATTCTCACTGCAAGCCCACAGATAATGAAAGAAAAATTTCCTAAGAATAGAGATTTTTCCCCCTGATTTTCAACAAAAAGACAGATAAGTACTCATGTCATTATTTGAGACTTCAGGGCATTCCTTTAATACATGCATAAGCAGAAGTTAAGTATCACAACATCCACAAGAGTTTAGTGAACCTTGTTTTATGGCTTTTTTGGATGTGAGGTGTGTATTAAGTCCAGCATTTTTGAACAGTTGCCATGAAAGTCATGCAACAGGATCCATTTTGAGGGCTAAAATAGTAATTCAATAGTTCACTAAATTAGGTGCCCAAGTACACTTAGTTGTCCATGTGCACATACATTTTGCTCCTAGGCTTAAGGTAAGTTTTTACTCACATTTACTTACATTTATCTACAGTTCCCCAGAGCCTGCTTGCTGGGAGAGGTAGAAAATTAGGATGTACATAAATCATTGCACTCATGAACGTTGTTTTACTAGCATAAACATAGATAAAGAAAACACTTATGTTCAAATGCAGAAACAATAACTGATTCTGACTGTGGGTGACATAAACAGAACCAGGGCTATTTTACATTTAAATATGCCACTTGGGTCTCTCTCAGCACCCTGTGTGTGGCTGAATTGTCCAGCCTGACAGCAGGAAAAAATCAGCAGGAAAAACATCTCATAGCTGCATAACTGACCCTTGCAGCAGGTACTTGACATGCTGATAATGAAACTCCCAGATTTACAGAGTAAGAGTTATTTACTGAAGAAGTCAGTGCAAAATTTTCTGTGGTGAAAAACTGGTGTAGTAATGGGCAAAAACCTCCATGGTCCTTCCTCAGTGCAGAGAACTGCTTGTTTTTCCTGAGAATATCTATGTGTATATGCAGGTTTCTTTAACATAGTAGCAAAATTCACCTTGGACTAATATTTAATACTGGAAAAGGAAAGACTTCTTAGAGATCAAGATGCTTTCTTTTCTTGATTTTAGTATAATTTAAGCATGATTTAATTTTTTCTTACAAGGTCACAGAATCAGAAAATACTCATGGTTGGAAGGGTCTTCTCATTCAAACCCCCTTCCACTATATCATGTTGCTTAAAGCCCCCTCCAGCCTGGCCCTGGATACTTCCAGAGATGGGGCATCCACTGGACAACCTGTTCCAGTTCCTTACCACCTTCACAGTTAAGAATTTCTTCCTAATATATGATCTAAACCTGCCCTCTTTCATTTTTAAGCCATTTCCCTTTGCTCTATCACTACATGCCCATATACAAAGTCTATCTCCAGCTCTTTTGTAGTCCTTTTAGGTTCTGGGAGATACTGTAAAGTCATCTGGGAGCCTTCCCTTCTCCAGGCTGAAAAACCCCAATTCTCTCAGCCTGTCTTCATAGGAGAGGTGCTCCAGTTCTATGACCATATTTGTGTCTCTCCTCTGGACTTGCTCCAGCAGCTCCCTGTCCCTCCTGGGCTGGTACCCCCGCTCTGGATGCAGAGCTCCAGGTGGGTCTCAGCAGAGCAGAGCAGAGGGGCAGAATCCCCTCCCTCCCCTGCTGCCCACGGGGCTCTGGGTGCAGCCCAGGACACATGTGGCTCTCTGGGCTGTGAGTGCCATGGCCGGGGCATGTCCAGCCTCTCCCCCACCAGCACCCCCAAGTCCTTCTGGGCAGGGCTGCTCTGGGGCTACTCATGCCAAGCCTGTGTTTGTGCTTGGGACTGCTCTGACCCAAGTGCAGGACCTGGCATCTGGTCTTGTTGAACTTCATGGGGTTCTCACGGGCCCATCTCTCCAGCCTGTCCAGTCCCTCTGGATGGCTCCTTTCCCTCCAGAGTGGTGATCACACCACAGCTCGGTGTCTTCAGTGAACTTGCTGATGGTGCCCTTGATCCCCTGTCACCAACAAAGATGTTGAACAGTGCTGGTTCCAGCACTGACCCCTGAGGAACACCACTTGTCACTGGTCTCCATTTGAATATTGACCCTGCCAGCTGCTTACCCACTGAATGGTCCATCCACCAAATCCATGTCTCTCCAGTTTTGAGACAGGGATGTTGTGGGGAACAATGTCAAATTCTTTGCACAACTCCAAGTAGTAGATGTCAGTTACTCTTCCCTTATCCACCAGCACTTTATCCCTGGTGTAGAAGATCACATTTTGCCCTTTGTGAAACCTTGCTGGATGTCATTAATCAATTTTCTATTTTCCATGTGCCTTAGCAGAGTCTCCAGGAGGATCTGCTCTATGATGTTTCCAGTCACTGAAGTGAGACTAACCTGCTTGCAGTTCTCCAAGTTTTCCTAATTTTCCTTTTCGAAAATGGGAGTTATGATTCCCCTTTCCTGGTCAGAGGGACCTTCCCATGGCTTCTGAAATACAAAGGATAGCCATCAAAGGATAGCTTAATCCACCAGTTCCCTCAGGACTCATGGATGCATCTCATCAGGCCCCATGGACTCGATTCCTTAGATGTTCTTGTACCTGATCTTCTCCTACAGCGGGTTGTTCTTCATTCTTCCAGTCCCTGCCTTTGCCTTCTCAGGCAGTCCGGCTGGAGCTTTTGCTGGGGAATGAGGTAAAATAGTTGTTGAGGACCTCAGCCTTCTCCATATCCTGCATAACCAAGTCTCCTCTGCCAGAAATAGACACACACTGCACATGTCAGCTTATTGACATGGACAGGACTGTACCTTAATAAATAGTAGGAATGTTTTCCAGTTTGATAGAAGCCAACATGAACACTTGGGCAATTATTGCTGGGAACAGCCAGCTCACTCACCAAGCCATTTTTAAGGCTAACAGGTGCAGCTGCAAGTACAAGCAAGCTTCAGGACTGTGTAATTTTACTGCTTTGCACAAGACCAGCACCAGTTGCTAGTGAGTCTGTACTTCTCAGAAAGCACAATAGAAGCAGAAACAATTGCTCAGACATCCAGACATTTGGGGATTTCTTCTCTTTGTCGACACACCTTTTGTTTTGTGTATCAACCCGTCCAGAGTCTGTCTAAACTTAGGCAGCTGTTTGGCCAGTACATGCAAGTAGATTTTATGAAATCCCAGATAAATAAGGAGCAGTAAATACTGCAAAGGAAAGAAAATACTACTCAAATATTTACTGAAATTGAAAACATAACAACAAAGCAAGACTTGTTTATAGCATTTAAACAACCTCAATATCAGCACATGTAGGTGTTTTGCAGAGGTGAAATGCACTTAGGCTCACAGCACTGTTTATTCACAAAGAGTTATATTGCCTCTTTTTCCACAGAGCTGGAAAGTAAACAAAGAATTCTCAAAACTTTTACTAGTATCATAAGCCATCATTCTGCCATTATAACCAGAAACATATAGTGCAAGCAATTCTGGAGAATTACTTACTGCCAAATGAGGACAAAAGGAGAAACCCATAGGAAGAAAGTAAGACAGTTACCATGGGAAAAAGATCCTGAAAGAAACAAATATAAGATACTTATTACAAATTTTCAGTGCAATATGGTAGAAAAAAACTTATTTACAAGCTACAGGGCATTAGGTCATGGGGAAGAGAGGTTGTATAACCCTGTCTGTAGTGTTCTGGTGAGACCATTGCTAAAAATACTTTTAGTTTTGAGTAACTTACTATAAGGATGATTGTGCCAAACTGGCACAGACTCAGATAACAACAAAACAATTATTAAATTACTGGATTTATGAGGAAAGATAAAGCAGCTAAATATACATAGCTTGGCTATGAGATATCCAAAGGGAGACATTTGTTGTCTGTTAGTACAGTATTCAAAAACTTAAATGCTGAAGAGGCTGAAAAATCGTATGAATTATTTAGTGAGAAATTAAGACGATGTAGTTATGGCTAATGGAGTAGTCTCCAGTGATAATGTTTGAGAAAGGGCTGGCCCTCAACCATGTAATGCAGCAATAGTCTTTGGTCTTACTGCCACGTTATCTGCTGCAGGTTTATTGAGAGAACACATATGTAGGCCAGAGAGCAGAAAGTCAGACACTAGGGGCAGTTTCACTCAAAAATTAATTTGTGGCTAATGACATGCAACTTACACTCTGAGTGGACAAACAGCATGATTCATAAATGTAAACTCTCCAAAGCTTGTAGAAACAAAGTGTTTGGTATGATGGCTACAGCATCTAGCTATCAAGAACTGGAAGATTCTCTACAGTTTACGCATTCAAACTCCAATATTAGTCTTTCTGTTACTGGTTTACATCTACAGAAAGCACATATGCAGTACAACTAAAAAAGTTTGAACTGCTCAGTGGATTTAAAAGAATGTAATATCCTGCCTACTGGATTTTCCAGTAGGGAGAAACCTCCAGCAGTTTTTTCTTTTGTTTCCATGTGAGATGCGTGAAACTACACAAACACAGAGACCCCAAACTCATTTAATCTCCTTCATTCCCTAGCAAAAAGCGTATAAAAATTTTGGAGACCTTTGGTTCTGCTAAAAAAAACAGACTTCATCCATTTCCGCTGTGCTGTTACGGTTTTTATCTGTGGTGTTTTGTATGGAAGTTGCCAAACAACATCTGTGTTGCTCATGAAAAACAAATGAAAATGTTTTCAATTTGTTTAGATCAGCACAAAAATATATTTTCACATTAAATAGTTCTTGTTCTAGCAGCTATCTGATGGAGAACTGACTCACAAACACATGAGTCAGAATTGCTCCTGGCATTTTGCTGCCCTACGTAAAATACCAGCCCACATAACCATACAATTTATCATCATGTTTGACAAGTTCTTTTAAGAGTGCTTTCTATTCAGTCGGAATTTTGTAAGATAATTTGTCTTTTTGATTTTGCTGTGCTTTCTGCTCTTATCCTATTGTCTTCAATCAGCTTCATGCTTCAGCATGTCCTTTTGTTCGTGTTACGCTTATTTACTAAAGATATTAAAATTATTTTTGCTCTTCAGCCTCTCTTCATGTATTTCCTTTCTCTTCCTTCCCATGTACTATTTTACAGGAGTCCCATATCTTCTGGTTCAAGCCATCCCAATTGTCACACTTTGCCACCTGGAGATCCTTAAGGCTCATGAATGCACATACCCTTGAAGGGAAAGTGCCCTTAAAAGAGCT
The DNA here is from genome assembly GCA_037834095.1 of Argya squamiceps. Classification (NCBI taxonomy): domain Eukaryota; kingdom Metazoa; phylum Chordata; class Aves; order Passeriformes; family Leiothrichidae; genus Argya; species Argya squamiceps. Next base: position 63,991,837 of record JBBMKD010000115.1, read on the forward strand.
CCATGGTAGTTTTAAGGCCTGCAGTGGAGAGGAAAAGTACAGAGATAGCTGAAGAGGGAGAAAGGACATAAGTTTCAACTGCAAAACTTCCTTTATTCTGTTTTTATGTGATTTTAATAATTCTTTATTAATGCATTTTAGCGTGGTTTTTCCTTCCTATCTTTGAAATGCTGCCTCCCCAAATCTGAAAGCAGAGAAGACCTTGCAGTCCAATCTGCCAGTGCTGGGGTTGATGAGCACTCTGTCCTTCACTTATAAATAGGCAGGAAGGACCATCCAGATGAGAAGGACCATCCATCCAGAACCTGACCTTGGTTCTCCAGGATTAACTCAGACATGACTGATGCAAATCCTTGACACACAAATGTTGTATTTTGGAACAGGTTTGAATTAGATTTTGACAGAAAAACTCTGTCTGGTCCCAAAGGATTTCAGTTTAGCAAAAGCATCCAGATTCCTGATCTAGAAGATAAAGTTGTGAGACGTGTGACAGCACAGAGCTTTATTGTTAAGTCCTGTTTTCAACTTCAGGTCAAAGGCCTGAAATTCACAGGTCCTTCAAACAAGGGACCTTTCCATGCTGCTCCAGAAAGCTGCAGCTCCTGCAATTCCTGCAAAGTGGTCAGAAGCAGATAAATTCTGCCAAGAACATGATCTTTTCTTGTCCTTTGCTGGGAAGTTTCCCTTGTGAAACCTGTCAAACTGAAGTAACCATTTGGTACAGATCTTCACAAAAAGCTCAGATTTACATTAAGATTCAGGAACATTTCAATGAACAGGAGGTGAGATATATATATAACATACACACAACATACACTTGTACATATGCATACACATTTATATACGCATATGAATGCACAGTATACATTTATTAAACCTTTTAATTATTCATACTTATTAAGAGTGTAGTTTAAAATCTGAGAAGACAATACATTCAGCCAGGATTTTTCTCTTAATGTTATGCCATACGTTTCCAAGTATAATTTCTCCCAGTTATCTTTCTACAGTTTTCAGCAAGTGTTTTTAAGAAGATGTCTTGCATGAAAGTGAGACCTTAAAATTGTCACACAACCATAATCAGACTGTCTAGGGAAACTCTGAAACCTGATGCATGAGAAATAGTATGCAAACTGATTATACAGAAACTGGAAAAATATCCAGGAGTTTGGGAGTGTAAGAATATTTTCCAAGCACCATGGAAGCACTTAACCATGGTTTAGATGGAATATGTTACCCCTTGATTTAGTTTTAGAAAAATACCCAAGAAAATGTGAGGCCTCCCCAGGACACACTAATTTTTGGTTTTGCAGTTGCAGCTGTCCACAGAGATTAGGGAATTTGGATCAGTTCCAACCATCATTTACACGTATTGAAATAGCAAAATTCTCTTTGCTGTGCCACGTGATGATGTCTTTAAATAAATGCATGAATTTGCGTCTTAATTGTTGGCATTGAGATGAGGATAGAAATAATAGAGGGAAGTAGGAAATATTATGCTTCCTTCCTGTTTCTAATTTAACCTTTACAGTAAATTTTGAATACGAAAGTGCATAAATGACTTTCATTTCAATATGAGACCTGGAGCCCAAACACTGCTTCCAGTTGAGCAGATTCCTGCAGCCCCCAGAAGCCCGTGAATCTGACACACCAAACAGCCAAGAGTGTGATCCTGTAACATTCTCCACAGCACAATAAATGAAGCACAGTTATTTTAAGCATTCTGAAATAATAATTCACCATACAACTCCTAATACATCCCAAAGGGGAAGAATACATCAAAGGCACTGGGCCTGTTGATTTTGCCAATTTGAACAGACTTTGCTTATGGTAACAACTCTCTTGTCCTCAGTAGGAGGGAAGTACCCTGCAGCAGCTGAAGAATGCAAGAGATGTTTCAAAAATCATTTTCACTGTTAGTGGTGTTCAAGTTGTATTTAAACCCCTGTATTATAAAAAAAACCAAACAAATGTCCCAATTATAACTTCACCAGGCACAAATCTTTGTTATCAAGAAATTTATTATCAAGAAATAGTTAGAGGTCAGCTGTGGAGAGAAACAGTTCCTTGCTACTGTTCCCAAGCAAGCCTGCAACAAAACAAGGGATATATAAAACATTTTTCTGCTTACCAGCAGGTACCATCAACTACTAAATTCTAGGCACTGTTAATGACATCACCAGGGACCATGTCTTAGGTCAACAGCTTGGCAGGAGGTGCTGCCAAACGTTAAATCAACAGTAATCAGAACTGGGAAACCAACATGCTTGTTACCATCAAATTTAAAAGGGAACTTATTGTGCCCCAAACACAGCAGCAGGTTTAATAGAAAAGTAGACATGTTTATAGTTTCAGATTTACAACAAGACTTATAAAAACCTTATTACTCAGAATCCAGTCTGCTGCCCTAGAAACTAAGAATGTTACTTTGTTGAGAAGAAGGATCTGTTGATACAAATGTCTTGCCTAGGCTTGCCATTGTGGTTAACCAAAATACATTTACTAGTGAGAAGGTAAATAAAAGCAAACAGGATTCCTCTTATACCACAATACAGTAAGGTTCAAATTGACCAAGCTTAATGCTATGGCATAAATATGCTTAATGTTTATGGAATTTTTCTAGTAGCTGTTTGCCCTGTTGGGCTTAACGTCTCACATGAGACCTACTGAATGGGAATGTGTTTTCAGTATTACACATACTTAGAGATCTCATCAAAAATATTCAGAGGAGCTGCCATGAATACCACAGTTAACCACGTTGCAAATAAAATGGGTCATGGTTTACTCTTAGATTAACATGAATAAATCAATCTTATCCCATATAGTATATGTACACAAAAAAATTAACTGACAATAAAGTGATAACACTATTGAAACCAGGGCTGTATAAATATAAATCAGCTACACAGACTGTGCTGAAAAAACACAGTAGCTCTTTAATCTGCAAAAGAACAGAGAAAGTGGGAAACCCAGCTCTGCTGTCTGAACTTCTGTTTGGGGATGCAGGGCCTTGCATGGCTGCTTCTCTAGTAAGTAACCAAAAGCATGCCCAGCACCATCTGATGCTTGTGGAGAAATTCCAGGCCACAAAAAGCTGGATGGCCAGTCTTAGGCACTGCTGCCATGCAATAAACTCCTCATTTTTGTTTTCCTCCTACATGGGAGAGAAGAAAGTCAAAGAAAGTGAGAGGGAAACTACTGAGAAGAAAATAAGGCCGTAGTGAATCCATTTCAGTACACACTTTCAGACTGAATCAGGTTGGTTTGCAAGCTAAGGAATCTTGAAAGGCACTTCCCTTTCATCTGAATTTGGATTTTGTTAAATTCATGCTTTAAGACTCATTAATTCTATTTTTAAAATTAAGCTTGAAGCCATAAAAAAGAAAGTAGAAGACCAGCCTCCAGTGGCTTTAGAAAACATCTGTTATTAATTCTTGCTCTAGAACATATCTATGTAAGTAGAGATATAGCATTAAAATGAGCTTGTTTTCTCTCTCTGAGCAAGCCTGGAACCCCACATCAGAAGTGTTACAATTAATATGAAAACAAAAAACAGTCAGCAGCTTTTGAAGGAGGGCAAAAAGAAAAAAGATGAAAGGATTAAGATCATGTGAGTGCACAGTAAGGCTGTAGTTTACACTGAGTCACAGATCAGCATGGAAAGGGCAAGTTTTGCTCAGAGATCACAGATTCCTTCAGGGAAGACAGCTCAGCTGTAATTTATGACAGTGCAACAAAACCACTCAGTGGAATAATGCTGTCAAATAGTAGAAGTTTTCCACCTCCATAGAAAAAGCCCCAGGCTCTGACTTCTGCAGTTTTTCCCCTTTTTCTCTGGCATTTTTCTTTCCTAGTGATGGCAAAGGAAGCACAGTATTTCCAGGCACTCTATATTTAACAATATTGTGCATTTCTTACATTATATTCTGAGAGAATGAGGGCTCAGGAGTTGGTTGGACACATGGTTCAGTTGTGGATGACCAGCCCTGCCCCAAGATACCATTCTCACATAACTTTCATGTTTAGACAAAGCACTGTAAACACTCCTTGCTCTCACCATCACCAAGTAAACCAGATTCAGTTCTGTTAGAAATGCTCCCTTGGCTGAGTATTGTATGTGAGCTAAAGTCTGATAACTTCTGGAAAGCCTCCAAGAATGAATCAAATGGTTGGCTGACCATGCCTGAGCATCCTGATTTCCAGTTGTACCTTTCCTCACTGACTTTTCATGTGACCCACAGAGTTTCTCTGTCATTTGTTGCAAAAAATGAGGTAAGCTAGAAGGAAGGCAGTCAGAGAGCACTTTCAGTAGCTGAACCGTGTTTCTGGGAGGGGCTTTCCAAAGGACTGGTATCACCCACACTTTTGAATTGTATCCAGAAGTACACAAGCTTTCCAACTTTCCAGAATTCTGCTGCCAGAACACATTCATCAGCTACTCATCCACAGACCACTGGCAGGTGAAGTCCTCTCCAACTTCACTGGGTTTCTGTAGGTCAATGTGATTGTAAGGTCACTCTCAATGGTTTTTGAAAAATCATGGTGATCTGGGAAGGTTCTTGAGACATAGAAGAAAAAAAAAAAGCACCACCATGTGGAGAACTACAGGCTACTTAGCCTCAACTAGTCCCGGAGAAGGGGAGGCAACAAAAATTTTTCTGTAAACGTCAGAATACTGCGCCAATTAAGGTATGAAAAACGTATATATGAGATAAAATAATAGCAGGTAACTTCATTGATACAGTATTTAACTCCGGCAGTCCCTAGCCACAACAATTCAAAGACACAGAGTAATCCTTAGGGAAGCTAAGTCTGTGCAGACTACTCTTACACTCTCATCACAAGCATTTGCAGAACCACAAAATCAATGAGGTTGGAAAAGTCTTCTGAGCTCATTGAATCCAACCTATGACTGAACACCAGCATCTCAATGAGACCATGGCATGTCCAGTCTTACCTTAAACACCTCCAGGGATGGTGATTCCACCACCTTCCTAGGTAGCCCATTCCAGTGTCTAATCACCCTTTCTGTGAAGAAATTCCTCCTAATTCACTGTTGCTCTCTGTCCCAGACATGATAGCATGGCAACTCTTACATAGTCTATCTCTCTTTACAATCCATCTCTCAATAGAAATAAGAAGTGTCTTATCAAGTTAATGCTCTGAGTTACTTTTCCTTGAAAAATGATAAATAGACAAAGATGAATCAAAATCTAATAAGTAAATCATAGTTTAAATTGATAACATCAGAGAGAAAAAATGGAGCATTTGTATACTGAGCTAGGAAAGCAAAGAGAGATAAAATATTTTCTTCCAAATTTTGGCAACAGAATTTTTTTTTTTTTTGAGATTGAAAATAACTTTTCCAAAAATAGGGGTACAGGTGTAGATTTTGTTCTACAGTGTTCATATGGCAGAATAATCACTATGCTTCTAAAAATGTTTCTTCAGAGACCTTAATTTTCTTTGAATCCTAAAGTAATGATGGTAAAGTACCATCATCATCCTCTGTACACATGTGTTTAAAAATCACTTCAGGCTTTTAGATATTTCTGGAATTTTACAGTGAGCAAGAGTTCTCTCTTGTAAAGGAAGTGGAGATGTGGATTGTGGGTGATGATAGTACGTGGGCAAAAACTTAAAATACTGTGGAGGTGAGGTGTCTGGGTATTATAATTTTGGTCAATAAGACCTATGGTTTGGGAGTTAGTACAGTACATAACTGTCCTTTTTAAACAACTGCACAGTACACATTTGTGATATACAAATAGAGAACATTTGCTACAGTGAAAGACACCTTTAGGATATTGGTCACACTATTTCTTACTTGGTGAGGGAGCAGAATGAATTTTAGGGAGAAAGACTGAACATTTGTAGAGGTAGTAAATTGCAAATGTAAGACCAGCTCGAGCTCTGAACATGTTTCCTAATAAGAAGAGGGAATGCATGTGCACAGCCTGAAATTCTACATACCAGCTAGATGGAAGGATACTAGCCTGACAGATGCTAGAAGGAGAGGCCTTTCTTTGTAGGTCAGCTATAGATTTTCTTCCATTTCTTCAGCTGTGTCCTCAAAAGCACTTTTACCTATACTGGCTATTTTGTCTACCATGTGTGAGGCTTTGATTTGCATTTTGTCTTGACTTGGCTTGAGATTATCATGATTGAAAGTAGATAGAGCATGAAAAAAATGGAGTAAATCAATAAATCAAGACTCTGGGACATGTTTGTGTGTGTCCTAATTCCTGTGCACATCATAGAAGTAGTACTGCATCTCCCATTTGGACTTTAATAGATAAGGTGAAAAGCAAGTAAGATAGGACAGGGAGTGGTGGTGGAAGCAGAAGTGTATTCCAGCATATTTGCTGACACTCGATGCACATTAAGGGTTCCAGACAGTGTGTCCCACTGGTCAGTTTGATTTTTGTTTTCTTCTGCAGTAGAAATGGGAAATCCAAATTAATATTATATCATCAAGAGAAAATGCAGGGTATTTTTTCATAACAAGAGTGACTCTCTCCAGCCACTGACTGAACATGATTCAGATTAGCCAAGGTGCCACCCCTTAAAATAAATCTGTACCTAGTCTGCAGAACTTCCTTTTCAGCCTGAGTCAGAGCAAATAAGTTTCAAGCTATGACAGCATTACTGTTTCATAGCCACACAGCCCATTAACTCAGTTACTAGCCTACATTTTCTGCTACTCATTAACATTCACAAAAAATTAACATTTTTTCATAAATGACATATCCTTTTTCATAAAACTCATTGTAGCAGTGAAGTGTTATGTATCAAGAAGGTGCTTGAACCATTCACTACTTTGTGTCTGTGCCCTGAAGACTGCAAGAGATTCCAGCTTATTTCTTGGTATAATTAAAACTGGGTTGATATGCATGACTGTGAAAATGATTCCTTAACTTTAGGACTGTTTTCACCTTTGTTTTGAAATTACTCACATATTCCTACATTAAACATGTGTAACAAAATCTGTTTTTCTTTTGTTATTTTGATAGGGAGACAAAAGTTATCCAGGGCTGGAGTGAAGAACACTTTAATTTTCACGTGAATTTTTACTGATTTTTTTATGCTTCTCACACCGGGAGGTAAGAGCTCCACCAAGCCAAATCGAATACATTAATCAGGATGGAAAAGCTCAGCTCAGAAGCCCAAATACTCGGTACTGCTCTCCTGTGTTACCGGCAGATGTCTCTCTGTCAGCTTCTCCCTCTGTCTTTTCTCTGATCAAAAAATCCCCATTTGAACACTGTGTTGTGAAAGGATGCCTGGCATTTTTCTTTGCACCTGCTAATCTATGTCTACATCCAAGTGATTTTGAAAGAAATTCAAAGAATCTGGGCTGTCTAGATTACTTTAAAATGTGAAACAGGATTTTTTAAAAAACAGTCTAATTACAGCAATTCATTCAAAATTAGTTAGTGCATCTTCATCTTGAATGTCTGTGTGGTATGTATGAAATAATGTAATAGACTAAGTACTAATTAATCAGAAGCACATCACAACTATTGATATAAGGAGAAACAGAGTTGACACGAAAGAAGAAAATACCTGCATTAACAGTGGCTCTGAATTTTACACAATCTCAATGCCCTTTCTCATTCAAAGAAAAGAAGAATATTAGAATTATGACTGGAATGCAAATACCTTTCCCTCTAGTGCTAATTATGCTTAACAAAATTGCCTGAAATAAAGGCTGCTACTAACCAATAGCAGAAATACTCCTTTTTTAGTACATCTAATCTAAACAACTCCTCTTTTAGTTTAAAATTGCTCCTCTTTGTCTTATCATTATCTGCTTATGTAAAAAGTTACTCTCTATCTTTTTAAAATCTCCTTTAAGCATTGGATGGTAACAGTGAGGTTACCCAGGAGCCTTCTTTACTTCCAGCTTTCTCAGTTTGTCTTCATTAGAAGAGTTGTTCCAGCCCTTGGATCATCTTTGTGGACCTCCTCTGGACCCAATTCCAACAGCTTAACATCTTTTTTGCCTTGAGGACCCCATAACTGGATTCAGAGAGTCATGGAATCCTTTAGGCTCAAAAAGGCGTGACCGACAGTGACCCATCACTGTCAGAGATGCAAGTGCCCCGTGGAGAGGCTGTAAAGGGATCATGACCTCCTCTGAGTTGTTTCATTTCTGTCATTCTTCATGTGACAGTGACTGGGAGAGCTCAGAGGGCAAGGAACTCCAGAGATGATTAACACAAGCAAAAGAGGATTAAGCAATGAAGGTAAGCAGAAAAATAAGAAGAGGGCCTCAGTGCAGGATTTAATACATTGCTCTATTTCCTCGTTCTAGGGGACTAGAAAGATGTGCCCAGGAGAAAAGGGACCTGGGGGTCCTAGTCAGCAGCTGGCTGAACATGAGCCAGCAGTGTGCCCTGGTGGCTAAGAGGGCCAATGGCATCCTGGCGTGGATCAGAAATGGTGTCACCAGCAGGAGCAGGGAGGTCATTCTTCCCCTGTACTCAGCACTGGTGAGACCACATCTTGAGGGCTGTGTCCAGTTCTGGGCCCCTCAGTTTAGGAAGGACATTGAGATGCTTGAACATGTCCAGAGGAGGGCAACCAAGCTGGTGAGAAGGGCTTGGAAAACAAGCCATATGAAGAACGTCTGAGGGAGCTGGGGTTGTTTAGCCTGGAGAAAAGGAGACTCA